>JAKSZT010053770.1:45409210-45672223 GCA_026826555.1 Tolypeutes matacus | reverse complement strand
CTCTCTCTCTCTCTCTCTCTCTCTCTCTCTCTCTCTCTCTCTCTCTCCATTCTGTTTATAAAGGACTCTAGTAATAGGATTAAGTCCCATCCTGAATGAGGTGGGTCACACCTTAACTGAGGTAGTTTATCAAAAGATCCTACCGCAATGGGTTGACACCCATAGGAAAGTATTAGATTTAAGAATGTGTTTTTTCTGGGGTACATGTAACTTCAAACCACCATACTAGGTTTTTTATTAAGCCACTAACACAGCATAAACAAATTACCAAGTCAGCAAGCAGAATGGAGCAGATTAGCTCTTTAGGATTTCAAAATCATTTTCCATGTTTTCAAAAACTTTTTTTCATGCCCCAGTTTCAATGACAAGACAAGAATTTAACCCTGTGGATAGAGGTCAAGTGGAATTTAATAAAGACCTTGCTTTCAAAATATTTTAAAGTTCAGAACATCATATAAAAGATTAGGCGGAAGTTTCCTGAACTATTATAAGAACTAGGGAGTGTCAAGATGCAAAGAGCCTTAGACATCAGCTAATAAAGCCCTTTCGTTTTATAGGCGGGAAATGAGAGCAGTGAATTGACTAATCTAAGATGATGTGGGTACAGTAAAGTGGTAAAACCAGAACAAGCATATGAGTCAATAATATCCCTTGAATATTATCTGTAACTCCAATAATTGTTTGTACTTTTTAAGTCTCCTTCTAATTTTAATTATAAATACTGTTTCATATGTGCTTACAGCACTCCAAATTGTTTTCTCCATATTTATAAGACACAGAACTGGCAATATACTAAAGGAATCTTTCCACAGAGAGGACAGAGAAAAGAAACAGAAATGCTATTATTCTATTTTTTTCAATATCACTCTCCTATTTTCTTTAATTTGGAAGCTCTTTCCTCATTTGTATCCAGGATGTCTAGGGCATCATGCCTTAATATTGATCCTTCAAGACATGCCACATCAATCACTTTTTCTTTCCTTCTTAATCTCTCCGAGCCTCATTTTTTCATCTGTAAATGGGTTAGTAATAGTAACTGTCCCATCAGTTATTGTGAAGATTAGAAGAGACAACATACATAACACAGTTTGAACATTTCTATACATAGTAAATGCTCATAATATTAGTAATTGTTGTCATTGTTATTATTGTTTTCTAAAGTGTTTCCCCAGCCAATGACAGTAAGATGCCAGTTTTAAAGCATATAAGGATATTCACAGGGTGAATGGAAAATCTGGCCTATTAACCCCAATATAATATTTGAGATTAAGAACAGAATAGTTTTTTATTAGAGAAGTTGTGAGTTTACAAAACAGTCATGCATAAAATACAGGATTCCCATACACCATCCCACCATCAACACTTTGCATTGTTGTAGAACATTTGTTAAACTGATTATAACATTTTTTAAAATAATTGAACTATTTTTTAATAGTAGTTACCTTTGTTACAATTGATGAAAGGTTATCAAAATAGTTCTATTGTCCATTATTTACATTAGATGTATTTTTTCCCATATGCCACCCTATTACTACCATTTTGTATTAGTGTTGTACATTTGTTATAATTCATGAAAGGGCATCGTTTTACTTGTACTATTAACTATAGTCCATCGTCTACAGTTGGGTTCACTGTGTTGCATAGTCTTACTATAAATTAAATATTAAAAAGTCTAGTTTTACTTTTTAATTTTTATTCCAGTAATATAGACATCCTAAGGTTTCCTCTATCAATCATATTCACCTATACAGTTCAGTGCTGTTGATTACATTCACAATAATGCATTACCATCACCACTGTCCATTTCCAAATTCTACCATCAGCCTGAATAGAAATTCTGTACAAATTAAGCACAACTCCCCGTTCTGTAGCTCCAATCTATATCCTGGTAACCTATATTCTAGATTCTAACTCCATAATTGCTTATTTTAACTAGTTCATAATGGTGAAATCATGCAAATATTTGTTCTTTTTGTCTGGCGTATTTCACTCAACACAGTAAAAGGAATGAGCATTCCTCAGCTTACATCTCAGCCACATTTCAGGGCCTCTAATTAATGGGAACTGCATTTGAATTGGGTCTTAGTCTGATGGACTGGATTTAAAGAGGACCATGAAGCTTGACTGATTCTAAGAGAAAGATATGTTCCAACTGGAAGAAATTAAAACTGGGCACATTTATGGCTGGACTTAATTAAAGGAATCTAATAGTGATTCCATATCTGCAGTACTGAATGCCCACCCAAAAAAGAAAATTCTTTCTTTTGCTGTGTCTAATCTGCTGTTAAGCCCACCTAATGAATTTTCATTTCACATAGAGGATATTTCATTCCTACAAGTTCTATTTGGTTCTTTGTTAGAATTTCCTGAAATTCCCTACTGCCTCATCTACTGTAGCCATCATTCACCACAGCTTTATCCACTATAGTCATCATTTTTCCGTAAATATTTAATGTAGGTATAATAGTTATTTTAAAATCCTTGCCTGCTAAGTATAACTACTGAGTTATCTGGGGGTCTACTTTTATTCCTTGTTTTTTTTCCCCTCGATTATGAAACTCATTTTTATGCTTCTTCCATATTTAATAATTTTCAATTGGGGGTAATCCTTAAGCCAGAACATTTAACTATATGTTCAATAAATTCTTGATGAATTCATTATTATGAAAATCCTTTTAACCCTAGATTTAGAAGATCTCCATTTCCAACAATGGGATATTTGACTTAAACTCACCAAAATATTAACTTACTATATTAAATATTACATATTACGTAATTGTTTAAAAATGTTTACATTAAATATTGGAAATTTATTGAGCATTTATTAAAATGTATGTAAATATAAAATTAATTGTATAATGAAGATCTATATGCATTACCCAGTTTAAGAATATTTTTCTATTACCCTTAGAATCTCTCCCCAGTCTCACCCCATTCCCTCCCTGCTGAGAAATAACAGTTATTCTGAATTTTATAATTATTATCACAGTGCTTTTTAAAATTACGTGCTTGTGTTTCTAGACTATTTACTTCTATATATTTTTCACCTAGCATATTTTTATTTTCCTCTTTTGGTCCTCAACTCAAGATCACCTCATCAAGGTCACAAATCCCCCAGAACCTAACCAGCTAACTGGCCTTGCCTCCAGGCTTGCTCATCCCCAACTCATTCTCTAGATGGTTCCTGCTAACTCCCCAATTAAAAGTCTTTAGTTATTTCACAGTTCTCTTGGTCCAGGTGTAGAGATGATATTGATGCACACATATGCAAGCTGCAGTGCTCTTCCTTTATTTAAATGTTTCTCAAGGGACTAGTTGAAGCTCCTTTGGGAAAGACTTGTTACTCACTGACGGTGCCTCCTGGGTCTACCAGGCAGGTCAGAGCTGTTGTGAATAGGTCCTGGGAACATTCTGGAACTGAAGGATAAACCCCACCTTAATATTTACCGGGGACCTGACCCCCATGGCCACTGGGCAGGTCCTAAGTAGCTCCTCATGTTACTTGAAACCAGAAGATTGTAGATGAGAGACAGATGGCTTAATCTGACTTCCAAAAATAATCTTTAGGGAATGGTACATTTTAAAATCACCAATGCAAACAATATTGAGCACCCACTATGCTACTCTGAGTTCCACTTTGTTCAGTGAAATAATAAAAATGCCTTTGCCCACCATAGCAAAATTTACAGGGAGAAAAAAACATCTCAAACGTCTTTAGAAAGATTTTATGTAAAGATATATATAGGTAATTCCAAATAATCTCTGATAACCCCCTTTAAAATAAAAAATTTAATAAAAGTATTATGACTGTAATGTCAAATTAATATGATTAAAGGGAAGTTTAAGATCAAATTAATGATTTACGCAAAATATATTTTTATATATTCAGCCTATAAATATCCACATTTTGGGATTAGAATAAATTATTACTGATTTTATCATACAGGTTTTCAGTTCTGTGTGTAGATTTTCATGATATAGTATTTTCACATGTATAATTTATTCGATGTGGAGTTCTTAGTCAGGGAAGCAGCATACAAATGCAACATTGATTCTATTGAGAAAATAAACTGGGGATTTCTGTATTTGGTGGAAAGTATTCAAAATGTTATTTTAGTCAAAGCCTCTAAAAGAAAATAAAGTTAGCTTCTGCTCTGAAAGCACTTGACCCCAAAGTTTCAGATTGATACTAAATTGGAATTTTTGCTGAGTTGTCTTGAAACTTTTTTATTTTGTTTTGTTTTTGTCTATATATTCTAAAAGGTCCAAAAGGGACTAAGGTGTCTGTTTATATATATGATTTGAGGTTAGGAAGCCTGTTATTTCTTACATAGCCTATTAGGATCTTCTCCTTCCCAGATACAATATCCTATTTTTAGTATTGGAGTTTCAGAGTTGCCAGCAACTCCATGAGAGAATGGCCCCCTAAATTAGATTTTCAGTAATGTGCAAAGTAAGACTTCATCATTTCCTGTCTGAAAAACAAATTTGGGGAGGCTGTTTAGACATTTAGGGAAAAGAGTTTTGCCTGGGAACCTTATGGGATCCCTCCCTCAGTACTTTTATTTGAACTAACATGGTACCACTGTCCCCTGTTCTGCTCTCAGCTCAGTCACAGAATCTCAAAAGCAGAGCACAAACCCTACAAACAAAACTTCTTCTCTCTCACTAAAACAAAGTCATCTTTCAAATAGAACCTTTCAGTCTAGTTTGCCAAGAGTCATCTTACTGTTTTCTGGACAAATGGTTCTAAGACTGTCCATAGAGACAAATTGAGACCCATTCAACATGTTACATTGCTGAGAGCTTCATTATGGTTCAATTGAGTCCCAGCCTTACAGCTTGGTGTTTTCCTTTATACCATGGTACATTTCTGTCATGCAGAATATTTCACAAAGAAGTTGAATTTTCTATAATCAAGAAAGTAGGATTCATAGATTTTGCTTCCTTCCAAATAACTATTTCCTTAATTTCAGTTGAGGAACATTTTTTTCCTAAAACCATGCCAAAATGTCTCCTGACAGAGACGTTTCCTTTTTCCTCCCTCTTCAGTTTCTCCTCAGGCAGAGATCTTTAGGAGAATGAAGGGCAAGAGTAAAATAAAGAGCTGAAAGTTGATTTTTAAATCTAGCCAAACTATATACCAGGAACTTGATGGTTTCTTATGAACACTTGGGCCACTTCCACTGAATCAGGATCTAAAGAGTCAGGCCAGGAAATCAGAACACTTTTCAAGTTCCCCAGGTGATTTTCATATGCACCCAGGGTTGAGCGGCCTTAGAGTTTCCAGTCATGAAACAATAGCATCTCCCAAGTGCAAGTGCTCAACTTGCACTTGTTACTGCATACTATCTGTGTGACTTTTAATATTTTCTATACTGCTTTCGTATGTAAATTGGATGTGATGAGTGCTGACAACTGCTCTACTTTTTTTTTGTCATGAAAATCGTAAGCAAAAAGTTTTACATTCCATGTAGCAATTCATTCTTCTTGAGGTGCTAAATGTGCATCAGTGTACTCGGGATGAACAATGTATCTTTTCCACTCCATTTATTGTGTGAGAATTAAAGTTCCGCAGGTATTTATTTAATGGCTACTAAATGAATTTATTTTTAATTTTTTCATTCATTCACGTGTCCTTCAGATACATACAACTCATGAAATGCAGAGAGCCTACATTTATACTAAGGCCAGAGGTAGATACGAGAGGGAAACACAACATACACATATGGCCTCGTTAGAGTACCTTTGATTACAGATAGGTGACATCTACGTAGACTGTCTATTCAACATAAAGCATAGAAACACATTCTTGGGAATGTGGTAACATGAAGATAGGCCCTCTGTATTTACCTTAAGAAAATATCCCAGATCCTCCAGACCCTAGGTCTGTTCCATATCAACTTATTCAATGCACTTCAAATCTGGGAAGACAATTTTAATAATTTATAATCCAGACCAAGAACCTACAGTGACCACTGTACATAAAATTAATTCAAGATCAATTAGCAACTTGATGTTAACTTTTAATTGGGCTCATATTCCTGTTCTGCCTAATGTGGTTGCCACCCTTCAGCATTGTTGCTTTCTTTACCATCTCCTGGATGCCTTTGATATACCCTTATTTAGCATTCCTCATCACAGATTCTAGAGATAAAAGCGACCTCGTTTAATTTTCCCAATTTGATGTTGGAAAAGCCAAGATCTAGAGGGTCTTGTGACTTATTTAAAATTCCACATCTAATTTGTGACAGTGAAATAGACCCAAAAACCTTCCTTAATCTCTTACCTGAAGCATTTGAGTCATATTTTAGTTTTCTATTGTGGCATAACAATTTGCCTCAAAATTTAGTAGCTTAAAACAATGATCATTTATTATCTCTCACAATTTCTGTGGGTCAGAATTTATACAGGGTACAACGGAAACAATTTTTCTATGTTTCTTGGTGTCTGGGGCTAAAGCTTCAGAATTTTAGGAAGGGACTTGGTTCATGTGAAGGCTCTTCCATCATACGTGTAGCCATTGATGTTTGGGGGTTCTTGACCAGAACACGCATATTTGGCCTTTCTGTGTGCCCTGGCCTGGAATTCCTTAAAATATGGTGACTGGGTTCCCAGGGCAAGTGTCTCAAGAAAGAGAGAGAGGCACACGGATGCCATATTGCCTATTTCAGCTGATGGGGGCCTATGTGGACAATTTTACCAGGAAATGCAGAAACTTTCAGCCTGCATCCATTCCTGAACAAATGACAGTGTTGGGAAGATTTCTATGGATCCTTCTGCTTTTCTTTTCAGTCATTCTTCTCTTTCCTTGGATCTGATTCAAATTCTAGGCTGTTTCAAGAACCCCAACCTCAAAGCTTGCTTCTTTCAATCCTGGCTCACTACTCTCCTTGTTCTTCATTGGCTTTGAATACTGCTCTTTAATCTAATGCTTGCTCAGTGGGGTAGTAATTGACTTATAACAGCTTAAGGTATCCCCTTTTTGCCACTTCCTCCCCTATTAGTATGTTTACTCTGTGTGTATATATGTGTGTGTGTGCTCAACTAGGAAGTGCTCTGGTACCTCTCTAATTACAATGAGGCTGTTGACTCTTCATTGACACTAAACTAGCCCTAATTTAGGCCTTTTGAGATCTTCTCCTTTCCCAATTAGTTGCTGCTTCATGGAAAAGTTCTTGCTTAAGAAAGTAAGCTAGGAGGCTGAGACTCTCCAGAGCATCAACTGAAGTGGAAAAAAATCAATCACTGTGGACAACTCTGTTGGTCAAATGATTCAACAAACTGAGCAATCTGGATATTTGGTAGCAGGTAGTAACAACAACAGAGTCCTGTTTCTTTTCTATGGGCCATTTAGCAATTTTCTTCTGTAGTGTAGAGATCACTGTTTTTTGTTGTTGTTGTTGTTGTTGTTATTGCTTTTTAAGAACATCAAGGAAACACATTAAGAAATATTAAGCCTTACCTTTGTGATTGCTCTTTAAAGTTACAGTGGGTTGGTGATGTAGCCACATGTGTGCACCAACGATACACATGCCTGCAAGAGAATATGAATGAGAAACTGTGAAATTGGTCTTTAATAAAAATCACTTCATGTCCTAACCAAACTTAGCTTCCTGACAAAATCTAATCCTTCTCCAGTGTATCCGGTATCAGTGAATTCTACCTCCTTCAGTCTTGTTATAAAAGCCAGAAACCAAGAAGCTATCCTCCACATCTCTCTCACCAATATCTAATCCACCATTAAGTCTTGTCCATTTTACTTCTTAAATAACTTCCAAGCTGCCTGTGTCCCTCCCCCAGATAATTACAACTGTTCCTTTACTGGCCTCCTTGCTTGCATTTGACCCTTTCCAAATTATCCTTCAAGTTATATATCTATCGTGTCACACCACCCCTCTCCCTCCGGCATTGAAACACTTTAAAGGCTTTCCATTGTTCTAAGGTCACAGAACCAAAGCCTTAACAGGGCTTACATGGATTGTGTGTAGCCTGACCTCTGCCCACCTTTCCTGTCCCATGTCTCACCATGCCCCACAGGGACCTTAAACTCACTGTATTCCCTCACACCCACAAGATTTTACCTGTTGTTTCCACAACTTGGAACTCTTTCTCTCTTCTGTTTGATAAACTTCTACTCTTCCCTCACAGGTCATTCAATTCATACTGCTTCAGGGAAGCCTTACCAGCCTGCCCTTGCTGGGTAAATTTCCCTTTTATACTCCTTATTCGTTTAGTAATTTCTGTCTCCTCATCTTCACTTTAAGCCACAGGATGGCAGAGATCTCATGTGCTTTTTTTTTTTTCTATTATATTTCCATGGTCTAACATAAAATAGAAGCTCAACAAATGTTTTTGTTTGTATAAATGAGATAACTGCATTAAAAGTTCACTAACAGATATGACAAAGCAAATAAAACTAGCATAAGGCAATGGTTTACATTTTGCAGTTTCTACCACTCTGAATAAGAAATCAAACAAAAGTTTAATACAGGAATCTCTAGTCATGACCAAAATCTAATATCTGTCCCATAGTAATATACTTTTCACCATGATTTGGTTCCCACACAGGAGATACATTTGTAATAATTTTTAATAGTTCATCCATGACCTCTGGCCATTTATCTCATTTCCATTGCAAATCTTTAGGTTTGTCTTAGTTTGTGATTCAATTTTGTGTTATGCTTTTTCTTTCTGCTTTTTTATGGTGATTTCAACACTCACCACTGATAGGCTTGTTAACTGAGCAAAACCACCTAGTGAAGCATTTTGATGGCACAGCACTCTGTTTTTTTATGGTAGCTCAAGGCAGCTATTATTGTTCTTTCAACAAGGAATTGTGTAGATGATGTCTGAAAGAAAAAGAGAACTAACAGCCTAATGACTAAAAGCCCTTTGTCTGTGACTTCTAATTCTTGGCCCCACTTTGGCACTATCCAAGAATGGAGATTCTTGTGATTCTTTTCAAGAATAATTTCTCCCTCTCCCTCTAATACTTTCACTCTAAAACTGCTTTGCTTTGGTCTTTTGTCACACTTGGCAATCTTGATTAATTTTTGATATTTTTATCTTGATGGGTTTCATTCAAAATGAAATCCATATAGATTCTAAAGATCTTCCTGTCTGAGAATAAATATGTTTGTCCTTCTTTTCCTCCCAGTTGGTCTTCTCTTCCTAAGCAATCCTTTAAAAAATATATACCTAAAGTTTTGTCTTCTCTGCATACAAGAAATATTCCCAGGAAATGGAGCATAACAGCTCTCCTCTTACTCAAGAGTTTTGGTGCTTATTGCCTGTATAGTGTATTTGACTTTTCACCAGCTTAATTTGAGACCAATGAAAGAAAAACGATAGTCTATAAAGCATGAAACCGATTTGTACATACACACACCAAAGAGTCAATATAAAGTTTAACTAGGTCATACAATCTGTCCATTTAAAACCTTGCCAAGAGATTTAGTTCCTATAGTTTCAAAAGAGCCTTGTTATGAAATAGTCTCTTATAAAGATAGCCCTCAATCTATACTCCTCATTATGCATTGAAAATAAGCTATTATATTTATAGGCATTGAGACATGTCTAGATTTAAGTCCCATTGTTTGTAATGAGTACAATAGTATCATACCTGTTTCACATAACAAAGATGTGAGGCCAAAATCTATAATGCTTTGGAAAGTAACAGTGTTACATAAATGCAAGGGAGCATTATGTCTTAGCTAAGCATAAATTTAGGCTAATATCATTAGTCAGAGAATAACTTTTAATAATATGATTAAATAATTTTAATAATAACAGCTAATTTCTATTGAGCATATCTCTGTTCTAAATGCTTTTCATCTAATCCTCATTTTAACCCAATGTGGTAGATGTTATTTTACAGTTGAAAAAACAAGACAGAGAAAGGTTAAGTAATTTGCTCAAAGACACACAGCTAAGAAATGGTTAATTAACTGGGGCCTGATTTGTGATTCTATGATAAATTATTTGATAGCTTATATAAGATCAGTCCCTTCCTGAGAAATGTCATATTAAAAATACACAAATTCAAAGTAAAATATGAGTAAAATTCACATAGAGTGGCCAATTTGTTAACTTTTGTCAAAGATACCATAAGCCTAGCCTAGCACCACCCCAGGCTCATAGTAGATGCTCTCTAAATGTTCATTGAATCCATTCTTGACACTCTAGCTTCAGCTTGTTTCTAGAGCTACAAACAACCCACAAAAAGACTTATGAGCTAATGAAAGAACGATTCATTTTTTAAAAGAATTTACCTGGTATTATTAGGACTCTAGTATAAACTTTTGAAGGAAATCTTGAATCTAAATGAATTGTACCTGAAATTAATGTGAAAGTGTTGACTGTTTATAGCATGGGGATTGTCTACCTACAGGCATATATTTTTCAATTGACCCACTAAGTCTGCAATTCAGGTTTATTGTACTTGCTGAAGGGACTGTGGTTCCTTTAAGCAGTGAAAAGACTATCTGGGAATATAGTTCTAATTTATTTTGTACAACAAAATCCTATTCTCATACAATTTTCATAAAATACGTATTATTTTTGTCAATATCCTTAAAATAATCTTTTAGTTATTTTAAAAGATATTTACTCCAACTCAATGTCATTTAGAACTCATTTTCCACTGGAAGCTAATTAGGCAAATAACTTTAATTTGCTTGATATTTGGGTCCAATAAAGCCACAGCTTTGGCACTCAATTTGTATTTTTTAAAATAAACTTTAAATTTTGATATATACATTTAAAAATACCTTATATTAAAAACAGTAATTAATTAGGTTGGACACAGGGAAAATACAACTCAACCATTAGGCTGAAAGATACTGAGATGAGCTCTCAAAGAAAGATATTCAATATTCAACAGTGGTGATACATACATAGAATTTTTAGAGTTCAGGAATCACCTGTGCAATCTATTGATATTGAAAAAGTCAGATCAACAGATTGAGAAATTGAGGGCTACTTATTAGTAAAATGTTGATGAATTGTTGGTTCATATATCTTTTAGTTTAGTCTTTCCCAATATTAGTGTTATCAGCTAAGCTTTTTGGAAAAAAAAGTGGATTGTGGACAATTCAACATTAAGATAGACGGCAGGAGACTGGCTAGTTATTTGTTACCTTTTTTCAATGTTAAATTTATTCTTTTTATTGCTTAGGAGTTCCGGAGTTCCGGGAGTCAACAAAAGTTAACAATTTGAACAGTGTACTTGACTCAATTTGCTCCCTATTCAAGATTGAGCCAAAAGCTACTTAAGAATATTAAATTGTTTTATATGTAGTGTGGGCAAGTGGTTTTATCCCCTCTTTTGCAGGGAAGGAAGTAGATCTTGTAGTTACTACATTCTACGGATATGGTTTTATCTATTTCTCTCTTTATTTCATTTTTGGAATTGCACATAGCAGAGCTAAAAAGTTTAGCAAAGTTCCCTGCAAAGTAAGAGACACTGGAGGAAACAGGAGAGGAGAAAGAACAAATGAAATGTTCAAAGAGGTTTTGCCAGAGCAAACATCAGATTCCCATTGACACTTGGGACTTTGAACAGTCCTTTCTCCTCTCTGAGCCTTGGTTTCTTCATCTTTAAATGAGAGTTTTAGATTAGATCATGTCTAAACTCTTTTCCAGATCTGAACTTTCCTGTGTCTATATCTAATCCATATTCTTTGAAGTATCCCAGTAGCTATGAAAGTGTACCTATTTCCACAAGTGATATCATCACACTTCTCCCACTTTGACTAAAACAGACAACTGGATATTTCAATCAATTCATTGAAAAGGGAAATCAAACCATGGCAGGGGCAGGGGGAAGTATGCAGACAACATTGTGGTGACATTTTTTTTCACTTGGATATACCATCTTAATCTAGTCATCATTGAAAAGATGTCCAAAATACAGGTCTTTACCAGATGCCCTTGAAATTACTCAGAACTGGTACCTTCTCTAACTCTTCCCTTTATTAAGTGGGAATACATTAAGAGTGACAGAGAAAAATTTCCATAGGGACTCCACTGTTTATACTGTAATTGCTCTTTTTGTAGCAACATCTTCAGTGAAGGGGAGAAAAACCACATGGTAATATTGCTGCACTACTAGGACTCTTACCATAAGTGCTATATGGCCTTCTTATCTTTAGAAGGAACTTGGAGATGTTGATCAAAATTATCACTAGAGTGGATAATAGAGATAGATAATATAAACTCAGTCTTGTTAGGAGAATACCAGGGAGGAGTAGCTGGAAAGATTTTGCTTCACTCCTATGGTCTGGAGTTATTTATCATAAGAAACTTACATTTCTTTGTTGTTCTAGAATGGAAAACAATACGGTTTTGCACAGAAAAAAAAAGAGTTGCAGTTGAAAAGTTGAGGATATTGAACATTTTGAACAATTTATCTCCTTTAGGGCTTAAAATCTTAAGGGTTGTGATAGACACAGAGACCTGTTTTATTTACAACTATTGTTTGAATGTCTGCCCAAGATGACAGAGTACAGATTTTACATGCAATGGGAGAAAGAAAAATAAATTGCTGAACCAAGGAACTAATATGTAGTTAAAGAATCCCTGCTGGCATCCTTTGTGTACCAGATATTGCTGAGGTAGATATTGTAACTATCTTAAGGTCTGTTATTTTGCAGTCAGGGATTGTTTTTATTTCAAATGCAGATGTTGCAAATTTTAACTATTTTAAGCTACTCTTAAATGTTACAATGGTAGTGGTTATTGGGGAAGGCAAATGTGAAATGTAAGATAGAATTTTGGACTTTTTTTTCCTGTTGGTGGGAATTTCCAAAGAAACAAAGGAGTAATAAGTAAAATGGGAAAGTTGGGAAATTTTCTATAATATCATTGAAAGTGCTCTGCCTTTATTCCTGTTTTATTGGGAGTTGTTTTTAGACATGTATTATGACTATTCTTCATTGGCCACTGAGATTCATTTCCCTTTATAGTTGTATAATTGCTTTTACGAAAGATATTTTTAACACCTAATCACCATCATGGCATTCTTAAGAGATGTAGTTAGAAAGCTCATCAGACATTCTGTCTTAAAAGTGTTGTTAATTTGGTATTAACTCAGTTTTTACTGCAACTTGCTGTTGGCATCTTGAGATAAGCTTTAATTACAGAGACTGTCCTCTGTAAAACCGCATTCTCATTGGTTTAAGTGCCTTTATTTAATTTGTAGGATATTTCTTATTGGGGATTATTGTCAAACATTTTTAAATTACATTTCTAGTTACCTGAAGACAGATTGAAAATAAGTCCAAGAGGTTCAGGTGAAAGAGTATAACTTGCCTCCTACGTTCTACAGTTTTTTGTTCTGCACTCCAAAGCTACACCATAAAGAATATTCCTATCAGAAACAGGAAATACAATACAGAATAAAAGCAGGCTATGCTTTATTCTGTTTCTTTTCTGTTTTCTCTTCTTTTCTTTATTTCAAAAACACTTCCTGAATATTGTAAAAAAAAAAAAAAAAATTCTACCATCTGAAGAGGTTCTAGTACCTGTTCTGCTACTTAACTGATGTGGAAACTTGTGCAGTTTTCCTCTTTATTTTGTGTGTGTGTATGGGTGTGTGTGCATTTCAAATCACTTACTTTCTCCTTCCCCAGAAAAGGATTATATACCCCTGATACATTGACTTTGAACTTGACCTTGTAACTTGCTTAGGCCAATGGAATGTGAGTGGTTATGTTTTACCCTGTCTGAGCAGTTTTAATGTTATTTTGTGGTTTGGCTCTGCCTCTTGCAAAACCACCATTTGCCTTGAAGACACCATACTTCAGGTCGGTGCTGCTCCTTTAGCCTTGGTCCCTGAAAATAAGACATGTGAAACAGATCCACAGAAGGAGCTTCAGCTGCCCTATAGCTCCCATGTAACCTGAGCAAAAGAACAAGTCCTTGAAATTCTTGGGGTTGTTACACAGAATAGGTTACCTAACCTCTCTAAGCCTCCATTTCCAAAACTGCAAAATTACAATAACAATAACACCTACCTCAAAAGACTATTGACCACTTATATGAAATACATAAAATTAGCAAATTAATAGAGACAGAAAGTAGGTTGGAAGTGAACAGGGGTCAGGGGGAAGTGGGTAATGGGGAGTTATTGCTTAATGGGTTCAGAGTTCCTGTTTGGAGTGATGAAAAAATTTTGGTAATGGATGGTGTTGACAGTAGAATCACATTGTAAATGTAATTAATGCCACTGGATTGTACACTTAAAAATGGTTAAAATGTTAAATGTATTGTATATATCTTACCATAAATAATATATTAAAGGCTACTGATAAGACTGAGAGGCAATACCTTACAGTAGTGCCTGCTGTAAAACCAATATGCAAAAAGTTATTCAAGCCTTTTTCCCCATGCACATATAAGTATTTATTTACAAAAATGGTATAATATTCTGCATCTAGCTTGTGATCCTTTTTAAAGTAGTAACATACCATGAACATCTATCTAGGTGGTTAAATATTTATCTAAGCAATTTTAATGATTGCAATGTTCCATGGTGTACAGGTACCAAAATTCATTTAACAAATCCATTATTTTGAGCACTTAGATTGCTTCCAAATCCCTCTACAGTAGGCAACCATTATAATGAGTATTTCTATAATTAAGTCTGGGCCACATTTCTGAGTATATCTTGAGAAAGGTCTCTACAAGTGGAACTGGGCTAAAGTTTGGATGTTTTAAGGATTTTGACACATTGCAAAATTGTTTACAGTTTACAAAAGTGAAACTTACAAAAGCTGCAATTTTATAAAGCAAAATTTAGTTAGCCAGAGGATAGTTATAGAATATATCCAGTACTATAATGCCTTGTTTAAAACTTCCTGTGGCAAAACCCCCATCAAGAAATTGTATAAAAATGCATAACTCCTTATGCTGAAGTATTTTTCCCTGCCTTGACTAAACAGTTTTAGACATACACACATACACACACACACAATACATATTCTGACTTGATCTCCAGAATCCTAACATTTATGTTGATACAAGGAAAAAACACATAGTCCAATAGTCACATCATTCTTCTTCTTAAATCAGATACTATAAAATCTTGTCACTTTTATAATATTGTATAAAAACAACAGGTCATATTTTGCAGTAGGTCTTTTATATAATCAATCTCTTCTATACTGTCTTTAACTTATTATTTTTTTAAAAAACTTTGAGTTTTTCATTAAAAATTAACTTTAAAGGCATTTCTCAGAAGGAAACAGTTTCTAGGTTGTATTTCCAATTGTGCCATTGACAGTGCTTCCTGTTTTAGTAAGGATCATCAGACCATGGGTCAGGTGGTTTACTTTTCTTTAAATTTTTCTGCAAATTGTGTGCTTGTGTGTGTGTTGGCCAGGAGGTAGTGGCACAGATGATGGTAGATGGGGTAATGTACTTTATAGTGATGTTTGATACCCCTTCTAAGTCCTGGATTTATTATATACATAGATCTCCATAAAAAAATAAAAAATAAAAATCTTAGAGAACTTATAATTGGCCACAATTAATCCAGTGGCATTAACCATGAACTTTCATGGCATTTCAATAAATTATTAACTGATAACAATGTGAAAAAACCACTTTTTAAAATATTGTTTTTTATATTTGGAAATTACTTTATATATTTATTTCAATGGGTTTTTTCTTTTTTTTTTTTTTTTTTTTTTTTTTAAAGATTTTATTTATTTATTCATTTATCCCCCCCTTGCTGCTTGTGCTCGCTGGGTCAGCTAACCACGCCGTGCGGGCAGGCTTGCCTTCACCAGGAGGCCCCGGGAACCGAACGCGGGGCCTCCCACATGGTAAACGGGAGCCCTACTGATTGAGCCACAGCCGCTTCCCTCAATGGGTTTTTTCTTTACACTTTTCTTAATCTATATTATTTCAACATTTCTCTTGTCTCTAAATAGCAGTTGATATGGACCAGATGGAAGCATTCATCTGTTTTTTTTTTCCCACAGCTCTTTGTTTGGGGAGAGCCCTGGCACCAGAGCCTGTGAGCATTAACCTTATCACTTCCACTGGGTTAAGAAGATCCTTAAGGAATTGAGTAGTTTGATTTTCATCTTATTTGCCTTTGGTTGTATAGACAGTACATTTGATTCTGGTGAAAGGAGAATAAAATAGCATTGAATTTTACAATTGCATATTGTAAAAATTTTGAGGCAGTTAGATCAAGGAGTATTACTTGTCATCTAGCCTAATATTCACCTTGGTGGTCAACTCTAGAATTGGCACATGTACACAGAGAGCAACTTCAAAAGTGACATTGAAACATTTGTGAATAGTTGCTTCAATAGAGTTAAGTTAGAGGAAAAAATCTATAATTTACATCTGTCTTCAAGCAATAATCATTCCAAAGTATGATTATTAGTTTACACATATGATTTGGGGAAAAGTCAATAGTCAATTCAGTTGATTTTGGAAAATAACATTTGTACAATGTTTTCTAAATGAACCATTATAAATCTCTTAATACCTTTTAGATTTGGTCCTTATTGGAGTTTTTTTTTTTTTTTTTTCCTGGATATTAAGGGTTTGTTAATGACAGCTAATAATACTCATTGCTCCTTAACCCATCAACAAGGAATATTTAAGACAATATTCCAAAGGAAAGTATATTGTCATTATTTGGAATTAATTGCAAAAAAAAATCTACTCATAAAAATAGAATTGTACAAAAATATAAAGTCAAAATATTAGTTTAGAGAAAGTATAAAATACTTTCGAACACATATAATAACCTTAAAAGAGTGTTTTCAATCTAAGAGAAAGTAAATCATTTGCAAACTTATATATTTTTCCAAAGCAAAATTTGACATAATCTTTAAGGAGAAAACAAGTTAAAGAGAAAAATCACTGACAACTTATTTTTAAACGGTCACCTCCTAATATTTATTTTAAATGTGCATGTGTCTAGAACCAGTGTGAAATGTGGAAAGAGCCTAGATTTTGAAGTAAGAACTGTTTTCAAATTGTCTCTTCCCCTTACTGACTGTGAAAATTTAGTCAAGTTACTTAACCACTATGAATCTTTGTTTACTTACATATAAAGTGGAGAAAACTATGCCTACCTGTATTTGATGTGAGGATAATGTACTGTAAATGAATTGCCTGTCTTTCTCTATGCATTCAGTTCATTTTAGTTTCCACCCTTCTATTCCACCAGTTCTCCCTTGAAAGAACAAAAGTTCTTTTTAATACATATTTCAATTTGGCTAATGAGTATCATCTATAATTGTGTCTCAATCAACCAAGATAATAAGTAGATTTGTTTGATAAACATTAGGCTTCACTTATATCTTTCAAAAGAATCAGAATTTCCTGGGACCTAGAGCCTGACCTGCTGCTGAAGGGTGTGTCTCACTCCCCCAGGTGAGAACGGAGTCTGAAGAAAGAATTCTTTGCCGTCATCTACCCACCAGCTCTTGGTTCAGGGCCCAGGAAGACCTGCCCATTGGCAACCAGGCCCATTAGCCACCCTGCCCGTTAGCAACAGCAGAGAAGTGGTGAACCTCTGTTACAGTCAACTTGCAAATGGAAAAGCTAGTAGTAGTGAGGGGCCCTTTAAAGAGAAAACACAGATCCTCTTAAAGTTAACTCTTAGTCATTTCAGTTATTCCAGATCCGCTCATTGGCTTTGCATAAATTCTAGACCTTACTTCTCCTCTGCTTCCTTATATTTCCCATACAGAGGGCATACCACACCACCCCTAGAGGAATACAAGGGAGATACAAGATGTCAAAGAAAATTGGGTCAGATATAGGGACAACATGGATGGGGATTATCTGTGGATAATCCAGATGTGCCCCCCACACAAACATACATCCTTAAATAACTGGACTTGGGCAGTATGTGCTTCTCAGTTTTTATCCCATCCACATCCAAAACTAAATCACATTAATTCGATTACTTCTTTGGTATGCCTAATTACATTTGTGGTTGGCTAAGTCTTATTCCATGTGCCATAACTTCCTTATAACTTAATTTTTTCAAAGTGAAATGGCAAAATGAGTCATATGCAAGCTCCTCACACAGAAGCAGCTTTCTTTAATAAAACAAGTTGCAAGATGTTCACTTTACCTGAAATATTAAATTGCCACACTGAGATAGACTTGACACCATCATTTTGGCTAAAAGTCCCTTGGATCAGAGCCTTGTGTATTAGCTGTGCGAGTTAGGATGGGTAACAACTGCCCTGATGAAAACTACTGCATCATCAGCTCTGCCATTCCTAATGTCATCAATTCCACTTAATCTCGGTGTTTTTCAAGGGAATACAGCTACTTTTACATAAACTTTTGAAGTACTTGCACAGCCATGCAAAAAGGATAATTTTTAAGGTACTCAAATTTCAGGGAAATGGATCCCTCAAAAATTTAATAGGAAGGGGAAAAAAGCTTTGTAATGATTAAATTACATTTGATGGTGCTTTTCTCTATTAGTAAATATATACTACTGTAAATTCAGGGGCAAGCTGTTTATTTCTTGTAAAGTTCCAGATGAAATACATTTGTGGGGAATCTGAGAAATAGTGGGAGGTTTGGGAGGCATGTAGAAATAAGGGGGTGTATAAGGTGGCACCCTCTCGGGCATTCTCGGTTGCACATAAAGATTCCCTGAGAGCAAAGACCACATCTCTCAGAATGGTTCTCAGTAAATATTTGATGAGTGAATTTATAAATATAAGAAGTGCTCCCTGCCTCATTCCACCCCATCTCCACTTCTGAAAACACAAACGTACAGAAATACACGCACAGTGCAAAGCAAGGCTATGGGGCAGGGGAGGACGAGTAGAGAAAACCAGAGCTGGTTTGCAGCTATTGAGGATTGGTACAGCGGTGCCCATGGTTACCAGGAAGAAATTGTTACGATTGGTGGAAGTCTTAAACAGCACCGATTGTTAAATATTTTGTACGACATACCAGGATGCTCCTTTATTTCACCCCATTTTATTCAGGCCTAGGCTCCTTTTACTGTAAGACAGCCTTGAAATCAGAACCAAACAGGGTTCCTGAAAGTGGTTAAGAGAAATCAAACTTGCTCAGAGGATGAGTTGCAGTCATGGGTTACTTCTATCCCGATTAGACCAGACCTTAGAGGCTTCATTGGCAGAAAATTGAGTCAATCTAGGAAAAATGTCTGAGGGAGCCATAGTCGCAAATTATAATGTTCACTGGATTGGGAATCTGTGATGGAGGTTTAACGAGAGCTCTGCCTCTATCTTTCTCACTCATTTGAAAGAAATCATATCAGTAGGTTTTAATTAGCTCATCCATATGGTAAGAAGTTTGGGACATTTGGATTCTAGAACCCCTTCCAGCTCCTTATTCTAATGAAATCAAGCATACCTTTTTCTGAAAGAGGGTTCTTTCTTCAGGGTGTGGATAGGGTGGGTAACAGAATAATGTTATGTATAAATAAAAGCTACATCTTAAGCCCACCATTTAAAATTTTGGTTGGTATTTATGTATGCTTTAATGTGTGCTTGGCATTAACTTTTACCTAAATCTTTCAAAGTTTGGCTTAAAAGAGTTTATAACTTAGAACATTCAATATAGTGCCACTCAGAAAGTCTCCTGTGTAAGAAAGAATATTTTTCATACATCAGTATTTGTGAAAGTAGACTTTCAAAACAAAACACGGCATATTTAACTCAATTATCTCTTAAAGTTACAATAAGCCAGACAAGTTGTGGCAAAGTCCCACAACTTCTATTCCATCATATTATAGAAAGGATAAGTCTGCAGGATTTGCCCTTTACTACTGCTTTTTCAATCAAGTGAACATGACTCCTTTCATTCACAGAAAGCAAAGGAAAGCAACTGTTTGCCAAGTTTATATGCCCACCCCTTGAATATTGACTGCACATTTAATATTGGTTACTATAATTGATAGTAATAGCCAGTTTAAATGAAATTACTTAGAAGATCCTTTTGCACAGGATTTCTAGAAACTTTAATATGTTAATAAACTTAGGAATTTCTAGAAAAGAGAAAGTGGTATTTCACATTTCTCAAACTTTGCCCCAATAAACTACTCCCTCCCTTTTTTGGTATTAAGTGTTTCACAGGAATCATATTTTGGAGAACACAGTGTAGAAAATGCTGTTTTAAATTATTTTTCCATTGAAGAGTCAAGTAGAATCAATGCTAAATTGCTTCCCTCTCTGTGCCTGTCAAAATTGTGCAGTAACATCTTTAATAGTCATATTGTGAGTTTGAGGTTCTTCTGATTGGAATATGGATCCTTTCTGTCTTAGTCCAGTATTTTTTTCCATTGCACCATGTTCATTCCCTTTCCCATATTTACCATAGCTGATCTCAACAGAAGCACTTATAAAGAAACTTTGAACATGATCATTTCAATCAGGTGCATTTTAGATTCTCCACATAGAAGATACAACTGACAATTCAAATTTCATTTGTCGAAAACTGTGTTCATTTCCTTCTCCTCAGCACGGCATATGTATGTTGTGACTAAGAACATCGTATTTTGAATCAGGCCCCTTTGTTATAAGTTCTAGCTTCACCATTTATAAGTCATGGACCTAGCTTCTCTGTGTTGCAATATCTTCTCCTCTAAAATGGAAATATAGGGTTATTGGTGATATCCAATAAGATAGCCACAAGTCAGATGTGTCTATTGAGCATGTGATATGTGGCTAGTCCAAATTGAGATGTGCTAAAAGTGCAAAATACACATAGAATTTTGAAGACAGTCTGAAAACGAGAATATAAAAATTTTAATAATAATCTCATGTTGAAATAATATTTTGAGTATATTGATTTAAATAAAATATATTGTTAAAATTAATTTCACCTGTTCAGTTAACTTTTTCATGTGCTCATTAGAAAATTTAAAATATCGCATTTGTGGCTTATATTTCTATTAGACAGCACTGATTTAAAGGATTCCATGATATAATCAAATTAAAATGCTTGACATGATGTGATCCTCATATAATAGTAAATGAAAGGTATTAATATGTGCTTGTTCCTTATCTTATGTTGAATAGTTTAATTCGTTATCATACTTCTTTCACAATAAAGGCTTTGGAGTCATCCTTGCATCTTTGCTCTCCTCGCCATCACACCCCATATCCAGTCAGAACTCCTCAAAGCTATCTTTCCAGCTCCATCCCAACTACTTTTCCTCACCAGATCCACACACGCCTACTTAGAGTTTCTTCAATATGCTCCATGATTGCCAAATAATCTTTGTTTGTGCTGACTACTTAGACTGCATTATTTTTCCTCCCAGCATCTCACATATTGAAGTTCAGCTTTACCTTGCGATAGCACTGAAATACATGTCACACATGCACGATATACTTTTCATTAAATTGATTTGAATCTAATGGTTTTTATTTCACCTTTCCCAATAATTGCTGCTTTGGGAAAGCCAGTACTAGAAAGTATCCACAAAGTCACAATGCGGTTTCCTCAAACTAGTTTTCATTGGCCAAATTTAATTTAATTGTCTGTTAATAATATCCATTTGAGTAAGTGCACACTTTTGAATTGCACACAATTCTAAGCCATTTCTCCAAGATGTCCTTGTTTATTAATGTTGTCTAGCCAACTGTTTAGAGGCAATGTATCTGTTTCACTCAATAAATATTTATTTAACACTTACTTGTCAAAGCTTTGTGTTGAGCCTTGTATTGAGCATTCTGTTAAATGAGCTGTTGTATCCAGAATCAAAGAAAGTCTCATTTTTTTTCAAAACTTTAATCAAACCTAGTATAAATCATTGCATAATTTTTACATTTTGTATTTTCACTTTAATTTCCCAGTAGCATGTATGATTAAAGGCATAGGTACTCAAAGAAATAGGTTTTGGGCTAGAAATGCTGACACATTTAAAGCAATGAGCTCAGCAACTTTTCAAAACTTGTCAAATAATTTATACTGTTTCAACCAGGGCTAGTCTAGCATATTGAAGAAGAAGAGAGATGTACTTTAGAACCCTTCTTTAATAGCTGGAAATTCAGTTTCACCCCTCATCTGGATTCTTCTTACACTGTGTGCCATGCTATTTGCCAAAAACAACTCCTCAATGCCATATTTATCTAGAATGCAAAGAGTGCCAGGGTTTTTAACAGCTGGTCTTGGAGCCTGGATTTAAATGGGCATCATGCTGAGGAGCAGGGAAGGTACTCTGTTTTGCTTCATTTGGCAACATAAATTGGGTTTACGACCACATTATGCCCTGGCAAGTTGGTTCCTGTAGTAATGAAGAATGATTTTCTAATAGGTTATGTAATCAAGGATTTTCCCAAACAGAAGGCATTGCTAGGGCAACAAACCAGCACACCCTGTGCTTTCGCAAAATTCACTTACCTGCTCTCTCCAACTCTATCTTCAGAAATACAAAATTAAATAGTGTTGTCTTCAAAAGAAATACCAAATTTCAAATTTTAAACAGATTCTAGGCCTTGGGTGACAAAATCCCACAACTGCTTGGGTGATAAAAGCCCACAACTGCTTTAAGATAGCAATGCCTACTTCTTCTCATTTCTTATTCTTTACCTAAACCTGTTTGTTCTCCTAGCCAGGGTGTTGGTGAAGATATCCTTGACAATAATGCTCCAAAGGAGCAACTGTCTACCAGACACCTTTTACAGCTTTAGACTGTACCAAAACTGGAGAATGCTGAACACCTCACATATTTCATCTTTGCTACAAGGAGAAGAAAAAGAGAAAAATTTTAAGTAAAAGGGCAGCTCTTTCTCATGACTTGCAAGCTTAATTGACCAGAATGGGTGAGCTAAAGAGCATTTTCCAAAGTGTGTTATGTAGATAGGTTAATCATTTTTATCAACAGACACAAAAAAATGTTTCATGGTCAAATAAATTGGAGAATGATAAAGTAAACAAAGACAAACTAACATCTTTAGTATAGGAAATATAGAGTCTTTAAAGTGCTATTGTCTATGGTACATCTCTAAGAGGAGTATAGGAAATGCCTTATTTTCCAATTTTATTTGGCCATGGAAACTTCATTTTATGCTGCTTCTCATGGGATTACTGCTATTCTATGGAACACACTTTGGGAAATGCTGATCTATAAGAATAGACATATTATTTTCAGACATTGACCTTTCATAAACTTTCCACACAAAAAATAAAAGTATATATATATATAACTTTACTTTTCAAGGAAATTTGTTCTCAGTAAATGAAAATCATTTTACTCAATCATCATCATCACTGAATTAGTGACTTAGACTCTATTATTTCATAGGAGGAATGATCCCCACTGATCAACCCATCCCTGCAGCCAGAGGATGCAGTTTTCTAAAGAGGGGGTTAACGACCAGTGCCCATTTGAGGAATCAGAACAGCACAGATTCTGTTGCTTCTCCCAGTAATTGAAACTCTGACCACAGTTCCTTCGTTTCCATGTTCTAAATTAGGCTCCAAAATAAGGTTAGGCATCATGTTGATCTGTTTTATATATGGGTCTCTGACAAGAGCGTGGGTTTGAAAAAAGTTTCTCTTATTGGAGTTGGAACACATAGGTAGTAAGTCCATTGTCAAAATGTATTCTAGGTCAGGGAGTGGATGTAGCTCAAGTGTTCAGTATCAGCTTTCCACATATGGGGTTCAATCCCCAGCCCTGGTACCTCAAAATATATGTATATATTCTAGGTCTTGAAATTACAGTACATTAGTACTAGAGATGAAAATTCCTATTTCAAGAGAACAAAAAATACTATCCAAACGCAGTGTCTGTTCTATACCTCAACTTTTTCTAGTGAGTAAGGTAGATCTAGATCAATGGACCGTCAATTCAATGCAGTAATGTATAACTGAATGTGAAATTAAAAAAAAAATACAAAGGTGGCCATGCAACAGGCAAGACACATAGATAGGATGAGACCTAAGGTGGACAAGTCTATCTTTTGTGCTATAGGCTTTGCTTTTGTAGACTATTTCTCATCCTCACCCCACCCCTGGACCAATGATGAACAATATGATTCTGGCAGCACACAAGGTAACAACCCACATCCTGGCTGAAAATATCTCAAATGTGAGATTCTTTTGTAAAACAATGAAGCCCTTTGTAAATGTCAATTAGTTGTATTAGCCACTGTAGCACATAAATACACAAATTTCTGTAGTTTAATGCAAAAGAACTTAATTTTTCCCTCCAATAGAGTCCAATTGGAGGTGGGGTTCTCTTCTGTATAACCCTTCAGAGATCCAGACTGATGGATGCTCTGTCGTCTTCGATGTGTGCGTCCAAAGTTGTCCTGTATTCTGATATCGGGAATGGAGAATTGGAGGTTATTAAGGATCAGGCCTGAAGTTGGTGTACATAAATTCTGCTGTAAATCTATTAGTCAGTCATGTGGCCTTACCTAATTGCTAAGGAGGCAGTGTTTCCAGAAAGAGAGGAAAAGGGGATTGATAAACCACTGCCATACTCTTTTTATCTCTATCTTAGGGATGTAAAAACTGAAGCTCAGAAGTAATAAACAATTTGCTCACAATCACAAAGCCATTAAGTATAATTCCTACCCAAGAATTCTGACTCAGTCTCTGGCCTGAGTAATATATTGTTTTTATGTCCCATGGTCATGGTACCTGGAAAAGTTTATATCAGAAGTGGGAGAGGGGTCAGACCTTGTGTTTGCTAATGATATTTGCTCTCTGAGTCGGACCTGTCTGTGATGCTTAACTCATGATTTTGTTGCAGCAAAATTTAGAGACTTCACGCATATATGCTCTGATAGTATATGAACCAGAGTCCTCTAAAATAATTTTAATTTTTCTTTCTCATCACTTTAAGTCTAAAAGAAATAAAAGAAAAAGAGGGGCTATAGTTGATATTAAAGCTATATTTATTTAATTGTTTGATAACTTAATTTTTTACAGGGCCAAAACAAAAGACCATCTTCAAACACCAAAATGAAGCTAACAATTACAAGGCGGTGCATCTTCCTGTTCATCTTTCTAAATGTAAGTAGAACAAAATTATTCGAAGCTATGTTAATTGAGAATGCTGGAAGAGGGAGGAATGTTTGAGTAGGATTGAACTTGTATTTGCAAAGATTGACAATGTTCTCCAGAGGCCAAAACGAAGTTCCTCGAAATCATCATGTTCTTAATATTTTGTTAACAAATCAACCTGAACTTTCATTAACTTAAACTAGCGTTTTGGCTTACCCAGAATTTTGAGCTTTGCTTGCTTTACAAAAATTGACATTAATTGGAAACATCTCCATACTATCATATTAATGTCAAATAGTGCTCTTGGATGAAAGATATAATATTAGACCTGTGGATTTGAATCTCAGTTTTGGGGCTGCTGTCCTATTAAAACATCTGAACTCTTTTATTCTGGTTATTAATTTCAAATATATTTCTCATCAAGAACTAACTAAAAAATAAAAATAAAAAACTAAGAATATTCAAATGTCCATACCACTGTCATTCCATAGCTCTTTCTCTAGCCCTTTAAATTGTGTCCAAATTATTTAATTTTATGTAATTTATTTTCCTAAAGGAGGTAGCCAATGGTCAGAAGTATAATTGTCTTAGAAAACACTATCAGTGTCTATTTATTTCTGTCAACACTGTTAACCCACCGTCACATCAGCTTCAATAGCACATGAACAGGAGATGAGTAAATTTTACATTAATCAGTCTGGAGTTATCTCAATCCTTATCCTTTCTACGACAGTAGAATAACATTTGCCAATGAATTCCAGCTGGCAATAAAGATCATTCAATTTCTGCTAATGTTATATTGACCCAAGCAAAGCTTGCCCAGGGTAGCAGAATTTCCATTGCTACCTAATTTCCACTAATGTGCAGTTGCAGGCTTACAAGTCTACCTAAACTGCTGCTTCTTACATTTTTTTAAGAAAAAAATATTACAAGTAGTTCATAAGTGCTATTTTTAAGGGGTTTTTATTTTGTAGTGTATACATCCAGGAAATGGTTTATGGGAATGATTATTAATTCAACCTTTTTGTACCTGTTTGGATAATGAATATAGTTTATTATGTAAGATTGTCACATTATTTTAATCTATTAAATACTTCTTTATATAAATTACAGTATAATTTGCTAAAATAAATCTAGTATTTGGAAATGAGGTAACTTCATGCCATTTGGAAATGTAATAAAAACATTTAAACAAGAATGTTTAAGCTAATAGAATATTTAATTTGTCTGTAAATGCCCGGGGCCTTATGTGGTATTCTAAAGAGGCAGAAATAGTGGTATATTTTATTCATAAATTGATGTTGTTTGAAATCTTGTGTAATCAAATATATGCAAATATTTCTATATAATCCTGTTTCATAAAGCATATGTTTATATTCGACATTGATAGAAGAAAAACTAAAGTAACTAGTAAATACCAACAAAATAGTTTGAAGATTTGTTTTATAATTCAAAGATTTAAAAAAGTTCATGTATTTGCATGACCCATGGACAGAAATATTTTATGGCTTGTGGGCATCGCCTTTACTAACAAACATAACTGAACTGGGCACTTACATGGCTTTGTGCTCTCTTTGCTGTGACAGAAAGTTGCTTCTCTGTATTTGGATTATATATTTGGTTTGGAGGATTGGTCCATCAAACAAAATCCAATGCATCGATTGGCTTCTAAAACATTCAATGTGTTCCACATTTATACTCCTCCAAGAAAAAGTAAAATTAAAAACAAAAATGAAAACATTCTTAACTACTCCAAAACATCACTTCTTAGGTATTATATTATTGTGAAAAAGTCTTACCAGTATATTTAGTTCTACCTATATAATTGATTTCCAAATGATCTTTAAGTAACCGTTTGGATCACCACATTCCATTAGCTCATCTACATTAATCAAAACAACACACTCACTTCCTCTCCGTTTCCTGAGGTAGTATAATGGACATAGAACAGTGCTTAATATATAATGAACACTCAAAAAAATGCTATTGATGATGATGATGATGATGATGATGATATCAACAAGAGCAATGAAGACGTAGGAAAACAAGGCTCTTCTAGGAAGAATTTTTTTCTTTATAGTTTTTTATGGAGCAGTGTTTCCTTATTTGCTCTGAATTTATGATTTGAGTAGAAATTTTGTTGTTTATATGATGCTTAAGTGGAAGGTACATAGGACCCCAACTAGGCAGCTGGTCTTAACTGGAAGAACCAGGACTGATACTTTACAAATTTTAGTTTTTACTTTCTTACTTGGAAAAATATAAGTAACTGAAAATCCTGAATAATTCTAACATAGACATTTTCCATATTCAGGATAGTGACATGGAAATCCTGTTGTTATACCACTTTGCAGATTCTGGATTCATATTTTTGATAGAACAGTTCTGCCTATGGCAATCAGTAGAATTGTTTCCCTTCAGCACAGTAGCAAGTGTCCACCCATTCAATGGACTTGAACCATTTCAGAGACACACCATTTCTCAAAGTGCCAAACAGAACAGCCCTGTAACTGTTCTGTTGCTGTGCTGCTGCTGCTTCTAGAAATTACATGTAACGCAAAGACAGCTGGATGGCTTACACTGAAGCACGAATTCCTGGGCTCCTGGCCATTCATATCATATTGCTTTCTCCTAGCCTCCATGATTTGTGTGAATTAAATTCTCTAGAATGTAAGCTCCATGAGGGCAGGGACTTTGCTTGCCAATATTGTTCAGTGCTGAATCTCCAGAACTTACAACAGTGCCTGGAACATGGAAGATACACAAGGTATCTATTGACCAAAAGAAACAGATGCCAGATGCTTACTACAGCTCTTGGTGGCAGCTTGGCGGTCGTATGTGTGGTGCCATTTATGTGAACCTTTAGGAGTGACATCACATATACGGCAGCTAAACTGCTACATGGGACAACAATGAAAAAGTTTTCTTTTGAAGAATCATGTGAGATGGCTTATATGTGAAAATTTGAACACTGATCTTTACTAAATAAAGCAATGTCTAGTGCCATTAATGTTTCATTTCTATCTTCATGTCAGCATAGAATCATGTATTTATATAAATCTCCAAACTACATTGTGTAAAAATAGCACTTTCTAGAAGGAGAATATTTTTAAGTCTTTCCTATTTCTTGGTAGTTTATTTAAATGCTACTGATTTTATTTTTTCTCCTTATTGTTGAAAATAATACTGCCTCACTAGCAATATTTATGTGTATGTAATCATCAGTCAAAACTTTAATGTGTTTAATGAACTTTATGAAATTTGTGTATGCATTACTACTTAGTAGTAAATTCAAGTTGTATGTTATGTTATTTTAGGACAAAAGTCCTTGAAGCATTCAGCTACCACTTGGAAAATTCCATCTTCAATGCTCAAACATGAACCAGACCAGGATCAGACTCAGATTATTATGGCTCGGCTAACAACAGAAGCTCCAATTTCTCGTTCCTTCAGTGTTGAAACAATCTCTGGTTAGCTAAGTCCCAAGACATGTTCACTGGAGTTTGTTTCAACACTGTAAGAATGATAAGATTGATGCTACTGTCGTCTACATGAACTATATCTGCTCTTATTTATGTGGTCGTATCTCCACTATTACTGATGTTAAAACTGCTTTGAGCCAAGTAATGCTGTAATTGAAAGTGCAAGTGTAAGATTCTTCCACTTAACGCCCTTACCACACTGTTTGCTCAAGGCCTCCAGTGCAAGAACATTCTTAATTGACTCTCCAGCCCATTTAAGAACAGAATTCTGAATATTATTTTTGGAAAAACTTCCAGCCAAATCTAAGCAAAATATTCCCTAGAATCTAAGATATTTAACATAAGTGATTTATATATGACATCATATTTCATTTTCTTATTCAATTGGAAGATGGTAAAAATGGCCCAGCAATTAACAATAAAATACATAAAATGAAAATGGGTACATTAGAAGAATCTAAAATGGAACCATAACGTGAACCAATCACTAATATTTCTATTGTGAGGGCACCATGATCTTGCTTTGATGGTTACCTAATATTTTGTCAGTTTTACACATACACACACACACACAAACACACACAAATGTATGCTGAAAAAATACAAACAAAAGCCTTAACATGGAATTTCTTCAAAATGCTTGGTTTTGTAAGTCTCACAAGTCACTTTCCAATACCTAGTAGAGTATATGACCATTTTATGATTGATGATTTTTTATCTTTTACACTGTCTGGTGTTGGGAAAAATGTCAGGTCTTGATTTTTCTTGTTAGACTGTAAGCTCCATGAAAGCAAGATGCATACCTGTTATATTCAGCACTATTCCTCAAGTATCTAGCACAATAGCACAATGTTGAGCTCATCAAGCTCAATGAATATTTGCTGATTGATTGATATGAAAACCAGTGGGAAAGAGGTCATGTGACAACAGAATGGTGTTCAGCTACACTGGTAAAGATTTGTACATTTTCATTCACTTTATGGATTCAGATTTTCTGTTTCTTGTCATAAATACAGAAAGCACTAAAATTAGAAGGAATATAAATATATCTAAGTGTAGCATCAACTTTATTCACAACAGGAGTTATAACAGCAATGCTATCAAAGTTTTAAATATTTGCCCTATTCTTTACATATGCAGATGGCTTGTCGTCACCTCCAACACAAGTCCAAAATAGAATTTGCCTTCTTCCTCCAGTAAGACTTTCATTTCCCAACATCTCCCCTTTCTCAGTACACTACCTTTTTTCAGTTATATAGCTAAAATATATGGGCTTTTATTTGATCATTCCTGTTCTCCATTCATTATATCTAAGTATACCTTCACATTTTTCTTATTTGAGAAGGTGCTAAGAGCTTGTTTTCTTTTTCCATCATATGATAATCTAGTTCAGGACTTCAACTTCCTAGCTGGTATCCCATTACTAACCTGTGAATTGCCCGATGCCTATCAGATTAATTTTACTGAAACCCTCTTTTCCTAACCTTCTCTGATCAAAAAGCTGCAAAATATCTCTATTTTACTGTAATGTTTTAATAATATTAGCTAAAATGTATTGATCCTTTCATGTCACGGGCACTTTGTATTTGTTTTATTGTTTATCCTACTAATACCCATTGGGGATAAATATTATTATTCTTCCCATTTTACACATGAGGAAACTTAGGCCTACAGAGGTTTAACTTGCTCCAAGTGACAAAAAAAAAAAGTTTAAACTTTTTTTCTTGACTTTCAGTTTCTTACATTATCTGACTCTCTTTTACCCTATTTCTTACTAGTCCTCAAGTATGCTCTCCTTCAGCCAGGATGGTTTCCTTACTGCGTCTTGCACATATATTTCCTTCCTCTAGACTTTTGTGGCTCCCCTTTTCTCCATCCAGACAGCCTTCTCTCTCCTCTCTGCCTATTCAGACACTACATGTACTCAAGGTCCAATTCAAATTCGTCCTTTTATCCACAGCCATCCCAGACTATTCATCTCTTGTTCTCTCTCTCCACTCTGAATTTTTATTTTATTATGTGGTATCATTAAGTATTTATCATTTAGTTATATGCTGTCTCCTAGGTTAAAGATGCACAGTCTGCACAATGACACACACTAGAAAATAGTGAGGCTCCAATGATGGATATCCTGGGGTAGAAGGGTAACTTAGTAAGGATGAGTTCTGTTTAGAGCCTGGAGGGGATATAGCCAAGCACACATTACCCCTGCCATCAACACATTTGTGAAAAAGTTCCCTCATAAACAATTTAGATGGAATGAGGCAAATAAAAGTATGTTTCAACAAGCCTGATAGAGACAGCAAACAGTATTATCAACTGCAGAAGAAGAAAAGTCAGTGCAGGCTGAAATTACAGGTCTTCTTCAACAAAATATCAAAGCAGAACATGGATATAAAATGTCACAGACTCAAACATCCCTAAGAATAGCAGTTATGGTCACTATAGAAACTGTAATCTATATGAACACAAGCAAGAAAGGACCATGGTGATCTTTGGGGACACACACACGCATACCTACATCAATTGGATAAAGAGACCTGGGAAGGTGATTGGGGTTAACAAAGACTGACAAAGCTAATGTCAGTCTGTATTAAAAATGCAGATAGGTTGAGAGAAGTATTTAGGATTTACATTGACTTTTAGCAATGAAAACGGATTATGCTGTATAAGTCATTTCTGATGAAACCAAATTAAAGACATTAAGAACAATTATCAGGGGCAGAATATCTCAGAAGAACAGATTTTGTTTTTTCTATGGAATATCTGGGAAACTTTGTGGCAGAGAGCACAATAAAACTTTTCTAAAAGAATCCAATAAAAAAGCTCATTTATTGTGTTAATATGTTTGTTTCTAATAACATGATTCATAATTGTTAAGATTTCCAAAGAAGGCAAAATAGATATAGTATTAATAATTTTGAGGAATCAGATTATTTGCTATATTTGCTTCTTCACTTTACAATTATAATGAAATTAAAGCAATCCTAGATCATAAAGAGGCATGTGGGTGCGTGTGGGTACCAACATTTTCAGTTGTGATGGAAGCTACTGCAAATATAAAATTTGTAGGTAGAATCTGTAGATGAAGTGTAAAAATACTTTTAATGTAATACATGAAGCAAAAATATTCTACATGCAGACCATGAATAATTGTTGCTTACAGAAGGATAATCAAATTGTTTTCAATTTTTTGTTGTTTCACTTACATGCTCACTCATTCCTTCTCTCTATAAGTAACCAATTTTCTTTTTTATACAGCACCCAACCCCAATTCTTCCTGCCCCTCGAAATCACACCTATCCTTCATCAATAGAGCCCGAGCCATTTCTGTACGTTCTAGGACGCAAGAAGATGATGGATGCACAGTACAAATGCTATGACCGAATGGAACAGTTACCACCATACCAAGGAGAAGGTAACGAGAAGAATGATGTGAATATGTTTCAAATATCATTAAAGACTTACTTTCTTCAGCGGGCAAATGTGTTGACTAATTTTAATTTAATATGCCAGCAATTTTCACAGCAGTTTGATATTGTTGTATGTTTGGGTATTTCATACAGCAGACACGCCTAGTTTCTTTACTCAAGTTCGTCCCACTGCTCTTTGGCTAACAACACCTGCTCTCATGACAGAGTTGCTACAATAACTCAGTATACATACCTCATGGCAGGAAGGATAGATACAGGCCTAAGTGAGGGAGAGGAATTGGAAAATGATAGGAAGGGAAATTGGAAAACAGAGGGCAAAAAATTTACCTGAGGTGGAACCTGTCAAAATCCTGTCTTGCTTGGCATAATTCGGCAGCTATCTTCCCTTCACTCTCAGTTGGTTGGGAACTTCATGCTATTCCTTCTCCCTTTCTACCCCTTGTTCCCAGAGTAACTAGAAAAAGATATATCCTCGGTAGACATTATTTACTTATTGCCTTCTCTGGCAGGCTCTATGTGTCTGCTCAAAAAGTCTTAGGGCTAAGCATATTCAGTTAGTTGTAAAAGACCCAAAGGAAAACAAAAGGGGGTATGTTAGGACAAAACATTGCTATAACCATTTAAATTCTCTTCCCTGTCCCCTGAGACATTTAAAAAGACCCAATAGGATCTTGCACACCCTTATAAATCCTTAAGACAACCCATTTCTGCCAGCTTGGTAGGGGGAAAAGGGGGCTAAATATACTGTAGCCCTACACATGATTTGCCTTCAAATAGTCTTAATTTATAGTTCCTACTTTTAGCATTTCTTTTAAACAAAAAATCAAGACAATTGGAAGACAGATTCACATGATTCTTCCCTTAGCCAAGAGTATTCCCAGTGTTTGTTAAGAACCTGAAAAGGCATTAGATGCAACTCTGCCCAAAGGGGAAAAAAAAAAAAAAGTTTCTAAAGCAAATGGGGCAATTGAAGCATGGTGCTGATATATATATATATATAATTATTTTTTATATTTTTAAAGAAGATTTGGTTTCAGCGGTGCTGTTCTGTGTGAACAGGATGGGAGTGTTGGGTTGGACTATCCATGGGATTGGGGGAAGGGGTCGAGGAAGGAGCAGATGAACTCTGACGGTACTGATATTTTTAAAGACCAAGTTAGTATTGTCCCTTTCACTTTAGTTTAGTCATTTGGAATATTGAAAGTTTGTGCTTTGATCATTGTTCAAAACTTTTTTTTTTCTTTTTCGAGAACTGCCTTCAAAACCTGAACTTCGTTCTTTTGAATACCTTTCTAGAGGTGAATCCTCATCCTTTTAGAGTAGGTTCAATTTTTGAAAACAGTGAGAAACCACCTGGAGCCAATGTGGATGAATACAGGAAGTGATCAAATTGAGCATTTTTATAGTAGGAAACAAAATGTGATTCTAAGGTAATAAGACTGCTTTTATGTGTGATTCATTAACTGGCTGCAAATGTATCCACAATAGGAGTTTTAAACAATTGCATCTGCCTTGGATTAAGAATATAACTATCTAAGGTAACCTCTTTGAAGGTGAATAGATAGTAGGATCCATATGTTCCAAAGCCATATACAATTTCAAAAATAAGCCTTTTATCCAGAGATGATATCGCATACACTTTCACAAGAAATTTCTGTAATATTTTAACATTTCTGAAAATATTTTAAGGAAAGTTTTTGGTGGAAAGATTCCATACATATGACATGGGTATCTTTTGAGGAACAAGTGGAGAAGACCCTACAAACATGTAAATTCCATTAGTAGTAGGGAAAGCAAATGCCTTTTTTTTTTGTTTCTGTTGCTGCAGCTGCTGCTGTGGCCTTAATATTTCCATTTCCAAATGAAGAGTCCGAAATAAAATATGACCAACCATCTAGGCATCTGTTAAATCTGGTTGAGGATTCTACAATTTTTGACAACTTTCAATTTTATCCTAATTGTCTAATCTAACATGGACTCCAAAATAAAATATTTAGTTGTAAGAATCAAACTTCCAAGAACAAATTCCCTGCAGAAAATTCAATTACTTCTTATCAATTCCTGGACCTTATTTAAAAAAAAAAAAAAAAGAATTTAAAGAAAGGGTTGGTAAGATGTGACATGCTGATAAATTTTGGAAAATCTATTTTTTGTGAATGTTCCCATTTTTAAAATTTATTTCAAGATTTTGAAGAATTAATCTGTGTGATGAATTTTTTCAAGTAATACTCTTTTATATTGTTGTTCCTTATGCTGATAGAGGTGGAAAACCTTAACATATCATACAGGAACTGCAAGACCTTCCAATCTAAACCCAATTACCTGGTTGGATATTTGAAAGGATAAAGTTTTAGGAAGTAAAAACTTATCAACATAGCTCAAAACCTATAATACCCAACATATACCTCAGATTCATGTTCTCACTTAAAATTAAATTAATAGAGATCAGAATAAAATGTGCCTCTCCTGACCAATCTTTGGAACTACTTTTTTTTTTTTTTTTTTTTTAACAAACTCTACTTTGGAACCTCTTACAAAGTAGGAACTGGAACCCTGTTTGTCAATGAGATAATTTGGTCACAGGCTTGCCCAAGTCTATTTGACACTTTATTTCCAACATAAATGAATTTTGTTCATTTGAAATGTGAGTCATCATGGCTGGACTAAATGGTTCATCCATGCATAAGATTGTCCTGACCTCAATCTTCCTTTACAGTCAGTCCACATGGCTTCCCATTAACTTCTTTCTGAATGACTAGGTCCATATTGCAACCGCACCTGGGATGGATGGATGTGCTGGGACGACACACCGGCTGGGGTGATGACCTATCAGTACTGCCCTGACTACTTTCCCGACTTTGATCCATCAGGTAAGGGTCGTTCTTTTCATTGCACATTTTGCTATGAAGCTTTTAGTGTATCCAAAGTTCTGAAAAGAAAAAACATATAAAATATATCTACCTTACCATACTCTCCAGCTTTTAGTATGTTTCAAACGTTTTCCTTAATTAAAATGTTACCCAGATGTACAAGTATTGCAAGCTGTCCTTAACTTTGATCAGTTATGCACAATTGGTCTTAAATTCTAGTTTGTAAAATTAATTTTTCTATAACTCTATGAATGGTTTTATTTAATCTTTTTTTCAATTGTATTGTCTCAGATTTGATGACATATGCAAATGCTTAATCCAGAATTTGCGTATACTGGGTTCATAAAACATGCACAATGGAAGTTTTATATAACCTTGAAAATTATATAAAACTGTCGTGTTTTAGGAAAATAAATCAGAAGGTGGTAATTCTAGACACTTACCAGATTTCTGTTCCAACATCAAATTATTAGAAATGCTCAGTAAATAAGACTAATACTGTCATAACGGATGATAACAACACCCAGCACTGTGCCTGCATACCATGGACAGGCATTAAATATGTGTTAAGTAAATCAATGACACCAAATTCACTTTAGTTATAAAAGTAACATAGGAGTACTTTCCACTGAATATGACTTTTTACTTTTCAAAACGTTTTCATATATATTATCTCATTTTATACTCATACAATATTTGACACTAAACACAAGTGAACCTAAGTCTCTGATGAGGCTTTACTAGTCCTCTTCTATAATTAAGTACAATAGTCTTAGAAAAATATTTGAGAAATTGTCTTTTATTAGGCTACAATGATCTCCATACCAACTGGTGTAGATTGAAATATTTTTAGAACATCCAAGGGAGGACATGTTTTTCCTGCAGACCTCAGGCTTGTCACAGTGGTGAGGTTAGAATTTGGCCTGGAATGCTCAGGCAGGACAAAGATCTTAATAGTACCAGGAATCAAGTAGAGTAGGAAGCTAAGGAGCTAGGGTTATGTATTTTAGGATTGTCAAGTATCCACAAAGGTCAGAGGTCTAGAACCCAAGTTGTTCAGGGGTAGGTGATAAGTAGCAATGCAGAGATATGTCTTAAGAGAGGCGTGTATGAGTTTATGTAACACCCTCAGTCTGGAGACCAGACTGTCACATTGACATGGGAATTGATATCAGGTCCGTGCTAGAGTTAAGTGAGTAATTCTCAACTTATCTGAGAAAGTGTGGGACTTTTAAAAATCCTCAGCTTGACCACATCCCAGAGATTCTGATTGAATTGGTCTGGACTGCAGCCTGGACATCAGGGTTTTTAAAATTTCTATTTGTGGTTAAATGTGCAGCCAAGATGGAGAAACCATAGTAAGCAATAGGAAAGGCCAGATAAGAAGGTGACTAGTACCAGGGAGGCTCAACCAAGTGTGCTGAGTAGCACGGCCAGTGGAGGCAGAGCACAGTATCAGATGAGTCTGATAAGGGCAGTGGACCAAGGTAACTCCCAAAGGAATGAAAGGCAGTAGCAGTCCAGCTCCAGTGACCATGGGTTTCAGAACCAGAAAAGCTCTGTGCTAAGAAGAAACTAGATAGAAAATCTGTCCATTAAAATAAATCTGAGATTAGGATAAGAGGGTTTAAGTCTTAGTTCAAAAGAAGGCTTAGATGCTGAAACTAAGTGGAACCAGCTATGGACCCAATATGCAGGACGCTGCTGATGGATGATATTTGTTCCCGAGAGTCAGCCTGAGGCTGCAGAAGGTGCTTAGGTAACTTGGCTGTTGAACTGGCTGGCTGTAGGAACAGGGACCAGGCAACTCGACCATTCCACCTCAAACTCCACATCTCTTCTGACAAGCTGTGGTATAACCAAGACTCAGGAGTCCCTTCATACTTTACAGTGCTCATCTTCCTCTTTCTTCCTTTAGTGTCCTGAAAGGACTCAATCCAGGCAGAGAGTTAGAACTTCAAATCAGTGGAGAGGAAGGCCAGAGTGTCAACAAGGAGGGTCTTCTCTGAATTATCTGGATTAGACTAGAAATGACATTTAAAGAGAGGAAGTAGTATCTGCTTTATGCTTAGGGGACCATGGCAAATGAAACTTGACTTTGAGATTTTTCCAGGAGCTATTGGATTAGAGTTTCTGCCACGTGTTGGAAAATTAAGACTTGCAAAGGCTTCTTTCTCCTGGGAGAGAGTGGTTCTTTCAGGATCAACCAGCCCACCTCATTATCCTCACTCATTGACTAAGAATGAAACAAGAGGTTTCAGCCCATAAACTGAAAGTGAGACTTCAGTTTATATAGGAGCAGCAGTCATATAGGAAAATGTAGGCAAGGAAGTCTCTGGGACACAGGTTAGAGCAGAGAAAAGAGTCTACCCCTGAAACAATATCTGGAAAATGCTTTTTGTGTTTCCTTCAAGGGTAAGCTCTCATATGCTCATTTGCCTCTGAGACCAAAGGTCCATCCCAATAGCAGAATGAACTTCTTCATGAGGAACACCCCTCCTTCTGCATGCAGTATGTTTTGCCATCCATAGCTATATAACTTTGTTAAAACAAAATTATTGATTTATTATTGATGCTTATTCATTTTGATAAAACCAAAAAAAAAAAAACTACTTTCTGACACTATAATAAGGACGAAATGCTGCCATTACAAACAACTTTTTTAAAAATTGCAAGTAAGTTTGGAAAGGTCATCATTGTCAAATTGCATTAGCAAAATCATTGATAAATTTTCATCCTCAATTTTTCTATGCTGATCAGTGCTAACTCTTCTTGAAACATAATTAGAGTCAAATGGTGATTCTTTAAATGGGTTTTTATCCAATGACTGTCTTAGCAAATTCACAGTTCTAAATTTTTCCATTTAACTCTTTAGCAGATTTACACTAAGCAATAATGATTCTGGTAGATCACTTGAAACCATCTTTGTTTTTTTTTAAAGTGTGGTTTTTCATCTATTTAAAACAATTTTTGGAGCAGATATACCAGCAAATTTACAACTTGTAGGTTAAACCTTGTGTTTAGTTCAATAGTATCTGTATGTATCATTCATACAATGAAAAATGATGAATTTCACTGAAACTGTCAAAGATAAAAGCATTTTCATGCTAGCTTTTAGCATATTGACTAACCAAAACTAGTGATAGACTATTATGTTAAATATCATCAGCTCTCAATAATATTTCAGCTAAGTGAGGTGTTCTTTTAAAACAACATTAGTTTTTTCCTTAGCCCTAAAAAAATGGCAGTGTCCTCCAAATATTAATTTGTAATCCTAAGGTTTCCACATCTCTGGGCTAAAAAATAGCCAATATGAAAAAGTTATCCATAGGAATGACAGATCTTTGCCTTTGCCTGTGCAAAAAAAATTCTTCAAAAACATTTTCCTTAAGAAATTATCAAAGATCAAAACTTGTAAGGATTCCAAATACATGAGTAAAATCTCTTAGCACATTATATTAATCCAGAGTTGCTATATGATCTCTGAGGCAATAAACTCATTTATAGGTGTTCTCTTTAAATGAATAACCCATTAAATTTGGCAAGTGCAGTCATTTTAATATTCCTTTGCTCATTACTGATAATTTATTTAATACAATATAATTTATTATTCTTTAGGTCATTGGAATGGAGTATAGATAATCTTGAATATGTATGGAATTTCACCTTCTGAAGTCCCAGTACCAAATTAAAATATTTTATACAAGTATCATAATAGTAAAAGGAGGTGTTTGGGTTTGGTTTGGGTTTGGGTGTTTTCAGACCATCCAGTTAAAGTTTAATTCTACTCAAATACTGTTTTGGTTATTTGCTAAAGATATATTGGTTTTGAAACGTGTGTAGTATATTCAATGTGGGGGAGGATGAGTGGAGATAAAAACAAGGTCGATGCTGGTGCTAATCTCTTGACAAATCTGATCTTACCTTTCTGACCGCTTTTTGCTTATTCCCCTCCCCCATTAGCCAAACCAGCACTTCTTGGATTCCTATGCCAAATCCAACTCCCAGGTGCCATTTCCATCATCTTATCTTCTCACCTGCACCTGCGCCTTAACACTAAGGGCTCGGCCGTTGCATTTTCCTCTGACTACAGTCTCCAAACCACGAGACCGTGAGGCTTGATACAGAGCTTAATAGCCCTGTAACAGCTTTGGATTCAAGTGGACCTGGATTTGATCCCTGGCCTTAGTACTCGATAGCTGTGGAAGGGAAATTTACTTTTTCTCTGAGCCTCAGTTTCCTTATATGTATAATGGGAAGACCAATACCAATCTCAAAGTGTCATTATGAATTTTAAAGGAGATAATTCTGCACAGTGTTTAGCACAATGCCTGCCCTGTAGCAGAGGTGGAGATCTTTTTAATATGCCGATCCAGCTGAGTCGGCAAATTATACTAATGGTCTCCAAAGAGATGAATGCCTAAGAAATGTTTAAAGAAGTAAATAGGGAAGGCTAAAGCCATCAATCCCCAATATATTCTCTGTGGGATGAAGAGAGTTCATTCAATGAAATCTTTTTGAGAAGCAGAAATATCTTCTTGATACATCTCTTAGCTTCCAACTTTTTTGTTCTATTGGATTTAGCCATGTGCTATTGCCAGTTTTTTTTACCATTTTGGCCCACAAAATATATAGTTTCATGTAGTCAACCTAATAAAAAATATTCTGTATAAATGAATGAAGATACAGTCTTGCTTTTATCACAGAGTTCCCATCTATAATCAGAAGTTATAATGTCTATTTAAAAATATGAGATAGAGTGTAGGTAGCACTTTGGAGTCTGACAGACCTGGGTTTAAATCCTGGCTCACCCACTATGTAGTTCCTTTTCAAACTCCATAACCTCGCTCACTGTCTGTGTCTTTGTTTGTAAAACGCAGATAGTAATGCCTGCTTCACATGGCTCTGCTGAGGATAAAATGAGACAATACGTGTTTAAGCACCTTGTATAATGCATGATTCATGGTGGTCTCTATTGACTTATATTCAAGTTCAAGTTCTGTAAAGTGATTCACACTCTGGAATGGCTTTCAAGCTTTAATTTGTTATTTTTCCTTCTTTTAATTTCGAAATATTAATGTAATAATTGTTACATTTTATTCACAGAAAAGGTTACAAAATACTGTGATGAAAAGGGGGTTTGGTTTAAACATCCTGAGAACAATCGAACCTGGTCTAACTACACTATGTGTAACGCTTTCACTCCTGAGAAACTAAAGGTAGGTTCTACTTTGAATTTCAGGATTGGGTGATAATGCCATTATATGTACATGGAAATGAATTCATAACTGTAAAATATCTACTACTAAGGTGCTAACAGATTTGATAGAAGGAAATCAGATGATAACCTGTGAGTTCTAGGGACGTTATGAAGTGGCATTAGAGAAAATGTCCAAATTTACCTCTTGGTCAGCACTCAGTGTCAGTGGCAATTCCATGAGCATATGGAATCAGGTCATTTATGACAAAGTGAATAGTATTCATTGAACAGATGATGGGATTCATGTTTTTAAGAAAATTCCAGATTTTCAATTTCTTCTTGTGTCAGTTTTGTATTTTTCTAGTGATTTGTCCATTTCATCTAAACTTTCTAATTTATTGCAGTGATGTAGTTTATAGCATATTTTTGTTAATATTTGTCCATTTCATCTAAACTTTCTAATTTATTGCAGTGATGTAGTTTATAGCATATTTTTGTTAATATTTTAGTATTTGTAAGTCATACCCCATTTAAAAATTTCTGATACAGGCTATTTGTGTCTTTTCTCTTTTTTCTATTTTTTAAACAGCTCTATTGAGATATCATTTACCTACCATAAAGTCACCCATTTAAAGTGTACATTTAAATAGTTTCTAGTATATTATAGAGTTGTGCAGCCATCACCATAATCCAATTTCAGAACATATTCATCATCCCAAAAAGAAACATTATACCCACAAATTCCCCATTCCCTCCACCCCAGTCTCCCATCTCCCCACATCTCACCAATCATTAATCTACTTTCTTGTCTCTATAAATTTGTCTGTTTTGGAAATTTCATCTAAATCAGATCAAATAATAGGTGGTCTTTTGGTACTGGCTTCTTTCACTAAGCATAATTTTTTCAAGGTTCATCCATGCTGTAGCATGTATCAATACTTTATTTCTTTTTATGGCATATCATATCTTATTTATCCATCAATCATTGGACATTTTTGGTTGTTCCTTTTTGTCTATAATGACTAATCTGCTATTTAAATACATATGTATAAGTTTTTGTGTTGACATGTTTTTATTTCTTTTGGGTCTTTTTTGTTTTTCTTTTTTTTCTCAATCAGCCTTGTTAGGTGGAATCAATATTAATTTTTTTGAAGAATTAGGTTTTGGATTTGTTGTTCCTCTTTATTTTATGTTTAATTTGTCTTTTTCATTACTATTTCCTTCTTATCTTCTTTTCTCGGTTTTTTTCCTAGCTTCTTTAATGAAAGTTTAGATTACTGATTTTCAATGGTCTCATATACACATGTTAAGCTTTAAATCTCCCTCTATTTTCAGCTTCTTCTGTATCCAAAAAGTTTTGCTATGTCATTATGAGTTCTTTGATTCAAAGGCCATTCAGAAATATATTCCTTTATCCCCCAATACGCAAGGCTTTTATTACAGTTATCTTTTTATTCATGATTTTTCTAAATTGTTGTGGTAAGTGAAGATACTCTGTAAAATTTCAGTTCATTGAAATGTATCAAAATTGGCATTATTGGCCAGTCCATGGTTAGCTTGTTCTTTGCGCAATTGAAAAAATATTATTCAAATGTTAAGTACAACGTTAATTATTATATATGAATTACATAAAATTTTTAACCGTATTTAAATTTTCTATAACCTTGTTGATTCTTTTCTGTGTGTTCTATCAACTACTGGTAGGTGACAATTTTTGTATAATTTGAGCCTCTGTTACTAAGAGCACAAAATATTAGAATTGTTGTATCTTCCTTGCTCAGTGTCTGGACCTGTCTGGTATTTTACATATGAATTAGATTTATCTTGCTTAATGTTTACCTAGTCCATCATTTTTCATCTTTTTTCAATTAATCTCTCTGTTTCCTTGAATTTAATGGTGTGTCTCACAAGCAGCATGTAATTGCTTTAAAGATCATCCAGCTCAACCAAATTATTTTACTGTTGAAGACAACTGAGGTCTAGAGAAGTGAAATGACTGACTTATGAGGGTCACACAGAATGTTAATGGTAATCTCTGAGTAAAGACTAGATCTGCTGATTCCAGTCTTAAATTCCTTCTACAACATAATGCGTATTTTATTGCCAACTGATAATCCTACAATATTTAAGTTAGTCAGGAAATCCAAGTGATCAAGAATGCTCTACAAATAAAGTAAAAGTGCCATCATTATTTCTCATTTTATTTATTCAAAATAAAATTAGAACTACAATACAATATGCAAATTATGCCAGGAAAGAAGATTAGCAAGTAAAAATGTAATTCCCAGTTCCAACAGATTCAAGTGTATTTCAATTACCACTGATGAAATTAACTATATAATATTAATTGCAAAAACTAGTGTCAAAATAGTGAGAGAGAGAGATGGAATCAATTTCTCTCTTTTCTGCATAGTAAATCATATCATGAGAAAAAGAAGGACTGTGATGAATAAAGAAACAGTGCTATGATATTATGCATTTTATGAAGAAAAACATACTTCTAAGTCAACTCACATAATACTAAAAGAGAAATAAAAGATAATCATGTTTTGAGAGAAAGAATTAACAGATGACTGTCAAAGAGAAGGATTTCAGCTTCTTGGAGCAACTGAATACTATTGATACCACTTTAAACCTAGGCTAATAAAGGCACAGAAGCTTTCCCCCCATAGTCCTTGCTCCTTATTTATATTCATACTGCTTGGAGTTGGGTGCCTTTGGAAAATAGATTATTTTTCAGCCAGTTCTGTGGAGTAGACATAGCCACTGTCTTTAATAAGACCCTAGAAGTTAAAACCTGCTCGTATCGTGTACTGGGCTAAGGATTATAATTTGTAATGCCTTTAAACCTCCTTCTGATATAGATATTTTTGAATGAGATTTAATTCATCACCAGTAACTTTATTCTTTGAAAATGGGTCAATTTATTCCCATAAAGTCACATTGGGAAAGATAAAAAATAATTTAATTTTCTGGATTCTTTGGGTTATTTTAGTAGAATTTTCAAGGAAGGAAACCATCTGTTGATATACACTGATTTTTAAAAATAGAAATATTTTCCCTTGCTGTAATTACTCATTCATCCATTTTTTTAAACTCTTTTTTCTTCCAGAATGCGTATGTTCTGTACTATTTGGCAATTGTGGGCCATTCTTTGTCCATTTTTACCTTAGTGATTTCCCTGGGGATTTTCTTATTTTTCAGGTAAGTACACTTACAGCATCTGCTTTCTTCTTCTTTTCTTTAAGTTACTGAAATAAATGGTAAATTCTTCAGGCATGTAATGGGGTGAGTGTTCTTCAGATCACAAGAGACATGCAAGAGATATTGTGATGTCATGAAGTAGCAAGAAAAATAAAATGAGCTCAGATATGCTCTTTTTGTTTTGTTTTGCTTTTTTTCATCTTTTATTTGTTTTCTATTCAGATATGCTTTTTAACTCTATCTTTGAGAAGAACAGGATAGAGTCATAACATTTGCAAAAGTTATAATGCCTCCTTCCAAAATGAGACAGTACTGTGAGCCCATAAGTACACTGTGGTAAAATGGCTAATGCTCCATTAAGTATGGAAGATCCTCCTCCTTCCTTTACCTCAACTTTGATATATGGAGATGCATGACCATAAGTTCAAATGCCCCTGGGCTAATTATGAGCTGTATTGTAAATGGATTTGACCAGTGGAAAGTTATTGCTGGTAAGGCCACGTCAGTGGTTAATCTCCTGGCTCCCCAGGGAAGGAAGGTAAGTCTTGACTGAGTCTCTCTTCTTGCCTTGGCTCATTCAACCAGGATTAAAGGAAACCTCTGAAAGAATATGGGCCATTGTCAAGTATCAATTCTTTGCCCCTGCAAACATAGCATTGTTAATTGCAATGATCTTCTAAGACACTGTGAGGAGCAAAATTCCAATAAGGGTTTCTGTTGTGAGGCTGTGTCTATTCATTTGATTGTATTAACTACGGCAAAATGACTAAGTTGATATAGCTAGCTGACTCCACAATAATAGAGAATTAGAAATGTTGACTCAATATTTTTCAGGAATGACTTGAAAATCTATGTGGGAACATAATATATGATTGTTTTCAGATGTCTTAAACCTGGCATCATTTCTTTAAATCAAAGATATAAAGCACTACATTATCCTTTCATGAGAATCCTAACTTCCACACTAGCATGGAATCCCCTTTCATTTATACTTTTTTACTGCCTTCCTCCTATAAGTAGTATGTTCTATTAATATATTTTGTTTTGTAGAGTTGGATTGGCTAGGAAAAATCTTCATACTCTATTCTCTATTGTGTGGATAGGCTGGGAGCTAAGTGTGTTTGCCATATACTCCCACTATATACTTCCACACCAGCAGAGGGCTTTTATTTTGTTCACACAGAAGACCTCTTTATCAAAGTTTCCTTTAGTCATTACACTAAATTAAGGAAATTAAGTCAACATGTTCTAGAGCCAATATAGATGCAATAACCTATGGAAATGGTCTGACAATTACCATCTGGTAGGACTCCTCAAATAAATTTCAGAAGGGTAAGATTTTGGAGACTTGTTGGCAAAAATTAATAATAATAAGGAATAAAAAAGTACACCAGTGCATGAATTTCTCTGAAACCTAATATTCAAATGATATTTGTCCTTTAAGCTTTATGGGTACACAATTATGCCAGAAAGCAAAATATGAGTAAATTCACAAGGAGTAAGTTGGATATTTTAAAGAGCCTGTCATCTTTAGGTGAAATAAGAGTTTTTCATATAACCGTGAATTTGTATATGCTTGCATCATAGCAAACCTTAGTGAAAATAAGGTACTGATAACATAGCACTAAACTGGTTTTCTGAAGCATATTCACAAACATAGATTCAAAGTAATTTGCATGGGAAGCGGCTGTGGCTCAATCAGTAGGGCTCCCGTTTACCATATGGGAGGCCCCGGGTTCGGTTCCCGAGGCCTCCTGGTAAAGGCAAAGCCCGCCTGCACGGCGTGGTTAGCTGACCCAGCGAGCATAAGCAGCAAGGGGGGGATAAATGAATAAATAAATAAAATCTTTAAAAAAAAAACAAAGTAATTTGCATGGGGAGACTTTATATATCCACAACAGTTCAGTAAATGTGTTAAAAACTGAAGTAAAATGAGATAGAAATGAGATAATGCATGCAAATTTCCTGGATTTGTATCTGACACATAATAAGTGAGGTGTAGGAGTTTGATATCATTAATACTGTTATTATCATAATCATTATTATTGGTAGTAATAGTAGTAATGTTGGTTTTATATAAGTGATAAAGAAAATCTCCTTCATAGCTCCAAACAGCAAATAATCGTCCATACTTAAAAGATACGACAGGCAAATATATAGCAATTAATATATTGAATAATAAAATCTTTGACTTTTTGTCAAAATATTACCATGGCCATACTAAAGAAAACTAGACTGGGGAGGGGGAGAGGGATCACCTGTAAACAACCCCTAGCACAATTCATTACTTTACCTTGCTCCATTTTAATCTTTTAATCTTTGTCCATGTCTTGGTCAAGATTCTTATATCAACCAAGCAACGTAACTGAACAGCAAATTGCTGCTAACTGAATAGCAAATTATAACAGAAACAATGAGCTCCTTCCATAAATGTTTAACAGGAGAAAAACTGATAAAGCAACAAAAAATGAGGGATTAATTACTAGAATTAGAATAAGAGTATTTTCAATTATAATGATCAGAATACAGCCAAGTAAACACATAACATGATTAATCTTGGAATGCCAGTTCATTTTTCAACTGCACTTCAGTGTGGTGAACAAATATATCATCGTGACTCTCAACTTTGATTTTAAAAATCTGTCACTAAAAGTCTATTCTTTATAATTTTATAATAAAATTATAAGAAAACTGAAAGAAAAAAAAACCAAATTTGTAATCACGCTACTAATAATTGAGTTCAGGACTTTAAAGGTAAAAAAACGTCAAAGATCACTTCTTAGTTCTTTTTTTCTCCAGCCACTTAAAGAAGTGATGAGGTGCAAGAACCAAATAGTAAAGAAAATAAGAATTCCTTTCAATGCTCATTTCCATATTGTCGCTGATGATGAGTGTTTAAAAATGCAGCACATGGCAAAGTAAAATATTACTCAACTGCAGTTAGTCCCAACGCATAATGATTCTGGCCAAACCCTTGAAAGCGTGTGGGGACAGATTCTCTAGGAAGCACCTGATTTTGTCCTACTGTCTCTCAATTCCAAGAACTACCAAGCAGTAACTTGAATCAAGGAAAAGAAGCAAGTCTTGTTGATTTATAAGCTGAATATAATAATGAGAATATATAAACCGTGATAGCTGTTCTGCAGAGCAGACACCAGCAAAGACAGGATATGAAAAACACACATGCTAAGTATTCAAACCTAAAAGAAGTCAGGTCTGATTTTTATACTTCTTCTCAATCATGTCCTAAATCTGCCCAAAGTAAAAATACCAAGAAATCTGTTTCCTTAAAATAAAAGCATGCTCCTGACTTTTCAAACTGTTTTGTTTTGTTTTGTTTTAATTTGGGTTTTTTTAAATACTAAAGTGATTGTGAATAAAATATTCTGATATGTCACTGGATTTTTCTTTTAATTAGCAACGTCTTCCCACATTCCACACTCCACATTCTCTTTAAAATCTTTACTACCAATGGCAATTGAAAATTTTATGATTTATGCACTTAAATGTGTGAAACCTGAGGGAAAAAAGAAACACTCCCTTGCTTAATTCTATATTCCCAGGGTTGAGTAATTTGGCAAAATCCAAACAGCTGATTTCATAAAGCTTTCATGAACCCAAAACGAAAAGTTACATGAAGTTATATGCAACTCCACTGCTGAGAGCTGATGCTCCATTTATAATTATCCCACTGAAATCTCATTGTAAATCCCCCAGAACTCCTAAAATGTGCCTGCTAGGGTCAATAAAAAGGAATAGTTCTGCAGGTGTCTTCCTCAAACTCACAGGCTAAAGAGATTTGCTGAGGAATTAAAAGTTTTGGAATATACAGGAGGCGTGGAAAAGCCAGTCCTTTGCTAAAAATTCTGGAATTTTACTCGGAATGATATCATTAAAGCATATCTTTAATTTTAATATGATTTTATCTTTAGCATGCAGGCAGGGCTAGTAACCCTGAAACAAGAATCATGCTCTTTCTGCTATTGGAAAACAAATGTAGAAATGTATATAAATCCCTTGTTATTTTTTAAAAAACATTCATTGATCTTATACGCCTTCTTCAACCTAGAGGAAGAAGTTTCAGTGATTTAAATCATAAAAAAAGGTAATACTAAGGATTTTAACTGTATCAAAGTGGCAGAATTAAAATTTCATTCAGGATGATATACAGGCTACTTCTGGTCCACTGGTTAATATTGCTTTAGGACAATATTTGGTTTCGGACCTTTCCATGAAAAATAGGAGCAATAATATTTAGAGAGAGATTAAAAAGAAACATCAAATTAGTCCAGCAAGCCCCCTCATTACTAGATGCCTATAGCAAATATCAATACAAAAGTTGAGATGAAGATGTTCTTGGCAAGGCTGGCTTAAGAAAGTTACATAAGTGGATATTCATTTGGGTTTGTTTTCTGAATATTTTAAGCAAGTTTGCAATAAATTCACTTGAGTTTATCAGTTTGCATTTCTGTGGAATAATCCTAAATACTTAAACCTCTTATTGTATTCTCTCAAGAAAGGCACAATAATAGAACACTCACCAGCATCCATTTTGATTGATGGGTACACATGCCTTACTGATCTTTAAATATTTTGAATATTAATTACTCTTGCCTAAAAGTATAGATATATATTGGAAAACAGGGTATACATCAAAAGTTACACTGGCCACATTGGTAAAAGGTTGTACCAAAAGTTTAGAAGTTGGGTCATGGACTAATGAATTCAGAAATTTCAAAATACTAGAGAAAAGAAAATCAAGTAGAATATAGCAGAGTGATGGTTTAGGGTTAGGGTTTGTTAAATGGATTAGGTAAGAGTCAGTCAAGCAAGAGTTGAAATATTAATAAAATCTCTTTGGAAACAGTATAGGTAATCATGGAAGTAAAAAACAAACAAAGAAGGAATAAGAACCAATGAACACTGATTCTTCTATCACCCCACTCAGTATTCTCCATTATCCCATCTCATGTCTACAGACTGGATGGGCAGATGACTCTTTCTCCTTATCTTGTGTATGATCTGCCACTTTACATCTCTACCTTCCTTCCTATTCGTCCAGGGAAATCATGGCACCAAAGATAGCCTCCTTTCTCCCAACCTGCCCCTGACATGACAGGACACCAAAGATAACTGTTGGTCATTCCTGGAGATGACATCTGTTTCACTGAGTAGAATAGTAGTAATAGGAAAAGAATTATTATTGAAAGGGAGTTCTTGGAGGATAAGGATTTTGTTCCTTAATCCAATGGCATAAAGTGCCTTGTCATATATGAAAGGTGTATAATATATTGTGTTATACATTTTCCTATGCGTTTTAATGCAATCCATTCCACATAATTCCCTCTCCTCTCCTCACTCCCCATGTCCATTATGAACAAGGTAAGATACTTATGTAAAGGAAAATATAAAGTGACACTGAGAGATAGGACTTAGGCTTGTACCAATCACAACAATGATTACAAATGCCTATGTTTCCCATGCACCGGAAAATTCATAGCAACTTTTACTTGTTTCATTATTTGTTACTTTCCATTTTTTGCCCTGAATAGGACTGTAATTACTCTGTCTTAGGAGCAAATGCTGTTGTTCCTCATCCTATGATTTTAAACTTATTTATGTAATCAGCAAACTCAAAGCAAATATTAAATGCTTTCTTACACAACCACAAGTTCCCAAAGAAGTGCACACCTGTATACACAACTAGGGTACTGAAAAGTTGAAACAAACTCTTTAATGTGAAAGAATTACACCAGGTAAAACTGCAACTTTGAAAATGTTTGGCTTTAACTTTAAAATATGACAACTTGAGATTCATACTCAAGTAAATAATTATCACTCTTATGTTTGAATGGCCCTTTGGTTGGCCTAAGGCAGAAGTACATTATGTTATTTTATCCTCCCACTATTGGAGAATCTATGGAATTCCTATCATTCAAAAAGTAATGTCCTGTCCATCTAAATGCTTATTTTTTATTAACAGGAAATAGTAGAGTTAACATTAGTTTTGTGCTATTTTTACTTAAGATATTTCAGATCTGAAAGGAAACTGTTATCATTTTCTTTCGTGTCCATTAAAGTGACAGAGACTCAATTGGAAACAATAAAAGACATAATTTCTTATATCAAATTAATCCATTCTAGTGTCCTATACACCACCTTCAGCGAAAGTATCACAATAGCAGTAACTAAATAATTACATAGTATATAAGACTCATTAAGGCAGAAAATGGGTCCACTGATATATTACTGACATCTTTCAGAGGGTCTGCATTATTGTGGATATATGGTAATATTTGTTGGATTATTGAATGAATTTTGGTCAATTTAAAGTACCTTTAACCCACTTCAAAAAGCTGAGTGTACATGTCATAAAGTAAGTATAATACAATTTTTAAGACTCAATAAGCAGAAATTATATTGGAACCTTCAAGAAAAAGAAATTCATATTATATATTAGTCATATTCTTCTTTCATAGGCTAGCAGTTTATCTAAACTTTCCACCATTATTTTCTCATTGTGTACATATTAAAGTACTGTATATATGTTTCAGCTAATGTCAAACAATAGGATGATATCCAATATTAGTTAGCTAATTTCCAATGAAATACTTTTGCAAATGTTCAGTATAATACAAAGTGTAAGGCCTGAAATTAACTAGAATCTAATGTAGTCCTTTGATGTACTAGAAAACTGATTAGCGGTCACATTTCAAAGAAGAAAATGTGTCTAATATATTATTTTTCATTCAACAAATGATTAGTAAGCCCTACTATGTGCCAGACACTATTCTAGGTGCACAAAACAAGTTACCTTAGCATTTCTATTCTAATGGGAGGTGAGGATAAAGTAACTGGCCATAAACAAATATATGATATGTCATGTGAATGATAGGTGTTAAGAAAAATAAAGCAGGGGTACAAGGCCAGAGAGTAAGCTGGAGGTGAAGGAAGTGGAATTTTATTCAGGGTGGTTTGGGTTTACACTGGAAAATGAACTGTAGCCAGGACTTTAAGCTAATGTTATACATCAGCTAATTATTGAACTCTATCCAAAAAAAAAAAAAAAAAAAAAAAAAAAGGAGGCATAAAAAAAACAGTGCTGTATGATAGATTCATTAATAATATCATACTCTGTAATTCTGGATAATGTCAGTTTTCATTGGACTAAGTCAGATTGAATCCAATAATGAAGCCATTATTTTCCTCCCAGTAAGAAGTAAAAATTCTATTCTGATAATACAGAGGGTGGCACATCACAGGTTCAACAGTGTTAACTGCAGCAGTTGCAATATGCATGTTTTGCTGTTTAAATGGGTATAAGCTTTGTATAATCAAATTCTTTCTCCTTAAACACATAAAGTTGCAATTTACCTTTAGTGCCATTATAAAAACAATTAGGTTCAGTTTAGTTAACATAGTTCTCTACTGCTAAATAAAATAGTACATGGTAGTGTGTGGGTGTGAAAGTGCTTTTTTAAACCTTATCTTTACCATATCCTGCTTCCTAGGGATAAAGTTCTGCATTCTACTCTGCTCAATAAATTGAGAATTTTAAAATATTATTTATTAACTATTTACTAATGCTTGTGATCCTTGAAAAATTGAAAAATGTACCTGAAATAATCAATATATGCTCTAACAGATGCCCTCATTATTTAACATTTAAAGCTACTTTTTAATACAGATAATTGAGAACCCCCTTTCCTTTGAGTTGGAAATATAAGATAGTAAACACAGACCACTAACATATTTCATCATTCCCCAGAATTTCCTTTTCAAAATTCTTGAGATTCTCACTTTAGTTCATGAAGATATTTTAGGAATAGTTATTATGATGAGTTATTGGCATCGTTAACTGCATGTTTTCAGCTTTCACATGATGAAATACTTTATACTAAACATTTCCTGACTTAATCACATAGGTAGATACAAGAGTTTTATTCATCTAGGATAATCATTCCACGCTGCAGACCCTCAAAGTGAAATAGGATATTCAAAACCATATTTATTGATATAAACATTCACATAAATCTGTAATTACAAGTTTATGAAGTAGAAGAAAAAGGACTGAAAAATCCAACAAATTGCTTAGGCCCCAAAAGGTTGGAAATGATGACACAAAGAAGCAGCAGCACTGGGATTGGATTGTGGATCCAAACCACAATAATGCCTCATGAGATCAAATTTGAGAATTCTTTACCTGTAGCTGAGCTCCACGTCAGAAGGGTATGGAGAAGAGGAACCACAAAGTTAATTCTAGTTGGCATTTATCAGATGTTAGAAGAGCTAAAGGCTCCTATGTGATGGGGTCAAAGACACAACTCCCAGGGAGGCTTGGTGCTGCCCTCGTGCTCTGTTGCCCCATCTCGCTACATAGTTTCTGCCTGGTGGCATCAATGAATAGTAGACTTTTGATATTAAAGATACTCTGAAATCTAATTGTTTCTCTTGTAAGAGCCTTCTCGATTAATTTCATGGCATTTGTTATAATTAAAAGTGATTTTATCACTTATTCTTTCAGTTATTGTAAGAAGTCACTCTGAGGACTGAAAACTTTGAGCTGCCATGGCCAGAATACTGTTTTACAAACTCTTTTTAAAGAGTTTACAGGTATGGCTCAAGTAGTTGAGCGCCCACCTCCCACATGGGAGGTCCCAGGTTCGGTCCTGGTGTTTCCTGAAAAACAAAACAAACAAACAAACAAACAAAAACAACAAGCAAAACAAATGATAAAACCAACTCAGGGGAGCTGATGTGGCTCAGCAATTGAGTACCGGCTTCCCACATACAAGGTCCCGGGTTCAATCCAAAGGCCCAGTACCTAAAAAAAAAAAAAAAAAATCCAGCAGAAAAATAGTACTAAGCCTCAAAGATCAGACAACCCTCACCTACTTTTATATGTTCTCTCATCTGTTGCTAAAGGAAATAAAAAAATATTGCCAAAATGTTTTTTTCCCCAGGTATTTCCCCATTCCGGCACTGGTTAATGCTTTGTGTTACATTTTCTTCCAGAAGCCTCAGCTGCCAAAGGATAACACTGCACAAGAACATGTTTCTTACTTACATTCTGAACTCCATGATTATCATCATCCACCTGGTTGAAGTGGTGCCCAATGGAGAGCTTGTGAGACGGGATCCGGTAAGCACTGCATGATTCTAGTTTTAATTTTATTTTAAAGAATATAGTGTCTGCAAATAGTGAGCACAGTGTTATTATTTGATCGAAGCAATTGTTTACATGTGTAAACAGATTTGTTCTTACAGTTGAGTTTTGTATTAAACAATGTATATCATTTCTATGTAGTTCTCAAAGGAATTCTTATATACCATCATAAACTGAATCATAACCAAATAAGAACCACATAGCAAACCATGAGTATTCATGACTAACCAATAACTTATTAACATCTGTGGGAAGTTGACTGAGCATGAATTGTGGCCTTAGATGATGCTAGATGATGCACTCAAATGGTGATTTCCAGTGGTCCCAAGATGTCACTCATGAGTCACAGGTGTGCCTTGCTATGGATCCCGTCAGTCTTTCTGGGTGGGCTTGATCCTGCCACCACATCAGTAGCAGCTGTGCATTTACTAGTAATCCACACAAGTACTATCATGGTCTGTGTCTGCATTACTAAAAAGGTGACTCTGACATAAAGAAATACAAAAGAATTTGGGACAACAGGACATAGATCCATGAAGCACATGCCCACAAGCACCACTGTTAACAAGCAAATTTGGTTAATGTTCTCCATCTCTCTGAGTACTTTGGAGAACAGGAGAGTTGGGATCTTTTAACTCCATTACTGACAACAGCTTTGGATTCTTCCTACCAGAATTGTCCTGAGAAGTGATCACAAAAAAATTCATATTTGTCTTCCATCTTCTCTCTTTCTCTCCAAGATACTGTTTTTCACAGTGGTTTCCAAACCTGGTCACACTTCAGAATCAATTTGGGGAATGTTTGTAAATATTAGACAACTGCTATCTACATGATGCTAGATTTTCAGTAGGTTTGAGGTGGGGCCAAGAGCTACACCCAGGTATTTCCACTATGCTGCCAATTTTAAAAATCAGTGTCAATGTTGGATGAAGGGAGGCGGCTGTGGCTCAATCAGTGGGGCTCCCGTTTACCATATGGGAGGCCCCGGGTTCGGTTCCCGGGGCCTCCTGGTGAAGGCTGGCCCGCTCACGCAGCGTGGTTGGCTGACCCAGCGAGCACAAGCAGCAAGGGGGAGATAAATGAATAAATAAATAAAAATCTTTTTAAAAAATGTTGGATGAAGCAAACATACTGAAAAAAAAGTATCCATATTGGCAGAATCCCTTAGGCTTGGCTGGTTCATTATCAGTTCCTGATATAAAAAAAAACAATAAAAATCTCAACTAACGAGATGTTATAGTTTATTTAATCCTGAGCCGTCGTTATACAGATCAGGAAACTGAGGATGAAAAAGGCAAAGTGATTTGCCCCAAATTACATAACTGGTTGGTGGGAGAGCAAGAACTCAAATTCAGGTCTCTTTACTCTCAGATTTTGTTCTTTCCTTTGTATAGCTTTGATGTGTCTCTAATTATAAGTCAGGTAAGGTTTAATACCAAAGTGGTTAATTAAATTTCCGAATCTATCAGATTGGTTTTTAAAATCAAATTTCTCTTTGGCACTATGGTAACAAGCAACCACTTACTCTACAGAATTTTTCATTTATCAAACCACTATTTAAGTACTGTATAATCATGTTTTCTATTATTTAATAGTCAGTTTGCCCTTAGCAAATATTTCTATTTTTTAAAACCCACAAAAGTCTCTTTACCATCTCTTGTGCAAATCTGCCTTCCTTAGGTTTTTTTTTATGGGTAAAAATCAAAATTCTCACAATACATACAAACATTTGCAAAATTATATATAAATATATATGCATATATGTGTATTTGCTTACAAACAATAAAATATTTACCTTTATATATCTGTTAATGGCCTACATTTTAGTGCTATTTAAACTCATTTGAAACAGTTTAATGATCTGACTGGTAGAATGTGAAATGGCCAATCTTTGACCTATTTTGGTCTACAAAATTGGCAAATTCATATATTTCATTCTAACACAAATGTGTGGATTCGATCCTGGGTATTGGTCCACAGTGAGATTGGTCCACAATGGGTTAGTCACAGTGAGGGCATTTACCTCGCACCCCCAGGCCTGAAAGAACCAGTGGAGGGAGCCATATAGGTGGTGGGGGCTTCTCTACAGAAACTCTGGCTTTCTGTCTGGGGACAAAGCCCGCCTGTGGCCACCCTGCAGAGAAGAAGTGAGGCATCCTGGGTTCACTCTTTTCTCATTTCCCAGTCTCTGCTGATGTCCCCCATGGAATGAGCCCGACCAGAAGCCCGAGTGCTGAGGCAGATGACCCTGCTTGGGCCCAGAGCAGGGAGAGCAGGGGCCAGAGTATATTTGGAGGAACAAACAGAAGCTATCTAGCACTCAAGGAATGGCCAGGGGATATTTTCCTTTTATTTCTTTGCATGGAACTACATTTTGCAAACGTCTGTAGATGGCCTCATCTTTCAAAACTGGCATTTGACAGCTTTGCCAACCCAATGACAAAAATGCGTGAAATCTGCCTGGAGCATGCATCTTGCGTGACAGTGGCATGACATGGGAAAGCAGCTTCATTTGGCTTTCAGTAGAAGAACACTGTTAATAATTTTTGCAGTATGAATATATCCAGAAAGATATTATAATTCATCTTTTCAAACCATGCAGCTGTTATCTGAGATGAAATCCTATCTTACTCACCTGTAGAATTATGTGGCCAAATAGATTTACCTTGATAAGATGTCTAATATCCATGCAAGACCGCAATGGAGGAAGAGGTAGATATTATCCCCATTTTTAAAGCTGAAGAAACTGAAGCTCAGTGAAGGCAAGTGTCCTTGATACCCTGCATAGTTAGAGCTGATATTCAGACCTATCTCACACAGAAGCTCATCCTCCTTCTTCTGCACCACACAGTGTTCCTGATCGTCTGTATTTATGTCCGTAGGAAGATGAGTTCTTAAGAAATGGAACCCGCCATTCCAGAGTGATGATTCTGTCCGTGATTGGACATGCACACCACAGCTAATTAGGAAACTGAAACCCACTGAGTTTAAAACAGATGTAGATGCAATTGACTAAGCATCTCTTAACAAAGAAGACTCAAATTGTTGACTTCCCATTTCCCATTAAGTGTGGAGACCCTGAGAAAGTTACAATCTGTACAAAGTAAGTCAGAATATGGTACTTCAGTCATTAAATAATCAAACACACTGACTTGGGAGAAGCTCTCAGTCAAATTATGAAGCATTCTAAATTTTTGTCATCACTCTTTTGGGGGTCTGCCACCTACACCTCACCCCTCCAGCCTGCTTCCTGGCTGTTAGGGTGAAGTAGGTGTACATCCATTATGAGGTCATGTTAATCTATTATCTTTCTCATATAGTCTAAATGCAGGATTTTTCTGAGTTCTTTATTAAATTATAGAAACCGTTTAGACTTATCCACCAAATGAGAATAATAAAAAAAACTCTCTTGTTTACTGCCAAAGGATTGTCCTGGAGTCTCAAAGAAACATAAGCATTAAAAAATTCCCAAGGGCATATACTGAATGCTGTCACTCATAGGGTCCTTATTAACCCTTGCCCTGTGGCCAGTTCCCTAGGTGTCTGTCCCTGGCTTTCCCAACAAGTTAGTTACTCTGTTCTTTGTGCTTAACTGTCTCACGAGTTATCACAGCTGCATGTTTTCACGTTCATAGGAGACTTTAGAGGCAGACATGCCTAGGCACCCCTCTAGTCTCAGCACACCAGCTGTTCCCCAGCTCCCTACAAGCTTTCCCAGCTCTGCTTGCAGCTTCTCAAATACCAAGGAACCTTTAATAAAACTTGTAAGCATGTATCTAAGGACCTGGTTCCGGCACTATGCAGCTTATACCCTGGGGGAATCTGAGTGTGAGCTCTGGGGAAACAGAAAAATTAATAGGAAAATTTCTTCCAGGTATAAAAGAGAGAAGACTGCTCTTCCACACACATTAGGCTTTCTCCAAGCAACCTAAGTTTGAAAAACAGCAAAGAAACTTATCTTCATAACATGACTAGCACCTGATTCCTCCAATAAATGTATTTTAAACTAACAGATTTGTTCTTTGTAGCTACAAAAGAGCAAACTTCCCAGGGAAATCTATAAAACACTGGAAAGGTAGAATTTTGTTCAGTCAGTCGTGTCTATTGAACACTCCAAACTCAAATTTTAGTCTTCAGGATGAACTGAATTCCTACATTTTGGAAAAACTGTCTATTTATGCCATTTCCTTCACAATTCCTAGGAACATGAAAGCATCTCATGGAAACAGCATCCCGTGTCTTATAGTCATACATGTGGGATTCACTCATAGGCTCACCTATTTCAAAAAGGAGCAAGAAATGTGGATATTCTTTTCTATATGCCTGAAAGGGAGGCCCCTTCTCCTCTGAGGTTGAACAAAATGAGAACAAGCCACCAATAGCTAGCCACCTCCAGTGGTAAACGGGGTGATGTCACCATGTGAGAATTCACCGTGCCCTTTTCCACATTCCCAAATGTCCATTTCCTCCACAAGATAACATTTGGAAGCACGTATGTTTCACTAAGTATATATAAGTAGTATAGGCTTAAAACAGACTACAACAACAACAACAACATCAATTCATTATTTTAAACTGTGAAACATACTCTTCACCCAGAAAGAAGAAACTCACTCATTTATTTTCTAGTAATTTCTCTATTTGAATATACCCTTGTTTCCAATGAAATTTTGGTTACGTCTCTTATCTAACCTTCCATATACAGACAACACAGGACTGCTCTCTCTAGGCAAGCAAAATTAGTTCAAGAAGGAACAGGGAAAAACTCTCAAGTAGACATGTTGTATAGTTATTCATTCCTGAAACTGCTTATTTACTAACTCCAAGAGAGACCCGGGCTGAGAAATGTGTACCTGTGTCCCACCTTGAAAATATATGTTTTCATAAATGCATCCATGGCTGCCCAACTTCTTGAGATTCTCTTCCCACCAAAATGATTATTAAAGTGGATTGCAGTGAAACTATAAATTCAGGCATCAAGAAAGAAGAAAGTGAAATAAATTTAAATATAAAGGGGAAAAACAAAAACTAGGAAAGAAGGTTTAACTGTTCATTCTAAGCCCCATCTTTTCCTAGGAGTAAAGTTCTCTGCCTCTAAAGACACAGACAAGATGTTACCCAAGTTGAGTACCACATCATCAATTTATTACTAAGCCATAAACAGAATCATTTAACATTAATAATGTTACTTAAAATTAATTATTTGAAAGATTGCAATTTTCCTGATAAACTGAGATTCTAGAAAACATAAGGTCCTCCCTAGTCAATAAAAGTAGAGACATGAAAGAAAAAGCCAACACTGGAAAGATAGAATTTTGTCTACCTTTCAGTCGTGTCTATTGAACACTCCAAACCCAAATTTTAGTCTTCAGGATGAACTGAATTCCTACATTTTGGAAAAAATGGGGATCAGGGGGCTTTCCGTCCGATATGGATAGAAGAGATAAGAGATAACAACAACAACAAAAAATAACAGAAGAAAATTTTGGAAAAGGAAAGTTACTGGACATTGTCAATCTACAAATATTTAATGAAATTGAAACTAATGGAAAAAACATAATAATTACAAATTAAAGAAAAATGCATTCATCAGCACTTTTCACATCTGTGATTCTAGCATATCTCTCCTTTAAAAAAAATAGAGTACACAATTTTTAAAGACTCCTTCTCCCTTAAGCAAACTAAAGGTAGAGTTGTAGGTTATTTTTTTTATCGCTTTGACCTAGTTCTCAGGTCACCAAGTTAGCAGTTAAGAAGCAACGTGATTCTCCCTCCCAATGTCCAAAGGAATCTATTAAAAAGAAATCATTATGTCTTGAATAGGGAAGTTGCATCCCCCCAAATGCTGTCATACTGCTTCTGTAAGAGTTTATTTTATTTTGTTGAGGGTGAAAGAAAGCACAGTGCTCCTACTCCACAATAGGCATTCCTGTGGGTTTTAGGTTCCTTTCCCATCAAGGCAGTCAGTTTCTTCTCTTGGAAGTTTATGGTTAGGCAAATTCTTTTCTGTGCAACCAAGGGTGAGAATCTTATTCCTTCATATTTTTTTTAAAAAAAGTTGAACTCAAAATAACTCACAGCATAAATAAGGGCTGACTAGTCCCTCGCTTATTGAGTGATGTGAAAATTGCCCATTGTCATTTGTGTCATCTGAGCATTTCATATCCATAATATCTAAAATTTTCATTTTCTTGTTCTTTCTGCTCATTCGATGATCATGTGGAGTCAGGAGGCAGAATTAAAAGCATTGTTCTTGCTGCGTCTAAAGGAAGCTGGCAGCATGCTTGTCACTTTCTAGAAAGAAATGTCTCTCTGAACTTTTAACTGGGTCTGAAAGGGACAATGCAGGGAGATTAGTTTGTACTAGGACCTGAGCACTTTGCACCTCAAAAGCCAAAGCAATTGAATCTCATTTTCTATCATCACTTAAATAAGCAAAGTCAAATGATTCCCAAATTCTGAAAAGCAAAATGAATTTTGTGTAACCTCATTTGTTCGGGACAGTTGAGCCACTAGGCGATGCCAGAGCTTCATCTTAGGCCCAGGAAGATCAGCTTGGAATGGATGCTTAGAACCAAGGCATTAGAGAAGGATGAAGCACAGCATGGCAGCTGATCTCCTACTGCAGCAGCCCAGTGAAAGCTGTGAAAGCCTGATGCAAGGGAGGGCATTTAAATGTGAAGGAAAGCACAGGTGCAGCAGAGTTTTTGACAGGACAGATCAGTGGCAATAAAACCAGATTGGGATTATCAATTTCAATACTCTATGGAAAAATAAATTGGGAGTGAAAGAGTACGATGGACTAAGGGGACAATGCAAAGACGGTAATGCCATTTGTGGAAATGGAATGAGGTATCTTACCCTGGTTGTTTATGCTACTTCATTTTACTTGCATGTCAAAAACAGTAAGTGGTCTCTCAACCAAGATGATGTGGGGCAGAAAATCATAGAGGATTTATTACTTCTTTCTTTTTTTTTTTTGACTTTATTTTGTACATTTAATAATTGAAAACATAAACAATTAAAAACTAAAAAGTAAACACAGATGAATAAATATATACATTTCTCAATTAAATGTAATGGATACATGTAAAAAAAATTTTTTTAATCAAACAATATATTACACAATATATTTGGTTCATAGTAATGCATTCATACAGTGTTTGTCCTTTTGTGTCTGGCTTGCTTCACTCAACATAATGTCCTCCAGGTTCATCCATGTTGCCATACGCTTTATGACTTCATTTCTTCTTACAGCTGCATAATATTCCATCATGTGAATAGACCACAGTTTGTTTATCCATTCTTAAATCCTAACTCTTTTATTATTTACAGATTACTCTGTGATCTTGGGCAGGTTACTTAACTTCATTGTGCTTAAATGGAGCTAATCATGTGTTTGTTTGTTTGTTTTTTAAGATTTTATTTATTTATTCATTCATCCCCCCCTTGCTGCTTGTGCTCGCTGGGTCAGCCAACCACGCCGTGCAGGCGGGCCTGCCCCCACCAGGAGGCCCCGGGAACCGAACCCAGGGCCTCCCATATGGTAAACGGGAGCCCCACTGATTGAGCCACAGCCGCTTCCCTAATCATGTGTTAAACAGAGATAATCATGGTACCTTCCTCACATAGTTGTTGGTGAAGATTAGATGAACCGGTGCACCTCAAATCCAAAAAACAGGGTCTGGCACATAACTCTCAACTGTTAGCTATTGGTATTTACTTTATTGTTGTTAGCATTATCATAAGGCTTTCAGCACCTGTCAGTTTCTAACTGTGATACCCAGTTCATCTCTGTGTAACACAGTACGTAGATGTGGAAACTCAGAGCATTTGTAAAACCCTGCTTAAATTGAAAAGAGAATAAGTGTACAAGCAGAATGCACACACTCAGAGGTTTGTAGATTACAAATAACCTAAAGGGCTGCCATTTGAAAATATCAAACTAAATCATCCCTGCCTTGAGAATTCCAATGATGAGTGATAGAATATCTTCACTTGAATTTAGGAAACTGTTACTTTTGTTCTCCTGCTACATTTCTTTCCTTTCAGTGGGAATTGGATGTATTTTTCTTCTCTGTATGCTCTGGTTTTGTTTTCTGAGCACTTTCAGAATTCGCCTTTGCCAATTTCCATATCATCTCCCCATGTGTTTATCTCAGATGGAATTTGTGTCTCTCCAGTGCTTTTTTCTTTTCTTTTCTTTTCTTTTTTTTTTAACGAACCTAGTCAGGATCATGGTTCCAGAGATTCAAGTTCATTTTCAATGTGGCTTTATCAAGAATCATCTCAGGATTGCATGACAGACTCACATTTAATTGAAAATGTTACATCCTTAAAACCCTCTGGAGAAAATACGCAATACTTTTCTTCAAAGTTATTTAATGGGAGATTTTTCTCTTTCACTCAGCTTGCTTTAAAGACTGTACAAGTTGACAGTTTTCAAGTTGATATGAGGTTACTTTTCGCCCAACAGTTTATCAACTCCACCGGCATCTTGACAAAAAGTTCTGTAATTATTCTTCTTGAGGTTTGATTTTAGATGTGACTCAAAGTCAGCATGTTTCTTACTGCACTGTGAGTCCACAGGAGTAGGGAGCCTGTGCCTTGATGGTTATGATAATCAGCACTAGAAGGCCAGCAAGTAACCAGATAGGTCAGGGTACTGAAGAGGACCCTCTGTACCCCGAATCTACTCAAAATAAGGTCTGGGGACCAAAAGCATCCAGCATCACCCAGGTGCTTATTAAAAATGAAGAATTTCAGGCTCCACCTCAGACTTACTGAAGCAGAATCTCTATAACCAGGCTGCAGAATCTGCATTCTAACAGGTGCCCCTGACAGTTCCGATGAATACTAAAATTTAAGAAAACTACTATAGGTTCTTTTATTTTTTACCTTTGAACTGGATATATTCAGGGGGGAATCGTTACGTCACTACATTCAGGAGTGCATAATCCTATAAACAGCCCATGCTATTATAAACGTGTCCTTTCTAATTCCCTGTGTATAACTCTTCCTCTCATTTCTAGCAAGTAGGGCTGGGAAAATTCTGCAAATGATTGTCCATCTCATATGATCCATCCTCTCTTATAGACAAAAAACAAAACAAAACCAAAAAAAACCCAATAATTTCTTTCCACAGTAGCACCTATTTCCCTTCCCAAACACTTTAGGGAAGTTAATGGAGATGCAACCTCCATTCTCCAAAAGTGTGTGCCCTCCTGAGGCACAAAGATCCAAGCACCACTAAGATAGGAGAGGAAGAACAAGCCATAGATACAATGCTGGCTGGCAAAAGCAAGGGCGCATGAATGAGGAGTCTTCACTCTGGCTTCCAGCCCCATTCCTACCTCCTTAGAAATTGTAGCAATAAAACTTATCCTTGTCAGAGCCTGGGCATCTAAGAAGCATTGTTGAAATATCTTCTATGTTGGCTGACTCTACCTGAAACAGTCACTTGTAAACAGATATTTGGTTGGCCCAGCATTTATCAGACTCCAACAAAATTGACTAGGTTATCAGATTCCTTTTGGCTTTAGCTTTTAGTCATTATTAATCTGCCCCTCTCCCACAGGAATTTTCTTCCTTGTATGTTCACCAGCCATGCCTTCCTTCCTCCCAGTTCTTCTGTATGACTTCGGCATAGCCTGCTCTAACAGAGTGACCCGCATCTCACCTCTGCTTGATCACGGTGTTCTGTGGATAGGACATGGACACTGTCCTAAGTCAGGCAGTTGTTTGGAGGAGTCTGCACTCTCCTATGAGTCCTGACTCCTTTTTTCCACAGGAAAACCCCACACTGTCTCTGAGAGTATAAAATTACTCTTCTATTGCCTCTGGGTCCTGCCTGGCATGGTTCCCTGAAGAAACTGGGAGAAGGCTTTTCCAGTATTTCTGATACACACCGCACCCTGAGACATGCTCAGGTGACACAAAACACTTCTCTGGAGTAGAACAGTTGTTGCTTCCCAAATAGTTCTTCACAGAAGCTGTTGTCCTGAAAAAAAATTCATCAAGGACTTTTCCCCTGGAAGAGGACAAGACTTCGAGTAGTTAGAAATATCATTTAGAAATAAAAATATTTCAAAGAATTTTTACGCTGTTGTCACTAGAGCGAAATAAACGTTAGTCTGAAAAAACTGTAGGCAGGAAAAACCAAGAATGAAAACAATAAGGAAAAAAAAAAGTCACTGAAATCTGGAAGAGTTTAGAGCACAAAGGACCAGGTTTGGTATCTGCTATCTTTGAAACAAATATATCATATCCCAGAGAATCATTCTTGTTTCTCTCCCATAAACTCTCCATATCTGGAATGCATTCAATGGTTTAATATGTCAGTGAAACAGATGGCTTTCCTAAAAGTATGAAATAATCAAACACCTAATGAAAAAATTAATTTGAAGAATATAAACTTTTGCTTGAAAATTTACAAATATTTTCCTTTAAGGTAAAGGGCTAACTGAAAAGTGATTCAGTGAAATTGCATCATTTTAGGGTTATTGGATATTAAAGATAGATAAAAACAAAATCCCCATATAACCAAAATTATCCTCCAAAATCCTTTAAATCTTTCATTGAGCACAATATGCATCTTTGTACAATAATTTTATCCACACTAAAGTCTGATAACCCTGTGGGTTGTGTTTCTGGGCATCTTTCCCTGCTAGGAACACTTATTTCCTTGCTTTAAATAGCTTCTAGAAAGATAAAGGGACCATTTAGAAGAGAGAAGAGATAGAAATGATAAATAACATTATTGATTTGTTTGCTAAATTTTAAAAAAGAAACTTTGCAAAACAGATAATGGTTTTAGAAGGAAAAGAGAGCAACAGAAAAAATGAAAAAAGAGAAGTCTTTGACTCTACAAATTATAAAATAATCCATCTTTCTTTGATTACATACCAAAAATATTAGATACCTCATTCTCCCATGGCATGTCTCAAGGCACATTCACAACTTCAAACAATTAGAGTAGGGAAAGAAAAGTCTTCTTAACATCCCTCATGTCATCAGATCTGGTATCTCTCATTTTGCTTTGGTCCTACAACTGGTTCAATAATATTGATAATAAATGAAAAATAAGCCACACTACCAACCATCTCAGAAAAAAATGGAAACATTTGTAGACTTCTTTCTTATGAAACTAAAAGCTAATTCTGAAACTCTCCTCCAATAATATTACTTTAAAATTATCCTGAAATCAAAATCTTTCCAAGAGGCAAATAGGTGAAGAGAAAAGTTTAACTGATGACTCCATGATGTAGGAAACTTTTCTGTATTTGAGAAATACAGAATACCGGTTTTCTGAAGAATCTTAGTTTAGGATGGTGGGGTGAGGAGAAGACACCCTGAGCATATTTGATTTGGACGAAAACTTGTGCTTTTAAAATTATAATGATAAGGAAAGTAGCAAAAAGACATGGCTATAAACAGATCTCGTAAAAATAGGCCATGATAGAAAGATGCTTCAATTGCATATATAAATAACACTTTGATAGAGAGTATCCATCTTATTGTCACGTGAATTGAATTCAGTTGGTAAATAAGTTCTACATAACTCCTTTATAAGAAAAAAATGTGATTTTATAGATTGAACATGTAATAAGTTCAAGGTCCTTAAAAAATTCTGGACCATTTTCTTATACAGTAAATGATAAATGTGAACCATTGCTATAGAGCGAAAAGTAAGTATCTTATCAAAATTAAACTACCAAAGTTGCACACAGCAATATTCTTAAATATTTTATTTAATCATTACCTGAAGACTGGGGATGTATTAAAATAAACTGCAAATCATGAATACAGGAAGTGTTTTCAGAAATAAGAATCATAAGTAAATAAACTGAGATGTAGATGTACTATTATTTGCACTTTCAATTTAGCCAAGTTAAGTAACAACTAAAACAAACAAAACTCAGAAAATTTCAAAGAAATATAACAGAATTAAGAATCTATAGCATAAAATTTACAAATATCCAGAATACAACCCAAAAATTATAAGAAAGAAAGACAGAAAGAAAGAAAGAGAGAAAGAAGGAGGGAGGGAGGGAGGAAGGGAGGCCCATTCTCAAGAGAAAGCACAGTTGAGACTGGCCCTGAGATGACTCAGACATTAAAATTAGCAGACAAAAATTTCAAGGCAGCTCTAATGTTCAAGGATGTGAATGAATGAAAAGATAGGAAATATCAACTAAAAATTAGAAATTATTTTAAAAGAAATAATTGGGAGCTCTAGAACTCAAAAATATAGCATTTGAATTAAAAAAAAAAAAAAAAATACACTACATGGGTCCATCCACAAAGTAGAGATGATAAAGGAGAGTCAGTTGATTTAAAGATAGATCAATATAAATTATCCAATATGAAGATCAGAAAGATAAAATATTGGGAAAAATGAAAAGAGCCTAAGAACTTGTGGAACAATATCCAAAAAAGCCTAAAATATGTGTACTTTGAATCCTAGAAACACAGGTGAGAGAATAGCCTGAAAATTTTTTTCAAAGAAATAAATGCCAAAAGCACCCCATATTTGGTCAGCTTTGCTTTGTTCTCATCAGACTTTAACTCAAGAGCAAAAAATTCTCATACCAAAGAAGTGGGGTCATTAAATGAAAATTGCCATAATTCCCACAACCTACACTCTAATTTCAGAACATTCCAACAAGCCAAAACATCCCATTTTGAATTTATTTACCTTAACAGATATTTGCATCACAGAGAAAAACAAAACAACCTAAGGATAGTTTAGGGAATCTTGATTAATCATTAAAGGGTGTTTCCCCCAAAATAATATTTCAAATTGTTCCATCGTTTGCACTTGAAGTTTGCTTTACGCCTGGGTAATGCACCATAGTAAAATTTGGGACAGGTGAGGAGTGTGTTTTTATACTGTAAAGTAAAAGGGTAGATGGAAAAGGAGAACCTAGAGAACACTAGAAAATTGTACGTGCAATTTAGTAGTCACATATACAACCTTGTAAAATCTTTGCACGTACCCAGGGGTACATATGCATGCCCAATTTGAAGAGCACTGTACAAGGGAAATAGCTGTTCTGCAAGGGGCACAGGTGACCAGATTTTGGTACTACTACCTCCTATAAATACACTTCCTGAAACTTGAAAGACCATAACCAAGACTGGAGCTGGTTTGCAGCAATCCCAGCCCATTGTTTTAAGTTTTCTGTTGCCCAACTCCTTCAGATGTGCCCTGATGCAGGGGATGTTGGCAAGAACAGTAGTGCTGCTAGGTAGAAAGACCCTAGAATTTGTCAGACCTTGGGGAAGCAGCACTTATTTGGGCACTTGAAATAACCATTGACTTAAGAGTTAAGATTTACAACACTTTCTGTGAACTACATTGTAAACACTACCCAAAGCCATATTTGTTCGATTTAATAAGTATCCACTGCACACCTTCTTATTGGGCTTAATTTCTGAGGGTGGAGATGGGAGAAGCAGCAGAAGATATAAAGATAAATCAGGCTGACACATGTTTAACAGGAATTACATATTTATTCATTATGTAATCAAGGTGACTTTTAAGTGAATTTTTTTTAAAAATTAACCTGATAAATTTGGCCAACATAGTCTACAAATAATTTTTATTATTCGCAGTGTTTTTAAATGTCTTTTCCTTCATGTGAAATATTTGAAAACTGACTTATAGATTCTTCTTCCCTTGCTCAAATAAACATTACTTTACCCCCTTCCTTCTGTGCTAAAGTGAACTGGTGATAAAACATTTTTAGAAGCTGCAGGAAAATGTAAACAATCATGCCTAACCACTGGAGACAACGCTGAACCCACAGCAAAGTTTATTTCTTCTTTAACACAAGACTATAGAAATAAACTTGGCAGGTTTGATTCTGCCCAAAGTGTTATGGATTTAGTATTATTTAGACAATTTAAAACGAATTTTCCAATAATTTGAGTTATTTATTAATGCGTTGGTATAGTAGAAATGTGGTTTTAATTTGCCATTAAGTTTCCAGGCATACTCATTACAGACCCCGGTAACTAAAGAGAAAGGAGAAATACTCCTTGCAAGCTCTTCATTTGCATCAATATTGTCCGTGTAAATTTGAGAAGTAAACTTACTGCCAGTCCCTTCCTTTACTATAAATTAGTCTATAGTGCAGCCTCCAAATAATTCAAATGCTGGAGGAAGAGCAGAATGTTTGACTTAGTGCTCATTAACATCTTCAACTTCAGCAGAATTTACTAATCCACTCACACAAATTAAGTGGATTATTTCATGCTAATAATGCAAATCCCACTAGTTTGATTCATTTCCTCTACTTTAGATGCCAAGCCTCCCTATGTAACTGAGAAAGGAATTTTTTAATTCTTTAAAGTTAGCTAGAAAAATTACGTTTTTTAGAAGTCATCTCGCATGATTACAATTATTTATTTCTATGTCTTTCCCCACCAGAAGGTGATGATTTTCTTGATTGCAAGCAATGAACATTATTTTTTAACAAATCAATTTTATTGTTACATATTAATAAAGCATAAATCCACCCAAAGAATACAATCAGTGGTATTCGGTGTAATCACATGCTTATGCATTCATCACCCCAGTCATTCTCAGAGCACTTTCATTATTCCAATAATAATAATAAACAAAAAACAAACAAAACTCACTATTTCTCAATCTCTCTATGCTTCACCTGCCATACAAAGCTGTATTCATTTTCCTTCTCTCTAGTATATTTGTATTTATATTTTGTAAAAACAGTCTTACATATGCAATATTCCCCATATTAATGTTTTACATGAGATTTTACTATCTTGTACAATCCCATGTTACAGTTTTTCGTTTTCCTTCTAGTAATGTACATGACCTTAGACTTTCCCTTTCAACCACTGTCATACCCATACAATAGCACGGCTAGTTACAAACACCATTTCTATTCGCAATGAACTTTATTTTTGAAACCATAGAACCTAGCACAGTACCAAACACAGAAATGCAATAAATGTTTGTGGAATAAATTAAGGATTATATTCCTACAAAACTCCCTATTCTGAAGTCCAATGGTAGAATTACCCTTTTTTGCTAATATGCAGTTAGCCAAGTGCAGCAGACAGAAGTAAAATTGAGTGGTGGGAATGGATTTTATGCGTAGGTCTCTGAGGCCAAATTCCCTAGACATCAACTTCTGACCATATATTAGTCAGGGTTCAACCAGAGAAGCAGAACTATTAAAAGCTATATATTAAGGGACATCTTGCAAGGAATTGGCTTTTGTGGTTGTGGTGTCTGGCTAGGCAAGTCTGAAATCTGCAGGTCAAACCACCTGGAACTCTTGACCACGAGGCAAAGCTGCTATCCATAGTTGGAATTTCTTCTATTTCAAGGAAGCCTCGGCTATGCCCTTAAGTTCTTTCCACTGATTGAATCGGACCCAGCCCATTTGTTTAGGATAATCTCCCTTCCTTACAGATTATGGACTTGAATCCCATCTATAAACTACATACACAGCAACACGTTGGTTAGTGTTTGATTGAATAAGTGAGGACTCTATCCTCAAGTTGACACATTAAAGACCATCTCAGAATGTAGTGACTTCTTTCATTTGAAATTTCTGGAAACTTTCTGTAATGATGAAAATGGAATTGATTTATCCTGGGAACTCATTTTTACAGTGACAAAATGAGAGGTAAAAAGACAGAATTAATAAGGTATTGGTCTCCTCTGACCCAAGACCAATGCCTTATTTTTAAATTGGAGAAGTTGTGAGCTTACAAAACAAGCATACATAACGTGCAGAATTCCCATACATCACCCCTTCATCAACACTTTGCATTGTTGAGGAACATTTATTACAGATTATGAAAGAAAATCATGAAAATATTGCTGCTAACTATGGTCCACACCTTACATTTGGTGTATTTTCCTATAAACCCACCTATTGTTAACACCATGCATTATTATTGTATATTTGTTATAGTTCATGAGACAATGCTCTTATATTTGTACTGTTAACCACAGTCCACCATCCACCACATGGCTCATTATGTTATAACAGTCCCAATTCTTGTACAATCCATCCAAAGTATACAGTCAGTGGCTCTCACTTTCACCACAGACTTGTGCTGTCATAACCTTAGTAAATTTTAGAATGTTTTCCTTAGTCCAATAGAAAAAAACCCATACCCCCCTATTAATAACCCTTAGCATTGATATAGTACCTTCTTTGGCATTGATGCAAGAATATTACAATACTGCTGTTAACTATAATCCATAAGTTGCATTAATTGTATTTTCCCCATGTACCATCGTATTCTTATCACCTGTAATAGTGACGTACATTTGTTTTAGTTCATAGAAGAACATTCTTTTATTTGCACAGTTAACCACAATCCTCATCCATCACTGAGTTCACTATGTCATACAGAACCTAGATTATTCTCTAGCTTTTTCAATTGACATTTACACCCCTAAACTTCCCTCTTTCAGCCACAATCACATTTATAAATCAGCAGTGTTATACTCACTACAATAAAATCTCAGCTGATATTCTGCATGGAATTTACAAATATGCCACCAAGATCTGATAAATAATATGACAGCACCTCAGTCAATCTTAATTTCTTGAGGATCCCTGCATTAAGTGATACATTTTTTCAATAAGAATTCACTAAGTGTCTTCTACATGTATTGCACTGACCTAGGTACTATTAGAATTTGCAAAATGTACATATCACTTTCCTATCTCAGGGAAATAAGCTACATCTACTGCATCTCATCTTTCCTACCTCCATGCCTTTATATTTGCTGTACTCTAGCCTTCTGATCTTTCCTCACTCAACCAACGCTCTCATTCTCAAGGCCCAGTTCCACTGATCCTTGTCATTACCAAAGAGAGTTCCTGAAACTAAGCACAGCCAAATATCCCAAGCAGTGGTTTTCAGCTGGGCTGATGTTGCTCCCCAGAAGACACCTAGCATTATCTGGTTGACATTTTTTATTGTGAGGACTAGAAGTGGGAGTGTGCTTCTAGTGGATAGAGAATACGGATGCTGCTAAACATTCGACAACACACAAGACAGCCCCCACTCCCACCCCCCAATACAAAATCTCAATAGAGTTGGGTGGAGAAACCCTGCCCTAGGGATGTCCAGGGAATGGCATGAGGCATCCTATTATACAGTTTAAGCAGTGATTATTTCCACACACAAAAATCTGTAATCTCTTCTCCCAGGGGTATGGTTCTTCGATTTGCACTGAGCACTCAGCAAGATTCTCTGTGCCCATAGTGGGCCTCACAAACACTTCATTCCAATATAGAAATCAAGGCTCTTATGTGAAAGCAAAAGCACTCATATCAGCTGAGCTTAGCATAGCTCCTGCTCCATACATGAGAAATTTATACCTGATTCTTTCTTTTTTACTACTAGGGAGACATCACCAACTGATCAGTGAGTTTCAGGAGCAGCATTAAAAATTTCTGGGTTATTTGCCTCATTGGCCATACAAAAGAGACCATAAACTCATGTGACATATCCTTGGATGTTATCTAAAATGATGGGTCTCCAACACATTGCAGGAAAATGACCCTGTCTAGTCTGGATGAGTCACCAGAAACATCAGGGAAAAGAACATTTTGTGGATTAGGTTTCTGTTGTCCTGTTTGGCTCTTTACATGCACCATCTAAACTCTGTTGCTGTGATCGGTGGACATAGATGGTGACATGTGTTGACAGACACTTGGGGAAACTGCCTTGCAAGCTGAATGCAGACACTCCTGCTCATTGCCACATTTGTCCTCTGCTCACTGCCAGACCCTTGCCAGATCTTCCACTCAGTATCTTCATTTCTTTCTGACAGGTGAGCTGCAAGATTTTGCACTTTTTCCACCAGTACATGATGGCATGCAATTATTTCTGGATGCTCTGTGAAGGGATCTATCTTCACACACTCATCGTGGTGGCCGTGTTCACGGAGGAACAACGCTTGCGGTGGTATTATCTCTTGGGCTGGGGTACGTACTTTCTCCAGCTAAGTTTTGAGCCACTTTCACCTCTGTATTTATGTTTAGGGTTTTCTTCTGGTCTTGATCTTAGAGAGTCAGGTCCTCTGAAGGATGACAGGACATAAGTGATGGCAGGAGTTCTGTCTCCTAGAAAGGTTGGCAATATGGTAGGCCTCCCCTTAAAAAAAAGTACACCTGGACTGTGATAAGCATGGGGTTCAGTACAGATAAAGAGGGGTATGATTATGAGAGTGTATTCAGGAAATGAACCCAACTAAATGATGGAAGCAAGGCATGCACCAACTGGGAGAGCATCTGAATAGGGCTCCTTCATTTTTATCCGTCACACGCTTCCAGTGCCAAAGAGGATTTCACAATTTGAATTCTGCACCTGCCTTGCCCTGGCCCCACTTCCATTCCTCAAGAAGTTTTTCTCCCCCTAGACTGGAACCTAGACTCCTCCAGTGAATCAGGAAGTAGTCCTGCAGAGGGATCCACGTAGCCACTGCGGGCCTCTGAGGAGAGCCTGGCCTGCCACGTAACACAGGGTGATGGCTTAGAAAAGCCTATGCTGGACTTTTTACGCTGTGGCTGCCTCTGTACAGACTAACTATGGTAGGTTCCTGAACTCCACTGAGACTTTCCTGAAATGGTTCCTCTTGCCCCAGGGCTGCTAAAAGTCCAGCCCCCACTGGTAGAAGGGGAGCAGAGAGGCAGTAAGGCAATGAGAGGAAAGAAGTTCTGGGGCAAAAACACATGCTGCCTTGTCAAAAAAAGATATTTCCTTTGATACGTCTACACCATAGCAGGGAACTGTGGACCATCCAACACTGTTGATGGAGCCAAGGGCTGCCCTCACCAAGTCCACTGACTAAATGACTGTGCCTCTTGAAGCAAAAGCTGTAGATTGCCTTCAATTAAGTCTGCCCTTTAATGCAGCAAGTTGTAACATCCCTAAACCTATTGATAAGAGAGGATGAGGAGGGAGAAGGTCCAAGCCTTTCTAAGAGCATCAACCTTTGTATTTAAAACCCTGTCCAACAGGCATTGTTACCAACTGTAGAGAATTGTGTCTGGGAAGTCAGATAAGCATCTTGAAATCTTTTCCACAGTCTGTATGCCAGAGTTGATCCCATGAATATTTGCTTCCATGACACCATTCCCTAACAGGATTCTTGGACTTTAAAGCAAGCATTTAAACCTAAACCCAATGGAATTGCCAAATCCAGTGGAATAATACGTAATGGTGGGTCTATCAGAGAGTATTGGGAGTGCCTCACAATTGGACTGATTATGCTGCAACTCTTTGGTTGCAAGTAACAAAGTGAGAAATTATCAGACTCTGTAGTATTTCATGGACGTCACAGACAGAACTACAGCCAGGCTACTTAAAGGGCTGTACTCTGGTACCACATAGGATGAGCACTCTCCTGTCTTTTTCTCTGTTTATCTCTGGGCATCTGATTTAACCCTTCACCTTCTCTACAGACCTTATACCACACGGTCTCTGTTCCTCTAGTCATCATGGTAAATACAACCTGCCCCCAAATTTCCCAAGTTCGTGTTTCTCTGTTGCAGCCTCACACAGAGACTAAAATTGTCCATCATTAAGCCCCAATTCTGAATAACAGGGCAAGTGAATCTGATGGTCCAACTGAAGTCAGGTGGCCTGCCCTGGTCCGATGAATCAGCCATGGCCAAGGAAATTGAGGGGATGTTATCACACAAATAAACATGGCAGAGGGGTGACCATGGGTCTTTGTGAATTGGACAGACCATCTAGAGTATGTACCAAACAACCTCATCAGCTTGTGCTGCTCCCAGTTGAGGGGTGGCAGCAGTGGTGGCAGCCTCAGCATTCAGTTTCCCTAAACATCCACTGCTGTTAGAAATCAGGCTGGTGACTATCCTTCCCACTGCACAACAGGTGCTAGGTTCTCCCCTCTTCCCTGTCCTCAAAATAGGCCAGAAGGCCATCAAAATGTCCATTTAATGTTTTTCTTTTTCTTTTAACTCCAGCCCTCCATGACAGGCTGATCTTTCCTGCCAACTATTCTAGACTCCAAAGCTGGTCAGGCCAGGCATGAAGTGGATACAGTTTTATCCCCTCTAAGTAGTAATCACAACTGTGATCCTCACAAGGGTAATGTGAGGCTCAGATGCCTTCCAGAAGAACACCAGAGGACACCACCCCAGCTCAGGCACACAAACATATACACACATGCTATTTCTGTGGGATCCATTTCACTTATTTCCTTTGCAATGAAATCTATGGCCTATTTGTTGTACCAGTTTTGGCTGTTCAAAAACATCTATCTGCCACATAGAAAATTTTCCATGGAAGAAAAGGGCTATAAATTTATTCTTACCTGTGACATTCAGCAGAGACAAGGGCACCTTGGAAGGAACAATTTATATTGCTCTTACATATTGATGCATTGTGAATTAGCTATAAAACTTTTTGGCATCATCATAGACAGATTGATAAAGATAACTGTTTAACACATATAAACAATTTAAAGTAAAACAGGAACTCGCTGTCCAGCTATATCAAAAATAAGGTAATGATAATAAGGAAAATATTTATGTGATACCTTAATTTTCTTTAATTAACAAACATTTAAAACTTAACATTTATCAAAGTGATTCAAGTATTATCCCGAAGAACATTGCATTCAGTAATGTAAGCACAGACTAATCAATTTAAATAAATGTGAGGGATTTACACTTCCTTAGGGAGTTGCTTGTAAAGACAATCAATCAATACAGTTTTAAAATGTAATTATTTTTAATACGCCCGAACTAAATATGTTATTCTCTACTCCTACATGCATACACTCTTAGAGACTCACATACACACCAAAATTCCACCAAACTACTTACCATTTAAAAATTGGAGGACCAAATCTCAAATTCTAAGAACAAAATAAAGAGACAATTATGATGACTTATTTTAAAGCAATAGACCTCTCTTAGAACTTGAGGCCAGTATTATATTCTGAAGGGAAGGAAAAAAGTACAATTACAACGAAAATGATTTAAGAAAAATAGCTTCACAGAAACTTAAAATAATTTAATGGAACATAGAAGAAGAATTTCAACTTGACAATATTTTTTTGTCTTTTTGAAATTATTTTCATATGAGAGAGTATGATAGGTTCTAAATCTTACATTGCGAAGAAAAAAAAGACATAACACTTTGAGAAGAGTCTTTAAAATGTGGCAACAGAAAATTTGGCCCCAAAAAGTCATGTCCTAAGACTCAACTTTATTTGCAGTTAATGTACATCCCATCAATTTGTTTTCAGCTCTAAATAATATTATTCATTACAGGATTTGGAACTTACCTCAAAGAATTTAGGAGAGTCATTGTGAATATCACCCTCTGGGTGAACAAGTATCTGGTGGTGAAATTCTCTCCAAAAGAAAATGGAAGAATGTTACTTTCAGTAGTTATTCTGTTTCAAGACAGGACCACTTGCTGGTCAATTTCTCTCAAATTGAAGCAAGTCCAAAAATACTGAAATTTAGTTCTCAGAGAAATCATTTAATTTGTAACCTTCAGACTCCTTGCTAGTTTCTCCCTAGTTATAAATCAAAAGAAATTTCCCACTGGTCTTTTACATTGAACAAAGAGAATTTATCTAGACTCCCTAGAACCAAAAATCCTGGGGAGGGGAGGATTAGTCTTAAATTCACCATCTTTGATGGGATGAAAGAATTATGACTCTGGGGGCCTAGAACGGAAAAGAGGAAGAGGAAAGAGAAACTTAACTGCATTAAAAAGAGGCATCATGGCTAGAAGAAGGCAAAAGCCCTAGGAGTTAGAATACATAGGGGATGAGTGTGGGGGTCTGTACTGCTTTTTGTGTTAAGTAGAGAAGACAGATGCCTTTTTACAAAATGATGAGGTGGGATTGGGATCTCCACATGCCTCTCTTGCTTTCTAATTCTAAAACATGCATTTCAGAATAAACCCAAGCAATGAGTTTTTGCTCTGCACTCAAGCAAGGAAATATGTTAGAATTTCTATGAATAAAACTCAATTATGTTTTGTATTAATAGTCAAGCTCAAAATTATTTCAGGGTAAAACATTTACTCAATGGTCCTATTGAATTGTATGCTTCATAGGTTTAGAAGCTGAGGTTGTTCTTAGGTGAAAACTCAATATTTTGAGGCAGTCTCTTTTTGCATATAATTCATGGAGAAAATGTATAGCTCTAATTCACTTCTGAGACACAGTTCTTAATCTGATGATAAGTATAAAAATCTATGAAATATCTAAATCAAATTGAACAATATTCTACTGTGTATGGGTACATCCTAGAGAAAAACAAGACAGTATTTTTTATAATAATCACACCTTTACTCTAGATTACATTTACAGAAAGAAAATTAGTAACCTGGTAAGATGCTTTGCTGGTAACAATCTCCATTATTCTGTTTATAAATTCAAAGTTGTTTTTAACCAGCACTTCACCGTTAGTTGGCAAAGTGGATACTAAGCTACCTTATTGAAGGCCAGAACTTACAGAAAATGCCTGATGCAGGGAGCACACTGGCTTCTCTGAAGTGTTTTTTTTTTTTAAGATAAATAAATAAATAAACAGGATGGGTGTATGTGATATAAACAGGCAGAAAAACAAAAAGCCTAGAAGAAATAGTGTGAAGATCACCTAAGTCTTCAGGAGCAAGCAGGCTCTCTCTTCCAGACGCTGTCCCATGTCACTTCCCTGTCCCGTGACCCAGCTCCTTTCCAAAGGAGAACTGAGTTCCTACACAGTGAAAGCCTTCCTGGTCTCATTTAGCAGTCATCATCATCATCGTCATCATCATAGTCCCAGGCATAACAATGGTAGTTTAGTCATTGTGAACGTAATAATGTACCTACTATTCTGGGTACTTTGGAAAAGGTTTTTAATTATCTGGAAGCTCTTAAATGACTTCTCTGAGAGCATTTCTAACTGTTTTTTTCCCAAAGATAATTTGTGCAAAAACATCAGGGAAATATTTTGACAGAGACATTACATTTGCCACTGATTTTGCAAGTAAAAAATATCGCTTTCCATGCAACTCCAGTGATAGCTCACGGCCAGTAAACCAGGTGTGATTTGTACATTTTCACATTTTTAGGTTTCCCGTTGGTGCCAACCACTATCCATGCTATTACTAGAGCTCTGTACTTCAATGACAAGTAAGTATTATGATGGTTTTTAAGTTAACGTGTTCATAAATAAAATGCACTTGTATTGATGTGTGTCTCCCCCTTTTTTTACAGCTGCTGGCTGAGTGTGGAAACTCATTTGCTTTACATTATCCATGGTCCTGTCATGGCGGCATTGGTGGTGAGAATTGCTTTTCAAATCTATTATTAACAGTGTTATCTCTTTTGTTAAGATTTCTGCGAATATGGTTCTGGTAGCATGTGTATTATAATTTCAAGATGAAGCTAACTTAATGATATTCTACAATAAGAAGAGCAATTTGATTTTAGGGTTTTCAAAAATGCCTTTTATTTGACACAGTTTGCTGAGGGAGGACACCATAAGTTCATTTCTATACATGCCATAACAGTAATGTCGTTTATTTTTTAAGATTTCCTTAGGTAAATTTTTCTATTGGAGTGAATATAAAATGGTACTGCCCTTTTGGAAAATGATTCAGCAGTTTCTTATAAAGTTAACCATACACTTACCGTATGAACAGGCAGTTCCACTCTAGGTACTTACTTGAGAGGAATGAAATCTTATGTCTACACAAAGACTTGTCCTCAAATATTCATAGCATCTTTATACATAATGGGCAAAGAGTGAAAACAATTCAAATACCCATCAAAAGGAGAATGAATAAAGAAATTATAGTGTATTATTCATAGAGTAGACTACTACTTAGCAATAAAAATGAACAAAATGCTAACACACACAAGAACATGGATGAATCTCATAGATATTATGTTAAATTTAAAAAGCTAGGCAAAAAAAATGTACATGCAACATTACATCCCATTTTTATGGTAATAGAAATTCAACGGCAGCAAAGAGGCAAGAGTAAACTTTCTGGGGGTAATAGAAATGTTCTTTATGTTTTTGAGGTGGTTATACATGTAGATACAATTGTCTAAATGTAACAAATGTACACTTAAAACCTGTTCGTTTAGTTGAATGTAAACTATACCTCAATGAAGTTGTTTTCTAAAAAAAATACGTGCATATATACATATATTCATACACACATATATATACATATAAGCTGGATTAGCTGTCTCTACTATATAAACTTTACAGATAAATTTTTCAGTCCTTATATTACAGTTGTATAGTCCTGGCTAAGGGGAAAATGTTAAAAATGAAAAAGCAAGATAAAAGTGTTATTTATGACTTTCCTTTGTAAAAGTTATAAAGATCAAAATAAAGTTATAAACACTTGGATGGCAAAGTTTTGGCAATAGGTGCTGGTGATAGAGGCACAACTTTGTGTATGTAACTGACACCACTGAATTGTTTATTTGAAATTAGATAAAATGGGAAATTTTAGGTTGTATGTAAGTGACCAGAATTAAAATCAAAACAAAATATAGAACTGCATAACACAAAAAGTGAACTCTAATATGACCTATAGACTTTAGTTAATAGTATAATTATAATAATGTTTCATCAATTGTAACAAAGGTACCATACTAATGCAGTGTTCATAACAGGGAACACTGTATGTGTAAGGGGGGTATTTGGGAACACTGTACATTCTGCATGATTTTCTGTAAACCTACAACTGCTTTAATGTGGAAAAAAAACAAAAAACAAAAAACACCCTCATTAGAGTTGAACTTAAAATATTTACACATACAGAAAAACTATTTTCTCATTTATTAAAAAAAAAAAATGTGCTAACACAGGTCCAAAAAGGGTCTTTGTTTATACTGATGTTTGGTGGCCCGGGAATGCTAGCTGAATTGTACTGTCATCCTGTGTAGGCAACATCTGTTCCCCACTGGATATAAAAGAATTCAGGAAAGTCAGGGTCCTTAAGCACTACTTATCCAGTCGATTTGCTTACAACCTCGTATTTTGGCAGGTCAATTTCTTCTTTCTGCTCAACATTGTCCGTGTGCTCGTGACCAAGATGAGGGAAGACCACCATCCGGAATCGCACATGTACCTGAAGGCTGTGAGGGCCACCCTGATCCTGGTGCCCCTGCTGGGAATCCAGTTTGTCGTCTTTCCCTGGAGACCATCCAACAAGATGCTTGGGAAAATCTATGATTACCTCATGCACTCCCTGATTCATTTCCAGGTAAGGAAGCTCATGGGGTATTCATACAACTACTTGTTCAGCTACTCGAGGCAGGAAGAGCAATTTTCTGGGGCTTGTTCTGTGATTACAGGGACCCTTGAGAATGTACGTTGACCCAGAAGCAGTAGACACCTCTCTGTCTTTCTCACTGAATGCCTTCCCATTCGAATCCTAAAGCAGAGATGGAAACCGAAGTGTGTGTGAACTTTGAGAATACATCTTTATGAGGACAAATAAATGTCCAGGCACTGATCGACCATATGGTGCTAAAGACAGAGCTTTGAATCCCCCAATCCTTTATATCTTTCCTCTTCTCCCCAGTATTTTGAGTAACACATTTGATTTTGCTTCACTGGGGGGACTTTTGAAGGCCAACATAACCAGTGCCAATTATCAGTTTCCTAATTTGGATTACTACATATACAGCCTCTAATGCCATGAAAACGCAAGAGAGAGATGGAGATATTTGTATCATAGTATGAAATTTCCTTTTGCACCCCAAAACTAGAAGCTCTATCCCTGTTAACTTGGGTCCCAGTTTCTAATGACTACCTGTTGCAGCCTTCGCCTGCTTAGAGAGGACGGGACTTTGCGATACTTACCAGGTTAGCCACTCTTGCAATAGTAAGGCAGACCCTAGAGCGTAGATATGACTGATATTCACACATTGTCTAATAAAAATAAAGACAATTGTAGCTACTATTTATTAGGTGCTTGATGTGTGATGTAAGTATTAAATCCATTTTACAGACCAAAAAAAGTGGAATTTTCTGGTTATTGACAAAGTCAGAAGATCTATCTAACTATAAAGCCCAAGATGTTCAACATCATAACATATAGCCTCCAGTTCAATGGGTCTGGCAAAAGTTTTAAGGACACCGAGTTTTTCGAGGCACCGTCCTGCTTCTGCTTTCAGTGCCTGCTTTCCATTTCTCCCAGGGTCCTCAGCTGGTCCCATCTGAGCTTGTTCTCCGTGGTATCACACACAGTCTCTGTCAGAACTTCCTTTCCTATAAAGTTGACACATTTTCCATGAGGGGTAATGAATTTGCAAAGAGCTGTCTGTGCCTCCTGCTCTACCTTCCATTGGTCTGAGAGATGTCAGGAATCCATGGCAGTTTGGCTATAAAGCAAATGGAGTGAGCCTTTGAGGGCTGTCCTCGAAGGCTTACTGGGAATATGCCACACAGGAAAGGGTAGTGGTTGCCTATTTCCATTCACTTTGCCCCAGAGCCAAAACCCCATTGAAACCATAGCTCTGGTTGTTCTGAGAGCAAGGTGGGAAATCAGGGGCCCCAAGGCAGTGTTCTGCCACAGGCTCTTAGGCCATTATAAATTTTTAATTAGTTTCATTTTCTACCACAGAAGCTTACTGTAAGAAGGAGATCAAAATTAATAGGCTCAACAGAAGGCATAGGGATTTTTGTAAATTATCTGTGCTGTTGCGCGGGCTATTTCTACAGACAAGTAAAGCTTGGGCACATGGAACCTTCTGAGGAGGGGCTGATACCTCAGAGGTCACTTAGTGGAGGATGAACTTTGCTGTGGGTTCAGTACTGTAGCCACCATGACAACACTGCACAAGGCCAGGCTCACTACGATGAGCTGTGACACTTGTAAAAGATTTCTCTACTAAATTCCACAAGATCTCAGGGTTTAAATTTTGTTCAGCTTACAATCTCTTTGAATCCACTATAAAATCAGTGTATTCTGCTATAAATCTCCATATTAAAGGAAAGATTGCCATATATTAACTAGATTTACTAGAGCTGTCCTTTTAGCCAAATGATAGACTCCTATCAACAAAGAGATTTCTTATTGAATATTCTTGCAGTGCAGCACTGATTATGAGTAAGCAATTCTTTTTCTTGCTTTTATGCTGCTTCATCTAGCTTTGATGTGCTGTCCCAGAAGTGAAATGCTCCTCCACAGGGAGTCTATTTCTACTGATTACTAAATACTGTATTGCACCCAGAAATAATTTCAACTCTATTTTTCCTCCTCTTTTTTTAGGGATTTTTCGTTGCGACGATCTACTGCTTCTGCAACAATGAGGTAAGCATACATTTCGTACAATACTACATCACCCATTTATTTAAAGTTAGCACTTTACAGTTTCCAAAAGGCTTCATATATATTTAATTTGATCACACTTCCAACAGTGTACCTCATAAGGTTTCATGACTACCAAGAGCGTGTTTTTCCCATTATCCCAAGCTGAATCTTTCCTGTGTATATGTGGTACAATTGCAGATGTTATCAGGACAAGCAGCTAAGTTCTAATATCCTTAGGTTGCATCTTGAGCTGATCAGCGCCCCAATAGCAATGGTGAAAGCTATTCCAGATCCTCCTAGAAAGAGAAATCATGCCCCATTCCCTTTGGAAGATGGCATTCCTTGCTAGGGCAGAGCTGATACACAGCCAGTGGGTACTGCTTTTCCAGTTGGTTGGTGCCAGTACCACATTATTTAGTTAATATTTTGAAAATTAACCCGGAGTTCAGACACAAAAAGTAGTCAGAACAAAAAATCTGTTATTTGAATATTTAACTCTAGAGTTCCACATGGCCAGTGTTTCCAGGGATTTTTAGCCAGGGTACCCTTTCTTCCATTGAAAACTTTCTGGGAGCCCAATGTGTAAAGCAGACAAAAGTGGAGCTGCTAGATCCCCCACAAGTTCTCTCAAATAGCTTCAGCCTTTAGGGATTTGAGATATCACTTATTTTTCAGATGAGGAACCTGAATTTCAGGAAAATCATGTGACCTGCCCAATGTCACAATCCCAGCTGTGGCTATAACAAGGACCAGAACCTAGATTTCCTGATTACCAATTAACTGAATGCTCTTTTACTTCACTACTTTCCATCTATGATTCCTCCCTGAAGTTTTGTTAATTCATCTTTCCCAGGACCACATAACTATGGTAATTTTTAAATTAATTTCTCTTAGGAGTGATTCTATACCATGGCAAATCACATTTTATTAAGAGATTGATATATTTTTCTTGTTAGTAATTAGAGACATTTTCAAACTTTAACTAATTGGTTATTTCATTTATTCTGTATTCTTCATTTCTTCATTTAAATAATAACCAACAAGTACCTAAAATATTTTGCTGTTCTGCAACCTGTCAATAATGTTTTTATTGCTCCAGTTCTCCCCTTCCACTGATACATTCTACTCATTATTTCTTTCACCCATCTATCCATCAACGCATTCCTTCACTCAGCACCAATACATTGTTCACTTGCTAATTCTAGGTACTAGACTGGGGGTCTAGGATAGAGATCAAAAGACAGGCTTCTGTTTCCAGTTGTTCAATTGTCTCTTCATTTTTTTATTCAAGAATAGTAAAAACTAATAAGTAGGACTTAAATAATTCCATGATTTACATCAATTGCTGTGACTGTATATCCATGCCTTTTGAGTTGTTTCAGGTGATATACAAAATAAACCTTTTAATCTAAAACAATATCAAAATGAGGTTAATCTTTAAAAAATCAGGTTCAGGAGGGGCATCCCTTGAAAAGCATGAAAGCATCACATGCCTTTGTAAACATTCTGCAATATTTAGTAACTATGACGCCGCCGTCATTGGAAACATCAGACAGAAAGCAAACCCAGTGGTACTCCTAGCAACTGAATGGTTCTAGTTCATTTGAGAATGTTACATTTGCTTTTTGATGTAAAGAAAAACCGTTTCAATTTTAATTAAGATCCTGTCACTGGAAGAAGGTACAAGTGTGACATTTCTAATAATATGGAAATTACGTATTATGTCAAATGTCATGTAATAGCCTTATGGATTTTAGGCATCTGGGTCTTGCCTCAGCATTCTGTAAACCTGTTGCCTTACAACATTAAATACAGACAGGGCACTCACACATGCAGAAAGTTACTTCCAACTCCAGCTAAGATAGGGTTGTAATAGGGGCTTGGTCTGGTTCAATATTAAGTTTTAGCAGAGAACTCAGGAGCTGTGACAATGAATAGACAGGTGTTTCAATTTTGATTTATTATAAGTAAGTTATCAGTTATTCTTATTATGTAAATAGATCAGATAGAGGGTCAATGGAAGGAATTTGGGAAAGAATTAATACTATAGGAATCAGGAGATGATCATGAGAACATACCTATGTACCCAGCATTTCCTACAATTCTTTTTTTTTTTTTTTTTGGGGGGGGGGGTACATGAGCCAGAGCTTGAACCCAGGACCTCATAAGTGGAAAACCAGTGCCCAACCACTAAGCCACATTGGCACTCCTGAGTTGGTTCCCTCATTTGAACTGAACCCAGGACCGCCCATGTGGAAAGTAGGTGTTCAACTGCTTGACCCACATCGGCTCCCCCATTTCCTATAGTTCTTACAAGTGTGTGTACACAGACTACCCAAATATTTTGGTAGATTATTCAGTATCTAAGAGACTTCAGAAAATGATTGCAGCTATAAAAATGCCCAATTTGTTACCAAGAATTAGCTTAGATATTGAGAGAGTATGAGCAACACACTGGATTTCCTCCCTTTTAGGTGTTTCTTGCTATTTCACATGCCTTGTGGATAAAAGAGTTTTTAGATCAAAGTAGCATGATCAGACATATCTCAGTTTAATAGTCACAACTTGTAGTGCAAGAAAACTAAAACTTTATTTGCTGTAACTTATTTCATCTTGTTCTCAAGAGCCTCTACTACAAGCCCCTCCTGGTTTACAACAGTGTCTTTGTGGAAAGTATTCAATCAGTTCAAAGACTATTCAGAGGTGCAGCTGTTTACCAAGTATTATGTTGTCATCCCTTACTTCTGAGGATCCTAAAGTCCCCTTTGCTATGTAGCCTCCTTGACCAAGCCTCAGTCCAATTCTGATTCACCAGCTGTCTCTTCCAAGCCAGAGGATCCAGGGAAATCCAGCTCCTTTATGCTCACTGCAGCTTGATATGTAGGGTCTGCAAAGTTGTCTTCAGTATCTGCCAAAGCCACTGCCGTTCCAACGCTTACACACCAGGTTGGATGTGGTGCCAGGTCAAATGTGAGACTTCTCTACAGAGGTTTCAGTCTTCTGGACTGTGCTCTGAGAACCAAAGAAAAAGACCTGCTATCGTTGGGGTGTTCCTTAAATCCTTGCTTTCTTTTTCTACCCTTTTCTCTAGGAATTTCCACTATGAAAAGGGAAATGCAAGGTCATTTGTGTCTCTGTTTATCTTTCTCTCTCTCTCCTTCTCATGACCAGTAGGGTTCTATACTCCCCACTTCCCCTTCCTGTCTGTAAGGGGCTCCCCTCTGTTATATCCTTTATCTTCCCTACACAGCATTTAGTAAAATTCTACTTTCAGCCTCTACAGTTTTTCACTACATATGCATAGAAAAGCTCTTCTAATTTAGAAATGCTTCCTCACCCTCAATAAAACCTGGCTTTCAAGTCTATTGTCTTTCTAGAGCTAAATAATGACTTTTTTGTTTTAATCTAGTAGTTCTCACACTTGAGCAGCCATCAGAATCACCTGGAAGTCTTGAGAATTTGTTTTTCTAACAAGTTCCCAGGCAATGCTGATACTGCTGATCCAGTATAACACTTTGAGAGCCACTAATCCAGGCAGAATCTAACTTACTTCTCAAGCAGTGAATGACCTTGACCTAATGAATGGGAAAGATGCAGAGCAATATTATTTAAGAGAACTAAGAAAAGATGGTGGAATATTTCTAAAAATATTAACCTTATTACAAATGATATTTCCTTGTCATCTTTTAGAGCAGAAAATCTTCCCCAAACATAGGAAAACGGGTGATGAAATGGAATTAGAAAGCCTTGATCCTGTAATCATCAAGTACCAAATTACCTCAAATTTTAGAACATATAAATTTTATAAGAAAAAAAAAACAACAAAGATGAGCAGAGACATTGCGGATATGTCTTCCAAAAGGGCGGGGAGGACATATCAGTAACAACTCCATGAATAAGAGGCAGAAGTGTTCCCCAGCATCTAATGAATCGTGTCTAATAGGAGTCTGTTCTGTTCTAGTCTACTCTTCACAGAAGCTGGCTTCTAAGAAGTCATATAAAAACATTTAAAACATGCAATTGCTTTAGCTTCCCAATGAATTTAAAGTGTTTCAAAACATCATGATTTATCATTTTAAACTCAGGTTGCACCAGGTCTGTTGGGCTGTGATGGCAGAAAGCAGTTAGTAAACTAGCTGGCCTTAAAATTTTTACATTCATTGGTTCAAATCTCCTAGGGTAAAATCCACCTTCCACTCAGCAGTAAATAACTCCAGGTGCTTATTATGAACTTAACAGGAAAAGAAATTCAAAAGATAAAAACATTCAAGTCCAACCATGAAGGTTCCAACCTGATTTTCATTTTTACAAGTGTAAAAATGGAGGCTCAGTTACACCAACTTTACACAGCTGATTGATAATAGAACCAGATGTACTACTTAGGTCTTCAAATCCTCAGACCAGGGCTCTGTTTTTTTAAAGCTGGCAATAAATAAATGTATATAATCAGGAAAAAAAGGAAAGTGATTTGTGTTAATTGCTTTCAGGATTAATGATGAAGTTAAATAATTCAAAACTTCTTATGTAATACTTATCCTTTTGGAAACTGCCAACACTTCTGATGTTTTTGGCAGCAACAAAAAATCTTCCTGTTTTTTTTCTTTTTTCAAACAGATCTAATGCCATTATTCTTGTAATCGGATCAGCATTAGGTTCAACCTATAGTATTATAAGAGATAATTGCCGTTATTAAATTTTAATTATTGAACTGTTTTTTACATCCTGCTAAGGGCCTGTCTTTATATGAGTGGTTTACAAACTGAAACAGATTGTCATCTCCACATCAAAGGATAAGTTATAATTTTAGAATACAATTAAAGAAGGCTATGAACCTTTCTGTAATAATAATTTTTAAAAATTAGAATAGATATCAAACTCTTTGGCTTCATGCTGGGCTGGGTATTTCATTAATATACATAGATACAATGATAGGGAATATTTTAAAAGGACAGGTGAGATGAAAACCAAGACTGATTTTTTTTCTGCTGGGCACTTTTGCAAATTCACTCTAAAATTCTGTCTGCTTTGGATACCTCCAAACATCTGTGTAAGTTTTAGCTGTGAAGATGATCTTGGTTTTTAAGAGATGATGAATCAATGGAAACTATTACTATTGATGGAAAGAGAAACAAAGCATGCTGTGATGTTACTTTTCTCCCAGGTGGGTTCTCCGACACCACTGGTACAAGATAACAAATGTTTGCTCCTGATAATTTCCAAAAGTAGAAACCCATTGGAGCTCAAGGGCAACTCCCAAAAACATATACTGTGGCATGAGAGTAGAGCCAATAACAGGGTTCATACATGATCTGAAGACCCGTAGTTTGCAGCTCAACTCAGAGTGGATTTCACCTTCTCCAAAACAGGTGATTCTCTTATCGCAAAATCCAGGATTTCAGATTTTATTGTTATTCTTCTATATACAGAAAATATATATTTTCCTCAGAAACACTCAGCCTTATGTTATACATGTAGTTTTATAACATTAATAGGTTGGTTTTTTTTTTTTTTTATCTTGTTTCAGATTCATACAAATGCAAAGTAAATTTTAAAAAGCTTTCAATGATCAATGTGCTACATGCTTTATCTCATGTTATATTATTCCCACCAGATTCTCTCTATGTGCTCCACAATGTCTAACTGCTATATTCACGTTTGGCAGTAGAATGAACTAAGGATGTATTAATAAATCGATGCAAATATTTTGTTTGTATGCTTATCTTATGTACTGAGTGATAGAAGCTCCTGAAAATACAAAGTAGAGTTGGTATTTTTTCACTTATTTTTGATCAGCTCACCTATAGACCAAAGCAAGAAGTTTGAAGACAAAGAAGTTTGGTTTAAGCACTTAACTCTTAAACCAAATTCAGTTCTGGATAAACCAAAGCTAGACAAGTAAATTTATTGCCTGCAATGTGGTTTTCAGTTATTGTTATTATAGTTTTCATATTTAGAGATTCCTGACTTTAATATCCCTCCACTTCTTGTGTTCAGTACACAGTTTATCATATTCTTATTTGTTTGTAATTTATTAACAAATTTAGTTAGTTTGTTTACATGTCAGAAGTCCTTCAGTAGAGAGAGATTGAAATTTTATTCTTAAAAGATTGTCACTCCATTAACCAGAGTAGAGAATTTTATCTGGAACACCCATCTAAAGCCACGTCATTTTCATAAAATCCAGAACTGTGCTGTGATAAGTATGTATATTTTCATGATCAATACTGCGTAAATTTATATAAGAATTTCTGCCTTCTCAGGGGTGGTAGCCCATGAAAAGTTTCTAAACCTTTTCCCTAATATGTCATATAGGATGTGAAACCAAATCAAGTTTCACTCATTGGTTATAAGAGCTAAAGAAGAGATCTTTGCTCTAAAATAGAAATTATCCATAGCGGTGGTTGCTTAGGCAAATAACGCAGTTGTCAGTTTGCAATTTGTTCTCCTGAGCTGGTATATTCCACAGCCTCCAGATCAGATTTACACATCGACCTCCTTGAATTGTGCTAATACACTTTACTTGAGTCGTTTCTGACCATCATGAAAACCAGCCTCCCTGTTCTCTTCCAGGTCCAAACCACAGTGAAGCGCTATTGGGCGCAGTTTAAAACCCAGTGGAACCAGCGCTGGAGAAGCCGCAGCTCCAACCGCTCCACTTTCAGTGCCGCAATGTCTGCCAACGATCCTTCTGTCTACATCTGCCACCAGGAGCCAAGAAACGAAGTGGCCAATGATAAGGGTGAGGAGGGAGTAGAAGTCATTGCTCTGAAAATCATAGAACAAGAATCATCTGCTTGAATGTGAAGCAAAACAGCATTGTGATCACTGAGCCTTCACTTCCTGGGAGAAAGATAGACCATGCATTTAAAGTGACCCCCATCCTCCCAGGAGCAGAACATATCATTTGTGAAGAATAATTAAGTGAATTTGTCCATAGTGAATCTGAGGAAAGTTATATTTGGTACTATTGCTCTGGGAGACAGTCTAGGAATGGAGTCTCCCATTGCAACATTTGTGAACCCCATCATTCAGCCAGGACTGAGATGTGGATGTCATAGGAATGCAAGCAGAGTGTCCAAGAAAAACACAATTAAATTGACATAATTCAGATACAGGGTGCTCCTTGTTAATCTTGAGCCATTTATACCTTTGAAAAGTTAAAAATCACTGTCAATATTCTTCTTTTTAACTCTAGATTTTAATTAGAATATCTCTATATTTGGCTATGGATCGGACTTTTAAATTATTTTTATTTCGGTCACTGCTGAGGTTACTCAGATGTTTTGCCATCCACACAATGCCAGCTGCACCAGTGATAGCATGACCTCTGCAAGGCAGACTGGCTTTTTAAAAGAAAGATGACTAAGCATGTGGTGGAGAAGTCCTGCATTTGGCAGGCAGATGGAATCTTGAAATGAGAGATTTAAAGTCCATTTTCTTGAAACTTTACATGGACCAATTTGTTGATTGGTTCATTAATATTGGGCACTCAGCTTGGTTTGGGGCAATCCTGCCCATTGCTGTACGGAATTTATCTTAATGTTGAATATGCTTTGGGCACTGACATTTATAAATCGGGAGGTCACAAAGAATCCATCACTAAATTTTCCACAAAACTGCCAAAAATATAATTCCTAGTGGAAGAGAATACTCTCTTTAAAGACAATTTTCCACTTTCCTAAGCTCCAGGATTTCTAAAGCAAATCACTCCAAGGTTTATAAAGCAAATTACCTCTTGCCCCTGGGTGCTATCTAGCTGTAAAAGATAAATTTGTTTAAGACTGATAATTAAAAGACTCCATATAAGTCCATTAACTGCTTTCTACCCAGCTTCAAAGCTTAACAAGATCTCAGTGTTTTCTAGGGAGATTCAGTAGGGCTAATTAGAAATGAGTTTGTTTCTGACCTCTTGTTTGCTGCTATTAGAAAAACAGGAAAAAAATGTAACTGCAACAAGTTTAACCACATACCAATACATGTTAAAATAAAAGCAGAGTTTCTCATTAAAACCCAATATTATATTCCCATGTCTCTCTTCAGTATAAGATCTTTGAAAATCTCTGAATAAGCCAGTATCATTACTGGCACCTGAAATTAATTTGTGGATTTGCAAGAGTAATCAGTTACTGTTATTTAATGTATATGCTAAATGCGGAGTTACATTGAAACCCCCCAAGTCTCATCTATGTCATTTTATGCCACTGCCTTTCAGAAAAGATTTAGCAATGGAGAGACACTAAACTGATTTGTTCTGATTACATATTTAATGCACCCAAAGAAAATTAGATTCCTCCAATGAAAATGAATTTTGGATACTATAGAAGCTTATGTCTGCTTTACTGAATATAAGGGAGTCGAAAAGAAGATATTTTTTCACAGTGTTTATGTAGTGCAGTTCTTATTTTTGTTTACAAACATGGAAAACAGAGTATTCCAGGCAGCTCTCGTACAAATGTTATAATATATTGCTGAAATATTGTAGGTGTTTGTTGTGCTTTATAGTAGGAGCTCAAGAAAACTAAGTAGCTTATCATAGAATTGTAAATGATGCCAAAACTATGTGAAATGCTTGTGCTATGTATATGTATAAATTTAATACAGAGTATGTTAAAAGCAAAAAGATGTATATTTGCATATTTTTCTAAAGAAATATATCTTCACCTTTTCATTCATTCATCTTGTCTCCTGCTCATTTCATGCTCCTTTTTTCATTTCAGCTACAGGTTGCTGATATCCCACCTAGTTTCTACTGCAGGAGAGGGAAAGACAACCCAAAGTATAGTTAGAAACTATGTATAAAAAGGATCAAGTTTATTTTCTTTATTAGTCTTTAATCTTCAATTTGACTATAAACTCAGTGTCACAATTCCCATGTCCTTGATAAAGCCTAAGTTTGGGAAGCACAGCAAAGAAATCTAAGGCAAGAAAATATTGCATGCTTTTATTGTTTTGTGGTTTTGTTTTTTTTTGTTTGTTTGTTTTTTTTCCGTTATCCTGAGACAAGATTTGAACTGTCCAACATTTTCACATCACATTAGATCATTAGAATTATAATCTTTGGATTTTAATACAGTTTGGGAGTGAGACTAAAACTGGCTAGAAGACAACTAATTAAATATCATTAGAATGCATAAGGCCATTATTGGAAAAAATTTCAGATCTGAAAGCATAAAATGGAACATATGAGGATTTAATCCTTCCTTCCATGTTCTGAAGGGCAGAACCAGTAGATGTCAATATTCTTGTGATCTTGAAAAACAAGAATTTCCCATCATACCATAAAATCAGATTCTCCAGTAGGGTAACTTGAAATCAAATGGCCAGCTGCCCACCGGCTTTGATCCCTACTACTAAGTGACCCAAAATAGGTTGTTGTACACATGGATATCACAGTTCCTGAAGGAGGAAAAGATGATAGGAAAGATAGGACAGAAGTGTTATCATTATGTGGCTCCATCCTTTTCATTCATTCCTTCATTCATTCACTCATTTGTTGAAAAGATTTTTCATACACCTTTCATTCAACTATACAACAAATATTTATTCATAGTAAGTGCCATGGCAACATTTCTTTGCAGTGGTAACTTCTTCCCTATGTCAGTAATGACAAAATCAAAACTTGCTGAGTGAACCCTAAAACTGATATCTCTGAGATGGAAAAAGAAAGTAACACAGATGTCTGGAGGTAGTAGCTGAGTGTCAGCTTCCTTCCTCATTTGCACTGGTCAGGAGAGCTCAAGTTATAAGATACCATTCTTGGAACAAGATCTCTGGACAAAGTCTTAGCTAGGACTCATTTATTGATAACAAGGTCTAAAATAGTGGTTCTTCCATTGGCTAGATTACAATTCAATTGTTTATCATAAGAATTAACACTTTGGAGTTTGGACTAAGATTATTCATGGAAAGGGGAGATCAGAAGCCATATTTAGAAAGGCAACCAGGGAAACTCAGAAGAGAGCTCTATTTGTTGTTTAGAAAGAGGAGTTCAGATGACCTACCCCTCACTTAAGCTGATGTAAGATTTATTTTACAGAACTAATCTATTGATGACTGGGGGAGGAGAACAAGGTATAACAGAGAAAGCAATAACTGGAAACTTTAAAAAGTATACATGAGGGCAAAGGAAGGTAGAGAAATCACATTTGAAAATTAATAACTAACTATATTCCTGAAGATTGTTTTTCTTCAGAATATGGAATTAACATCTGTTTAATATCTCTGAATAATACAAAGTATTAAAGTGGAGAAAACACAGTCATTAAATACAGCTAACACAGATCAAGAAGATTTTCTAATATCTTATCTCCCTCCATCTGAATTAATAAGAATCTCTGAAATCTTTCAGAGATTTTCAATTATCTTAAGCTTTGGCCAGCCAGTCTCTTGGGTCACTGATCAATGACCATTTCCTATGTAAATGAATAGAAATCCAATGTCTTCTGTCTAACTTACCTGGAAATTCTTTCACTGAAACTAAAACTGTGCCTCCCTCTTTGCCTATTGACCATCAATGCCACTGCAAGTTATTGCAGTCCCCTTTGCCTGTGATCTAATATTCTAATTTGGAGAAATTGCTTCCAAACAAAATCTGAGAATTTTGCTAATGAAGTGTTGAATAGAAATTAAAAAATAAAAAACAGTTGATATGTCTTTAATGAAAAAAACAACCTTTAGAATAGATCAGGAAATCTGTCTCAATCCGTCCCTGCCAGACTGATTGAACAAAACTAGCACACTGATGTTCCATGCAGAGGCCCTGTACCTAAACTTAGACCCAGTTGCAAAGTCCTGAAATCTTTGCACAATAGAGGTGAGTGGTTAGTCTTAGGGCATCAAATATGTAGAGCCTTTCCCGCTGCACTTATATTTCTGTGCATTGTCATCAGGAGAGGAATATTGTGAGACCTAAAGTTATAGAGTGTGTCTCTTAAATAGGAATGATTAAAAAAAGAAAGAAAGAAAAACACCAATCATTGAAACACTGTACCCAATATGGACCTTTAGATAATAGCTCACCTATTCGTTATAACATTTCTCTCCTCATATTTTAGTGATAAGATAGCAAAGTGGAAGAGAAGTTGAATCACTTGTCCACTATCACATGGGGTTAGTAAGTAACTGGATTTGAATTAAAGAGTGCCCAACACCTCCGTTTTTTAAATCGCCAAGTTGGCTGGCCCTACCACACTATCCTGCCATGCATAGCATGGCCAGTTCCCTTTTAACTCTAAAGGATACCAGTTAGTTATCTCCTGCTGTTTGAGAAGGACAGGTATTATTCAAAAATGTATCTTTTGGGTCCAGAATTAACTTAATTGGTGGGCCACAGAGTCCTTCAAATATAAGGGGTCTTCCAATGGAATTCATCTTTCCCTAGTCAGAAGGGTTTCTTTCTGTAGTGATGATTTCATTGTCTATAGCAAGAGGGTTTTTCACAGAGTCCTGGTTTCTGCCATCACCACTTGGAATGTGGTCTTTGTGAAGATACGTGGGAGACAAAACACATTTTGGAAAACTTTCCATGAATTCTCAGTGATAACACAAGGCCTAATTTGAGGCCTGTTAAAGAGCTGGATAAGAGTAGGCAGGGCTGCACTTACCACCATCTGTAGTAAGACTTCTAATGTGTTGGTTTTCAAGAATTGGGGCCCGAATAGTTAGAATGGTCAGGACCATGAATAGGCATCTGCCCATTCAACTGTGCATCCAAAGTAAAGAGAAGTGGAGAGTTGAGAATGAGGAGGGCCTGAGGAACCACAGAGCCAGCCAAGACAGCAAACTAGTCAAGACTGCTGGTTCCTTCACCTGATACCAACCCTGAAGAAACTGTAGAACAGGGATACACACGTGTCAAGAGTTAGTAATTAATGAAAAAAAAACAGGAAAAAGGAAAAAACAAGCTAAAATGAGAAAACACTAAGCTTCTTGAACCAGTATTGTATGTTAAGGAGAGATGGAGGGGCCTCAGTGGTCTGGAGAGCAGCTAGAGGGAGAGAAAGAGATGGTGGAGGAAAGCACTTTATTAGGCACTACCCTGGACTCTTTCTGTTGCCTTGGAACATGGCTTGTGGCAACCAGTCTGGTTTCTGGTGTCAGTGTCCATGGGATACTTGCATGGCAAAAGTCTTGAAGAAGTAAGGAATTTATGGAACCAAAGAAGTGTGCAGTAAGCAGCCATCTGGGGCATTCATTCCTCCCCTTCCTTCCTTTCCAAACTCCCAGGGCTGCTGGATTATAAACTGGGTAGATTATTTCATCCTAATACTTTTTCTCCACAAGCATTTGAAAATTCAAAGCATTGGCAAGATTTGAATTTTCCTAGTAGAATAGCAGCAAAAGAAAAGAGCAAGGCTATTTCTATGGTGACTGAGTCTTTACCTTGCATCTCCCTCCCTCCATGCCCCTTAAATTCATCAGGACCCACAAAATAAGAACTAGTTTTTGGCCATTCCTCAATAAATATTATCAGATGAATTACTACAGAAACAGGAGCTCACAGGCCAAAATAACTAGACATATGAAGAATACAACTATTTCAGAATAAAATTCAACAAACTAAAGTACACTGTCACAGAGTGATTGGGTATCATTGATAAAGAATTCCAAATAAGTTTGAAAACATATATTGAAGGACTTATATTGCAGCAATATGAAAAGGAAGGAAAAATAATATAAAATGTGGAAGCACTGGTTATGAAAAATGCAATTGTTGAAATAAATAGTACTATATAAAATAGTTGAATTAAACAACAGCTAATTAATAAGATTAAAAATAAGTTAGGGGCCTATAGTATGTTCTGAACTCTCAGATAAATTTGAAATGTTTTTCTTTTTCTTTGATATTGACTTCACCTGTTATGTAGGTTATTAATTAAATAAACACTTGGATGTGAAAAAAAATAAGTTAGGGGAGTGAGTGTAGCTCAATGATTGAGTGCCTGCTTCATGTGTACAAGGTCCCAGGTTCAATCCCTGGTACCTCCATAAATAAATAAATAAATAAATTTCCCTTTAAAGAAATGTTAGTGAGTTGGAAGATCAGATTGGAAAGCTTTCCCAGAAAAAGCAGGAAAGGATAAAGAGATAGATAAAGCAAAGAAAAACTAAAAGATACAGAGATAAAAGTGTTACTATCTGAATAGTAGAACTCTAGAAGGATATGAAAAATGAAAAAAAGAGAAGGGGAAATATTTGAAGAAATAATGAATAAAATCCTCCAGAATTAAAAGAAGATAAAAGACCTCAGATAGAAAGTATTCAAAGATTTCCAAATAACTACCCTAAGCTAAAAGTCTTATTAAATCAACAAGACTGAGACAAGAGATCAAACATGACATGAGAAAGGCTGCAGCTTTTCTCTTTTATTAGGAAGATAAAGATTTAGATAATTAAGAGAGCAATATGGATTTTAAAAAAACAACAACAGCCATACATACAGGTCTTAAGATTGAAATAAACCTTAAAGTAACAATAAAAGTGATCAAAGTCACCAATTAAAAACAGAATCCCAGATTGGATTAAAATTTAAATTCTCATAATAAACAAATATAAGAGACATGGAAACAAAAAAGACAAAGAAAGATTGAAAAACACCATCTTTATTTTTAAACAAGAAAGTGAAAATAAATAAGATATGGAAAAACTAAATGTGAAAACACAAGAGGGATAATTCACCTGAGAAATAACCTCAGTGCAAATGGTAGCATCCAAGCCAACAGGCATGCTATCCTGGAGTCATGGCACAGAAAGTTTCAAGACCAAATTAAGACACTCAAATCATGAGGCGTAATCAATCTTTACACACACCTAGAACCAAGGGGAAAAAAACGGAGCAGGTTAGCACCTGTAGGGCAGGGTACAAGCAAAGTGGACTAATCACACTGCCTGAATCCTGCCATAGGTAGCACTTACATGTTCTCTCCCTCAGGGCCACGTCAGCCTTCCCTGCTGGAGATGTGGTTCTGAGGACCAGAGTTGCAGTTTGAGCAATAAGACAAAGCAGACGGAAGGTGCCTTGAGCCAACAGACGCACTTGCTCTACAGACCCAGGAACAAGTACTCCTAGCCAAGGTTGTAGCTTGCCAATTAGCCTAATTAACAGCTGGGGATTTTATCTACATTTCTTGGACAGCGAACATAGGATCTAGAATAGCAGTCACCCTGGGTAGCAGATTTAGGATTTCATTTCTATTGAGTATCCTACAGGCCTCATGTATACTTAGAGTATCATGAATAAAAGGGATTCATATGCCTTGGTCTCCTTAGTAAATCATGAATATGTGGTATCTCATGGCTCTTCCATATCCTATGGTCTATGTCAAGCACACACATGCTCTACTTAATTTATTCTATGTCTACTATATCCCACAGGTTACTAATCATTTATTATTCATACTTCCACTGGCTTTCCTCATCTTTTATCTTAGAATTAAATGTTTTCAAATAATTCTACAACATATTGCAGAGGAACATGGGTTTATGGGCAGAAATCAACAAAATAAAAATAAAAAAATAGAAAATACCAGCAAAACCAAAATTTGTTTCTGTGAAAGACATTATTAAAAGAAAAAGCCCTCCAGAAAACAAGATTATTACAAATAATAATACACTAACAAATTTGAAAACTGAGATGAACAACCAAATTTCATATATTTATGAATAAGAATTGCATATATGGCCAAAATTGGCAGACATGCAAAAAATGAACTTGAATAAACTAAGTAGTAAAAGACCACAGACTCAAATGGCTTTATAGATAAGTTCTATCAAGTTTATCGAGAAATAGTTAATTTCTATATTGAAACATTTTCCAAGTATACAAGATGTTCCAGAGTATATCTTGAAAGAGGCACCATAAATCGGGGGGCGGGGGGGGGGGGAAGCAATTGTGTAATAGATGGTGTTGGAGAAACTGGCTCAGAACCTGGAGAAAAATAAAACAGCATTTTAATCCCACATTTTAAAAAATGGACTCCAGAGAATTTAAGATCTAATTGTAAATAAAAATATGTACATTTTAAAGAATCATATGTAAAGAAATAGCTTTTGGGCAGGGAAACATTTCTTAAACAAATAGTTCTACAAGGGACATTATTGAAAAAATTAATGGGCATAAAATAGAATGAAAGATAAAACTGACAAGGAATTGGTATCTAGAACATAAAAGGAATTCTAGTTAATCAAAAAGAAACATGGGCAATGCAGATGAAGAGACAGTTTACAGACGAGATAATCCTAAAGATTAACAAGCATGGGAAGATACCTTCAGACTCATTAATTAGCAAGAAAGTGCTTATTAAAACAACAATGTCCCTATTATACATGGGAATAGGACTATGTCCAGGGACAACCACCAAGGACTGTACTTCATCTTGTGGACATTATGTACCACAAAACGGGCATAATGTTTGAACACAAAAGTTATCATAGATGACATATGCTTTAAGAGTAAACTCTCCTGCAGTTCTTTTGGGAAACTAGAATGAAGAAATTAATTCTGAAAGATCAAAAAGGAGGGAATGCCAAAATGTGGAATTTAGTGACCAGAAAACCATGACATAGAAAAGATAACTTTTTGATTTGTATGACAGCTGTGTGATCATGAAGGGTGACAATGAAGCATTTAAACAACAAACAACAGCAATCTATAAGTTAGTGAATAATAAATAATTTGCCTTCCTCTGCACTTAGTATATGTATTGAAATAATTGAATCAAAGATGGGATTTCATGAATTAACAAAGTGGAGAAATTGTATCCCCATTCCATAACAGGAATTGTATCCAGGTAGTGATAAGCCCATCAATGTTACAAGTTACACAGTTAATACAATAGTTACACTCTCCCCTTATTTTTGTTCATTACTCAGTCTTGAGGGATTTGGGGTGATGTCCACTCTGCTTATGGCTCAGAAGGGACAAAGATATTATGGGGCAAAGGAGAGGAATTGTTTTGCTTGCAGTTGAAGATACTCCTTGCTTTTTGGATGGCTCTGGTCCATCATCATCATTTTCTTATGATGTCTAGGGTTAATCTGAAGAACTGCACAGGAGTGACTCATATATCTACTGGGTTTCAGGGCTCAACTGGCAAATGAACAATCTAAAGATTTAAGTGTCTGAGAAATATACTTCACAGGTGTATTAGTCAGGGTTCTCTAGGGAAATAGAATCAACAGAGGATATCTGTAAATAGTATGAGATTTTGTAAAAGTCTCTCATGTGACTGTGAGGATGCATGAGTCCATATTCTGTGGGCAGGCTGCAAACCAGGAGCTCCAATGAAAGTCTGATGAAGGTCCTTGATGAGTTACCAGGAAATGTTGGCCGTCCAAAGACGAACTGGGAAATTCTCTCTGAATGCTGAAATCACTTCCCCTTTCAAAATATTCAACTGATTGGAGAAAACGTCATTCATTGGTGACAGCTATCTCCCTGGTTGCTTGTAAATGTAAACAGCCATCTTTGCAGTAAACACACTGATGACTAAAGTCCATAAATGTTCTTGTATTACAATTAGCCCAGTGCTTGCTTGACCAAGCAACTGGGTACAATTACCTGGCTGAGTTGACATAGTAGCCAAACCATCACAACAGGTAAATTGAAAATTATAGGTTCAAATAAAAGAAGTAGAAGAATTATGATTAGGGGAATTATAAATGAGTATAACTATATAGAGGAAATAGAATTTCATATAGTCCCTGATAGGGCCTGCCAAGGGGGTGTTTTCATGAGGCCATGTTGTTCACCTATGGTGTCTGAAAATCCCAAAGGCCCTCAAGAGCACTTTTGTTTGAGGATTTGTTTGCTGTGGCTATTTGTGAAGTCTGACTGAGACCTGCATAAGTGTAACCTCCAGAATGACCACCCAACTCACTTTGAAATCTCTTAGACATAAAAACTCTATTTTATTTAAGAGCTTTTTTTTTTTTTTAAAGATTTTATTTATTTATTCATTTATCCCCCCCTTGCTGCTTGTGCTCGCTGGATCAGCCAACCACGCCATGTGGGCGGGCTTGCCTTCACCAGGAGGACCCGGGAACCGAACCCGGGGCCTCCCATATGGTAAATGGGAGCCCTACTGATTGAGCCACAGCCGCTTCCCATATTTAAGAGCTTTTAAAGCATTATTTATACCATGCTTTCTTGGCCATAGCACATAGGACCATGTAAAGATAACTAATCTAAGCTGAGTTCATCAAATTCTCTCTCTCAGAAATTTTAACTAAGAGACATAGAAACTAGTTACTGCATGGTGATGGATTTTGGAGATAGGTCATAGAATAAGTCTCAATGAATTTAGAAAGACTGAAATTATACAAAGCAATTTTTCTAACCACAATGGAATGAAGCTGGAAATTAATAAGGGGTGGAGAACCAGAATAAATACATATATATGGAAGTTAAACAACACACTCTTAAACAATCAGTGGGTCAAGGAGAAAATTGCAAGAGAAATCAGCAACTAACTCAAAGCAAATAAAATGAGAATACAATATATCAAAACTTATAGTATGCAGCTAAAGCAGTGCTGAGAGGGAAACTTATAGCCCTCAATGCTTACATTAAAAAAAAGAAGAAAGAGCAAAATCAAAGACCTAATTGCATACCTGGAGGAACTAGAAAAAGAACAACAAATTCATTCCAAAGCCAGCAGAAGGAAGGAAATAACAAAAATTAGAGTAAAATTAAATGAAATTGAGAATAAAAACACTAGAAAGAGTTAACAAAACCAAAATCTGGTTCTTTGAGAAGATTAACAAAATTGGCCAACCCTTAACTAGACTAACAAAAAAAGAGAGAAGATTCAAAAAAATAAAATCAGAAACAAGAGAGGGAATATCACCACTGACCTCACAGAAATAAAGAGTATCATAACATGATATTTTGAAAAATTGTATGCCAACAAGATGGACAACTTAGATGAAATATATGAACTTCTAGAAAGACATGAGCAACCTACATTGATGAAAGAAGAAATAGAAGAACGCAACAGAACAAGCACAAGCAGCAGGATTGAAATAGTCATCAAAAACCTCCCAATCAATTTCCTTAAAATTCAACCCTTTTACATGTCAAAGGACTTTGTCAAAAGGGTGAAAAGACAGCTAACTCAATGGAAGAAAATATTTGGCAATCACATAACTGATAAGGGTTTAATATCCATGATATAAAAGGAGATCATACAACTCAACAATAAAGAAAAACTATCCGATTAAAAAATGGACAAAAGACTTGAAAAGACAACTGTCCAGAGAAGAAATACAAATGGCAAAGAAACAAATGAAAAAATGCTCAACATCACTAGTGATTAGGGAAAAGCAAATTAAAACTACAATGAGATATCATTTCACACCTATTAGACTGGCCACTATTAAAAAGTCAGAAAACTGTAAATGTTGGAGAGGATGTGGAGAGACAGGAATGCTTATTCACTTTTGGTGGGAATATAGAATGGTACAGCCACTGTGGAGAACTGTTTGGCAGTTCCTAAGGAAGTTGAATATAGACTTGCCATGGGACTCGGCAATACCATTGTTAGGTATATACCCAGAAGAAATGAGAGCAGTGACACAAATAGACACCTGCACACTGGCATTCATAGCAGCATTATTCATGATAGCCAAAAGTTGGAAACAACCCAGGTGTCCATCAATTGATAAATGAATAAAGAAATTGTGGAATATACACATGATGGACTATTATGCGGTGGTCAAAAAAAACGAAGTCATGAAACATATGAAAACATGAATAAAACTTGAGGACATTATGTCTAATGAAGCAAGCCAGACACAAAAGGATAAATACTGTATGATTGTGCTATTATGAACTAAATATATTATGTGAAATATGAATATATTATGTGAAATATGAATACAGGTAAAATTTCATATATAAGACCATTTTTCTTTGAAGTTGAACAAATATAGGTTAATACTACAAAATGTTAATATCAGATGAAAAAATTATATTAAGTGAAGGAGGACAGAGTACTACATACTGTATGATTCAATTTATATAAAATGTAAATATAAATCAATTTATAAAGATGAAATTAGATTAGTGGTTATGTAGGGCTGGGGAAGGAATGCTAAGGGGTGTGGAGTATTTCTTTTTAGAGTAATGAAATTGTTCTAAAATTTTTGAGACGATGAATGTAAAACATTGTGATTACAGTAAAAGCCACTGATTATACACTTTGGATATATCATATGGTATCTGAATATATCTCAATAAAACTGCTTAATAAACAAATAAATAATTGTGCAAGAATAGCCAGAAATATCAACTATGTACAGCAGGGGAAACAGAGAGAGACTGAGAGGTGAGGAATTTTCTTTGTTTGTTTATCTGTTTTTTGTTTATTATTATTATTATTGAAATAATGAAAATGCTCTAATAATGATTGAAGTGATGATTTCACAGCTATATGATTGTACCAAATACCATTGATTGTACACTTTGGATGAATTGTATGTTTTATTAATATATATCAATAAAACTGATTTGTTTAAAAATATATAATTATAGATATTTACCACACATGGATATTTAAATAGCTATTAAATGACTTTTCCAAGGGCACCCAAATAAATAATAATGTAAATGAACCTAAAAAAATAATTTTAAAAACTCCTAACCAAGAAAAGCTGAGGAGCAGATGGCTTCACATGTGAATTCTACCAATCATTCTGGAAAGAACCAATACCAATCCTGCTCAAACTCTTCTAAAAATTTAAAGAGGAGAGAATATTGCCTAACTCATTCCATTATGCCAACATCATCCTAATACCAAAGCCACATAAAGACACTGCAAGGAAAGAAAACTAGAGACCAGTCTCTCCAATGAACTTAGAGGCAAAAATTCTCAACAAAATATTTTCTAATTGAATCCAATAACACATCAAATGAATTATACACCATGATCAAGTGGTTTTATCCCTGAAATGCAAAGATGGCTCAACTTAAGACTATCAATCAAAGTAACACATCACACTAACAGATCAAAGGGAAAAAAACACATGATCATCTCTATTGATGCAGAAAAAGCATTCAACAAAATACAGCATCCTTTTTTGATAAAAACACTTTGAAAGACAGGAATACAAGGAAATTTCCACAACATCATAAAGGGTATATATGAAAAAAAAAACAAAAAAACCCACAGCTAACATTATACTCAACAGTGAAAGACTAAGCACTTCCTCTAATCTGGAAAAAGACAAGGCTGCCCACAGTCACCACTCATATTTAACATTGTATTAGAGGCACTTGTACAAGCACTTAGGCAAGAAAAAGATATAAAAGGCATCCAAATTGGAAAAGGAGAAGTAAAACTTTCACTATTTTCAGATGACATGGTCCCATATATAGAAATTCCCTTAAAATCTACAACAAAGCTCCTAGAGCTGGTAAATAAGTTCAGTAAAATGGTGGAATATAAGATCAAAACACAAAAATCAGTAGTGTTTCTGTACACTAATTATGAACAATCTGAGAAGGAAATCAAGAAAAACATTCTATATACAATTGTAACTAAAAAATCAAATATCTAGGAATAAATTTAAGTAAAGATGTAAAGGGTTTATACATGGAAAACAACACAACATTGCCAAAAGAAATCAAAGAAAACATAAATAGATGGAAGACTATTCTATATTCATGGATTAGAAGATTAAATATCATCAAGATGTCTGTCTTACCCAAATTGATTTACAGACTCAATGCAATTCTAATAAATGTTCCAACAGCATTTTTTACAGTATTAGAAAAGCCAGTTATCAGGTTTATTTGGAAGTGGCCCTGAATAGCCAAAAAACATCTTGAAAAAGAAAAACAAAATTGAAGGAATCATACTACCTGACTTTAAAGCATACTACAAAGCTACAGTGGTCAACACTGCACGGTATTGGCACAAGGATAGACATACTAACCAATGGAACTCAACTGAGAGTTCAAATATAGACACGTGCATATCTGGCCAGCTCTTTGACAAGACTATCAAGCCCACTTACCTGGGACAGAATAGTCTCTTCAATAAATGGTGCTGAGAAAACTGGAAATCCATATCCAAAAGAATGAAAGAGGATCACCATCTCACACCCTATACAAGAATTAGTTCAAGACAGATCAAAGACCTAAATATAAAAGTCAAGACCATAAAGCTCATAGAAGATAATGTGGGGAAACAATCTATGAGATCTTTTAGTAGGAAATGGTTTCATAAACTTTGCACACAAAGCACCAGTAATGAAAGAAAAATTAGATAATGGAACCTTCTAAAAATTAAAAAAGATTGTGCTTAAAACGAGTTTGTCAAGAAAGTAAAAAGTCTACTCAATGGAAGAGAATATTTGGGAATCATTTATCCAATAAGGGTCTAATATCCAGCATATATAAGGAAATCTTATAACTCAATAAAATAAAAAACAAGCAACCCATATAAAATTGGGCAAGAACCGCTGGTGACCACTGTCTTTATATAAATGTTACAAGTTCTTCCATTACTAGAACAATAATAAGTCTACTTTGGTTCATAGTTGCATTCCCTCCTTATGTTTGTTCATTCCTCAGTCTTGAGGATTTTGAGATGGTGATGCCCACTCTGTTTCTGACCAAGAGGAGGCTTAGATCCCATGGGGCAGATGTATGGTACTGTCTTGCTTGCTGTTGTACATACTCTCTGTTTAGAGGCATAAGGAAGAATAGGTGTAACGTGGGACATTTGGGGACATTGGAATTGTTCTGCATGACATTGCAAGGACAAATATAGGCCATTAAACATTTTATAAAAATCTATAAAATTGTATGGTGCAAAGTGTAAATTATAATGTAAACTATAGACCATGGTTAGAAGCAATGCTTCCATATGCATTCATCAATTGTAAAAAAATATACCACACTAATGAAAGTTGTTGTTAATGGGGGAAAGTGTGGGAGGGGAAGAAGGTTGGGTATATGGGAATCTGTATATCTTTGATGTAACATTTCTGTAATCCAAAGCTTCTTTAAAAATAAGAAAATTAATGTAAGGCCAAAAAAATTCAGCAAGAGATTTGAACAGACACTTTTTTCCAAGGCGAAATATAAATGGCCAAAAAAAGCACATGAAAAGATGCTCAACATCAGTAGCTATTAGAAATGCAAATCAAAACTACAATAAGATATCGTTTTACACCTACTACACTGGTTGCTATTAAAAAACATAATTTTTTAAGTGTTGGAGAAGATGTGGAGAAATAGGAACACTCATCCACTGCTGGTGGAAATGTAGAATGGTGCAGCCACTCTGGAAGGTGGTTTGGCAGTTCCTCAAAAAATTAATTTTTATACTTAAATTTAAGTATAAAATTGTCATATGATTTGGCAATCCCACCCCTAGAAATATGCCTAGAAGAACTGAAAGCAGCATAAACAGATATATACACACCAATGTTCATCATGGCATTATTCATAATTTCTGAAAGTTGGAAACCACCCAAGTGACCATCAATGGATGAATGAACAAGCAAAATGTAGTATATATATACAATGGAATATTACTCAGTCGTAAGAAGGAATGAAGTATTGACACATGCAACAACATGATTGAACCTCGAAAACCTTATGTTGAGTGAAGTAAGCCAGTCACGAAAAGACAAATATTGCATGACCTCGTTGATATCACCTAAAGATATTGAGCAGACTCACAGGGGTAAAGCCTGGAACATAGGTTACTAGGGGTTAGAAAGGGAGGAGAGAGTTGTGAGCCAATACTCAATCTGGGAAGAATCCATGATAAGGTGGAAGGTGGCAGTTTGGGAGTGGTCAGGGTTGAGAGAGGGGCAGTGATGTGAGTGGGGTCAATGGTGTTGGAGTGTGAGTGTGGGAAGGACTGGGTGAGTTGGGTAATCTGTGGAGCTGGGGGAAGGGCTGGATAAAGGAATAAGTGAATGTGTGGCTTGGTGAACTCTGGAGAGGCTGAAGACTGTAGTTGAGAATATAATTGTGGGAATAGTCTCTCAAGATCTATGGCAGGGGAGTGTCACTGGGGTAGGGTGTCAGTGGGGGGTGGGGATGGGTGGAGAGGGGTACACCTAGGGCATGCCTCTATGGAAAATGAATGTGTTCATGTTATCATAGGGTGTTTACTCAGTGAGTGGAGACCCACACAATAACCAACAAAATATTAAACTGTCATTCTGGGGACTCCTGCTACTTTCTCAATTAGAGTGGCAAAAATCTCTGGATTATATACCCAGTGTCTAATAAAAGGAAACAGACCAATATGCCAAGTCTTTATATTAATGCTTGCACCTATGAGCCTTATTCTTGTAAAATTGAAACTTAGTCTAGTAATATATATTGTCTAAGGGTTACCTCATGAAAACTTCCTTGTTACTCAAATGTGGCCTCTCTCTAAGCCAAAATCAGCAAATAAACTCACTACTTTGCCCCTGACATGGGACATGAGTCCCAAGGATGAGCCTCCTTAGCAACGTGGGATTACTACCATGTATTAACTAGTGATGCATTTGGGAAGGGACCTTAACCAAAAGGGGAAACATTAAACACAAAAAAGTTTTTACAGTTGTAGCAGTTTGGCATTATTTATGAATTCCAAAAATAGATATTGGATTAAGTTTGTAAACTGGTCTGCTCCTCTGGGCATATTAAATTATATTGGATTCAGAGGTTTCCCTTTACTTGATTAAATAATAATTGGGCTGTGATTGGGCCACGTCAGTAGTATGTTGCATCTCCGCCCCTTTGGTGGATGGGGACTCACGGAGAAACCACACCACAGAGAATAGAAGTTGGAGTTTTGATTCTGGCACCTGAGAAGTAAACACACAAAGAAGCAGACACTTCAGGAAGGAGAGAAGTCACCATTAAACACAGACAGAGGTCTCGGGAAAAGAGACAAGCTGTTTGCCTGATAGTCTACACCTGGCTTTGTGGAGAAAGCAGAGCAGCTAAGCCTGAAGAGAAATGAGCCCTGGGAAGAGAGGAACCCAGGAAGCCTGAACCCTTGCAGATGTCAGCAGCCATCTTAATCCAACATGTGGCAACGGGCTTTGGTGAGGGAAGTAACTTATGCTTTATGGCTTGGTAACTGTAAGCTTCTACACCAAATAAATACTCTTTATAAAAACCACCCGATTTCTGGTATTTTGCATCAGCACCCCTTTGGCTGACTAATACAGAATTTGGTACCAGGAGTGAGGTCATGTTTTTGCAATTACCAAAATTCTGGAACAGTTTTATAAATGGGTAAAGGGTATTTTTTGGAGGAATTGTGAGGTACTTGATGGAAAAAGCCTAAATTTATTAGAAGAGACTGTTGATAGGAATATGAATGCTAAAAAGACTTTTTATGATGTCTTCGAAGTAAATGATGAAACTATTATTGGAAAGTGGAGGAGAGGTGATCCATGTTTTACAGCTGTAGAGAATTTAGCAAGATTGACTCTTGATGTCATATGGAAGGCAGAATTTGAAAATGGCGAGCCTGGGCATTTAGCTCAAGAACTTTCCAAAGTGAACTTGGAGAATGCAGCTTGGCTTCTCCTTACAGCTTATAGTAAAATGCTAGATGAGAGAGAGAAGCTGAGAACTGAATTGTTTGGCACAAAGAAAACAGAAACTGATTCTGGAGCTACCAAGTCTCTGAAAATCAAGCCCCCAGACAATAGTGCCCCATTTGAGGACTTAACTAAACTTGGAACTTGTAAATCAGGATTTAAAATGCAGTTATACAGAAAAGACTTATGGAAAGTCTTACAGTCTGATGGCTTGGACCCCTGTTTCCTGCATGCTAAACCAACAAACTTTTTGAGAAAGCTGTATGAACAAAATCACTGTCAGTCTGGAATAAAAGGGACATGGAAGAGAGAGATGGAAGGGGAAATGACTTCAAGAGGAAAGCCAAGGAAGCTGAGATCAGAAATTAAGACATTGCCTTGGGCCAAGAGAGGAATTCCACCCTTGTGTACAGAGAGGATGAGTTTGCCCCAGCAGTTGAAGAGGGTAGATGTTCCCACCCAATGTTCAGGGAGAGTTTTGTCGCCCCAGAGTTCAGAGAGAGTAAAGAACATTCTCCAAGGATTAGGGAAGTTGAGGTCAATGCCCCATAGGTCTGAGAAGGGCTGGCCTGTTCCCCATGGATTAGGGATGACCAGTTCATCAACTTGTTGCTCTGACAGGGCTGGACCTGTATGCCAGGGTTTAGGGAGGATATTGCCTTCACCACACTGTAATAGGGGGTTAAGAGTGTAACCCAAAGATTGAGTAAAGTGTGGCAATCACTCCAATGCTCTTGGAGGGTGAGGTCTGAAGCTTAGTTGCCACCCAGATGCTTGATGAGGGTGGAACCAAGAAAATGGCCCTTGGGCAAGCCTATGGAGAGGGTGGGTTCCCATGTGGTCCCAAAGACAAGAAACCATCATCTTAAGAATGACTCTCAGACTGTGACATCTAATGAAGTATGCCCTGCAGGTTTATTGAACTGTAGAGGATCCATGAGTCATGTTTTCCTGCCAATTTCTCCTTATAGTAATGAAAAAGTTTTTCCTTTGTCTGTCCATATGTGTATTGGAAGCAGATAAATTGTTTTGTAAGTTTCAGAGGTCTATAGCCAGACAAGACTTTGCCTCAAGACAAACTATTTCTTTAAATTGATTGTGATATGATTTTTTTAATTAATTTATTTTTTAGTGTAGGAAAAAATCAAAATTTTCACAACACATACCAATATTTGTAAAATGACATATAAATATATATGCATATATGTGCATTTGCTTACAAAAATGTTATTTACATATATATAAATATATTTTAAGAGATGCTTAGATTACCTAAAATATTACATGAAACCCACTGGGATTCCCATGTTGCCCACCTCCCACACCTCCCACCACATCCCACACAAACATCTCCCACAAGTGTGGCCCACCACCCTCAATGGACTTACACATCCTGGGGCCTTGCCACCAACCATAGACCACAGTTCACATCGTAGACCACACTCTCTCCCACACAGTTCTGAGTGGTGTGTGCTGATTTAAAATGGCCTACATCCGTTGCCACAACGGTACTCAGGACAAGCTCCAAATCCCAAAGAAGCCCCTGTATTTCAACTGCTCCTCCCCTCCCTGCCCCAAAAGTGTCAAGTGGCCACTGGCTCCACCTCATTGTTTTAATTTCTTCCATTGCTAGAATCACCATACGTGATATGATTTTGTACTTGCATTGTTACTGGTTTAGGGTTTTTTGAATATTGTAATGTCTTTTTGGAATTCAGAGGGTGGTGTGTAGCAGTTTGGCATTATTTATGAATTCCAAAAATAGATATTGGATTGTTTATAAACTGGTCTGCTCCTCTGAGCATATTAGATTATACTGGATTGAGAGGTTTCACTTTTACTTAATTAAATGATAATTGGGGCTTTGATTGGGCCAGTCAGTGGGACGTTGAGTCCCCAGCAGGGACTCACAGAGAAACCACACTGCAGAGAAGGGAGGTTGGAGTTTTGATCCTGGAGCCCAGGAAGTAAACACACAGAGAAGCAAATACATGAGGAAGGAGAGAAGTCTCCATTAAACATAGGCAGAGCCCTCAGGAAGAGAGATGAACCGTTCATCTGATAGTCTACAGCTGGCATTGTGGAGAAAGCAGAGCAGCTGTGCACCAGGAAGAGAGGAATTCAGGAAGCCTGAACCCTGCAGAGGCTGGCAGCCATCTTGCTCCAACACGTAGCAACAGACTTTGGTGAGGGAAGTAACTTATGCTTTATAGCCTGGTAACTGTAAGTTTCTACCTCAAATAAATATCCTTTATAAAAACCAACTGATTTCTAGTGTTTTGCATCAGCACCCCTTTGGCTGACTAATACAATGGCTAAGAGATTTCAAATTGAATCAGGAGGTTATTTCACAGGTTACGCTTATGCAAATCTTAGGCAGATATCACTAACTGCCACAGCAAACAAAGCCTCAAACAGGGATGCTCCTGAGGGCTCTAGAGATATCTGGATATATAGGCAAGGCACACAGCCTCATGAAATCAGCACTCTGTCAGTGGGCCTTTTCATGGAATATATGATAATCTGTTTCCCCAATATAACAGAGTTAGACTCATTTATAATTTCCTACTCATGATTCTTCTACCTTTTATATTTGAACCTCTAATTAGCACCATACCCATTAAATATGTGTCCCAGAAACTTAAAGCTTCAGTATGTTCATATGCTGGTTGAACCATGAGTCTCGGCAGAGCTGCAGCCAATACCTACTCTCCAATTCATTGGACTTGCCCAGGACAACTAACAAAATGTTAGTTGGACCCAAGACCCACCCCCAAAAAACAAAGAGTATCTACAACTGGAAACAAAACAATGCCTTCCATCTGCCCCAGAAGATTTAGGCTCCCTCCCAATCTGAAGCAGAGCAGGCATCACCATCCAAAAGCCTCAAAATTGAGGAAAGAACAAACTTAAGGGGGGAATGCAACCATGGACCAAAGTAGGCTTAATATTATTGTAGTAACAGAGGAAGTTGTAACATTGATATAAAGATAGTGGTTACCAGAAGTTCTGAGGGGTGGGGGAAGGAAGAATAGGTAGAAAATAGGGCAATTTTTAGGGTGTTAGAATTGTTCTGCATGATATTGCAATGGTGGTTACAAGTATTATACATTTTGTCAAAACCTATAAAACTGCACAATGCAAAGTATAAACCATAATATAAACTACAGACCTTGGCAAGTAGCAATGATTCAATATTGGTTCATAAGTTATAAAAACTGTACCACACTAATGTAAGATGTTATTAATAGGAGAAAATGTGGGAGAGGGAGTGGGAGTAGGTGAATAATATGGGAAGTGCCTATATATATATATACTTATTACTAATTACTAATTATATTATATTTAATTATAATTACATTATATTAATAAATATAAATATATATATATATTAGTTAGGCTTGTAAAAATAATTTATTTGGGAAATGGGGGGAAAGAACAGAACTTGCTAAGAAATGGGAGAGAAAGATGGAAATACATGCCAAGATTTGGTGTGGGCTCCTCTAGGCAGAGAGAGCTGCCCCTATACTTTTGATGTAACTTTTCTGTTATCTAAAACTTCTTTAAAAATAAAGTGTACTAAGAAAAACTATAGTTTACAAAAGGTGCAATGGCAGCCATTTTCAGCCATGGGCACATTGATAAATAAGAGACAGAATCTAGAGAACAAAATAGACACACCAAAAGTATAGAGACAAGAGACCATGACTCTTTCCAGAAAGAGAAAGACAGAGAAAGAAAGAAAGAAAGAAAAAAATAGCTGCCTGATTACTTTCTATCTTTCAAGTGGCCAGGCTGTATTTCCAACAATTGGATTCCATAAGATTGCCCTGGAGTCTTACAATGAATCCCTCTTTTCTTTGAAATAGTTTATGTGGGTTTCCATCTTAACATCAAAATGTGCCTTAACCAAGATAATTGGCTTCTTAGAGCATATATCTAAGCCCTGAACAAAAGCTTACCAAGGCTCATCAAATGTGATGGACTCTTCTTACTTCTGTGAAGGGCAACATTAGGGGAAAAAATGCTCCCTGCCACAGAGGGTTTTAGATAGGAAGATGAAGGTTGTGGGGGTACAGATGGTTTTATACAAGTATAAAAATGTTGTTTCAGAATTACTTAACCAACCTACCACTCTAATGCAAGGTGTTAGTAATAAGGTGGTATGTGGGGGGAAAATAACTCTAATGTAAACTATTAACTATAGTCAATAGTACAATTTTAATATTCTTTCATAAGTTGTAACAAAAGTACCACACTAATGCAAAGTGTTAATAATAGTGGAGGTATACGGGGATGCTGTATTTTTAGATGCTTTTTTTGTAAACCACAACTTCTGTAATTAATTTTAATTTCAATATTTCAGAGTCAGAATGCCTATGTTGGAGCACAGGGTTACCCTTAGGCAGATCACTAGGTAAATTATCAGGAAGTCAAGATGGAGGATTACTGAGCAGTTTCTATTGTATGTAGATTGCCAGGGAAAAGCAAAATGGTGGAGATAATATGAGTGATCGCACAATTATAACATCCTACTTCTGAAGAACTGTGCTAAATATCTGAAAGTATCTCGTGTAATCTTCACAGAAATGCTCTGAGGTAGGCTTTATGTCTGCATGTTGCAGGTAGAGAAAAGAGACTCAAATGCTTTGTATGAGTTTGGGTGAAGTCACATAGCAAGTCAATGGCCAAGCTGGGATTCAAAACTAAAACTGTCTATTCGAAAGCCTTGTGCTTTTCAGATTGGTCAGTAATCCAGTTTTGAACGTTCAGACAATCTGACAGGAAACAAAAGGATACATGCAGAATTAAGGTGACCTACCTTGCCTACAGTTTGTTTGGAAAATATCTGTCAGGTTTCACTAGCCATAAGCTCTGTGAGATGCAACTGATTTTAAAAATCAATTCAACCTTTATCCTGTTAGTTTGATAAATTGGCAATAAACTATCTTATAAGATAAGAAGTAATCATTACAGTGACTGATAACTTCCTCCAATATAATGTCTTTTTAATACTGTGTTCACTTATATGCTCAATCACTAGATCTAAAAGGCAAATTCTCTACTAATGTAATTTGCATTTGAACATAGTCTTACACATAATTAATGAGAATAAAAGAATATAAAATCATTTTGTTAATAATATCTAATATCAAGAAGCATTGTTTTGAATTAGTGGTAGAATCTTGAATGTTTCATAAAATTTTCCAAGTCAAAGAGTTTCACAGGCACAGTTTTAGACATTGATATTAATCACTTGTCATTTGATAACTTTCACTTTCCAAAATTTGAGAGAATTTGCATTTACTGATCACTTATTATGTGCCAGTCGTTGTACATATGTTACCTCATTTAATCCTTATAACATCCTATGAAAAGGTACTTTTACCTCCATTTTACATATATGGAAAGTGAGGTCACATAGGGAGTAAGTGGCAGAGCTTGAATTCAAAGTCTGACTCCAAAACCCACGCTCTCTGTACTCCAGTATTTCTCTATGTGCACTGAGGAGCACTTGCAATACAGTCACTGCTGTGCTTGCTAAACATGCAGGTTCCAGGAGCCCATCCCAGGACTCTAGAATGAGAATATCTAGGAGTGGTATACAAAGTCTGGATTTTGAAAACTGGTTTGAGAAGCAGTGTGACCAACACATGCTACCACTCTGCTTTCTTCCCTGGACTTGAACTTCGCGAGGAAACTGGTAGTCCCACTCGGCAATTGGTGAGGCTAAACAGTTCATGAGCTATTCCTCCTTTATAAATAGTGTGATCACATTTCTGTTTGTCCAGACCTATTGTGGTTTATGCCTACTGTCGTGGCAACATTATTAAGAGAGCTTCTTCTCAAAATTGTTCTAGTTTAGACTATAAATTATATAGTCCCTTATTTATAAAACATTAACTGTGGATTGGATTGTGTCCAGTAGAATTTGGTACTGAATGCTACGTGGTTGGGGGAGGTGACAAAGGAGGGAAAACTGCAGGAGTCAAATAAATTGGCCTTACTATGGCATGCTGGGTATAAATCATGAAGATGTCACTGTGTCATCTTTTCCAAGTGGACAAGAAAAGGCAGTCATCTATTTAAAGTACATACCAACTATCTCCAAGTTCAGTCTTTAAAGATAAACACACACATACACAAGCCCAAGCACATACATACCCACTCTTACAGCTAAGAACTAAATATTCAAATTTGGCAACAATCTCCCTGAGCAGATGCCAAGTTAAAAATTTCCCAAGCATAAAACCCATCCTTAAAATGTGTCCAGTATCACTTTCTCTCCAAGTCTGCCCGTGATACAAGGTAGGAGCTCAATATTAAGAAATGCCAAGTGACTCTAGTCTCAGAAACCTCTGTAAAAACACTGTGACCCCAAAGTGCCCAGACAATACAACCAACACAATTGGGAGGTGAGAACTTGGGACACAATTCCCTTTCTTCACCCTGAAATACAGCAAGGCATGGTCATCTAAAGCAGTGCTTCTTGAAGGCTAATGTGCTTGTGAATCACTTCAAGCTCTAGCTAACATGCACCATTTCCATTCAATAGGTCTGGAGTAGCAGTAGCCAGTCTACATCTCTAAACGCTCTCAGGTGATGCTAACACTGCTAGTCCACTAAGTGGTCCAAAGCCGAATATTCCTGGAGAGGAGTCTACAAATAGATGGTGTGATATAGGGAGGACTGAGATCACCTACAACTATATACTTTTTCGACAGTGATAGGTGTCTTTTCATAAAATTATAAAAATGCTTTTGATAAGTTTCTAAAGTACACTTTATCTTAAATATTTATAAGCACCAATAGATGTCATTTGCTGATAAAAATAATGAGTTGTGTTTATAATTCAAAGGAACTACAAGAGCAAACCCATACTTAATCTCATTTTATCCAGATCACATTTCCATTTAGCTTGTAATTTATTATCTCATGTCTCTTTATGGCTTTCAGACAAGTACCTAAATTAATTTTGGCCTTGTCAGACTTAACAATTGTGTTTAGTGATTGTAATTGAAGTAAGTGGTACTTTGTTTTACAGAGGAAGTTTCTTCCTTAGAAAAATGAATAAAATCCACATTATGAAATTCTTGAGATAAATGATGAGCCATTCATTTTGAGACATGTTATCTGTGAAATAAGTGTCATTTTCCTGTTGGGAAATAACTCAGTTATCAAGAATACTGGGCCTATTTTTTATTGGAAAACCCCTATGCCAAAATTAGACAACACCTGTCAATAAAACATGCCTTCACAGGACTTTCTTTTATGAAACCAACCCTACTCATTGTTCTAACAGATTGCTCTGATTTGTGTCTGTAATGTCTCTTTTGCAGAAATTTCATAAACAGGTATGAATTTGCACGTGGCACACAGAAAGCTTCTAAACGGATGTTTTGACTTGACCATCCTGCCACAGTTCTACTATGTGGCAGAGCAATAGATGGAGACCATTTTTAAGTTTTGAGTGTAGATAGGAGAACAAAAGTTTACACTGCATTTCTATTTCTGGATGTGGTAGAGATTACTAGGGTTATCATAAGAAGTTCTCCTCCCCTGATATGAGCACATGAAAAGATTTTAGGGAAATGGGACCATGGGCTAATTCTGGCCAATGGATTGAGAGTGGAAATAATGAATGTCCCTTCCAGGTCAAGGCATTAAAAGCCAGTGTGCCCTCTTCATTGTCCTCTTCCTCTGCTGCTACAACCCTAGAAGTGTCATGTTGAGATATCAGCAACATAGGTCAGTGGAGTCTCTGACAACAAATTACCCATAGCAGAAACTCCACCTAATCCACATTGTCCATGCAGGACACGCAAGAAATAAACCTTGATTGTGTTAATCCCACTGAAATACAAAGTTTGAAGCCTAATTTGTTACAACAGCATATCCTAACTTATCTGGGTTTTTCCTGTTTTGTTTTGCTTTTGTTTTTGTTTTTTATAACATTTTTAAAAAGATACTTAGATTACATAAATGTTACACAAAAAATATAGGGATTCCCATATGCCCCACTCCCCACACCTCCCACACCCTCCCACATAAACATCCTTCATTAGTGGGACACATTCATCGCAATTGATAAACGCATCCCGGGGTATTGCCACTGAACATGGACCACAGTTCACCCTATAGTCCACACTCTCTCCAACCCAGTTCTGCATGTTATGGGATGATATAAAACGGCCTATATCTGTCACTGTAATGTCATTCAGGATAATTCCCAAGTCTTGAAAAAGCCCCCGTATCACAACTGTTTTTCCCTCTCCCTGCCCGCAGAGACTCCAGTGGCCACTGCCTCCACATCAATGTTGTAATTTCTTCCATTGCTAGAATCACAATATGTCCACAATAGAATACGACTAAGTCCACTTTAGCCCATAGTTCATTCCCCAATCCTGAGGATTCTGGGATGGTGATGTCCACTCCACCTCTAACTGAGAGGGGGCTTCAATCCCTTACAGTCGATGGATGGGTCTCGCTTGCTTGCAGTTTTAGGCTCTCTCATTTCCTTGGTATGGTGGTTGTCAATCCTCACGTCCTTGTTAGTTGTCCTGGGTGAGACCAGTGAACTAGAAAGAAGGTATTGCAACTCCACTGAGGCTCCGGGCCCAGCTGGCACATGAGCAGCCCAAAGGTTTCAGTCTCTTGATGTACACCTACAAACTCCAGCACCAAGTATAGGTTTAAATAGAAGGGACAGATGAACCACATGTGGGGAAGCCATAATTGAGTCTAACTCTGTCACTCTCAGGAGCACAAATTCCTAAGTAGGGACACTGGCAAGGAACAAAATTCTGGAGCTATCTGCCCTGATCATAGGACCTGGGTGTCTCCAGAGCCCTCAGGAGCCCCACTATTTGGGGTAATATCCACTTTGGAAGTCTATGAGATCCTGCTGAGATGTGCATAAGCATTACCTCTGGGATGACCTCCTGACTCATTTTGAAGTCTCTTAGCCATATAAACTCATTTGTCTTTACCTTTCCCCCTTTTATTTGAGGTCTTTTTCCAGTTGCATTGCTAGTTGGTGCTTGGTAATAATCCCTCAGTGCCAGGGAGGATCATCCCCAGGAGTCATGTTCCACGCTGGGGGGGGGGGACGTAATGCATTTATATGTTGAGTTTGGCTTAGAGAGAGGCCACATTTGAGCAAAAAGGAGGCTCTCAGGAGGCAACTCTTGGCACCCCACAACACTAGGCTAAGTTTCAATTTCAAGAGCAAAGGCTCATAAGAATAGTCATTAATATCAAGTGCCCGTCAATGGATCATCCTCCTTCGCCAGTCATTGCCCCTGCACTTGGGGGACTGTTGCTGCTCCATTAGAGAATGTGGCAGAGCTCTCCAGGATGGGAATTCAATATTCTCTGTAATTGTGTGAGTCTCCACCCACTGTGACAATGTCCTGCGAACATTTGAACATATTTATATACTTTATATGTTTGCCTAGGTGAACTTCCTCCCATGTGGTCCCCTTCACTGACACCCCACACCAATGATCCTCCCCTGCCACAGTTGTAACCCTTATGCGATCCAAAGCTTCTTCAAAAATGAAGCCAATAAAATAGCCAAATACAATTAACAGGAAAATGAAATAATAATGATAATTTTAAATATAAGAAATAAAACATATAAAATTTTTTAAAAACTAAAAATAAACTAAAAAGATTAGGATATTAAAAAATAATGAAAAATATTTTTTTTTAATTTTTTGACATTTTGCTTATCATCACTGTAATATCTGGTGTCCTGTATGTACAATGACATTTTCTTCCATTTATTCCCCAGTATCTTACTTTTTTTCATTTTGTTTCCAGAGAAGTTTTAGGTCACAGTAAAGTCTTTTGACACAATTTACCCCAGAGTGGAGCAATAGAAAACAAGGCCTCGTCTGATACACTGTCTCAACTGTGTTCCTAACTAGTTATCTGACCTGGGTCAAGACATTTTTACCTCTCTGGACATGACTTTCTGCATCCCTAAAATGAGGATTTTAGACTACATTTAATTCCACAGATGTTTATAGAATGTATACTATTTGCAAAATGCCAGCCCCTGGGGTATGGCCTTTAATATCCCACACAACCTGCTGAATGGAATGAAGACTGGCACTAGGTCCACACTTTAGATAATAAAAATAGAACCGGTTTGTGAATGAAATGCCCTCTGGCAGGAAAAAATCATAAAGCACTTTCTTTCTTTCTCACCATGTCCTTTAAACTCAGTTTGTAAACTGCCCCACTGCTAGATGATGTCTTGGGAAGGTATTGTTGATTTTCTAGTCCTTTTCATTCACAGGAACAATCTCAGTTCAGGAATTGAAATGCCGGTGTCTGTGTAATAATCATATAACTTCTTTCAACTTAAAACCTCGTCTCTCCCTAGATCCTTCAGTCCTGATATCTGGCAAAGTCTGCATCAGCAGGGTGGGAGGATGATGGTTAGCTTTTCTCTCCCCCGTGCTCTAGCCCCCTCCATGGTAGCTTACATGGTGGCTACAGCTGTGATCTGACTTCATTCCCTCCAAATGTGTAGGACATAACATTTTTTAGTAGTATCTACTTCAGGTTCTTCATAGGTCCTTCCCCAGAGGTCCCTTGAAGCTCCCTTGATGGCCACATGGAGGCTGCTGCCCTTGCTGCTTTGCAGCCTGGGACTCCCATAGTCCACCCCCTTTAGTTGGGCTGCCTCTTCACTCCAGGCTGGTTCCCTTCCCATAGGTCCACATGTGCTCACTGGAGAACATGAACTCTGGCCTTACTCTCCACGTTGCCGCCAGACAGGGGCAGCTTCCACCGGCCTCCCAATTATAGGCTTCTTGGTAAAAGTCAGACATCTTCTCTTTTCTTAAGCTTCTTTAAACATATTAAGTTTATTTTTCTCTGAAAGGCCTATCTTTTTCTCTTCTAATCCAGTTTATAATTGGGAGAAAGCAAGCACTTCCCTTCTGCCATGGGTGGGAATGGGAGAAGCTGGGGATCCTTGAATATTTACATCTCTCCAAAGAAATCCTTTTTCTTCAGGCCTTTTTGCCTCAAATCTTTTATACCCTCAAAGCTCATGACAGAACAATGTTTAAAAAAACTGATGTACAATCTCTTGGGACCTCCAGTATGGACTAACACCTTACTTTAGGATGTTCTTTAGTGATATTTGGCACCTATCATATTATTTTTAGCTACTGTAGTCTCAGTCAAAACAGAGGCATCAAGAGTACTATTTTGACATTCTATTTATAATACTAACATATATGTATCTGGATTTTACAAACATCTTATTTAGAGGCAGTATAATAGAAAAAAAAATACATTCTAGTAATAAATAGAATTTGGTTCAAATTCTATTTCTGTCACTTAGTAACTTGTATAAGATTTCTCATCTGTTGAATGTAGAAAATTATCAAAGTGTTTTGAGAATTAATTTAGATAATATGTAAATATAATAACATTACTGACCCATTGTAGGCCATCAACAATTTGGGACTTCTTCATTCCTCCCTAAATTTCTGTGAAATCAATCCTGTTGTTGATATTTCCTAATGACATTGAGTCAGGAATCAAGTGGCAGAGGCCACATTCAAATGTGTGTCTTCTCCCTCCAAATCATAATCTTTTTAACACATCAGCTTGCCTTTATGTGACAAAGCTTAAGATCACGATAGATGGTTCAGGTAAACATGATTTTCTCCATTGGTTATTCCTAGTTTATAAAATTTAGTAGAGATGGTGGATGCATTATTAATCCCACTCAGATGCTCATGGTTTAGATATGCATCATGTATCTTGAATGAGCCCATTTGAGTTTAGGATTTTAATTAGTTAGCAAATTCATGATAATTTGAAAATCAGCTCTGGAGATGACTGCTGATGACTATATTTATAGAGACTGGTGCACAGAAAGCATGATTGATGATTGTTTGTCAAGTTCCAAACACTATCATTTAAATGCATAAATTATTTTTGCACACACAGGATGTACAAAGTCTTCACATTTCTTGAGGTCTAATATGGAGGGTATAATGTCAAATACTCCACTGAGGTTTTCCTCCCACATGGTAAACAAGACATTGGCCTCTTAGGCTATTTATTTCACTATGCATCTATCCATAGATTCATGGATTCTTTAAAAAACAAACTGGGAGTGTGGCAGATTTGGAGATGTGCCATTCAGATCCGCCTTTAAGAAATGACTGGCTGCAGGCTGCTGGGAGAAGTGTGGTGAGCTGCCAGGTACCAGCTGTTAAATCTTTCAGGTCTCAGCTTTTGTGCTGAGCCTACACTCCTCCCAGGGTAGCACCAACCAATGACTAAGAGGTATTCAGTTTCTTTAAAGTCAAGTCTAGATGCTAAAAGATGCAAGAGAAGTGCTCAGGGAGAAAAGTCTTTATAAATCTTTACTACTTTTTCAATCTTTACAGTTGTCTCACCCACACTTAATTCATTTAACTTAACAACTCTCTTTTCACACTCTTGTTTAGCTTTATGCAATAGTTAAATTCTATAAATACAAAAGCTATAGCAACTGATTTCAAGGGATTTGGGAACAAACACTTGTTAAGCACCCAGCTCACCAAGAGGAGTGGAAGTATGCAGGTGTAGTGGTCTTAGTGCTTCTTAAAATTTAATGTGTTTAAGAATCAGCTGGGGATTGTTAAAATGTAGGTCCCTGTTCAGCAGGTCTGGGATTGGGTCCTAAAAATCTGTATTTCTAACAGGTTTCCAGGGAATGTGAGTGCTGTTTTCTGGTCTCTGACCACACCTTCTAGAGTAACTTCTGGCCATGAGCATTCAGCATGCCTTGGGCATCTGCTAATATGTTTTATAAAGGGAAGGAAGAGCACAGCATCATCTGACAAATCAGTATAGTGATAAATGAGGTTTTACTTGGGTCACACAGTATGCTAAATGTTTTACATATACCATTTCATTTAATCCCCTCAAAAACCATATCAGGAAGATAGTCCCATTTTATAGATCATAAAACTAAGGCTCAGCAGGCTAACTTCTTGCTCAATGTTATACTGAGGGGCATTGACAAGGTAGGAACAGCTCTTCCTTGTTTCTAGTTATGATTTTGAAAATCAAGTAAATGGAGGGAAACCTAATCAGAACTGTAATCTGCAGAGAAGACCACCCCATCTTTCACTTTCTTTAAATTATAGTTCAGTGATTTTTCCTAAAAGGAATGTGGAACCAAAGAGAAAATAAACAAAATGTTGTTCAAATTCTGAGCAGATTCTGGATGGGGTAAGCCCATGTCATATTTCATTTGATGAAGGCAAAATTCCTTTCAATAGAAACACTTCATGCTTGAAATTCTGTCCTAATTATTAATCTATCTGCTGATTTTTGAGTGCTCATGAATCAAACACACCCCCATCACATTAGCCTTAAAAGGGACGCAGTGTCAAAAATTACAAATCTAAGTATATAACCAAACCCAAATTAAGTTGTACTGAATCCTAAATATTTACAAAGTTTTTTTAATAATTCAGCCCTTTAAAATTCCAGAGTAGAGTCATCTTTTCTATTAGTAAAGACCTAAAAAAGGAAAGTCACTTTTATATTCTATCCTATTCTTTGAATCACTATGTTACCACCTCTAACAGGAAAAAAAAAAAAAACTGTAATAAACCAGAACTGAGAGCCAAGAAAGCAGAATCCAGATGTTTTGAAAATGTGCTTCCTGAACAATAATCCAACTAAAAGCAATTTTGATTCCACAAAAAAAATCCTACTTTAGTTACATTAAATTACTAGTTGACACAACTTTAAAGAATAAATTTAACTTCATAATGTTCTATAACCAGCGAACATTTTACAGATGGTATTTTCAGACTGTGAAGTATTGATGGCAAGGATTATTGAGTCTGGCAAATATCTGAGTGCCTACGAGTGACTATATAATGGCACTGCACCATACAGTCTATCTGCTAAACTGTTGGAGAAATTGAGGGTCTGGCATTTTTTATTTAGAGTCTGCAGTGACCAGCCAACTCTCTTGCTGTCTTCAAAAAGGCAGGAAAAAAGGAATTTAGTCTATTATAAAAATTAAAACTTTGAATAACATTTTTATTTTCTTGAAATACAAAAGTTTCCTTCAGCAACAAACAATAAGTAAACCAGCAGTGTGGCAGGACCTTCTGGAAGGACCATGAATATGGAGCCTAAATACCAGAGTTTTCATCCTGCCTCTGCCACATACTATTTCTTGGTTTTCACACTTGTATTTACACTTCTAAGATCCTATGAAGAATTTCCTTGGCAATGATCAAATTTTAAGAGTTACAGACATAGTGATGTTTTCATATTACAGCATATTATACTGAAGTGATCAATACAAAATTGTTAATAGAGGTAACCCTTGGTAGATGGGCTAGGCTATTAGGGGATTTTGATATTCTTTAAACTCTTCTATTATTTTCTGGGGTTTTTTCCACAGTAAGCAAATATTATTCTTACAATCATAAAATGCCATTTCAAATATGAAAAAAACATGAAGTGAACTACAGCTCTTTCAAGAGGATATGTTGCACAGCATCCTTGAAAAAATTCCTCCCCACTCAATTCCATAATAAAGTACACTATTAATAGTAATTTGGGCCATCATTGTGATAGTATACATTTTTAATGTGGTTGGTTGATGCTTCTTTTAAAGAATGAATTAAAAGTGGAACACTTTGTTTGGTAACAGCTTTGATATCATGAAAAAGGAATGGATTTTCTTCCATCTTCACATACTTAGCTAAGAATCCCACCTTCCTACTTCCCAGCTGTGACTTTGGGCAAGTTAGCCAACCTTTCTGATGATGGATTAGTGTTACTGTATGGATTGCACGTTATCCCTCAGTGCTAACCCTCTCTTCTGGATTCTACTCTGAGATGCTGAGACTGGAACTTTTGAAACTAAATTTCCCAGATTCCCTTGCCAGTTGGATTCCAGTTAAGTTTTGTCAATGGGAGTCACTGGCTGATGACTGGAAGCTTTCCAGATTCTCTCAGCATCCCTCCAATAGCAGTTGCAGGTGACAGCTCTAGCTCCAATTCCATCTTCCAGCTTCTCTCAATGCTCCCTGCACCTGCTATACTAAGCCCCTTCAGAATGCCAGCCAGCTGCTCTACACCAATGATCCAAGCACCACCCAGTGTGGGCTCCAGAAGTATCAGCACCAGTCACACTGCATATCTCCTGATACATGCTTTCCCTCAAAGATCCAAGCACCTTCAGATAATGTGCTCACCTCAGAGGACCAAGCACCAGCTCATGGGGGAAGGAGGGTCTCTCCTTTGAGCCCCTTCTTTTCCTCTATCTGGGTGTTTGCTTGGCTACTGATGTAACTAACGAACACTTTTCATCATCCATCTTTGAAGCAGTTTTGAATCAAATTTGTACCTTAGTAAAACTACACATTTTTGGTTCTTTGGTTGCTTGTGAGTAATTAAAATGGTACGTTTTAAAACCTACCACGTCAAGGGTATTTTTTTTCCTAAAAAGACATTATTATGAGGTCACTGAAATAACTTATATGTGCATCTGCAAAAATATTTCAAAGTCTGCAATTCCTACATCCTTTGTAAAGCAACTTTGCCCCACAAAGTTAATCTGAGAACTGATTCCCCAACAGTAAAGTGTTAATCCTTCCCCAAACCACTAACTTGTGACTTCTTATACCTTCATTCCATTTGATTGGCAAAGAAACTACAGTAAGCCAAATTAGGTGACTAAAAAATTTCCTAAAGAGTTCTTTAAGTATAAAAATTCCCTCTAGGATAATATTCAAAATGCTAAGATTTTGTCCATACAGTCAACTTTTAGTTGTGACATGATGTTGTCACTGAAGTGATACATACCAGACAGATATGATTTTTTTTTTTCCACTCTAGGTAAGGAAGAAAGTACACTGTGTTTTTGGCTCTATTTTCTGGCAGATTTAGCAATCAATAAGTAAGAGAAATTCCATCAAGCCTAGAAGCCCGTTATTAGTTGGTATAGGCTTCTGATGAATGAAGTCATTTTTCTGAAGCCTCTTAAATTCTAAAGAGGATAACTGGATTTCTATTGTCCTCTGGATTCTATATTTCTCTGGAGCAATTTATAAGGAACTAAGAGTATTAGTTTCTCTCTTACTTTAAATCAGAGAGAGTAAATGAATGAAGTAGAAATTAACTTTCCCAACCTCCATGTTGACTGCATTTCTCCCACAGTTTCACAAGCACTGTCCTTTGTCTCTCAGAAATTTCAGAATTGCTATATCATGTACTCATTTGGATGAGTGATAGACAGGTTCATCTGTTTTCTTATTGTTTTTACTTTCTGGGATTCCAGGGAGAAATTGTTTGGACTGAGTAGAGAAAGGGGATGGACTGAAAGCTTCTGTGTCTGCGTGGAAATGAATTTGGAGTTGTGAGTTCTGCAGAGCTTAAAGGTTGTCCTGTCTTTAGGATAAAGATGGTTTTCCTCTATACTGCTTGAGTGGTCCTAGCTGGGACTAAAGGAAGTGCAGTCCTTTCAGATGTGTAAGAAGAAGCCATTGTGTTGTTGCTGGTGCCACACACAGGGTCTAATTGCAGGCGTTGATATTTATTACCTGGAAACAGGGTGGGGCATGTGAGGACATCTGGTCCTACACTGTCTAGTTTTTGAGTCTTTAAGAGGAAACAGTTCTCAAAACAAAAATGAAAACGCTGTTTACATAAGAGATTCTGCGGACTCCAGAGCACAAGAAACAGGGTTTGGGTCTAAGATCGAAGTAAAATTCAAATGACAGTCAATCCCACTTCAATAAAGATACAGTGTGACACAGATAAGGTAAGGATTAAAGGGAACACAGCAATGGTTTGTACATTGAGGTTTTGTGTTTTAGTATTTGTAAGTGGTGAGGCTTTGGGCTACTTCAGAAGACAACAATCAGGAGGGCATGCCAGGAGGATATGATCAAGCTGAGGCAGGAAAGAGGAATGTCCCCCTGACCTGGCTGTTGACCAGAGGACAAGGCACGTGGCCCAGGGATGAGAGAGCCACAGCGCCCTCTGCAGGGTGTGGGTCACCTCTTGGCGAGAAACTTGCTGGGGGCTGGTGCTTTACAGTTATGTCCAAGAAGGCTACCAAGCAGAGGGATTGAGAAATTGATGCTCATTGTCTTCATATGTACATACAAATGGATAGAAACTAGATATTTTCAGATTACACATACTTATTATATATTGCACTTCACATTAAACATGTTTGAAGTGACATGAACACTTGATTTGCAAAACATTTTTCCTTTCAATCTGAGGCCACCTTTCTTGAGGTTTCTAGGTAAAATATCTTTAATTACATTTTTGTCTTTTTGGCTTTTCAATGCCAAAAACCAAAAAAAATTCTAGGTAGAAGCCGTTCTCCTTTGCAATGACTAAAACTAAACATTTTCAGTGGTTCATATCATTACCCTGACTTCTTTACTATCATATTTCCTTTATGGATATTTCTGAAATAGAAAATAAAAATGTTTACTGTGTCACAAAAAAAAACTACATTTGAATAGCATTTGACATAAAGTCAAACACAAAGATATCTATTTCTCTATTTATTAAAAGAAATCAGCAAATTCAAGAAGAAAGATCTCTACGGAAGTATTAATGTGGTCTGCTAGACCATTATAATGGAAACTCTTTGAGCTTGTGGGACACAATCACTTTTATTATTATTGTTGTTGTTGAATTTGGCTTTAGGATCACTACTTACTAATTTCTCAGCAAGAAACTATCCAAAGAGTTCCCACTGCTTTCAGTGGAAAGCTTGATAGGTAAAATTTTAGGAGTTTTAACAAATTAATAAAAAGTAAACAAAGCTTTTGGGTAGTTGGTTCTATTTGGATTTCAGCTGTCCACAGGAGATGGTTCAGTGCTTTGACAAAGGAACAAAACCCAGCAGGATTTGACAGTCAGTGGAAGCCAAATCTTTCTCCATAAATGGACATCTCTGACATGCAGGCAGAGGAAGAAGAAAAGGGAATTGCCCTTGACAGTTGTTTGAGGGCAGACCTCTGTCAGGACCTATAAAGGTAAACATTCAAACAAATGGTCCCTTGTAGTTCTTGAAGTGTTCAGGTTTCTCTCTTCTGAGGATATGACTCTAGCAATGCCAGAATGATCACTGCATCATGTGTATTTCTGCCTCATTGGGCTCAGGGTTCCATTGATCCTACTCTCCCTGTTGGGTACAGAGAACTTCTTTCAGTGCTCAGAAAAGCAGGTCTTTCACAGAATGTAGCTCTGGGAGAATGTGAGGGGACTCTGTAGTAAAGTGAGAGACTCAACCCCAAGAACAGGTCATTTAAATGCATTCCTGTATCAAAACTATGCCAAATTAACTTCTAGGAAGATTGCATTGGAGCAAGTAGGCATGGCTTTACTCTCATAAATACAATGGAGGAAGGACAAAAAGTGGTCTGAGGGAGCTGCTTTAAGGAGCTGAAGACCAGGAGAGTGCTTCACATCCTCCAGGAGGGCAAGGGACAGAGGGACAAAGAAGCAGAAATGAAAGCCATGAGCTACTAACCCTGTGGCCAGGAATGGCACCCATCCCCCACTGACAAGGTGAATAGCCTGGATAAAACCCATGGCTCACTGCAGCCAACTGAGATGGGAACAGATGTCTTCATCCCTGGGAAGAGGCAGGTTGCGGCAGAGGGCAGAAAGTGGTTTCTATTCAGTGAATTTGGCCAGCAGAGCCCACTTTGGATCTCGGCTCTGGCCAGACCAGAATCACAGACAAGTGGAGGTTGAAAGAGACACCTCCGTGGAAAGATTTGCCGGCAAGCACCATCTGCTGGCCAGGCAGGAAACTGCAAGGAGAAAAACTGCTTTTAGGAGTCTTTTATGTCCCAGAACTCTTGGAAGGAATCTGCACTCCATTAGTGAGTCTCTGGTCCTATTTTGATAAATTAAGCTGGGAATGTTAAAGATTTAGAAGGAGATGAACCAAAAAATCAAACAAGAACCAAAACCACAAGGCAAGAGAGAGAAATTGACTTTCAGAAAAATTTGTCAAAATATTCAGATAACTAGATATCAGCAAAAAATTACAAGCCATGCTAAGGAAGAGGAACAGATCTGCAGCCAAAGGAACAAACCATAAATCCTTAAGAGACATAAGATTTAAGACAACCAATCAATGATAATCACACAAATCTCCTAAATCAATTCAAGAAGTTGAAGAAATATATGAATAAAGAGATAAAGGATATTAAGAAGATACTAGGTGAGCATAAAGAACAACTTGAAGGCCAGCAAAGAAAATTAACAGAGCTTATAGGAATGAAAGACACAATGGATAAGATTTAAAATATATTAAAAGCATATAACAGCAGATTTGAAATGGCAAAATGAATAAGTGAAATCAAAGAGAACATCTGAACTTGCAAAGATAGGAGAACAGAAAGAAAAAAGAATGGGAAAAATTGAACAGGTGTCAGGGAATTGAATGAGAACACAAAATGCACAAACATATGTATTATTGGTGTCCCAGAGAGAGAACAGAATGGAAAAAGGGCAGAAAGAATATTTGAGGAAATGATTGAAAACTTCTCAACACTTAGGATAAACATAATATCATTACCCAAGAAGGACAATGCAACCCAAACAGAATAAATCCAAATGAACCTATTCTGAGACACCTACTATTCAGAAGGACATATGCCAGAGATAAAGAGAGGATTCTGAAAGCAGCAAGAGAAAAGCAAAGCATACATACAAGGGAACCTCAAAACAACTAAGAGCCAAACTCTTATCAGAAACCAAGGAGGTGAGAAGAAAGTGGTATGATGTATTTAAGGTACTGAAAGAGAAAAACTGCCAACCAAGAATTTTTTTATCCAGCAAAACTGTCCTTGAAAAATGAGGGTGAGTTTAAAGTCTTCACTGACAGACAAAAACTGAGAGTGTACGTTACCAAAAGACCATATTTACAGGAAATACTAAAGGGAGTGCTATAGATAGAAAGAGAAAAAAAACAAGCACAAGAGACTTGGAGAAGAGTATAGAAATGAAGATTATTAGGAAGGGTAACTTCAAGGGTAAAAAGACAGACAATATAAGATATGACAATGGAAAAACAGAGGATAAAATGGACAAGGTAAGTAATGCCATTATAGTAATAACATTGAATGATAATGGATTGAATTCCTCAATCAAAGGACATAGACTGAAAGAATGCATTTAAAAAATATGAGCTATCTACATGCTCTCTACAAGAGCAGAATAAAGATCAGAACAGAAACAAATGTAATTGAGAAGAAAAAAACAAGAATCAACAAAGCCAAAAGTTTGTTCTTTGAGAAGATAAAATCAACAAACCCTTAGCTAGACTAACAAAGAAAAAAAGAGAAAAGATGCAAATTAATAAAATCATAAATGAGAGGGGTGACATCACTACTGGTCTTGTAGAAATAAGACAGATCATAAGAGCATACTATGAACAACTGTACACCAACAAACTAGACAATGCAGATGAAATGGACAAATTCCTAGAAACACACGAACAACCTACACTGTCCCTAGAACAGAGGTTCTTAACCATTTTTGTTCCACAGATCCCTTTTCCAGTCAGGTGAAAATCATGGACCACTTACAAAGTCCACACTATACTGTGTATTATTTAATAAATATATCACACCCGCTCCAACATGTCCCCACAAGAATAATGTTTTATTGAATTTCAATTCAAGCTCATGGACTCCTGGTTAACAACCCCTGCCCTAGAAGAAATAGAAGACATAAACAAAGTAATCACAAATAAAGAGATTGAAACAGTCATCAAAAACCTCCCCAAAATGAAAACCCCAGGACCAGATGGCTTTCACAGATGAATTCTACCAATCATTCAAAGGTGATCTAATACAATCTTGCTCAAGCGCTTCCAAAAAATAGAACAGGAGGAATGCTACTAAACTCATTCTATGAATCCAATATCACCGTAACAACAAAACCAAATAAAGATACTTCAAAAAAAGAAAATTATAGACCAATTTCTCTAATGAATACAGATGCAAAAATCCTTAACAAAAATACTTGCAAACTGAGTCAAAAAGCACATTAAAAGAACTATGCACCGATAATCAAGTGGATTTTATCCCAGGTATGCAAGGGTGGTTCAACACGAGAAAATCAATTAGTGTAATAAACCACATTGATAAATTGAAGAAGAAAAATCACATGATCCTCTTGATTGATGCAGAAAAGGCATTTGACAAAATACAGCATCCATTCTTGATTAAAAAACTCCAAAAGATAGTAATAGATAGGTTTCTCACCATGGTAAAGTGAATGTATGAAAAACCCACAGCTAGCATTGTACTCAACAATGAAAGACTGAAAGCTTTCCCACTGAGTTCAGGAACAAGACAAGGATTCCCACTGTTACCACTGTTATTCACTATTGTATTAGAAGTTCTAGCTGGAGCAAATAGGCAAGAAAAAGACCAAAAGTACCCACATAGGAAAGGAAGAAGTAAAACTTTCATTATTTGCTAATAATATGATCCTCTATCTAGAAAATCCTGAAAAATTCACAACCAAGCCACTAGAATGAATAGACAAGTTCAGCAACGTGGTGAGATACAAGATTAATATACTCAAATCAGTAGCATTTCTATACACTATTGATGAACAATCTGAGGAGGAAATCAGAAAAAAAAAATTCCGTTTATAATAGCAACTAAAAGAATCAAATATTTGTGAATAAACTTCACCAAGGACATAAAGGACCTGCATTCAGAAAACTACAAAACATACTAAAAGAAACCAAAGAACATCTAAATAAATGGAAGGATATTCCATATTCATGGATTGGAAGACTAAATGTTGTTAAGATGTCAATTCTACCCAAACTGATTTATGAATTCAAAGAAATCCCAATAAAAATCCCAACTGTCTTTTTTGCAGAAATGGAAAAGCCAATTATCAACTTTATTTGGAAGTGTAAGGGGCCCCCAATAGCCAAAAATATCTTTAAAAAGAAAAACAAAGTTAGTGGACTCTCACTTCCTTACTTTCAAGCCTATTACTGGGAAGCAGATGTGGCTCAAGCGATTGGGCTCCTGTCTACCATATGGGAGGTCCCAGGTTAGTTTCCCGGGGCCTCCTGGTAAAGCCCCGTGTGGCAAGCTGGTGCAACAAAAAAGAGACAAAGAGGAGAAACAATGAGAGACACAACAAACCAGGGAGCTGAGGTGGCTCAAGCGATTGAGGGCCTCTTTCCCACATCACAGTCCCAGGATCCGCTCCTGGTGTTTCCTAAAGAGAAGACAAGAATAGAAGACAAGCAGACACAGAGGGCACACAGCGAATGGACACAGAGAGCAGACAGTGAGCACAAAACAATGGGGAGGAGGGAATAAATAAATAAAAAGTAAATCCTTGAAAAAAATAAAATTAATTCTATTACTTAGGTGCAGTCATAAAAACAGCATGGTACTGTTATCAAGATAGACGTACTGACTAATGGAACTGAATCAAGAACTCAGAAATAGACCCTCACATCTACAGTCAAGTGATTTTTGACAAGGCTGTCGAAAACATCCAGCTAGGCCAAAACAGTCTATTCAAGAAATGGTGCTGGAAGAACTGAATAGCCATATCCAAAAAAAAAGGAGGTTCCCTATCTCACACCTTACACAAAAATTAAATCAAAATGTATCAAGGACATAAATATAAAAGCTAGAACCACAAAACTGCTAGAAGAAAATGTAGGGAAACATTTTCAAGATATTGTGAACAGTGATAGTTTCTTAAATCTTACATCCAAAGCACAAACAATGAAAGAAAAAATAGATAAATGGAACCTCCTCAAAATGAAACATTTGTACTTCTCATGACTTTGTCAAAAAGGAAAAAGGCAGCTCAATAGAAGAAAATATTTGGAAAACACATATCTGATAAGGGTTTGATATCATGTTATATAAAGATATCATACAGCTCAACAACAAAAAGGCAAGCAAACCAATTTAAAAATGGGCAAAAGACTTGAATAGACATTTCTCCAAAGAGGAAATACAAATGATCAAAAAGCACATGAAAAAAAAAAGTCAATATCACTAGTTATTAGGGAAATGCAGATCAAAACTACAATGAAAAAATATATATAATCCATGGTTAGTGGCAATTCTTCAATGTGTGTTCATCAATTGTAACAAATGTACCATACCAATGAAGGATATTGTTAATGTGGAAAAGTGTGGGAAGGGAAGGGCCCACTGATAAGGCACAAAACTCTGGGGCTATCTGCCCTGATATAGGACTTGGGTGTTTCCAGAGCCCTCAGGAGACCCTCTGTTTGGGGTGTATCCACATTGGAAGCCTATGGGGTCCTATTGAGATGTGCATAAGCATTACCTCTGGGATGACCTCCCAACTCACTTTGAAGTCTCTTAGCCATATGAACTCATTTGTCTTTACCTTTTCCCTCTTTTATTCGAGGTCTTTTTCCAGTTGTATTGCCCATTGGCACTTGTTAGTAATCCCTTGTTGCCAGGGAGGCTCATCCCTGGGAGTCATGTCCCATGCTGGGAGGAAGGTAATGCATTCATATGCTGAGTTTGGCTTAGAGAGAGGCCACATTTGAGCAACAAGGAGGCTCTCAGGAGGTAACCCTTAGGCACCCCATAACAATAGGCTAAGTTTCAATTTCAAGAGCCAAGACTCATAAGGCTAGTCATCAATAACAAGAGCCCATCAGTGGATCATCCTCATTTGCCAGACACTGCACTTGGGGGACTGTTGCTATTCCCTTGGAGAATATGGCAGAGCTGTCCAGGATGGGAATTCAGTATTCTCTCATTTATTGAGTGGTTCTCCACCCACTGTGACCATGCCCCGTGAGCATTTGAACAATTTTATATACCTTTTATGTATGTTCAGGTGAACTTCCTCCCATGTACCCTGCATCCCTGACACCCCCTGCCAATGATCCTCTCCCACCCCAGTTGTAACCCTTCTGTGATCCAAAGCTTCTTTAGAGATGAAGCCAATACAATAGCCAAATACAATTAATAGGAAAGTGAAATAATAATGATGTTTAAATGTAAGAGATAAAATACATGAAAACTTTAAAAAAAAAAAAAACTAAAAGTAAAATAAAATTAAAGAATTGGGTTATTCAAAAAATGAGAAAAAAATTTTTTTTAATTTTTTTGACATTTTGCCTTTTATCACTGCACTATCTGATGTCCAGTCTGTACCGTGGCACCTTCCCCCTCTCACTCCCCAGTGTCTCACTATTTTTCATTTAATTTTCAAAGAAGTTTTAGGTCACAACAAAGTCAAACACTGAATACAAGACACTCTCATATACCCAACCTCCTCCCCCTTTCCTCACCCTATATTAAAACCTCTTTGTATGTGGATGGTAGCATTGTTATAACTGATATACAGACAGTGAAACATAGCTACTAAACATTGTCAATGGTTTACAGTATGGTTTACATTTTGTATCGTACACTTTTATAAATTTTGATGATATTTACCATGTCCTGTGACCATCACTGTCAGGTAATGAAAAACATTTCCACTGACCATTAAATACCCCCTGTTTGATCTATTCTGTTCCTTCCTCCCCATCCCCCCGGGTCCCATGACAACGCCCTGGCTTGACTCATTGGATGACAAGATTCATAGTTACATGCAACAAGAGGTCATGACACACTGGTTTGTCCTCCACTATTAGGAACTGCCCTTGCTCTCAAGAGATGCCCACCTGTCTATTTCTGCTCTCCCCTCAGTATCCTGGGTATTCTAACCCACCTTCCCAATCTACCCATCTGTCAACCCTGCACCACCCAACACAATATATCACTACCCTCCTGTCCTATCCCTTCAATACACAACTACACTCTATCACTTTACCATAGGTTAAGTCCATGTGGGTGATGGCTCACAACTTTCTCTTTTCTATCTCTTTCTTGTACACCTATCTTTCAGACAATAGTTCTCAGAGACTGCTCAATTTCCTTAATTCATATCAGTGAGGTCATGTACTGTTCATCTTTCAATGCCTGGCTTGCTTCACTCAACATAAGGTTCCAGATTCATCCATGTTATCCCGTGTGTTAGCACTTTATTCCTTCTTACAGCTGAGTAATATTCCATTGTACGTATGTACCACATTTTGTTTATCCATTCATCTGTTGTTGGACACCTGGGTTGATTCCAACTTTTGGCAATAGTGAACAATGCTGCTATGAACATTGGTGTGCATGTATCTGTTAGTGTCTTTGCTTTCAGTTCAACTGGGTATATACCCAGCAGTGGAATTGCTGGATCATATGTAAGATCTATAGTTAGTTTCTTGAGGAACTGCCAAACTGTCCTCTACGGTGGCTGGACCATTCCACAATCCCACCAGCAATGGATGAGGGTTCCCATTCCAACACTTACAGTCTGCTGTTTTTTAAATAGCTGCCATTCTAATGCATGTAAGATGGTATCTCATTATAGTATTGATTTGAATTTCCCTAATAGCTAGTGATGTCGATTATTTTTTCTTGTGCTTTAAGCCATTTGTATTTCTTCCTTGGAGAAGTGTGTTTTCAAGCCACTTGCCCATTTTTTAAATGGGTTGTTTATCTTTTTATTTTCGAGGTGTAGGATTTCTTTATATATGCAGGATATAAGGCTCCTATCAGATATATTGTTGCCAAATATTTTCTCCCATTGGGTAGGCTGCCTTTTTATTTTCTTGATAATGTCCTTTGAGGTGCAGATGTTTTTAATTTTGAGGAGATCCCATTTATCTATTTTTTCTTGTGCTGATCGTGCTTTGGGTGTGAAGTTCATGAAACCATTTCCTATTAAGGTCTTGTAGATGCTTCCCTACATTATCTTCCAAGGTCTTTATGGTCTTGGCTCTTATATTTAGATCTTTGATCCATCTTGAGTTGATTTTTGTATAAGGTGTGAGATGGTGTTCCTCTCTCATTCTTTTGGATATGGATATCCAGTTCTCCATGCACCACTTGTTGAAGAGGCCATTCTCTCCCAACTGAATGGGTTTGGTGGCCTTGTCGAATATCAGATGACTGTATATGTGAGGATTTATATCAGAACTCTCAATTCGGTTCCATTGGTCAATGTGTCTATCCTTGTGCCAAAACCATGCAGTTTTCACCACTATAGCTTTGTAGTATGTTTGGGTTTTTTTGTTTTGTTTTGTTTTGTTTTGTTTTGTTTTGTTTGTCTTTTCATTTTTTTATTTTTTAAAAGATACTTAGAGTCCATAAATGTTACATAGAAAATATAAGGGATTTCCATATGCCCTGCTCCCCAAACCTCCCACATTTTCCCACATTAACAACATCTTTCATTAATGTGGTACATTCATCACAATTGGTAGACATTCTGAAGCATTGCCACTAACCCTGGATTATAATTTTCATGGTAGTTTACACTCTCTCCCACTCAATTCTGTAGGTTATGGCAAGATATAAAATGGCCTGTATCTGTTATTGTAATGCCATTTAGGATGATTCTGAGGTAATGAAATGTTCTAAAATTGACTGAGGGGATGACAGTACTACTCTTTGATGAAACTGAGAGTCACTGAGTATACACTTTGGATGAATTTTGCAAGGCATGGAACTGTATAAAAGTGATCCCTGAGGTAGATGATGGACCAAGATTAACAGTACATATGAGAACATAACTTCATGCACTATAATAAATGTATAATATGAATATACATGGAATTAACAAAAGGGTAGTTTATGGGGAAAATATATCTAGTATAAGTTATGGACTATTGCTAGTAGTATTATATGAATGTTCTTTAATAAGTTATAAAAGATATTCCACAACAATGCAAGATATGGTTGGTGGGGAGCTGTATAGGAACTCTATATGTTATGCATGATTGCTTTGTAAATTCACAACTCCTCTAATAAAAAGAATGTATGCAATCAAATTAGAAAATGTAATAAAAATGAAGTAAAAATCTCCCTAACCACACTTTCTTGGGCCCATGCAACTCTTCTTTTCCATCTATATAAAAGAGTCAAATTACAGTCCTGATATTTGAATAACTTGTCTATACCTATTCTGGAAAGCCCCTCACACTGAAAGTAGAATTCTTGTGTTTCCTTTCATTTACCTTTTTTTTTTTTTTTTTTTGGTCTTTTTCTGTGTATACTTTCTTTTTTGTTTGTTTGTTTTGCTTTGTTTTTATTGTGGGTAAAAATCAAATTTTTCACAATACATACCAATATTTGTAAAATGATATATAAATATATACACATATATGTGCATTTGCTTACATAAATGTTATTTTATATATATATTAAAAGGTGCTTAGATTACCTAAATATTACACAGAAATTACAGGGATTCCCATGTTCCCCACCTCCCACACCTTCCACAACATCCCACACAAACATCCTTCATCAGTGTGGCTCATCACCCTCAATGGATATACACATCCTGGGGCCTTGCCACCAAGCACAGACCACAGTTCACATCATAGACCACACTCTCTCCCACACAGTTCTGAATGGTATGTGCTGATTTAAAATGACCTACATCCATCGTGACAATGGCACTCAGGACAACCCCCAAGTTCCGAAAAAGCCCCTGTATTTCAACTGCACTTCCCCTCCCTGCCCTGAAAGTATCCAGTGGCCACCGGCTCCACCTCACTGTTATAATTTCTTCCATTGCTAGAATCACAATATGTATACAACAGAATACCATTAAGTCCACTCTAGTCCATAGTTCTTCCCCCAATCCTGAGGGGACTGGGATGGTGATGTCCACTCAACCTCCAAGTGAGAAAGGGCTTATATCCCATGGATACAGTGGGTGGGGTTATCCTGCCTGCAGATGCAGCCCCTCTCCATTCCCTGGGATGGCTGTTACCCATTGTCATCTCCTCACCAGGTGACTTGGATGGATTGAGCTGTAGGGTAGGAGTTGCAGCTCCATCAAGATTCCAGGCACAGCTGGCTCATAGGCAGGCCAGAGGCTCCAGTCTCTGGAAGTACACCTCAAAAACTCCAGCATCACATATAGGTTTGAATAGAAGGGACAGATGAACCATGTGCAGGGAGGACTTATTTGAGTCCAACTCTGTCACTCTCAGGAGCACAGATTCCAAAATAGAGCCCACTGATGAGGCGTCAGTCTCTGGGGCTATCTGCCCTTATATAGGACCTGGGTGTCTCCAGAGCCCTCTGGAGCCCCTCTGTGTGGGATGATATGCACTTTGATGTTCTATGAGCTCCTACTGAGGTGTGCGTAAGCGTTACCTCTGGGATGACCTCCCGACTCTCTTTGAAGTCTCTTAGCCACTTGAACTCATTTGTCTTTACCTTTTTCCCCTTTTATTCAGGGTCTTTTTCCAGTTGTGTTGCCAGTTGGCACTTGGTATTAATCCTTCGTTGCCAGGGAGGCTCATCCCCGGGAGTCATGTCCCACGTTGGGGGGAAGGTAATGCATTCATATGCTGAGTTTGACTTAGAGAGAGGCCACATTTGAGCAACAAGGAGGGTCTCAGGTGGCAACCCTTAGGCACTCCATAACAGTAGGCTAACTTTCAATTACAAGAGCAAGGACTCATATGGCTAGTCATCAATAACAAGAACTCATCAGTGGGCCATCCTCTTTTGCCAGACACTGTCCCTGCATTCAGGGGACTGTTGCTGCTCCCTTGGAGAATGTGGCAGAGCTCTCCAGGCTGGAAATTCAGATTCCCTCATTTATTGAGTGATTGTCCACCCACCGTGACCGTGCCCCATCCTTTGATCATTTGAACAATTTTATTTATCTTTCATGTATATACAGGTGAACTTACTTCCATGAATCCCCCCTCCCAGACACCCCCCACCAATGATCCTCTGCAGCCCCCATTGTAACCCTTCTGTGATCTAAACCTTCCTTGAACATGAAGATATATAGCCAAATACAAATAATAGGAAAAAGAAACAACAATGATAAGCTCAAATGCAAAAGATAAACACAAGGAAACTCAGAAAAAAAAACTAAAAACAAAATATAATTAGCGGATTGGGACATTCAAAAAAATGGAAGAAAAAAAAAAAGAAATTCCTTTTATTTAAAAAAAATTATTCTTTTTTCCTTTTATCACTGTATTATCAGATGTCCAGTGTACCGTGACACATTCCTCCTCTAATTCCCCAATGTCTCCCAAATTTTCATGTAATTTTCAAAAAAGTTTTAGGTCACAGCAAAGTCACACACGGAATACTAGAGACTCCCACATACTCAACCACCCTCCCCCTTCCCCACCCCATATTAACCCCCCCCTTTTTTTATGGATGTTAGCATATAGCAACTAAACATTGTCAATGGTTTACAGTATAGTTTACAATTTAGATGGCACAGTTTAATAAGTTTTGATGATATTTACCATGTTATGTGTCCATTACTGTAAGGGAATGAAAAACCTTTCCCATGACCACTAAATACCCCATTTGATCTTAACTGTTCCTTCCTCCCCACCCCCCTAGGGCATATGACACTCCCCTGTCTTGACTCATGGAATGACAAGATTCATAGTTACATGCCTTGGGTATTCCAACCTGCCCTTCCTAATCTACCCACCTGTCAACCCTGCACCACAAAACCCAGTAATATCACTACACACCTGTCCTATCCTTCAACTATACTCTATCCCTTTACCATAGTATATGCAACTATACTCTATCCCTTTACCATAGGTTATGTCCATATGGGTGATAGCTCACAGCCTACTCTTTTCTTTCTCTCACTTGTTAACCTATCTTTCAGACAATGGTTCTCAGAGACTGCTCACTTTCCTCAGTTCAAATCAGTGAGATCATATACTGTTCATCCTTCAATACCTGGCTTGCTTCACTCAACATAAGGTCATCAAGATTCATCCACGTTATTCCGTGTGTTAGCACTTTATTCCTTCTTACAGCTGAGTAATATTGCATTGTATGTATGTACCACATTTTGCTTATCCATTCGTCTGTTTATGGGCACCAGGGCTGATTCCAGCTTTTGGCAATGGTGAACAATGCCGCTATGACCATTGGTTTGCATATATCTGTTTGTCTTTACTTTCAGTTCTTCTGGGTATATACCCAGCAGTGGAATTGCTGGATAATACAGAAGATCTATTGTTAGTTTTCTGAGGAACCGCCAAACTGTCCTTCACAGTGGCTGGACCATTCCACAGCCCCACCAGCAGTGGATGAGGGTTCCTATTCCTCCACATCCTCTCCAACATTTGGAGTCTGCTGTTTTTGCAATAGCTGCCATTCTGATGGGTGTAAGATGGTATCTCATTGTAGTTTTGATTTGCATTTCCCTGATAGCAAGCGATGTTGAGCATTTTTTCATGTGCTTTTTAGCCATTTGTATTTCTTCCTTGGAGAAGTGCCTTTTCAGGTCACTTGCCCATTTTTTAAATGGGTTGTTTGTCTTTTTATTTTCAAGGTGTAGGATTTCTTTATATATGCAGGATATTAGGCTCCTGTCAGATATATGGTTGCCAAATATTTTCTCCCATTGGGGAGGCTGCCTTTTTATTTTCTTAATAACATCCTTTGAGGTGCAGATGTTTTTAATTTTGATGAGATCCCATTTATCTATTTTTTCTCTTGCTGCTTGTGCTTTGGTTGTGAAGTTCATGAAACAATTTCCTATTACAAGGTCCTGTAGATAATTCCCTACATTATCTTCCAAGGTCTTCATGGTTTGGCCTCTTATATTTAGATCTTTGATCCATCTTGAGTTGATTTTTGTATAAGATGTGAAAAGTATTCTTCTCTCATTCTTTTGGATATGGATATCCAGTTCTCCAAGCACCCCTTGTTAAAGAGGCCATTCTCTCCCAACTGAGTAGGCTTCATGGCCTTGTCAAATATCAGATGACTGTATATGCAAGGATCTATATCAGAGCTCTCAATTTGGTTCCATTGGTCATTAGGTCTATCCTTGTGCCAATACCACGCAGTTTTGATCACTGTAGCTTTGTAGTATGTTTTAAAGTCAGGTAATGTGATACCTCCAACTTCATTTTTCTTTTTCAATATATCTTTGGCAATTTGGGGCCTCTTACGTCTCCAAATATATTTCCAATTCCTTAAAAAAAATACAGTGTTGATTTTTATTGGGATTGCATTAAATCTGTAGATTAGTTTGGGTAGAATAGACATCTTGATGATGTTTAGTCTTCCTATCCATGAACAGGGAATATTTTTCTATTTATATAAGTCTTCTTTGATTTCCTTTAACAGTGTTGCATAGTTTTCTGTATATAAGTTTTTTACATCTTTAGTTAAATTTATTCCTAGGTATTTGATTCTTTTAGTTTTTTGTTTTGTTTTGTTTTGTTTTGTTTTTTTGAGCTTTGTAAACCTTTATTGGAGTGGAGCACACAAGAGCCAGCTTGTTCCAAGTCCCATACATTCACGGTGCAAGCAACTGGGCTGGTGGCAGGTTACTATTGTAAATGGTATTTTTTTCTTGATTTCCTCCTCAGATTGCTCGTTATTGGTGTACAGAAATGCTACTGATTTTTGAGTATTGATCTTATAGCCTGCAACATTACTGAACTCCTTTATAAGTTCTAGAAGCCTTGTTGTAGATTTCTCAGGGCTTCCTATGTATAGGATCATGTCATCTGCAAATAATGAAATTTTTACTTCTTCTTTTCCAATCTGGATGCCTTTTATGTCCTTTTCTTGCCTCAGTGCTTGCGCAAGTACTTCTAAGACAATGTTAAATAGGAGTGGTGATAGTGGGCATCCTTCTCTTGTTCCCGATCTCAGAGGGAAGGCTTTTAGGATTTCACCATTGAAAATGATGTTAGCTTTGGGTTTTTCATATATACTCTTTATCATATTCAGAAAGTTTCCATCTACTCCTATCTTTTGCAGTGTTTTTATCAGGAAAGAGTGCTGTATTTTGTTGAATGCTTTTCTGCATCTATAGAGATGATCATGTGATTTTTTTCTTTCAATCTGTTTATATGGTGTATTACATTGATTGATTTTCTTATATTGAATCATCCTTGCATAACTGGGATTAAACCCACTTGGTCATGGTATATAATCCTTTGGATATGTTGTTGAATGCGATTAGCAAGTATTTTGTGGAGGATTTTAGCATCTAGGTTCATCAGAGGAATTGATCTGTAATTTTCCTTTCTTGTGGTATCTTTATTTGGTTTTGGTATTAGGGTAATGTTGGCATCGTAGAATGAGTTAGGCAATATTCCTTCTACTTCTATTTTTTGGAAGAGCTTAAGCAGAATTGGTGTTAGCTCTTTCCAGAATGTTTGGTAGAATTCAGCTGTGAAGCCATCTGGTCCTGGGCTCTTCTTAGTTGGGAGGTTTTTGATAACTGAGTCTATCTCTTTACTTGTAATTGGACTGTTGAGTTCATCTATTTCTTCTTTCATCAATGTAGGCTGTTTGTGAGTTTCTAGAAACTTGTCCATTCCCTCTAAATTATCATTCTTGATGGCATATAATTTTTCAAAATATCCTCTTATGATACTCTTTATTTTGGTGGGGTCAGTAGTAGTGATATCCCCTTCTTCATTCCTTATTTTGTATATTTACATCTGCTCTCTCTTTTTCTTTGTTAGTCTGGCTAAGGGTTTGTCAATTTTATTGATCTTCTCAAAGAACCAGCTTTTGGTTTTGTTAATTTTTTCTAGTGCTTTCTTATTTTCTATTTCATTTAGGTCTGCTCTAATCTTTGTTATTTCTTTCTTTCTACTTCCTTTGGAGTTAGTTTGTTGTTGTTTTTCCAGTTCTTCCAGGTGTGCAGTTAGGTCTTCAATTTTAGCACTTTCTTCTTTTTTAATATATGTATTTATGGCTATGAACTTCCCTCTCAGGACTGCTTTTGCTGCATCCCATAGGTTTTGATATGTTGTGTTGTCATTTTCATTCGATTTGAGGTAGTTACTGATTTCTTTTGAGATTTCCTCCTTGACCCATTGTTTGTCTAAGAGTATGTTGTTTAACTTCCATATACTTGTGCCTAACCTATTTCTCTGGCCCTTAGTGATTTCCAAATTATTCCATTGTGGTCATAGAAATTAGTTTGTATAATCTCAATCTTTCTGAATTCATTGAGAGTTGTTCTGTGGCCTAGCATGTGGTCTATTTTGGAGTATGATCCATGTGCACTTGAGAAGAATGTAAATCCTGCCGTATTTGGGTGTAGTGTTCTGTATATATCTATTAAGTCCAGGTCCTCTAATGTATTGTTGAGAGCGTTTGTTTCTTTATTGATTCTCTGTCTAGATGTTCTGTCTAATGATGATAATGGTGTATTAAAGTCCCCTGCTATAATTGTAGAGGCATTTATTTCTCCTCTTAGTTTTTCCAGAGTTTGCCTCACAATTTTGAGGCACCCCGATTAGGTGCATAAATGTTGATGATTGTTCTCTCTTCTTGAGAGATTATCCTTTTACTAATATATAGCGTCCATCTTTGTCCCTTACAATAGTTTTGCATTTAAAGTCTATTTTGTCTGATATTAGAATAGCTACTCCTGCCCTTTTTTGGCTATTGTTAGCTTGTAAAATGGTTTTCCAGCCATTCACTTTCAGCCTCTTTCAATCCGTGGGCCGAAGGTGGGTTTCTTGTAGACAGCATATAGATGGATCATATTTCCTTATCCATTCTGCCAATCTGTGTCTCTTGATTCGTGAATTTAATCCATTAACATTCAGTGTTATTACTCGTAACAAATTTCTTACTTCAGCCATTTTTTCTTTGGGTTAATGTATGTCATATGTTGTTTTGTTTCTCTTTTTGTCTTTTTAGTTGTTTTTGAACTCTCCTCCAACTCTCTCTCCCTTGTTTTTTCCTTTCAACTTGTAGAACTTCCTTTAGTAATTCTTGAAGTGCAGGTTTCTTATTGACATACTCTCTTAATTTCTGTTTATCTGTGAATATTTTGAACTCTCCGTCATTTCTGAATGCCAGTTTTGCTGGATAGAGAATTCTTGGCTGGAAGTTTTTTTCTTTTAGTATTTTGACTATGTCATACCACTGTCTTCTTGCCTCCATGGTTTCAGCTGAGAAATCAGCACTTAATCTTATTGTGCTTCCCTTGTATGTGATGGTTCTCTTTTCTCTTGCTGCCTTGAGTATTTTCTCTTTGTCTTGAGCATTGGACATTTTGACAAGTATATGTCTTGGAGTTGGCCTGTTGGGATTTATACTATTTGGGGTGTGCTGTGCTTCCTGTATCTGCACATCTATCTCTCTCAATAGGGTTGGGAAGCTTTCAGCCATTATTTCCTTCAACACTCCTTCCATTCCCTTTCCCTTCTCTTCTTCTGGGATGCCCATAATGCGTATGTTTGTTCGTTTTGTGTTGTCGGTTAATTCCCTGAGTCTCTGCTGGATTTTTTCTGTCTTTTTGTCTATCTCTTCTACTATCTGTTTGATTTCAGATGTATTGTCTTCCACATCACTAATTCTTTCTTCTGCCTGTTCAAATCTGCTGTTATGTGAATCCAGCGTCTTTTTGATTTCTTGGATTGTGCCATTCATCACCCTCATATCCATTATTTTTTTATGTATGTTTACAATTTCTTCTGTATGTTCTCCCAGTGTCTTCTTAATATCCTTAATCTCTTCCTTCACTTTATTAAGTTGGTCCATGATATTTATTTGGACAGCTTTAATTAGTTGTTTGATGTTCTGCATCTCTTCCTGGTTTTTAGTTTGATCATTGGAATGGTCCATGTCTTCCTGTTTCTCCATATGGTTTGTAATTTTTTGTCACCCTCTGGTCATCATTTTATCTTGATGGATTTATTCAGTTGATTCGTTTCTCTCTCTGACCTAGAGTTTTATTTAGCTGGTTATTCTATGTGTGTGTTAAGTTTTCTCTTTTACACTTTGTTCTTCTTGTATTTCCTTGCTTTTTTCTATGTTCCCTTGAAGGAAAAAAGATTAGGGCCAGAGGAATTGAAAGAGGTAAGAAAGGAAAATGGATAATAGTAATATTGATAAAAGTTAGAAGAGTGGTGGTATTAGACTTAGTAAGATGAATATTTAACTCATGTAGGCAGTATAGAGAAATTGGGGGGGGGGGAATGGAGTACTTATAATGGAAATGGGAAACCAAATAGAGGAAAATATATAGAATGATTTAAAAGGCCATAATGATGAGGAGAAAGGGAATGAGTCAAGAAAGGGCTGAAAGGAAAAAGTTAATAACAATTTTTAAAAAAGAAAACAGAATAGACAATATAGAAATCGACACCTGTGAAGGTGAGGACTAATGAAAAAAGGTGGAGTGTAAGAACCACAACGGAAAGCAGAAGGTGGAAAGGTGAAGGAAGGAAAAGAGATAACGTTGTTAGACAAAATCAATATACATAGAGAATGGAAAATCAAGGAAGAAGCAGCACAGCAAAGAAGAAACAAGGTAGCAGCACCTAATTTTAAAAAGAGGGGGATGGGGAGGAAAAAGGAAAGAAAAGCAAGAAACAAACAAAGAAAAACCAAACAAACACACAAGCAAGCAGTCAAAAAAAGCTAAGGAAGAACAGCATTCCTTCTTGGGCCCTTGTGGAGCCTCTCAGCTTGCATTCATCAATCAATTAACCTGAAGCCTTCCTTCTGCAGCTTTTGAGGCAGATTTTAGTGATTAGATTAAGTTAAAAAAAATTTTTTTTTAGAAATAAGGGACCCAAAAGAAGGCCTCTTCTGGACTACCCCCTCCACCAAAGGGACCCTAAATAGGCTCGTGGAAACTTATCAAACACTTCCCAATGCCTGACCCCCCCCCCCCGCCAGGGGAGCTGAGACTCTGACACTCAGCATGGAATTATAAAATTGGCTGGCTCTGCCCCCTCCCAAGCCAAGCCTTTGTGTCCCACGGCTGTCAGGTAAATCAGGCTTCCTCAGCAGATTCACCTCTCCTCTCAGCCCAGCACCACTTCTGGCCAGCTGGTTTGCACCCAAAAAGCTGCAAGGGGGTCCAGGCAGCCAAACCAACAGAAAAAACCCTCTCACCCTTTGCCAAGGACCCTTCCACTCTCGGAGAGTGCTCCCTCTCACCAGGTTGCCAGGAGGGTGGGGCTTAGCCATCTGTGTCCACGATTTCTAGCTGGGGAAAAATCGCACGATTTAATATTGAGCAGTCCACCTCACTGTCCAGCTCCCTCCAGATAGATGTCCCCAAGGTTCTTGCTCTGCAGGCTCCCGGAAGAGACCACCTGGGCAGGATCCTGTCCCCAATCAGCTGTCTTCCGTGAGAGAAATAGTGAGTGCCCACCTAAACCCACGCCATCTTCTGCCGCTCTCCTCCTCCCCTATATTTTTTATGTAACATTTATGTAATCTAAATTTTCTTTAAAATAAATAAATAAACAAACATTTAGAAGCTTTGCTCTTAAAAAAAATCTATGAGATACCATTCACACCTTACACCTTGTAGAATGGACATTATTGGGAAAAAATAAAACAGAAAACTGCAAGTGCTAGAGAGGATGTGGAGAAATAGAAACACTCCTTCACTGTTGGTGGGAATGTAGTATGGTGCAGCCTCTATGGAAGCTAGTGGTACTTCAAGAAGCTGAATATAGAACTGCCGTTACTAGAAATATATTCAGAAGAACTGAAAGTCAGGATGCAAATTGACATTTGCACACTGATGATCATAGCAGAATTATTCACAATTGCTAAAATATAAAACACCCCAAGTGTCCATCAACCAATGAATGCGTAAACAAAATGTGGTAAATACACACAATGGAATACTATTCAGCTGTAAGAAGAAATGAAATTGGGATGCATATGACAACATGGATGAACCTAGAGAATATTGTGTTGAGTTAAATAAGCCCAACACAAAAGGATAAATATTGTATGGTCTCACTAATATGAACTAAATACAATGAGTAAACTCGCAGAGTTAAACTCTCAAGAGTATAGGTTACTAGGAGATAGAACGTGGGTTGAGAATGGGAGGTGATGCTTATTATATGTAGAATTCTAATAAGGTTTAATGAATATAGTGGGTCTTACAAACACATTTACAAATGTGATTGTGGCTGAAAGAGGTACTCTGTGGATGTAAATGTCAATGAAAAGAAAACTAGAGAATAATCTAGGCAATGTATAACAGTGATTTTGGTGGGTGGATGAAGATTATACTTAATTGTATAAATATAAGAATGTTCTTCTTTGACAAAGTGTTAAGAATATGGTGCTACACAGGAAAAATACAACTAATGTAACTTCTTATGGGCTATGGTTAACAGTAATATTGTAATATTTTTGCAGCAAAGAAGATATTATATCAATTCTAAGGTATAACAATAGGGGGGTACCAGGGGGTATAGGATTTTTCCTTTAGGAGTAATGAAAACCTTCTAAAATTGACTGAGGTGATGACAGCACAACTCTGTGATGAAAATGAGAGCCACTGAGTGTACAATACAAATGGATTGTACAAAACATAGGACTATAAAACACAGGGAATCCAGTGGTGGAAGATGAACTGTGGTTAACAGGGCAAATATAAGAAAATATTCTCCTGAACAATAACAAATATATAACACTAATATAAGATGTTAATTTTGGGGTGGATTGGGGTTGAAATACACTAAATGTAAGATATGGGCTATAGTTAGTAGTAATAATTTGACAATGCTCTTTTATAGTTTGTAACAAATATTACACAACAATGCAAGGTGTTGGTGGTGCAGTGATTATTGGGAGCCTTGTATGATGATATACATGTTTATTTTGTAGTTCACAACTTTTACTACACATATATTTTCATGTATGAGTGATATACTTTAATATTAAAAATTTTATATTATAAAAAACTACTCCAAGAGAAAAAGCATGTCCTTGTGGTCTATGAGAAAATCAGCAAACTTCAGGGGCAGAACTGCATCCCTATCCCAAAGAAAATCTAAGCCAGTCAGAGAAGAACCAAGCCCCTGGTTAGAAGACCACCCAAAAGGTGAGGCCACACCCACCCTGAGGTACACAGGAAATTCAAGTACCCGGGAAGTACACCATTCCCCGTCAGTAATGAGGCTGCCTGAGTATCTTCTCAGGTTTTCTAGCCAAACCATTCTTAAGCTCACCATAACTCATTCTCACTTTAATATTGTTTACATTTTCAGGGCCTGGCAAAGAGTTGAAATTTTCATTAGTTACAGAATTTACTATTACAGGAGTTTTCCTCAAATTTCCTCAAAATTTAGGAAAAAAAAAATATATATATATCAGAAAATGACTGGAATTGCCTGTATCTTTCCATTTTTAAAATCAAATACTGCCTCAACTCTAAGATTCTGTCTATCACCAATTGCCATTGGGTTTATATCTTCTTTTTTAGTTATATGCTCACTTTTGAGGGATCATTTGGAGATGTTAGTCTTTTAAGAAATATTTTCACAGCACTCATGCTCATGCTCAGTGAAGTTAAGTCAAAATCACTTTATATTAGCTGTGAGGCAGGGGGAACCATGACAAGGGGAGCAATTATAACTATGTTGTTGAGGGCCTGCTTCCCATGTACAAGGGGTTCCGGTTCTCTGGTGCCTCCTTAAAAAAGAAGAAGAAGAAGAAGAGGAAGAGGAGGAAATAATGATGGGGACTACAAATCAGTTCATTTGTCTTCATCTTTAAAAATTCAGCATTTACAAATTTTCATTCCAAGCTAGTTGAGTCCCTCATTTCAGTCACCTAAAAACGCTTCACAGAATAGCCCAGTGCTAGACCTCATGAAGTGAATAATATTCTTTACATTCCAGAGCTGTTCTCTCTGTGTGTACATGTCCTATAGCCCAGATGGCTTGTCCTAAAATCTTGCTTTCCTACTTTCTGAAAAACTGAAGAAGTACAGAACTCAATTCAGAACATGTTCCTAAATCCCTAGTCACTGATGGCATAGACTTGGACAAGGCTTGAAAGTATGCCTTCTACCTTCCTTCTCAAATGCACACATTTATACTCTAGCAAAATCTAAGAGTAATTTATAAATGATCTTATCACAGTTTAAGCAACTTGGTATTGACTCTAAAGGGGGTTATTATTTTCGAGTTCTGCCAACGACACACACTCTAGAAATATTCGCATAGAAATTAAAGTTAGAGTTAGTTATTTTACCAGAACTAAAAAAGAAATCTTAGATAGATTACATTATCTTTTAAATAAAACACAGAGATTTAAAGGAGAAATATGCTCCTGATTTATCTGCCTTTGCACTATTGTTAATACATGGAGATAAAAATTAAATTGCCATATTTTATAGCCTCCTTTCCATTTTCACAAGGTTCTACCTTCCACCACTTGATTTACAGCCCTTTATTCCTAGTAGTCAGTAAAGTTTTACCAAGGTCAACTTTTCTTTAGTTTCTAAGGAGTCCATTTTACCATTTCTCTGGCTCTTGTTCTTAATAAAGTGTGTCCAAACTGATTTTACAGTGGTTCAGAGCTCCCCACTTAACATTTATGGGACGTGGTTTATCATTTTTGGAAAAGCCTATTCCCTCTTTAACACTCTAGAAAATCAATTTAATGGTGTGAGCATTCACCTGTTCTTGCAGGGCAAAGCATCTCTGTGACCCACAGGCTCCACCATTGCCAGTTTGTTTTTCTCCATGGCCTGCATGTATTTCACAGTGTAAGGCTCTCATGCTAATTCCTAATAACTGAGAACCATATTCAACTCTAACTCAATGATCCAAATGCCTCCATTTAGTCTAGAGACTAGTCCACAATCTCCTTTAAAGAAGGGCTGTGTCTGTCAGCTATCAGCTTTCAGGGATCCATTTTGAAATGTTTTGTTTAGAATACACTAATAGAGTAGGAACTGGCCCAGTTAAGGGCTATCTGTCTCCTCCTCGTATCAGCTTGTGGAAAGCACATGAGCAGAGGCACAAGCATGGTTGCATTATAGCCTGTGGGAGGACTCTCTTATCCCTACTCCACAAAGCCAGAGAAAAGATTGGGCAGAAGGCAGCATCAGATTCATAAACATGTCCACAGCACACTTGTGTAGCTCCTCTTGACTTAATATCTGTGGTTTTCCTGCTCTGTGATAACTATTTTTAATCAACCATCTTTGCTATGACAAGGAATGGATAATCAAGGGGAGAAATGTGGTTGATTGTGACCATCATCACCTTTTTATGAGGTGCAAATGAAATCGTTTACTTTATCCCTAGGTTTGGAATATTGCTCAGCAATAAAGTGGGATTAAATAAACAAATCATTAGGCCAGGTCAACACCAAGCCCATGAGTCTACATGTTCTCCAACAAATACCTCTATCCCTGCATTCATGCAAAGGGCACATGTTAACTGAAGTTTAGCTTTTCTTTTTTCTTCAGCTCTCAGCTAGGCCCTCCCATTCGGCCCCGCCCCAGCACAGGGAGAAGGGCATGCAAGGCCACTGAGAGGATACTAGAAGGAGAAAAGAAGAACACTGGATTCATGGAAAGGTTGAAAAAAGGAAAATGAGGGGTATGCCATGTTTCCCACCCTATTCCACTCTTCCTCCTCTCTTTACAACATGAACCTCTTCTCCCCTACACTTAGCTAAGAAAGATAGGAATTACATTAAAACTCTGAAAGATTATTCCTGATATTTGCGCAAGTGTTGCAACCTATTTGTCATTTTTAGCACAAAGAAGAAGACTAAAATATGGCACCTTTGGGAAACAGTAGGCTGCTGTAGCTGTACTTGGGAGTCAAGAAAAAAAAGGAATTCAAATGCCATGCTAAGACTTCATAGCTTCAAAAAGGGCAATGGCATGATGGGTGGAAAGTGTCAAAAATTAGAAATGTACTCAATTTAGGAGATTATTGTGCTTGTTTAAGCAAGAGATGCTAAGAACCCTGAATAGTCAAATGGTATTATGAGTGAGAAAAAAAATGGCAGGTTATGAGAAAACTTTTGTGGGCAGAACCACCTAGAATGGAGAGTGAAGGAAAACAAAGTATTGAAGATGGCCCCAAGGTTTTCAGCCAGATGACTAGAAGGATGTTGATTATAATAACTAAGAGACAGAATTCCAGGAAAGGAAAGGGGCTGGAGAAAAAATGTAAGTGGGGAAAATCTTGGGTGGATGCATGTTTCAAATATAAATGAAAGCATGAACAAAGTATGATCCAAGTTGGTCAAGAAATTCCAAGACGAATTTAAATCTTTTCTTGCTGTGATTTATATAGTCTTACTAAAGCCCAGTCCTTGGTGACTAAATAAATACCACATCAACTCCTCTAAATCCCTATTCCCCTGTGAAGATTATAAAAACCAACAAAGTATGAGCATGAATCAAGACGCTTGGCCAGGAGGGCCTGGAATCACATAGCCTAGATAGTTCATAAACAAAATGTCTGCTTCTCTGAATAATCAAGGCCAGATTCTACCTCCTGAGACCCTCCTTGTTGCTCATATGTGGCCTCTCTCTAAGCCAAACTCAGCATATAAATGCATTACCTTACCCCTAGCATGGGGCATGAAAGAAAAAAGTATTTGACAAAATTCAGCACACATTAATAATAAAAAATAACTCATAAAAATAGGAAAGGAAGGGAACTTCCTCAACTTGATAAAGAGCATTTACGTAAAACTTACAGTTTACATTATACTTAAGGATAAAAGACTGACTATTTCCCCCTAAGATCAGGAACAAGGCAACGATGTCTTCCCTCACCTCTCATTCAACATAACACTGGACATTGTATCAAGAAAAGGCATGCAGACTGGAAAGGAAGAAATCAAAGTCTCTATTTGCAGATGACATGATTACTTATATAGAAAAAAATTTTTTAATCTACATCAAAACTTCTAGAACAAGGAAGTTGATCAAGGTCACAGGATACAAGATAAACATTTAAAAAAATCAATCGCCTTTCTATATATTAACAAAGAACACATGAGCACTGAAATGAAAAAAATACTGGGAGCGGATGTGGCTCAAGCAGTTGGGTGCCTGCCTCCCACATGGAAGTCCCAGGTTCAGTTCCTGGTTCCTCTTAAAGAAGACAAGAAAGACAGCGAGCTGGCACAGCAATCTGACACAACAAGGAGATGCAATGAGTAGACACAATGAGAGTGTTTACAAACAAGCAGGGAGCGTTTGTGGCTCAAGTGATTGGGCGCCTCACTCCCATATGGGAGGTCTTGGGTTCAGTTCCTGGTGCCTCCTAAAAAAGAAGACAAGCAGACAGAGATTGCACACAATGAACAGACACAAAGAGCAGAAAGCAAGCACAAAGAACAGCAGGGGCGAGGATAAAGAAATATATCTTAAAGAAATACTATACCACTTACACTTGCTCAAAAAATGAAATACTTAGGTGTAAACCTAACAAAATATGTACAGGACTTGAATGGTGAAACCTACAAAATGTTGATGAAAGAACTCAAAGAAGATCAAAATAAATGGAGAGACATACCATGTTCATAGATTAGAAGATTCAATTTAGTAAATTTTATGTCAATTCTCCCTAAATTGATAGGCTTATGTAACTTGTATCAAAATCCCATCAATATTTTTTGAAAATAGACATGATTGTTCTAAAATTTATATGGAAATATAAATTCTAGAATACTAGAATAGTTTTTAAAATTTTGAAAAATAAGAATCAGTCTCCCCAATTAATTATTATATAGCTACAGTACTCAAGACTATTTAGTACTGGTAGAGAGAAGACATAGATTAATGGAACAGAATAGAGAACCCAGAAACAGACAGATACAAATATGCCCAACTGATTTTTGACAAAGTTGCAAAAGCAATTAATGGAGAAAACATTCCCTTATCAACAAATGGTGCTGGAACAATTAGATATCCAAAGATAAAAGAGTGAGCCTCATCCTAAGTCTCATGCTTTATTAAAAAATTAACCCAAAATGCATTGCAGAATTAAATTAAAAAACAAAACTTTTAGAAAAAGCAAAGGAAAAAAGCTTCAAGATATAGAGCTAGGCAAAAAAGTTCTTAAACTTGACACCAAAAGCATGATCCATGAAAAGAAAATTGATCAAATGGATTTCATCAAAATTTAAAACTTTGCTTTGCAAAAGATCTTAAGAGAATGAAAAGAAAAGCTACAGATAGAAAGAAAATATTTGCAAACCATATATCTAACCAAGGACTAGTGTCTGAATATATAAATTACTCTCAAACTCAGTAAAAAAAGAAACAGTCCAGTTAGGAAATGGGAAAAAGACATGAAGAGACATTTCTCTGAAGAGGATATACAGATGGCAAATAAACACGCAAAAAGTTATTCACCATCATTAGCCATTAGGTAAATGCAAATTAAAACCACAAGAAGAAATCTCCACCCACCTATGGTATAGCCAGTCTGGAAACAATTTGGCTGTTTCTTCTAAAATTAAGCATGCAATTCCCTCACAACCCAGCAATTCACTCCTTGGCATTTATTCTAGAGAAATAACTTACGTTCACAGAAAACCTATATGTAATATTTGTAACAACTTTGTTCATAATAGCACCAAACTGGAAACGACCCAGATGTCTTTCTACAGGGGAACAGTTAAATTGTGGTACATCCATGCCCTGGCATTGGTTCCATCAGTCTCAAGAAATTCCTCTTTAGCGTCAAGCCAAGAATTGTTCTCTGGAATCTTTCTGTGACCACATTCTTTCTTGTTCATTGATTCAACAGATATTTATTTGTATGTTGGGGTTCCAGGTCCTGGGGTGATAGCAGTGACCAAAAAAGAATGTCCTTTATGGATTCCTCTCTCTCTTCTTAAATTATGAAGCTATGTTCCTTCTCTCTCCTCTCTTCTCTAGACCCTGCCCTCATATAGGGAAATAGTAACCAGTTCTGTAGCTTAAGCAATGATCATCAGAGCTAGGAGCTGACCTGATTTTGAAAGACCCTGGGAAAACTTCACCCAAACCCACTGACCCTATGGAAGGGCCTGATGTTCTCATATGAATGCATTTCTTTATCTATAGGCCCAGGGTGAATGAATGAACTAATCATTCGGCTAACTCACACTTCCCGCCCGAGGGAGAAGAGGGAAAAGGGAAGTCCAGAGTCTGGTCTAGCTTCCTAGCTTCCTAGGGAAAGGTCCAGATCTTTCCAGACACAGTTTTATACAAGTTTATACAAGATGTTACCCTGGTTGTATTTGAAAAGACACGAATTGGAATTACAAGCTACTTATAGATAAAAACAAAAACAAAACCAGTGAAACAAATACCTGTGGAAGACGCTGGCCGTCAGCATATCAAGTTTATGTGGTAAAGGTTTACAAGTTTTGCCAAACCACCTTGTATTGTTTGACTGATTTAAAGCCCTGGTCTGATTACATATGTTCATTTACTTTTTTGTGCATTCAAGCTAGCTATATTTGAAAAACAAGGAAATAAATCATGACTCACCTGGTTGAAGGAGAAAGTTGTAACCATCTGACAAGGCATTCAATAGTTCTATGCTTTCTTTAATCTGAATGGGGGCGGGGGAAGTACCTTAAAAACTCCCTTGAAAAAAAAATTGACTGGCTGCTTTCTAAACTCTCTGAGGTCCTTTGCAGCCATCAGTGGAATAACTCAATCTTACCTGTCTTACCTTCTCTTCTACAAATATGTCAAGTGTTATTTCCCAAGCCACAATTTGTTTTTCACCTGAGTCACCGAGGCATGATGATTTGACTCGTGAATTTATCTAATTCTCCGAGAAACAAGATTTCAGGTTTTGATGTTTCCTTTTTAACTCACAATAAATTTTACAGCTCCTTATGAAAACCAGAGAGAAGTTAATCTGTATGATTAAAACAGTATTATAAAAAAGGGACTAGGTTGTTTTCCTCCAAAAATATTAACCTTTTGGTGTTAGAATTTTTTACTCTGTAGTTTAAAATCACAGAACTGTTTACACTTTCTCATTTAGATACATATTGTAGCACTTCAGGCCTTTCAAAAATGTAATTTGAGTTTATAATGAAATCACCTCAACATCTTTTTTAAATTAGAGGCTATGATATAAGTACAAACTAAAATGTCATGAGGCCTTGCTCGTATTATCTTCTGGTTAAAAAGATGTCATGCAAGAATCACAGCACAGCAAGATTTTTGGTACATAGCTTACTTGTTTCTTACTGTGAGGACCACTGCCTACACATATAAGATCTTTGGGCAAACTAGAAAATGGTGCCCTATCCAGGCAGAGAAATTACCAAAAGCTGCCCCTTCCTCTGGAAGCCCTCTTAGAACTAGAAGAAGCTTATGGGGTTGGTACTGGAAGAAAGGGAGAGTTTCCATCTTTGAAGACTGAGTGGGTAGTAGCAGAGTCACAAATGAAAGACTCTTTAAGATTCTGGTCCCTGATACAACTTGGAAGATAATCACCCAGTGTCAAATACCAGAGGGTCAAACACATTCTTAGCATGTGATTGTTAGTTCATTTATCCAGTTTGAATTATATATTAACCCCACTGAATTCCCATTCTGAAATAATTAATTAAGCTGGTCTCACCACACTAACTTTTCCTCAAGTGTGATATGTGTTTCTGAATAGCTAGTTTCTTTCTAAGGCATTTATTATCCCCTCAGCTTGCCCAGTCTTTCTAAGCAGTCCATCAGCCTTTTGTGTATCTTTTCCCCTGGATTAGGTTTTCAAGGTCTTTGATCATGTCTGCTACTTATCTCTTCACCTCCTCTTTTGCTTACTTTTCTTGGATAATGAGATGGCCAAGACTGAATATATTACTCATCAAAGTAGGACAGAAGGGACACACTGCTTTCCAAGATTTTGAAGGGATTCCTTGGGCTATGCTTTTCAGTAATTTCTTTTAAATCCATCTCTCATTGGAAATTTGAACATCATTTCCTGTTTACTAATAACTTAAGCTGCATTTCTGCTCCCTAGGCTTATCCTTTAATTCAAAGGTTATTTGTACAAGTATTTCTCTGGATGGATTAGATTTCAGCTTTTTGAGAGTATCATTATTTGTATCCTTCCAATATTCTTAAGTTTTCCATTTTCAATTTTTAAAAAGTGCTTTTCAATCTGAATATGTTCAAAGTTTTGTACAGTATTCACAATTCTTGAAAATTAAAATATACTTTTAAAAAAGTAAAAGATTTCAAGAATACCCTATTAGAAATCATCCTGTTTAGAAAGTACCAAACAAAAATCTATTTACATAACAAATTCCTACAGATTGCTTTCTAAAACAGGATTAAAAGGCATTATAATTAACCTTTTGCTTTGACACAGCATCAAAATAACAAAATGCTTTGCAATTTACCTAGTCTTCATTTTCCTTGTCAGGGGAAAAGTGCTTTGAAGTGTACCATATCTAAGAGTGATTATCTTATTCCTGATAATTTGAATTATAGAAATAGACATAATTTTGGAATCATTAGGAAATGTAATAAGTAAAAAGAATTTTTCACAGAATACTGTGAATTCAAAGGGGACATATTCTTAGCAATTTCTTTAACAATAAAAAAGGACTCAATGTGGCATATTAAACACACACACACACATAAAAAGAAACCCACAAATCAATGGTTCTACTAGAAAAACAAAAGAAAGCAAAACAAACAAACAAAAATAGCTTCATATCCATCCAGGCAGCAGAGGAAGGCAGGAAAAGATCAGTCCACTCAAGCATAAAGGTTTAACCAAAAAGAGAGAAACACACAGTCATTAAGAAAGGTCTTGTAACCACAAATAGAATTATCAAAATTTAAAAATTGTGATGTGATAAAGAAAAATTGTCATTGTTGAGCCTTAAAGCATTTGTAAATTGAAACTTTTGGATATCGAACATGACATTTATGAACAGGGAATGAGGAATACCATCAAGGGGAGAATACTCCAGATAAATGTTTGGCTAAACATATGTGACAGGGAGAGTTTTGTTTGTTTGTTTTAATATTTAAAAATAAATAAATCACAGACCAGGCCCTGCCAAAGAGCACTATTGATTCATTTCACTTATTTAACTGAAGTATTTACTCATTTTTTCACAAAAAGATTGGGACTACTCTGTGTTCATTATCAAATGCGAGATATGACAAAAATGGATTAACAGCAACCACCTTCCTAGGAAAGACCTGAGTAGAAAACAATGTAACTGACTCAAAATATCTGGCCATTAATTTATTTTTCCCATGGATGGTGTGATACAATTTGTTTTTTTGAGGTTTTTTGTTTTTTTTTTTTTTTTTAGAGAAGATGTAGGTTTACAGAAAAATCATATAAAAAGTATAGCATTCCCATATACTTCCCCTCACACACACCATCTTCCCTATTATTATTAACCCTTAGCATTAGTGTGGTCATTTGTTACAACTGCTGAAACACAATCTGGTTTTAAGTGGCTTATTTTGGGCTTATATTATAGGAAGTATTTCTGGGAAAGCATCAATAATATTCTGTGTCAATAGATTAGAATCCATAGAAATCCAGTTTTCCACCCTTTAGTGACTGTCATGACTTGCAATCTAATAAGCAAAAGAAAATTTCTAAATTTGAGTGTGGAAGAAGGATGCTTTGGGGTTTCCCTTTCGAATGACCTAATATTCAGTGAAGTAAGGTTTATTTCAGACACAGTTATTAACCAGGAATCTTCAATGTAAGTAACAGAAATCCAACTCAAACCAGTTTAATGGAGGAGGGGAAGGAGAAGAAAGGCATTGGCTCATATAGCTGAAAAGGCCAAGGTTGAACTGGCTTCAGACATGATAAGATCCATAAGTTCAAGGTATTATCTGAACTCAGTCTCCCTCTCTCCTCCTCTCTGAGCTTTGTTTTCTTTTGTGTGAGCTTTGTACATAGGCAGGCCCTTTCCATTTAACAATCCATGGCATTTCCAGGCTTTCTGCATCCCAATGGGAAGAGAGGTCTCTTTCCCCCTGGTTTCAATTAAATTCCAGAGAATAAGTCTCATTGGCCAAGAATGAATCATGTTTCCATGCTGCTTGCAATCGGAAGGGGATGTGAGTACGAGAAGGGTCTGCCTGACCCAATCTACATGGATGGAGAATGAGGAGTATGATTCCCAAAAGGAAAATCAAAGTGTTATAGAAAAAGGGGAAAATGATCCCGGGCTAGTAAATCCTCAAGATGTCTATCAAAAATAGTTAGGGCCCTTTGCATATAACAAACACATTTCTTAGACAGTGAAGGGAGATTTTGAGTTCACAGAGGAGCAAAAATCACCAAATCACCCAAAAAAGGGCAGAAGAGCCTTTTTCTGCTTTCATTTATTTCAGTTTTTGCCGCATGTATTTTTTAATTAATTTTTTATTTTTAAATAAGCTTCAGATTACATAAATACTACACAAAAAATATAAGGGATTCCCATATGCTCCACTCCCTCCTCCCACACTTTCCCATATTAACAACATCCTTCATTAGTATGGTATATTTGTTACAATTGATGAACCTATATTGAAGCATTACTATCCATGGACTGCAGTTTACATTATAGGTTACACTCTGTCCCACCCAATTCTGTAAGTTATAACAAAATATACAATGGCTTGTATCCATCACTGCAATGTCATGCAGGACAAATCCAATGGCTCTTCTGCCCCTTTTATATGAACCTATAATTAGCTCTATACTTGATAAATATATGTCCCAGAGACTTAAATCTTTGGTCTGTTCATGTGCCAGTTGAGCTTTGAATCTCAGCAGAGCTGCAACACTTACTCTCCAGTTCATTGAACTCACCCAGGACAACTAACAAGGAGATCATGATGGACAACGCCTATCCCAAGGAACAGAGAGTGTCTGCAACTGCAAGCAAGATAGCTCCATCCATCTGCCCCATGGGATCTAACTCCCCTCTCAATTATATGCCTCATGTATTTTGAAGCTCTTTTGGTAAGTTCATACACATTTACTCTTCCTTCATTCCAATTTTCCAAGATTCATTCTGGTATTATTTTCCTCTGTCAGAAGAACTTTCTTTAGCGGTTCTTTTAAACCAGGTCTGCTGGCAAAAACGTCTATTAATTTTCCTTAATTGGAGAATGTTTTTATTTCACCCTCTTTCCTGAAGGATATTTTCACTGGTTATAGACTTCTGGCTTGACAGTACTTTTCTTTCAGCAGATAAAAAAATATTGTTCCAATTTCTTCTAGCCTCCTTGGTTTCTGATGAGTAAACTACAGTCATTCAAATCTCTGTTCTCCTATAAGGAATATGTTTTGTATTCTGTTGCTTTCAAGATTTTCTGTTTTTCTTTGGTTTTCAGAAGTTTATTTATGGTGTTTGTGTGGGTTTCTTTGGGTTTATCAGGTTTCCTCAACTTCTTAAATCTTTATGTTTTTGTCTTTTGCCAAATTTTGGACATTTTCATCCATGATTTCTTCAAATATTTTTCTGCACCATGCTTTTTCTCCTCTCTTCTTGGTACTCTGATGAAATGAATGTTAGGCTTTTTAGTATTATCTTACAGGTCCCTGAGGCTCTATTCATTTATTTTGAGGAGTTCATAAACAGTTTTAAGGGGTCACTCTCCTGAGTTCCTCCTTCTCCATTATCTACTCAGTACTTTCAAGGTCCGTAGAGCTCTCCTTTTTTTGTCCTTCAGTTGAGGTGTCTGTTACCTCACTTTGCCATGCATTTCCTTTGAGTCTGACCACATTTGAATATAAGGGGTGAGAGGACAGCAGGAGAAAAAAAGCAACAAGTATTCAGCCCACCCTTCCCTTAGAGGAGATGAAGCTTCCCTCCCTCAGAGTTTTGGCTCTTTTGGGCTCCTGCTGCTGCTGTTACTACCACCATCTTGAGAGTTGGGAAGGAAAGAATAGAGAAAAAATTTTAAGGAAAAATAAATAAAACAAAAGAAAACTCGCAGCTTTTTTTTCACTCTCCAAGCATTAGGAGCTTCCCTTCTTTTTCCTTGAGCCTGAACTAGAGGGTTCTCCTGGAACATTCTGGCCACACTCCAGTCCCTGACTCCAGGTTTTGAGCTGTGTTGAATTCAGGCTGGGGATCCTGGAAGGGAAAAAAAGGAAACTCATCACCAGTTTGGTGGCACTTTAAATTCTGGTCTTCTTTTCCCATACTATTTTCTTTTCAGAGACATCAAGTAGGTACTCCATGTATCATGTTCAGGTTCTATAGCCTTATCCAGTGGGAGAGACAGGGTGGAGTATGCTTAATCCACCTTACCTGGAATTAGGCTCATGAATGCACCTGCTTTAATTTGCTAAGCTGCTGAAAGCAGGTACCATAAAATGCATTGGCTTTAACTATGGGAATTTACTAGCTTATAAACTTACAGTTTTCAAGCTATGAAAATATCCAAACCAAGGCATCATCAAGTGTTGTCGTCGACCCCCGCGGGTGCCTCCAAGGATTGCCGCCTCCGGGTGGTCTCCCGGTGACACTGCAGCCAGTCAGGAGACGAGAGAGGGTGAGGGGAGAGGGGAAGGAGACTTCGGCTCGCGGAGCTCAAGCGCCCCCGGGCGCAGCGAGTCAGGGGTTCGGGGTCTGCGTTGTCGACGCCACAGTTGAAGGTTGGGGGAGACAGCCGGGGGGCTGGTGGACAGCGTGTAATGAATACGGAGACCACTCACGCTCCGGAGACAACGTTGAGCTCCAAGTCTGAGTTTATTATGCTGGTTTCGGTATTTATTTTGGGCGGGGATGGGGGAATGGGGAAGTGCGACTAGGCAGTTTTTCATTGGTAGGGATAGGCTTTATGCCTATAAAAGGTTAGGAGGGGAAAGAAGGGGTGAAGTTGTGTGGTGGCGGGAACAGGAGGGGTGGAGCGGCGCCACAGCAGCCATCTTGTGGCGATGGGTGGGGGAGCAAGGGACTATGACAAATGTCAGCAGCTGATTGGCCGTAGTTCGGAAGGTCTCTGTGCTTTTGCTCCATCTTACAGTTTTTAGACCGCCCTTGTTATCCCCACAATTCCTCCCTTCTTAAAATATAAGATGGGAGGGCTGGAGATAGGGGTTTGCCATGACTGCGCCTGTCTTAGGTTGCCCTCCCCTGAGGGTCTTACCTGTCTTTGGCTGCCAGCCAGGCTCTTGGACATAGAGGGGGTCTCGATAGAGGAGTTTTTGCAGGCAAATCTCTTTTGGCAGCTGCTGACAACCTGGCATGGGAGGGCATGATTTGCTCGTGGGGCACGGGATGGGGTAGGTAAGGGTTTGGTATTTGGCCGGAGCAGGGCCGTAGCTATAAGGAAGGGGAGGGGAAGAAAGAAGAAGAAGAAGAAGAAAAAGAAAAGAGAGAAAAGGAAAAGAGAAAGAAGGGGGAAGGGGTTTATACTTCGGTGTTACCCCTCAGGCATTGCATCTGCAGATGTTGTGGGGGCTGTTGCGGCAGCCGCTGGTACTGTGGGTGCTGAAATTGGCAGAAGGTTAGTAATGAGATACTTCTTATTTGTTTGCAGATGCACTTGCTGACCACCCAAGCTAGGAGCAGGAGAAAAAGGACGGTTATAAAGGGGGTAATGAGGGGAGCCAGCCATGCTGAGAGTGGGGAGTTGAGCCAGGAAAAGAGCGATTGTTGTGTGTTGTATTTGTTGGTTAATTCATTACGCAGATTAAATAGTGTTTGGACGTTTTGTTCTACTACTCTGGATTCGTTGACGTAGTAACAGCACTCTTCCTGTAAGAAAATACAAGTTCCACCTTTCTCTGCTGTTAGAAGATCTAGGGCACGGTGGTTTTGGAGGGCCACTTGTGCGATTGATGTAAGTTGTCTTTGCAGGGATTCTAAGGACTGAGCGGTGGAGTCAATGGTGATCTTCAGTGTGTTACTGAAGCCTTCGGCTGTAATCACATTATGCCCTAGAGCACCGCCAGCTAAAGCAGTGGCTACGACCAAGGTGGTAAGGCTGGCACCTATAAGGAGGGGGAGGAATGCTGCCCTCTTGGGGCCAGGGGGTGTCATTAAAGAGCTTACTTCTTATATTGACAATTAGGGTGAGAAACATAAATAATGTAATCAATGAAAAGATTAAGTTAATATTGAACAAAGTTACAGAATGACAGATAAATAGAGCAGTTTTATATATAAATACTTACCAATATTTAGCTTTTAGCTGGGAAGTGTTAAAGTAGCAACTGATACTAGAGTTTTGGTTGACTGTGTTTAGGATTAATGAATTTGATATTATAGATGCCAACTTGTGAGTATTCTGCTAATTCCCAAGGAAGGGGCCAGCCTCCTCAGGAATGAACACAACACTCCTTGAGCAGTACATTTTAAGGTTTATGCATAAGTCCCTGGCAGAGTGGCCAGCTCACCCAGGGAGGAATACAACACCCGTTGAAATGTACTTTATCTTTTTTAATTTGTTACAAAACATCCTTGAAGTGCTTACTATTTTAATTTTCAATATTTTTTCTGAAATGTGAAAAGTGTTAACTAGCAAGGCATTGGTTTGTTGATTAACAAAGTTTTCTGCATGGTGCTTTACTTTAGGTTTGAACAATACTTACCAAACTTTTTCTTAATGCATTCAGTTTCAGGACTGTTCAAATTTAAAACAAGAGATTTATATATATACTTAATAAAATACCTTTATGTGTAACATACAAGTTATTAAATTATTTATATATGCAATGTATTGTACTGAAGTTTTGATTAGTATTTAAGTATATTATACATAATTCATAACTATAGTAGATGATACAACAACCGACATTTAATGAATAAACTTTTATTTCTTAAGCACATCTTAGTAGCATGATTAGAATGACCTCAATTTCTTTATTTTGTATAGTTTGAGGCATAGGTATAAACAAATTAGTATTTTCTATTTGGGCTGTGGGGTAATACATTAACTTGTAACTTTAATACTTGCATTGCTTTTGTTGTTAACATTATAATTAGAATTGGGGCTGTTGCTGACAGTGTTGAATATAAACTTGATTTATTGTTGGCTATTTTACAGGAAGGGGAATGTGGGCTGGCTTGACTTGTTTGAGAAAATATTAAAGAAAGCTTTAGCAAGTTTTAAAACAAAGTGATAGTGACATAACTGGATATTAATTTTTTGTAACAAACTAGCAATATTTGGGACCACTGCTTGCGGCAGGGGTGTTATTTTATTTTACTATATTTTACTGTTATGCACTACCCAGCAGCCTCTAATGGTTGCTTTTTTTCTTTTTTTTTTTGTAGTTATAACTGGAAATTATGATTCATAACATATTTTATTTAATATTATATTGAGACATTATTAAATTTTCAGGAATTTTATACACTTTTAAAGTATTCATATGAACTTTTTATTCATATAACTTTAATTGTTATAAAATTAGAAAATTTCTTTAAATTATACAACAATTTTAAATACTTCATTCAACTTATATCATATGAACTTAACTATTTTTAGTATTTTACCTTTTTTTAGGTAAAGGGTCAAGTTATTTGTAACAGTTTGAAATAAAAGCTATCTTTCAGGATTTGACCTTGAGAAAGCAAGTTTAAACATTGTGTTCTTTTTAAAAGTGATAAGACCTGTTTCTCCATGGAAATGATAAGGTTAAAGTACAAGAAGCTATTCTGATAAAACAGACTTTCTTTATTGCATACTGATTTTTTAGGAGAAAAACTTTGTAAACTTTTACTAAAACAGACTACTGACTTGAGAAACTTTGAGAAAGAATAAAACTTCAACTTTATATTGCTATATTGTTTGACATTAAAGCTTTTAAATTTTTATAGATAGACTGCTTAAATTTTACTTAGCTTTGCCACAAAAATTCCATTTTTACAGGCCTTTTGCTCTTTTATAGTTATTCAGGTTTTGTCCCACATTTTACTTTGTTTTAATAACTAGTTATTTTATCTTAGGATAAAATTACTTTCTTTTCTTTAATAATAAAAGCACATTCTATACACCTTCCATACTTGTTACCACAATGATTTTGGAAACTATTTCCAAACAAACTTCTGACAACATATAATTACCATCAACATTAAACAAACTTGTTAGAATAATGATTTAATTTTAGTATAACTATTTTTTATCATTTTAAACTAATATCCATATTTATTTATTAATATAAGCGCTTATTTAATTTTTGGCCATTTGAATAGAGCTCTTATAATGATCTTCATTTATCAATTTAATATTAACATCCAGAGGCATTAAAATATACACTGACACTGAACAAACAAATACAAAAAGAATTATGACACACTAACAGAAACATAAAGCTTACTAATTTTACCCATAATTTTTAGGCAGGCGTAAATGGAGAGCAAAGCGGGGATAAGACCCAGTGGGAAGTTTTTTCCTTCATGGACTTCTGCTAAGCTCACACGTTTTAGAAGTTTGGCCCATGTTTGGGGATCCCATAGGAAGGCTGTAGTGAGCCAGGGACTGAATTGCACAATTATGTCCCAATACTGAGCCAGCTCTTTTTCAGAAATCTTAATTCGCCGGCTGGCTAAGAGCGCATGGAGGATTTGGGCCTGAGGGATTCTGGCAGAAGAGGGAAGGTTGCCCATGGGGGAAGATGGGGAAACGGGGTTACTCACCTGAGAGAGCGCACGGCGCAATTACCACAAGTCCGTCAGGTCCCTGTTCGGGCACCAGCTGTTGTCGGAGCTGTTTTAGGGTTTGCCACCTCCGGGTGGTCTCCTGGTGGATCCGCCGCCAGTCAGGAGATGAGAGAGGGGGAGGGGAGAGGGGTCGGAGTCTTCGGCCACGAGCTCGGGTGGATGATGCTTTATCCCTGAAGACCCATTGCCAGTGATCCTGGACTCCTCCGTCACATGGTAAGGCACATGGGGTGTCTGTTGGTCTCTCCTTTCTTTTCCAGTTTTTGTTGCTTTCAGCTTCTTCCTTCCCTGGTTTTCTCTCTCTTTGTCTGAATTTCTGTCTCTTATAAAGGACTCTAGTAAGAAGATGAAGACTCACCTTGAATGGGATGGGTCACCAAAAGATCCTACTTACAGTGGATCTACACCCACAGGAATGGATTAACTTTAAGAACATACTTTTCTGGGGTACAAACAGCTTTAAACCACCACTGCACCTGAAAGGGTGGAATGAGGATTGAACTGAGTTAGGAGATACAGTCTCTCTTCTCAGCTCTACTGAATTGCTGTGTGACATTGGGCTAAGTGTTTACTAATTCAGCTTCAGTTTCCTAGTCTATGAAATTATAGGGGTGTATTAAATTATGGTTTCCTGACTAGGCTGATTATTAGAATCACATGATGTACTTTCTAAAAACATGATTCCTGGGAAATGGATGTGGCTCAAGCAATTGGGCTCCCGTCTACAATATAGGAGGCCCAGGGTTTGATGCCAGGGACCTCCTGGTGAAAGGCAAGCTGGCCCACGCGGTAAGCTGGCCTGAGCAGCGAGCTGGCCCATGCAGACCGCTGACCCACATGGAGTGCTGGCCCGCGCGGCATGCTGACCCACGCAGGAGTGCTGGCCTGTGCAGGAGAGCTGGCCCATAAGGAAAGCTGGTGCAGCAAGATGACGCAACAAAAAGAGACACAGAGGAGAGACAATAAGAGACACGGCAGACCAGGGAACTCAGGTGGCACAAAAGATCAAGCACCTCTCTCCCACTCTGGAAGGTTCCAGGATTGGTTCCCGGTGCCGCCTAAAGAGAAGACAAGCAGACACAGAAGAACACACAGAAAGCAGACAGCGAGCGCAAAACAATGAGAGGGGGAAGTAAATAAATAAATGAAATAAATCTTTAAAAAAAAAATGATTCCTTAACTTACCCCAAATCTACTTAATTAGAATTGTGGTAGGTAGCCTGAAGAATCTGTACATTTTCAAAGCTCTTCAGGTGTTTCTTATGAAGATCCAGGTTTTTAATTATTGTAATAACATCTTGTACATTTTTAAAATTTGATTTCAATGCAATTTTTAAATAATTCTAGAAGAATGGGGGAAAGCTTAGGAAATCCACTATCAGGAATTTTTGCCCAATCCATAGGATTGACTCTGGAAGCAAAGTTGAATGTTTTCAAACAATAAGATGATCCACATGTTATTTTCCTTTTAGTCTATTTTCCTAATTGCCAAAAACTACATTTTCCTTCTTATTGCACTGTCCAGAGGTACTACTACATTATATATCTGGCCAGGCACTAGGAGGCCCTAGGAACATGCCAACATAAAAGCACTTTCGGACTGGGTTTGTCTGCTTGTAAAAGTTTTTTTGTGTGTATATGGTATTTTTTTCAGTCAAGGTGAAATTCACATGACATAAACTTAACCATTTTAAAGTGAAAAATGCAGGGGCATATAGTACATTCAAAATGTTGTGAAACCACAACCTCTGTCTAGTTCCAAAATATTTTCATCATGCCAAAATAAAACCTTGCATTCATGAAATATTTATTTCCTATATCTCCCTCTACTCCTCACCCTGGCACCCATTTCTACTTTCTGTTTCTGTAGATATACTGATTTTGGATATTTCATTTAAATGGAATTATACAAAGTGTGACCTTTGGTTATCTGGCATCTTTCATTTAGCATAATGTATTTGAGATTAATCCATACTGTAGCATATATCATTATTTCATTGTTTATTGCTGTATAATATTCCATTGTAAGGGTATACCCATTCTGTTTATTCATTAATTTATTGATGACATTTGGATTGTTTTGACCTTTTGGCTATAGTGAATAGCACTGGGAACATTCATGTGCAAGTTTTTATTTGAGTACCTTTTCATGTTCATTTCTTTTGTGCATATGCCGAGAAGTGAAATTGCTGGGTCATATGGTAATTGTACCTTTTTGAGGAACCACCACACTGTTTTTAATAGCAGCAGGACCATTTTACATTCCCTCCAGCAAAGTATGAGGTTCCTATTTCTCCACATCCATGACAACATTTATTTTCTGTTTTTCTTTTAATAGCCATGCCTATGTTTGTGAAATGTCATCTCATTGTGGTTTTGATTTGCATTTCTCTAATGGCTAATGATGTTGGACATCTTTTTCATATACTTATTGACCATTTGTATGTTTTCTTTGGGGAAAGTCTATTCAAGTCCTTTGTTCATTTTTTAAAAATTGGGTTGTCTTTTTTGTTGTTGAACTCTAAGAGTTCTTTATTCTAGATACTAGACCTTTACAGATATATGTTCTGGAAATATTTTCTCCAATTCCTTAGGTTGTCTTTTAACTTTCATGATAATATCTTTTTATTAACAAATTAAATTTTTTTTGATAAATTGAGGGATATTCTTCTATAGTTTTCTTATGTCTTTGTTTTGCTTTGGTATTAGGGAAATTCTGGCCTCATAGAATGAATTTTAGGAAGTGTCCTCTACTCTTCTATTTTTTGGAAGAGTTTGAGAAAAATTGGCATTAATACTTCTTTAAATGTTTGTTAGAATTTACCAGTGATGCCCTCTGGTCCCGGCATTTCCTTTGTTGGGAGGTTTTTGATAATGGATTCAATCTTTTTACTTGTGAATCTGTTCAGATTTTCTATTTCTTCTTGAGTCAGTTTTGGTCATTTGTATTTTCCTAGTAATTTGTACATTTCATCTAGGTTATCTAATTTGTGCATACAACTATTCATAGTATTCATTTATAATCCTTTTTATTCTGTAAGGTCAGTAATAATGGCCCCATTTCATTTCTGATTTTAGTCATTTATGTCTTCATTTTTTCTTAGTCAGTCTAGCTAAAGGTTTGTCAATTTTGTTGATCTTCTCAAAGAACCAAGTTTTTGTTTAATTGATTTTTCTCAGCTGTTTTTCTACTCTCTATTTTATTCATCTCCACTCTCATCATTATTCTTCTGCTAACTTTTGGTTCAGTTTGCTCTTCTTTTTCTAGTAAATTAAGATGTAAAGTTAGGCTATTTATTTGAGATATTTATTTTTTAATGTATGCATTTACAACTATAAATTTCTCTCTGATAACTGCTTTCACTGCAAATAAGTGTTGTACATTGTATTTTTGTTGTCATTTGTTTCTAACTTTTTTAATTTCTAATTTCTTGTGTGACTTTTTCTTTGACCCGTTGGTTATTTAAGATTGCATTGTATAATGTCCACATTTAAATTTTTTTCAGTTTTTCTTCTGTTATTGATTTCTAGCTTCATTCCATTGTGGTCAAGGAAGATACTTTGTATGATTTAAATCTTTTAAAATTTATCAAGACTTGTTTTGAGACCTAACAAATGGTTTCTTCTAGAGAATGTTCCATTTGCACTTGATAAAAATGTGTACTCTGCTATAGTTGGGTAGAATGTTCTATATATGTCTGTTAGAACTTGCTGGTTTCATACAGTTGTTCAAGTCCTCTATTTCATTATTTATATTTTGTCTAGATTTTCTACCCGTTATTGAAAGTGGGGTATTGGACTCTCCAACTATTATTCTAGAGCTGTCTATTTCTCCCTTCAATTCTGTTAATCTTTGTTTCATGTATTTTGTTGCTCTGTTAGGTGCATACATGTTCATAATTGTTATATTTTCTTGGTGGATTGACCATTTTATTTTTATAAAATACCCTTCTTTCTCTAGTAACTATTTTTGTCTTAAACACTATTTTGTCTGATGACAGTATAGTCAATCAAGCTCTCTTTTGGTTACTGTTTACATGGAATCTTTTTCCATCCTATCATTTTTACTCTATTTGTGTCTTTGGATCTAAAAAGAGTCTCTCATAGACAACATGTCATTGGATCATGGTGTTCCTTTTTTATCCATTCTGCCAGTCTCTGTCAACTAATTAGAGAGTTTAACCCATTTGCTTTTTGTTTTGTTTTGTTTTGTTTTTTATTTATAGCCCATTTGCTTTTAAAGTAACTATTGATAAGGAAAGAGTTGTGCCTTTTCCTTTTCCGTATATTTTTAATTTTTTCTTAGTGGTTACCGTTGGGATTACAATTAACACCGTAAATTTATAACAATCTAGTTTGGTTGGTGCAGGAATCCATCCTGCAAAGTCTTGCAGGGGTCTGTCCACCAGAGCCCTTGATGGTGCAGTGAAATTACTCTGAACACAGTGGTTGAGAGAGGTCAGGCGGAGAACAACTAAAGGAGCTATTCTCTTGAGCTGATCCCCAGTATGATTTTTATTCAGATTTTTTTTTTTTTCACAGTAAAGGTCAGGGTGTCCGTGAGAAGGGGCAGGTAGACAGTGTAAATGTGAGGGGTCATTAAAACATCACAAGCAATCCAAGCAGAAAGATAGTGAAGACATATAGTGGCTTATGTCAAAGATAAGGTGGAGGAGAAGGTTGTGGTTAACTAACTGAACAGACCAACAATGTTTCTGTTTAAGATAGAAACTGATAGTGCTGACTTCCCTGCATGGGCAGGGGAGCAGGTCTCTAAACTGTTTCTTAGAAGTAAAGATCAGAAGAATCCCACAAATTGATACGAACTTAGATTTAATAGACTATGAATACTGTTCCTACACAACTCTATCCCCCTTTATGTTACTGTCACAAAATAATCTTTATTCACTATGTGCCAATTAACATAGATATATATTATTGTTTTGTGCATTTGTCATTTAAATCATATAGGGGAAAAAGAGGAGTTACAAACCACAAATATAATTGTATTAGTCAACCAAAGGAGTGCTGATGCAAAATACCAGAAAATCAGTTGGTCTTTATAAAGGGTATTTATTTGGGGTAGAAGTCTACAGTTACCAGGCCATAAAGCATAAGTTTCTTCCCTCACCAAAGTCCATTGCCACGTGTTGGAGCAAGACAGCTGCCGTCGTTTGCCAGGGTTCAGACTTCTTGGGTTCCTCTCTTCCCGGGGCTGCATTTCTTTCCGGGCTTAGCTCTTCTGTTTCCTCCACAAGGTCAGCTATAGACTATGAGGCTCTCTAGGCTTTGCTTCTCTCCACAAGGCCAGCCCTGAACTCTCAGGCAAATAGCTTGTCTCTATCCTGGGTCCTTCTCTACTTACTCACGACCACGCTCTCTTACTTCCCGGGGCTCCAGCTCAAGACTCCAACATCAAAACTGCTCCCACTGTCCTTTGCCATGCCTTTTATATTTGATTCCCCTACCCACCACGGGGTGGGGCTCAACGCCCTACTGATGTGGCCCAGTCAATGCCCTAATCATAATTTAATCATGCCCAAATGAACAGATCAGTTTACAAGCATAATCCAATATATATTTTTGGAATTCATAATTACATCAAACTGCCCAACTGCAACAATAATAATACTTCTATTTATATTCATTCATGTACTGGAGTTCTTTATTTATTCACATGGCTTTGAATTAATGTCTAGTGTCTTTTAATTTCAGCCTGTAAGACTCCCATTAACACTTCTTGTAGGAAAAGTCTGTTAGAGATGAATTCTCTCTATGTTTGTTTATCTGGAAATGTCTTAATTTTTCCTTCATTTTTGAAGGATAGTTTTGTCAGATATAGAATTCTTGGTTTTCTTTTTCTTTTTTCTTCCAGCACTTTAAATATATTGTCCCACTGCCTTTGGCCTCCATGGTTTCTGATAAGAAATTGAATTGGCTGCTAATTTTATTGAGGATCCCTTGTTTGTGACAAGTTGCTTCCTTCGTGTGACTTTCAGGATTCTGTGTCTTTGGTTTTCAGCAATTTGATCATAATGTGTCTATGTGTTAATCTCTTTGTATTTCTCCAATTTGGAGTATGTTGCACTTCTTGGATGTGTAACTTCATATCTTTCATAAAATTTAGGAAGTTGCCAGGCATTATTTCATCAAATATTCTTTCTTCCCCTTTCTTTCTCTCTCTTCTTCCTGGGACTACCATAGTGTGTATGCTGGTACACTCAATGGTATTCCACAGCTCCCTTACTGTCTTGTTTATTTTTCTTTCTTTTTTTTTTTTTTTTTTTTTTTTTCCTGCTCCTCAGACTGGGTATTTTTAATTGTTATAGCTTCAGGTTTGCTGATTTTTGCCTTTGTCTGCTCAAATCTGCTGTTGAACTCCTTACTGAATTTTTCACTTCACCTATTGTACTTTTCAGCTCCAACACTGTATTTCATTCTTTCTTATAATTTCTATTCTCTATCTGTTCATACATTGCACTCCTGGTTTCCTTTAGTTTGTGTCCATGGTTTCCTTTAGCTCTTTGAGCAAATTTAAAGCAATTGATTTAAAGTCTTTATCAAAAGTAAGTCTAATGTGTGGCTCTCCACAGGGAAGGTTCCTGTCAAGTTATTTTTCCTGAGACTGGAACATACTTTGTGTCCTTGTGTTTTTTTTTTTTGTTGTTGTTGTTGTTGAAATCTGACATTTTGTTTTTAATGTGGTTATCCTGGAATCAGACTCTCTCCCCTCCCCAGGATTTGCTCCTATTGATTGTTGAGGGTTGCAATCATTCATGTATTTAGTGGCTATCCCAATATGTTTTTTTTCTCTGAAGACTGTATTCCTTGTCATGTGTGGTCACTACAGCTTCTGTTCTGTTATCTCAGTGGTCAGCCAGTGATCTGACAGAGATTTCTTTAATGGCCTGGATCCAAAGAGAAAAAAAAAAGATATTCTCCCAGTCTTTGCAAGTTGGCTCTGAGCTGGGGCAGTCCTTCCACAGTAAGCAAGATTGCTCACAACTCTTCCTTAGCCTTTACCTCCTGTTTGCCTGGAGCCCAAAGATTAGCCAGAGATGCAAACCTAGGGTCCTCCCAGGTCTTTTCTAAGCATGTGTCAAGTCCTGGGTATGTGTGTTGTACACCATATTTTCCAGTATACGTGGTGGCCCTTTAAAGTCTTTGTTTTCCCAAATATCTTCCTTCTCAGCTTCTCCCTTCCTATGCTTTTGAGAATGTCTTCTGTTTATTCCCATCTGCCTTCCCTTGCCTCAGGCATTTGTGGATAATATGTGTCTTTAAATGCTTTTTTTAGGCCAGTAAAAAGAATTTATTGAGAAACAAGAGGAAAAAAAAAAGTACACATCCAAGACATGGATGTGGGCTACCTCCAGGCAAAAAGGAACAATCTTTAAATGTTTTTGACAGATGCTGCCAAGAAAGTTTCTACAGCTCAAGAAAAACTAAACAAAGGTTAGCTTCCATGCCAATCACTCAGGGAAATGCCAGGCAGGACAAAACACAAAATCACAATTTTTGAGAACAAGGTCCATATTGGTCCCCATCTTCACCCCAGCAAGTCACATCAGGAACCTGGGTGATCCTTCCCATGGCCACCACCATGCTGGGGAATGGGGGATGGTACCCAGGAAAGCAAAGTTGCAAATATAATAACATTTTCTTACAAAAATTTAGCAGCTCCTTTCTTCATTAAGCACTCCCCTGATTGTTGTTTTCTTATTACATTCCAGAGTTCTGAAAAAGTCGATCCTGCTAGTTTTTCTCACCTTAATAGTTGCTTCAGTGGAAGGACTGATTCTTGGAGCTCCCTCCATGTCCATGGCATCACTCCTGTAAAACTCTTAAGACACCATAAGTGCTCAGAATGTTGAGGCTTGTGCTATTTATTTGCTCTATTGTAGGTTAAAATTACTAACCCATGCAATGAATGACTCCATTTTCCAACTTACTGACATAGAAAACAGGCAGAGAGAAAAACAGAAAACCAACACTCAGTTAAGAGTTCAAGAATAAGAATAACAACTCACTAGCTGATAAGGCTTGCTTTCAAAAAATCCTAAAGCACTATTTTTATCAAAATGCTCAATTACATCTTTAGAGCAATCACAGTCAGTCCTTTTAATCTGTCATCTCTTTGAACTGGTGCACTACAGAGCATCAAGAACAGCCTTGCCCTAAGTGGGCATTCCACATTCCTGTGCCAGTGGAAAACATAGGAGACTGCTTAGAGCAAACAGAAAGCCTAGACATGTTTATTATCAGTGTTTACAACACATCTTAAAGATATCAGAGTTGTTTACTTATTTCCTATAAAGGCATCTTATCTTTACAGGATTCTAAAAATTTTGAAAAAAAAAAAAAAGACAGCTAAATTCATTATTTTACATCTGCAGGAGAGTGAAATGTACAGCATCTCATTAGTATTCAATTTGTAGCCTGAGTGTAAGAGCCTGAAGTGACCACAAACAGTAATTAAGCAGGCATGGGAGAAGAGGCAACTTGCCCAAAGAAGGTGATGTCTCTAAATCCAATTCTAGTTGCTATTTATAAATATACCATTTGCCACATCCCACATCATTCATCATCAACTCCCTCATGGACTCTTTCCAATTTGGCTTCCACTTTCTCCAACAGAAGTTATTCTCTTCCCCTTTCCACACAAATAAACAGGCTTCCCCCATTTCACCCCCAGACCATCCCTGAGCTTCTCTCTCCATTTTACAACAACCATCAATTGCTTCTCATCTATGCCCATCTACAACACCACCACCCTCTTAGGAGCTCCACCTACTTTGACAATTTCTCTGACCAGTCCAGAGAGAGGAAAAAAAGGAGGCTTTCAGTAATTCTTTGAAGGATAAAAATGACAAAAAAAAAAAAAAAAAAAAAAAAGGAAGGGCAGTGCTTTTTGCTCAAATACAAAATAGGTGGAAATATAGAACAGGATTGGAGGGGAAAGGGACATAAAATATTAACTCAGAGGTATCTATCACTGGAGGTGAGAGGAATGGGACATATGATGGGCAAACAGCAATATAAGAGTAGACCTTGTTAATATAGAAACTGATCCACAATAATAGAGAGTAACACTGGATATAAAGAAAAGTGCCAACTAGGGAGTGTTTATGTTGAGATAGAAGAAGGAAATCAAGTTCAACTATTGTGGGCATATACTATAGCCACCAGGCTGAGGTTGTAGCAGGCACTGGAGGACTATCTCCATTTACTGAGCACAGCACGGCTGTAAGTCAGGAGCTACCCTGAGTACCTTCATACAAGTTTTCTTACTTAGACCTCACATCAACCCCATAATGCAGATATAACTTGTATTTTACAAATGAGAGAACTAAGGTTAGGATAGCTTATGAGAGTAAAATTCCCAAGGTCACACATCAAGTAAGTGATGCAGTCAGATTTTGAACTGACTCATCCCACTGCAGCACTCTGCTGCCTTTCCTCGAAAGGCAAGGTAGAGAAACAATGGTGGACATCAAATCTAAAGACATATTCCATAAGGCTGAAGACAGGGTGTCTGAGAAACTCTTACATTACCTTTCTGATGGTTTCATCATTCAGGAAATAATGGAAGGAACAAGGGCTGGATGACTGCACTGTACAATTCTAGGAAGCACTATTCCTACCACAGTCTACATGAATGTCGTCCCCTGGAGCTGTGCAGTACACAACACACAGCCTTAGGAACAGCTACTTTAAAATTCATTCTTGGGAGCCAGTGTAGCTCAAATGGTTGAGCGCCGGCATACCACATACGAGGTCCCAGGTTCAATCCTCAGCCCTGGTACCTAAAAAATAAAAAAATCATTCTTCAAACAGGAGAAAACTCATTGATAAAATTAAAATGATGAGAATCTTGAAAGAATACAAGATTCTTAGAATTCATAGTAGCATGGTAAAAAAATGGCTCTTGGGCCACAATAACAACTAATATATATTGTTTTCTGTCAGCCTTTTACTAAGAATTTTACATATTTGTCTTATTTAATCCTCCACTATGACATATTATTCCAATTTTACAGATGAAACTGTGGTGCAAGGGGAATATGTAATTTGCCCAAGACAAACTATCACATTACACCCCCAAACTTTGTCCCTTAAACACTATGCTATATATTACCTCTCACAAGAGAGAGATTTCATAAAGTGCTCAGGAAAATATCATCACTGTCTTGTGGCCAGAGACTGAAAGGGAATTTAGCTCTCTTAACTCTAGAGGGAAAAGGGAAAGAGGGAGGGAGAGGGTGAGCAAGGAAGGAAGGAAAGGATAGAGAGGGAGAGAAGAAGGAAGGGAGGGAGGAAGGAATCAGACCATAGAGTTCCAAACATTCATTTGGAGGGAAGAGAGAGTCATCTAAAGATGTACGAAAGACAAAAAAAGATACATGACTAGAGTCAAATATAAGAATGACAAGGACCTTCTAGCAGGTTAAAGCACAGCATGCCCTGAGATTTAAGAAGGCTCAGAACAGCTCTAAGGGTTTTGATTCATGTGTTCCAAGCAGGAAGGAGGAAAACAAGCCACTCCTTGGGGCACATGGAGTAATAACAATGAGGTTAAAAACAAAAACAAAAACAAAATGCTCTTAACAATTAAAAAGGGAAGAACAGAGAACAAACATGATTAAGAGGAAATGGAAGTCAGAAATAGATAACACCCCATTATATAAGGAAGCACCTAGAGACTTTAAATGAGTTCATCCCATTGCTATAAAGAAATAGAATTAAGAACTGGCAGAAATTTCTGCACATTTATATGAATGGAGAGGTATCCAAATCCTGGAGTTAGGTGAATAACATTCTAATTTACTGAGATAAATTAGGCTTCCCACACAATCATCCTGAGGAGCTTGCCATAGAATCCTTGGTTGAATTCAAGAATGCAATATTAAAAAATAGCTTGTGAGCACTTAAAAAATGGATTAAAGTGAGGACAAGAATATGAAAACATTTCTACTTTCCATTTCGAAGATGATGTTAGTATTCTCTTTTTTGGCGAAGAATTTCACAAAATTCCATATTATCTTGGTGGTCAAACTGGAAAAACCTAACAGCAATGATAAAAGGTAGTACATTCATGGCTCTTATACACCTGTTCAGAATTCTGCCTATTGGAGTTGCCTTGAACTAGGCCACAGAGCTCTGTCCTTGGTTCTGTGCTACTCACATTTTTATCTAATTGGTTGAGAACATACAAGAAATCCTTCCATATCACATGGGCAACAAAGTGGGGGATGCTTCATGTTTTGAATGACATCATCTGGAACCAAAATATTCTAGACAGGCTGAAACAAGGCCAAAGTATCAAAATAATATTTAAAAGAAAGTTATTTCAGATCTTGAATTGACATTTACAACAATTAACTGTACAAATTCGGAAGGGGTCAGATTTTTAAAAAAAAATATTTGCTATATTTTGTTTTTTAACATTTTTCATATAATTTTTTTTCTTTATTAGCTAAATTGTGGATTTATAGAACAATCATGCATAAAATATAGGACTTCCATATACCTTGCATTGGTGTGGAACATTTGATACAATTGATGATAGCACATTTTTATAATTGTACTATTAATGAAAGTCCATGGTTTAACTTTGGATTTACTGGGTAGTGTAGTTCCATGGATTTTTTCTTTTCTTTTTTTTTTTTTTTTTTTTTTTTTTTGAGATACCAGGGCTGGGGATTGAACCTGGGACCCATATGTGGGAAGCTGGTGCTCAACCACTGATTTACACAAGCTCCCCCAGGGATTTTTTGTTGTTGTTGTTGTTGTTGTTACCATAAATGAAAGGGTTAAATTTTTAACAGCACTGAATTTGTAAGAGTTTATAGAGTTTTAGTTAACTAAAAGTTCAAAATGAGTCAACATGTTGTACATGATTTGGTTGTAGGCAGCATTAATGAAAGGGAGATAAGACAGGGTCAGAGGGCAGAACACAGGACAATGCATGTAGGTTCCGTGGAGTCCACTTCCAGATTCAAGAAGATCTCTGATGACCAGAGCTATTCTTGTGAGGAAGTGAGTTTCCTATCACTGGAAATTCTCAGATGTTGCTAGGATTGACCTGTGAGGAATGCTATAGAGGATATATCCTGACCTGGGTGGAAGATTGAACTGGATGACCTTCAGGCTTCCAACGAGCTTCATAATAGACTTTATTCCCCACTCCCCACACCTTCCACACCCTCCCTGATTTATTGACTTCTGCATTCAAATTTTTCATAATATACTTAGTTTTATTTTCAAGCAAAAACAAAAAACAAAAAAACAAAAACAGACCTTATTCTGGAAAGTTTTCAGCATCTTGTCTTATTGTCCCCTGAGGCTATGTGTTATGAGATCCCTACTGCCAGACCCACAGCAGACACCCACACAGATTCACTGGACCCTGTGTAAACATGATGTACTTAGACTTCAGCTTCACAAAAGACCCCTGACACTACCTGCCTGATTGTCATTCCCCACCTTCATGCAGATCCACCATGGTCTTCCAAAATCGTGGTGAAGAGGTAATTGCTCGTCTTTCTTCTGCATGCTCAATGATATCTTTTTTCCCAAAATATTTTTATTCTCCAACCCTACCTTTGCCAGTTGGGCAATTCCAGTGTGATACTAACATTGCTAAACTTTCGTATCTATTTCAAATGTTACATTTATATCATTTATACATTACCCCCGTAGCTTAGGGGACAACAGCCCACAGTACCAAATGGCCAATCCCTACCACCTTGATCCCACCACACAACAGACTTCTATGCCACCCATCATTTTTATCAAGTCAAAATATTTATCAAAAGTTCCTCTTTTAATTCTCCTGAAGATGAATTTAAAGGTTGAGTGGGCAAAAACGACCTAATGGAAAAGAGGAAGCTTGACTTTTAATAAGAAAAAAAAAAAACAAAGTATTTCAGCTTAAAATTGGAAAGAAAGAAAGAAGGGAAGGGGAGGGAAGGGGAGTAGAGGGGAGTAGAGGGGAGGGGAAAGGGAGGGGAGGGGAGGGGATGGGAGAGGAGGGGAAGGAAAAGGGAAGGGAAGGGAAGGGAAGAAAACCCTCAAGATGTCTTAAACCACAAGAGCCAAGTTCCTAACATCATAGTTAGTGAATATCCAAACAACACTTTCAATTGCCATTATGTTGTAAACTCATCTAATATGCTCAAAGTGATCAATAAAACTTTAATTATAGAGATCATCTAGGCTTTTCTCTACAAGAGGATTTGAAAGCATTTAAACCATGTGCCAACAAGCAAGCTTTTACAGATGAAAACAAGGTACTTACAATAAATATACCAGGTACTGCCAAATCTCAGTCCCTGGATGTGCACTGATTATAATCTCATTTAGAATTTTATTATTGAACACACTTTAATCTCGGGGACAAAACTGCAGCTAGTTTGCTTGCAACAAGCTTTGTCTCAAAGGTTAATGATTCAGAAGAGGTAACCGATGGACCTTAGCCCAAACAGATTTTAAAATAACCATCCCATTATCTGAAGAAACAGATATCTTGCAGTACATTTGTTTGTTTAGTCAGTGAAGTGGGTAGGAGGTGGAGGAAGGGGATGTGTGTGTGTGTGTGTGTGTGTGTGTGAGAAAATATGAGCATGGAAAGGAAAAGATCAGGTCATCATATTTATAAATTTATAAAGTACAAGATATTCTACTGAAAGAATTGAGAGTACTCTCCTGACAATTTTAATATATTGGTAAATGTCAGAGCTATAGCTCCACTAATGTCTCTGTTGATTTCTGTGTATTTCCCTTTTCTTTGGCTCTTGAGTCCTCCTTCAATCAAAAAAAAAAAAGAAGTGGAAATAATGAGTCTAAGAAACTGCTGACCTAAGTGTGCAAAAACATGCCCACTCGTAGAACCAGTTCTTCTGTTCCCAAACCATGGGCTAGAGAAAAAGGATGCAGAGGAATAACTGGCATGAGAAAGGCATGGAAAGAGCAAAGCAGAAACAGGGAAAAGTAGATTCTGCTGTGCCAGCAAGGGAACAGGGTAGAAGATACTCAGTGTTGAGTGCCCCCAGGTGTGTGGACATTTCTATCACCTACCATTCAACAGCTCCAAACTCAGAAGTGCCCTGAACAGAGATTACGAGGGCTGGATACCTTGTAGGGGGAAGAGGGTAAACAGAAAACCTTCCTGTCAACTTAAGTGCAACAGACTGAATTTCCTTAGGAGCTGGTGCAGCAGCAGAAACACTGCCATGGTCACATGAATCACACCTGAATTTCTTAATATTCAGAAAAGGGTCCTTTAGGTGGTTTCAAAAAAAAAAAAAAAAAATGCATAAATGAAAAGACTCCCAGGCATTCACCTGTGCTTGGCATAAGCAGTGATTCTCACTTCTCCAAATCAAGATACAACATCACCGAAATTAGACTCTCCTATCAAACCTGGAGGCACTAAAAACTGAAGGAGTCCCACTGAGGACCAGTATGTATTCTGCAGCGTATTAACTATGCCCTGGGAAGGAGATAACCGTACAGCCAGGGAATTGATGCTGGGCTTCAATTTAGGGCAGACTTGTACCCTGAGGAAGCATGGCAAGGTACATCAGTGGCCAATACCTGGATCATACGGCTGCTAGAACCCTGATGTGCAGTGATGGGAAAAGCACTGGATTCAAGTTCTGGTTTCACCCCTTGCAGTATAACTTTGGGAAAATGGCTTAAACCTCCTGCTTAAGGTCAGGTCAGCTGCTCCACAATACAAGGTCAAAATGGCTACCATTTATTGAACACTTACTATATGCTAGGTACTGTTCTAAGTGGGTTTTCTTTTTTCATATTTCCTTTTACTCTTACAAAAGCCCTATAAAGTGCATATATTTATTATTACCATTGTAGAGAAAAGGAAGTGCTCTTGCTAGAGACTAAGCAAGATAAAAGGATACAAATTCAACAGATCCCAGGCAAACACATCTCGAATGTGTAGTGAGTCAGACATAGGAACAAACCAGAGGGAGGAAGCCCAAATTAGCTCTGTATAGAATAAGATACTTTTCCTAAATTAATCAAGCAAAAATTATTTGCTTAGGACCCCCATATAGGGTGATAGTTAAGTGCACAAGCTATAGAATCAAGCTATGTGAGTTAAATCCTGCCTCTTCCACTTACTGGCTGAGCAACAATGAGTTACAGAGAAATTAAGTAAACCATCCAATTTCCTCATCTGTAGATGAAGAATCCAGTGGGGATGATAATAATGGTAACTGTCATACAGATTTGTTAGGATTAAATGGAAACAAGTAAAGTACTTAAAATATGCCTGGTGAATGTTATCTATTAAGATTGTTACTATAATTTTTTAGCACTGGGCTGTTATGGGAGATACACAAATGCAGAGGACAGCCCCTCCCAGAGACCAAAACCCCAAAACCAGGACAACATAGCAGGGAGAGTTCAGAAGGTGGTATAGCTTTAGGCCGGGGAATTTTATTGATGATGACTGAAGTAGCTAGGAAGGTGTCACTGAGAAGTGTCCCGGGTGGATGTAGATAGGGAAATGGAAGCCATTAAAGAAGTGGTAAAGACAAGACCAAAGGATTGCTGTGGGGCAGGAGAAGGGGACAGGCAGCAGAGGATGTCTGAGTGGGTAGCTATTGGCACAGCAGATTTGCTTTGTAAGCTGCATGCAAAAAAAAAGTAAGTCGCATATATATTCTTTTTTCTCTGAAAGTTCTTGGAAAATGTAGTTCTTAGAATTTGCTTCATAAGAAACATATAAAAATAAAAGCTATGCATTTTTGTCCATTTCTAAAAACCACTTGACCCAGTAAACTCTCCCCCAGTCATTCTGACTGGTCAAGATATTCATACTGATGAATACTACTAGGAAAAACACAAACTCCAATTATAATAGCCTTTTTGTATAGGGCTTTATGGAACTCTGAGAAGAACTGCGGCTTGATAACTCTATTTTTCATCTTAGGCACTAAAATGTACGCCTCCTGTCAGCCACACAGGTCCAGCTGTGACTTTGTAATTGAATGGGCACTGCCACAAATCCTTTAGTATTTGCAAGGACAGTTGTGCATTAACTAACTCTGTCAGATATTTTAGAACTTCCTAGATTTGGGGTATGGTCAGCAAAGTGAAAGTTTATACCCAAGTCATTCACATACAATAACCATTTGGATGCCCATCTTCCCTTACCAAATCATGAACTGGCTTCTCTCTCCTGATTCAATAAATTGCTGAGAGAATCAAACACCAAATAACTGCAAAATGATAGCTGCTATTAAGTTTATCCAGCGGTTCCACTTGTCTCATTGCTCATGATATGTGCACAATTAAAAATCTCCTGGGATAATCTCTTTCATTCAGCTCAAATCAGTGTGAAGGAGACACAATATGCTTGATGACCCATTCAAACACTAGTTAATCCTAGAGGCTCATACAAGAAAGGCAATGATGAGTCTAAGATTTATTTCATGGAAAAGTAACAATTCTTAAACTAAAGTGGGCAATGCAATTTTTTCCCCTAAAAACAAAAAGAATGGTCTTTTCAGCAGTCTGTCTAGAATGGCTATGATATGGTTCTCTCTGTGAATGGAAAATTCCAGGTGAACAACTTCTCTGGTTCACTTTCATTTGTGTGTGTGTGTGTGTGTGTGTAATTAACAGGTAGGTCTAATGCAATGATTCTCAAACTTCAGCAAGCATCAGGGCTTGGTAAAACACCAATTGCCTCTTCCCCAGGTTCTGAATCCATTAAGTCTGAGGTGCTGCCTGAGAATTTGCATGTCTAACAAGTGTTCAGGTGAGACTGAGGCTGTATACATATGGACAGCATTGCTCCAAAGGAACTGACCAGTTGTTAAGTTAAGGACAGTTTAGGCAGGATTTCTAATTCAAGAGGCCTTTCATCCATTCAACCACTCCATCCACTTTATATTATTGAGATAAGATTCTGTGCTGGGCACTACAAAGAATGAACAGAGGAATATGGGGATGTTCTGGACCATTCCCACTGCTTTTTTTAAACAGAGATTCCCCCCTACCCCAATTTATAGACCAATAGACATTATTCATTTTGGTGCAGAGTTTAAAATTACAGTTTGAGGGGCTGTAGGTACAGCCTGGACTGCACTGTCCACATTTCAAAATGCCTGTCACTTGTTATTGAATTGTGCTGCTTTGTCCTTTTGTGTTTGCTGCTTGGCTGCAGAAGACATCTCAGCTTGCAGCTCCTGCTTGTCCTTCAGTTGAGCCACTGTCCTCTTCCCTTCTGTGCTCCAATTACACTGGCCTTCTTTCTGATCCTCAAACATGCTCTCCCCTCTCACTCCTCACCTAATTCCTCTTTATCCTCAGTCTCAACCTGGATGTCTTTTTCTTAGTGGAGTCTTTCCTGATCCCACCCCAAACTTTTCCTGTAGAAAACTCCCATATTAGTCAGGGTTCTCTAGAAAAACAGAACCAATAGGGCATATATGTATATATGTATATGAGATTTGTTATACGAAATGCCTTACATGACTATGGGGATTGGCAAGTCCGAATTCCATAGGACAGGCCACAGGTTGGGAACTCTGATGAAGGTTTTGATGAATTCCCCAGGAGAAGCTGGCCGACTGAAGTAGAGATAAAAATTCTTTCTGACTGCTGAAATCATCAGTTCTCCTTTTAAGGCCTTCAACTGATTGGATGAGTAGACTTCTCTCATTGCTGAGGGCAATCTCCTTTATTGACTATTGATGTGATCAGCCAATGATGCAATCAAATGACAAATGATTTAAATCCATGAAACAGCCTCATGGTAACAATCAGGCCAGCACTTGCTTGACCAAACACCCGGACACTACAACCTAGACAAGCTGACACATGAACTTAACGACACACTCTCCAAAATGTAGTGAAATTTGTTTGCCTTATATCTGTCTATCCTACCAGATTTAAACTCCACGAGGACAGGGGCTCTCTGTCCTATTCACTAGAGCATTCTTAGCACCCAGCCAGCACCTGACAAAGGAAACATGAAGGGGTGGCAAGATCTTGGGGCTCACTCCGGCTTGTCCAGATGATGACCTAGCTAGAGAGACTATACCCAAACTCATCTTCCGCATGAGTGATGGCTGCCTCCTGCCAGTAGGAGCTACAGCTTCCTGAAGGCCCCAAGTCCATAGCTGCTTTCATATTTGCTCTCATATTTGCTCATTCCAATACAAATTGTCTTGCCTATCATGAGGACAATGGGCAAAGAGGTGGGCATGGTGTTTTCTCTTTCTTTGCTGTTCTGGGCTTCTAAGTTTCCCCAATAAACCCTATTCCTTAACTCAGTTGTATAATGTGGAATTTGTCCTCAGCCTAATTGCAGGAAATATTGCAACTCTGTATGACCAATATCATTAATATTCATGGATGAAGTATGATTTTTCTGCCTCTTCAAAGAGCTTTAAACACCATCTATAGCTGACTACTCCCACATTTACAGCTCCAGCCCTGGCCTCTTCTCTGAACTCGACTCATGTGTACAAATGCCTCTCCCATCACCAATTGTATACCCCAAGGTATCTCAAAACTAACCCATCCAAAACTGTTTTCTTAATCTCCACAAACCCAGTACTCACAAAGACTTCTAGTTTCTCAGGCAAAAGTCTTAGCATCAACCTTAATTCCTCTTTTCTCAAACATCACAATAATCAGCAAATTCTATTGGCTCTACCTTTAAAATATGTCCAGAATCTAACAACCTCCCACCATAGTCATCATGGTTTACTATGTTTGCTTCCTACTTCGTCTCCTTGCTATTGTCCTTTTTTTTTTTTAAGATTTTATTTATTTATTTATTTATTCCCCCTTGCTGCTTGTGCTCGCTGTGTCCATCTGCTGTGCGTTTTTCTGTGTCTACTTGTCTCCCTTTGTTGCGTCATCTTGCTGTGTCAGCTCACCACGCCACACGGGCCAGCTTGCCTTCACCAGGAGGCCCCGGGAATTGAACCCGGGGCCTCCCATATGGTAAACGGGAGCCCTATCAATTGAGCCACATCCGCTTCCCTTGCTGTTGTCCTTGACCCTTACAGCTTATTTTCAAATACACAGGCGCCATGATTTTGATAGAAACCCGAGTCAAAGGTCAGGTCACCACTGTGCTCACTACCCTCCAATTGCTTCCCATCTTCAGGTAAAATCCCAAGTCCTCTCCACAGTTTCTAGGCCCTAACTCTCTGGCTTCCCACCTGTCATGCCCTTTCTGCTCTTCCTCTTTCTCACTCACTGCTCGAGACACACTGGCCTCTATAGTTCTTTGAATCACACCTGTTAAAACTGTATTACCCTCCACCACCACAACCAACACACGACCATCATTCTCTATCACTATTTCTCCATACCACCTATCCCTGACAAGGCTAAATTTCATGGAAAAGACAGGATTTGGGTTGGATCTTTATAAAGGTGCAATTGTGCTTAGGAAATAGGAATAATAAAAGTGAGGTAAGGCAGACAGCAGATAGTCAGCAAAAATTGTCTTTCAATGGTTACCTGTTGGGTAATCACACTTGAGCGTAGACTCTGGAAATGAGCTCTCTTAAAATAGAAGCCAACCCTGACTAAAATGTCATCTCCCTCTAAAGTAAAGATTGGTATGTTGCTCTCTGCAGCTGAACAAAAATGTTCACTGTACCTATGATTCACATGTAAATATCTTTTCTTTAAGGCAAGAATCTTTTCAGTTACTGATAGGCAGAATCAAGAAACAGAGACTGGGAAGAAACAAAGACTGTTACTCAAGAAATCCTTTTTCTAGGCTGAAGGACTCAGCTCAGTGTGAAAAACTACTTAAACAGCAAATTTGGAAATCCTCAGCAGGGCAAAGAATCTTCTCAATCTTTAGGTCAAGAAATGATCTCTAAAGTAAATTACTAAAATGATTCTTCATTAAAAAAAAAAAAGCCAAAAAGAATTGTTCTGTATAAATTGAATTAATAAAGGAACAAAATCCCAGTTATCAGTTATCCTTCTTTCCCAAATACCTGCCCTATCTACTGTCCCTACAAACATTCCTATCAAGTGAAAGAGATTTAGCTAATTGTGGTTTTGTTTTCAAATTGGAAAAAAAAAAAAAATCCAGTTAAACTTTGCAATTTTTAAAAACAATGTACCAATCAAGAAAAGTATATCACTAATGAACTATTTTCCTCCATTCAGTTTGAACCAGTTAAGAATTCTAATGCATAAAATCTGACACAGAAGTCCATTGAGGGTAATGGGCCACACTTGTGGGAGATGTTTGTGTGGGATGTGGTGGGAGGTGTGGGAGGTGGGGAACATGGGAATCCCTGTAGGTTCTGTGTAATATTTAGGTAATCTAAGCACCTCTTAAAATATATATAAAAATAACATTTTTGTAAGCAAATGCACATATATACATATATATTTATATATCATTTTACAAATATTGATATGTATTGTGAAAAATTTGATTTTTACCCACAATAAAAAATAAATTTAAAAAATAAAAAATAAAAAATAAAACCTGACACAGGTTTGTCATTGTATGAGTTATGTGCTTGAACTTGTTGATAGCCTTTAAAAACTTGTGGATAATAAGAAATGAGCAAATATTTGTTAACCACTAAATCTATATTAAAACTACTCCAAAGAATAGATTTATATATAAATATTTTCCCCATTACCACTTACATTTTCTCTGAGCAAAACATGTATTTCATCTTCAAGCCTTTTACTTTTACCTTTCTTCATTACAAAAGGTAACTATGCTTTCAAAAAGAACTGAATTACAAGCTTTTTTTTATGACTACATTTCAGTAAGTGGGTAAAGAAAAAGCTATTTAATCTAACTAATCTAAAGTTTTACTTTAGTACTCAGCTCAGAATTTTCAAATGAAATCCTGCTTAAAGATATGCTAAAACACCATATGGTCCTAGCTCCAAGAGAAATTCTATTTCATTTTAAGTTGCGTAAATAAGCTTATTAGTAAAAGTGAATTTAAAAGGATCTCTGTAGGTTTTAGAAACTTTAGCAAAGTGGTTCATTTAAGTAGCAAATTTAGTTCATTTAAATTACTATGTATCTCTCTAGCATTTCTTATAAGACAATGTGTTTTTAGAATAATCATTCTTCTCAAGGGATACTCATTTATCATGTTCCCATATCAATTTAAAATCTTGAATTCTATTGGACACTTTGATACAAAAAGTCAAGGTTAAGGGAAGCGGCTGTGGCTCAATCAGTAGGGCTCCCGTTTACCATATGGGAGACAAGCCCGCCCTCACGGCATGGTTAGCTGACCCAGCGAGCACAAGCAGCAAGAGGGGCGTAAATGAATAAATAAATAAAATCTTTAAAAAAAAAAAGTCAAGGTTAAGGAAAACAGACTCAAAAAGGAATTTTTGATAACAGGAAACTTTTTGGCATAAACTTGTCTATTTACAGTCACAGCACTGTAATTCTATGTGTTTTAAAATTAATATTACTAAATGTTATTTCATTATAATTCAATATTACTGCATAATGCATTTGCAAAATATCTAGTAACTCTATATTATGTAATTTCACAATTCAAATACGTTGTTACTGTTCTGATGTTAGCACTTATTAAGCTACCTTTCAACGCAAAAGTTCCCCCCCAAAAGCATTAAGAAAGATTCACCACTGCTATTTTTATGATGAAGAAAGTATGAGTAGGTTAAAAGATCTGACTGTATGGTTGAGTTACCAAGGAAAGGAGAAATTCTTTTGTATCTATTCCTATTACCCAGGGAAACATTGCCTCTACCAGGCAGGTAATTGCTGTTCATACTATCTAGTGCCAACTAAAGTAGAAATTAAATGAAGCCAACCATAAAATCCATGTAAAAAGACAAAATAAGCAGCTCCTAATCAATTGAGAAATAAATCAGAATTGATTAGCTCTTTATGTACCCAGCAGAATATGTCATTTAAACACAAGAACCAAGCTTATCTCATGTTTGTTTTCTTCAAGTGGCTGTGTATAGATAATGGCTAAACGTACAATGTAGTGCCACATGGAGATCATAATGGCATCAATTGCATACTTTTTTTTTTACAAGAGGGAAGTTTTCCTGTCAATATTACATTGACTGTAAATGAACTTCGAAGTGAGAGGTTGAAAAAAAAAAAAAAAACTGATCACACTGACACAAACACCCCCACACAGACATATTATAAAAGTGCTTCGCTTCTACTGTGCCAGTTATGGACATCTGTAAATACTGATGGTAACTGAGAGGCAACTGCCTCCTCATCACTATATGCCTGATCACTTGCTGTTCTTTGCTCTCCACTGTAGCATCTCAGCTCCCAGAAGACTCAAGGACACAAGGCCTGTTTCTCATGAAATGCTACAAGATTCCATGAGATGCTGATGTTATAGGTCATGTTCAATAATCACTGTACCAACACTACACAAGCTTAGATATTTTCCACTCTCCAATTGGAAAGAGCATGCATAAAATTCCTATCACACATTCATTAATGCATGGAAGATTGAAAGGAAAAAACAGAAGAGGGTTGGAGGAGAGTGTAGAAAGGAAAATTATTAGGAAGAGTAACTAAAAGAATAAATAGAGAAATAAAAATAAAATATGATATATATAAACCTAAAGAAAAATGGTTAATGTAGATACTGCCTTGACAGTAATAACACTGAATGTTAATGGATTAAATTCCCCTAACAAAAGATACAGATTGGCAGAATGGATAAGGAAGTATGACACCAATGTTCATAGTAGCATTATTCACTATTGCCAAAGTTGGAAGCAACCCAAGTGGACGTCAACAGACGATTAGATAAGCAAAATGTGGTATATATATACAATGGAATATTATTCTGTTGTAAGAAGGAATTGACACACGTGACAACATGGATGAATATTGAAGACCTTATATTAAGTGAAGTAAACAAGTCACTAAAGGACAAATATTGCATGACCTCATTGATATGACCTAAGCATATCGAGCAGACTCACAGAGCTAGTCTGGAAAATAGGTTATCAGAAGACAGAAAGGGAGTAGAGGGTGGTGAACTGATGCCTAATATAGGCCTATGATAAGGTGGAAAGGGGTGGTTTGGCAGTAAATGGAGGTGATACGGGTGATACCAGTGCAGGGATGTGAGTTGGGTTGATGGTGCTGGAATGTGAGGGTGAGTTTGGGGGTTTGGGTTGGACTATCCATGGAACTGGGGGTAGGGCTGGAGGAACAGGTGAACTCTGGGGATTTGTAGGTCTGCGGTTGAAACTACAATGGTGTAAATGTTCTTTTGGCAAATATGGCAGGGGAGGGTCACTGGTGCAGGGCATCAGTGGTGGGGGGATATGTGGGAAAGGGTTCACCTGGGGCATCTTTCTATGGAATATGAATGTGTTCATCTTGTCATAGGGTGTCATCTCAGTGGGTGGAGACTCACACAACAAACAAGAAAATATTAAACTCCAAACCTGGGGAGTCCTGCTATGTTCTCAAATGGAAACTTAGTACTTGCCATTGGTTCCAAAGGAAGGGATAGGGAAGAATGGGTGGAATACAGGGCATTTTGGGGGCATCTGAATTGTTCTGCATGACCTTGCCTTAACAGATATGGGCCATTATACATTTTGTCAGAACCTATAAACATATACGGTGCAAAATGTAAACCATAATGTAAACCATTGACCATGATTATTAGCAATGCTTTGATGTTTGCTTTTCATAATTTGAAACAAATGTATCATAATCATGTAGGATGCTATTGGTAGGGGAGGATGTGTGGGGGTGGGGGAGGGTATATGGGAATCCCCTATATTTTCTATGTGCCTTTTCTATAACCTAAAGATTCTTGGAAAATAAAGTGAAAAAAAAAAAAATTAAGACATTGGGGAAATATACAGAGGTTGTCAATATACATAAAAGATAACATCTTACAGTGATGAAATGAACAATGCAAAAAAAAATTACTTATATTTTCATTTAATTTTATTATATATATTTTTGGCTTTTGGGGAAGTTTTGGGTTGCAGAAAGGTTGCAAGTATGACAGGGGGCGGATTACTGGTGCAGGGTGTCCATAGTGGGGGGGGATATATGGGGAAGGTGCACCTGGGGCATGCCTCTATGGAATATGAATGTGTTGGTGTGGTCATGGAGTGTTGTCTTGGTGGGTGAAGACCCACACAATAACCAATAGAATACTGAATTCCCATCCTGTGAAGTCCTGCCACATTCTCTAATAGAGTGGCAAGAATCTCTAGAGTAAACGGACAAGTGCCTAACGAAGGACAGACCAATATGCCAGGGCCTTGTAGATACCTGTACTTACGAACCTTGTTTTTGTGAAATTGAAACTTAGCCCAGTAGTATATACAGCCTAAGAGTTACTTCCTGAAAGCCTCCTTGTTGCTCAAATATGGCCTCTCTCTAAGCCAAACTCAGCATATAAACTCACTACCTCTCCCCGCCCCCACATGGGAGATGACTCTCAGGGATGAGCCTCCCTGGCATCGAGGGATTACCAAGCACCAACTAGCGATGCATTTGGAAAAAGACCTAGACCGAAAGGGGGAAATGTTAAATAAAAATGAGATTTTATGGCTAAGAGATTTCAAAGTGAGTTGGGATGTTATTCCAGGGCTTACACTTATGCACATCTCAGGAGGATCTCACTGATTGTCACAGTAAACAGTGCCTCAAGCAGGGGTGCTCCTGAAGGCTCTAGAGACATCTAGACATTATAGGTAGGACAGATAATCCAAGAAATTGGCACCCCATCAGTGGGCCTAACCTTGGAATATATGATAACCTATCTCCCAATGTATCAGAGTTAGACTCATTTATCATTTTCCTACACCTGGTTCTTCTGCCCTTTTTATTTGAACCTATAACTAGCACCATACCTGTTAAATATATATCCTAGAGATCTGCATCTTCGGGCTGTTCATATGCCAGTTGAGGCCTGAATCTCAGCAAAGTTGCAGCCGACACATACTCTCCATTTCCTCAAATTCACCCAGGACAACTAACAAAAGGATGATGATGACAACACCCATCTCCAAAAACAGTATCTACAACTGCAAGCAAGACAGTATTCTATCCATCTGCCCCATGGGATCTAAGCTACCTCTCAATCGGAAGCAGAGACAGCATCACCCAAAATCCTCAAGACTGAGGAATGAACAAACATAAGGGGGGAATGCAACTATGAATTAAAGTAGATTCATTATTATTCTAGTAATGGAAGAACTTGTAACTTTGATATAAAGACAGTGGTTACCAGAGATTCTGAGGGAAGGGAGAGGGAAGAATAGGTGTAACATGGAGCAGTTTTGGGACACTGGAATTGTTCTGCATGATATTGAAACGATGGATACAGGCCATTACACATTTTGTCAAAACCTATAAAATTGTGCAGTGCAAAGTGTAAACCATAATGTAAATTATAGACCATGGTTGGTAGCAAAGCTTAAATATGTGTTCATCAATTGTAACAAATGTACCACAATAATGAAATATGTTGTTAATGGGGGAAAGTGTGGGAGGGGAGGGAGTAGGGTATATGGGAATCCCCTATATTTTTTATGTATCATTTATGTAATATAAAGTTTCTTTAAATATAAGGATTATATATTTGTATAAAGAATGCATGGTGTGGAGCGGGTGGAGCTCAGTGGTTCAGTGTGTGCTTTATTTATTTATTTATTTATTATTTTTTTTTCTTTTTTAGACGTACAAGGTACCAGGTTCAATCCCTGGTACCTCCTAAAAAATAATAATAGTAAAAAAAAGAATGCATGGAAATCAGTTTTCATGTCATATATGATGGGAAAAGATCTTTGGCTTTAGGGCAAAGTTTTGAGGAGTAGTACACAGTTGCCAAACACTGGTTAACTGAGTTCAAAGTTCATCATTGGCTAAATTTAAATTATTTTACATCTTCCACACAAAGTAAATATTTTAAAAAGGTGAACATAACATATGACCCTATATTATGCTTGATCGACATTCTTTCCCTGAGTCAGCTATACCACGTTTTGCAGTCCTAAGACAAAGTTGAATTCAAAGAGAGCAAAGTTTATATAGAAAATGTCCCATATTTTAAAAATAAAAAAAAAAAAAAAAAGAAAATCCCACAAATTTGAGTACTACTCAGGAACTGATAATATATATGCAATGAAATTACTTTTTACTATTGGTTTCAGGATATAAGATCATTAAAATTAGTACACATCAAAAAAATTGCATTATTGCTTCATAAAATCTGCCTACCATATTAAAATATCAAAAAAGCAGTCTCACATAGGTTGATCGTATTAGAGTATAATATTTATTAAATTTCATAATTTCTGATCATTATTATGACCAAATTAACTTTGACATTTAAAAACACAAAGAACATACTGATTTTTCAGTATACTATTTTTTTTACATATACTTTAATTTTCATGCAGTGCTTATAATTAAGAGATTCTGTATGTACATTACCCTCTCATATTATGCTTATTAAATCCGAAGTTTGGAGGGTAGAAAAATGTCAACATATTTTCATTGAAATTCCATCTCCAAAAGCCTGCCAATGGATATACTGAAACACTGTTCCTTCTAACTATACACTTGTACATTCTTCTGTAAAATGTATAATTGTAGTCACATAACAATAGTTATGATGAGGCAATAATATCATTTCAGGAAGTGATTACATAAAAGGAGACCAAAAGTTGAACAAAATAGACCAGAGCACATAAAAATCATTTGAGAACACCACAAAAAGTTAATGCCTTTCATTTTCCAGTTGGAAAGAACATGCACAAAGTTTTCTTTTCAGACAGTTGTCAGGAGTGCATGGGAAATTGGCTAATATGCTGTCAGATATGTTGAGAGAAGATCAATGCCACTGAGGCAAAAAAAAAAAAAAAGCTGTGCTCATTATCTTTTGGGTCTGTCTATATCATCTATAGCTGCTAGTAGTTTTTGTCTTGCTTTCTTATTGATATGGGATCCCAAGCAAACATTCACCAGATTTGTCAACTGCTTCGTTGAGTACTCCTGCTCAAAGAAAGAAGATCCAAATTTAGTATATTAAAAGACTTATATTTGATCAATTCAATGAAAGAACAGGCAAATATTCAGGTTTCAGTACATGATTACTGAGCATTACAAATCAGTGAAAAGCAGTAGCACTAATAGGTCGGACATGGAAGACAAACTATTTACTGAGCTGTAAAATCATGGAATTAACTGTTTACTGAGCTGTAAAATGGAATTAAGGATATTTCACTATACATTTGAAATAGGAAGCAAGAGAATTTATTATCATGTGGTAGAGCAATCATACATACCTATATATTTTATTACTTTAAAGATCACATACTTTATGCTTGCTTCTGTGATACTCTTTGTTACTAAGTTATCAAAATATGCTGACAGTTCTTCTGGGTATATACCTAGTAAATGGTATTGCCAGGTCACATAGCAAGTCTATATTCAACTTCCTTAGGAACTGTCAAACAGTCCTCCACAGTGGCTATACCATTCTACATTCCCACCATCAGTGAATAAGTGTTCCTATCTCTCTACATCCTCTCCAACATCTACAGTTTTCCAACTTTTTAATAGTGGCCGGTCTAATAGGTAGGAAATGATATCTCATTGTAGTTTTGATTTACATTTCCCTAATCGCTAGTGATGTTGAACATTTTTTCATGTGTTTCTTCGTCATTTGTATTTCTTCTTTGGACAATTGTCTTTTCAAGTCTTTTGCCCATTTTTTAATCAGGTACTTTGTCTTTTTATTGTTGAGTTGAATCATCTATTTATATATCATGGATATTAAACCCTTCTCAGATGTGATTGCCAAATATTTTCTCCCATTGAGTTGGCTGCCTTTTTACCCTTTTGACAAAGTCCTTTGAGGTGCAAAAGTGTTTAATTTTGAGGATGTCCCATTTATGTATTTTTTCTTTTGTTGCTCGTGCTTTGGGTGTAAAGTTTAAGAAACTACCGCCTACCATGATATATATTCACCATTGGTGGGACTGTAGAATGATACGGTCACTGTGGAAGTCTGTTAGGCAGTCCTAAGGAAGTTACATATAGATCTACCATGTGACCCAGCATACCGCTACTACGTATTTACCCAGAAGAACTGAGAGAAGTGACATGAAGAGACATCTTCACACCAGCATTCACAGCGACATTATTCACAATTGCCAAAAGATGGAAACAACCTAGGTGCCCACCAACTGACAAATGGATAAACAAACTGGCATATACACATGATATAATATTATTCAGCTGTTAGAAGAAGAAATGAAGTCGTGAAGCATATGTCAACATGGATGAAACTGGAGGAAGTTATGCTGAATGAAAAAATAGGCATATAGCTGTGTTTGTATATCTGAACTCTGAGAGCACTTGTAACCAGTAGGCAAATGATCTCATTTAATCAGTCAATACTTGGTGAGTAATCATCCTCAGCCAGCACCAGGCTAGTCACTGTGGGCAGCTTCCCTGGTAAGAGTTACAGAGTCCATGCTGTAGGGAAAGTTTCACTGAATTAGTTAAAGCTCTTCTAAAACACTAAGCTAAAATTTTACTCCACTCTATTTGTGGGGAGTTGATGTATCCCAGAAAAATATATTCTTAATCCATCCCTGTGGGTGTGAAAAGGTCCTATTTGGACCTTTTCATGAGGTTACTTCAATTAAAGTTTGGCCCAAATGAATCAGGATGGGTTGTAATCCTATTACCAGTGGCCTTATAGAGAAGGACACAGAGAAAGAAGCCAAAGGAGCAGCCAGAAGCTGGAAGTCAACAGAACCCAGAAGAGAAAGGAGAAGACACTGCCATGTGACAGAAAAGCCAAGGAACCCCAGAAATTACCAGACAGAAGAAACCAACTCTAGGAGGAAGCAAGCCTTTTGGCTTCTGAAACTGTAAGCTATTAAATTCCTCTTGTTAAGACAACTCATTGAATGGTATTTGTTTTAGCAGCTGGGAAACTAAAACAATACTAAAAGCGGAAACCCTAAAATGGGCATGGTTTTTGCATCAAATAATGGATATTTAATAGCTGTGCTTTTTTTCTTTGACTACTTTGTTCTCTTTCCCCAAATTCCTCCTCAATACCAAACCCGAAGTATTTACAGCTTATACTATAAATGGATCCTACCAATATCCATCTGTACCTGATTTAAGCAAATTTGTTCTCAAATGTCAGAGGTTAGTGAATCTAAAAGTGGTGATGTTTTTCTCAATTCCAGTATATTGGTCAAAATCACTGAAAATAGTATGTACACATCTACTTGGCTTCCAAAAATCCAAAACTGGCCTAGAAAGGGCACCTTTACAACACAAAATACAGGCTAATGTCCCAGGCTAATGTTCATTTCATTGTTCTAGAGTGTTGAAAATAGAAAGGATGAGTCTGATAAAGTAAATACTCCTAATTCCCTAAAATAATTTTACTTAGCTTTTACCCATAAATCATAAACACTAGAGTTAAAGTAATAAGATCTGGTGATAATTTTTAATGCTTCCAATTTTCCATTAAATCCACCTTCAAATATTGCCTACCTATACAAATGATATAAGAATCATGCACAAAAGCTTCTCATACTGATCATGCTCAGGGGATATTTGTTGAGTTTAACTGTGTCATAAATTCAGCATCCTAAATATCAGTTAGTAAATTGTGTTTTTCTCAACTTATCTATTTACCCACACAAAAGAAAAATAATCACATCTATATTAAAGATAAAATCTAATCAAGGACACAAATTAAATCTAGCCAGTTAAATACTAAGATCCTCAACTGCCACTAACACATGCTGATGTATTGAGGATGTCAGCATTTCAGTTATTGAGGGGTACAAGAAGGTTTAAGGTACATAACAGACTTTATAGTTTGTGAATCTTTTCAATGTTGCTGTATTCAATTTATCTTGATGTTAACCAACTTCAGCCTTTTACTACACCACAGTTGCATGATAAACACAGTTAACATTCAAACTTTGGCTGTGTCTCCAGATAATCACTGTTACAGTTCACAAGGAGCAAAAAAAAGGACTTGATTAGGCAAAAGGCATTGCATAGACACAGCCTGAATGTGGCAAAGAATTGGCCTAAATAGTTTTGTGCTAGAAAAGCAAATGCATCTTTGTATTTCACTCTTGAAAATGTTTGATCACTTTAAATAAGTAATTACTTCAAATAAATGAGTTTGAATAAAATAATATACCAGGCAAGAATAGCATGAAGGAAAAGGAATAAAAAAATTATGGTTTTCCAGTTCTCACCCTGTGTTCTTTAATCCAGCGCTCCATATCATTCTCAGTCAAGTAGTAGGCTTTAATATAAGTTTCCACAAATTCCTTATCAGGAATGGGTCTAATATCTGTTAGTTTTTCAAGTTTCATTAAAAACTGTTGAAAATCCAATTGCATCAAGGCACGACCCTCATTACTACACTTCTTGACATTGGCATATCTAAGATACAAAATAATAATAATAATAAAAGGATGGCATGGTTAGAAAAATAAACCCTTAAGTACTTGAAAAAAAAAACCTCTATCAAACATCCAATCACTCAGTACTTTCTTTTAACCCATATTTACACAGATTCTCCAGAAATAAGAAGGTTACAGAAGAGAAAGGGCACATGAGCCCTGAGTCAGAAAGCCTGGGTTACATTTGGGCCCTGCAGTCATTTTACCTACCTGGGCCTCAGGTTCCTCATCAGCAAAGCAGAGACTGAATAAATTCTAAAGGCTCTTTGTTGATCTAAAGACCATAGTTATCAACACCAAATTAATATAATGGTCTGTAAGAAAGTTAAACTGTTATTCTAGTTGATCAGGCTGTCAAGAATCATTTACAAAATGAGGCTATGAATAGTCCAAAGTAGTCTTAGTTTTCAAAAGACTATTCAATATTATAACTACTTAATGCAAAGAAAAAAATGAAATGATTCCCCCGTGAATATTCAGTAAACCTAAGAAACATGTAAGCATATGAATTATAAAGTATATACATACTTTTTCAAGACAGAACAGTTTATAGACTTATTCTGACAACTCATACTACTAAGACAGTGTTTTAAGGTGGACTGGTAATAAGAATAAATGGTAATAAGAATAAATGGTAATAAGAACTATGGACTAGAGTGGACTTGATGGTATTCTCTTGTTCACATATGGTGATTCTAGCAATGCAAGAAATTATAACAATGAGGTGGAGCCAGTGGCCACTTGACACTTTTGGGGTAGGGAGGGGATGAGCAGTTGAAATACAGGGGCTTCTTTGGGGCTTGGAGGTTGTCCTGAGTACTGTTGTGGCAACGGATGTAGGCCATTTTAAATCAGCACACACCACTCAGAACTGAGTGGGAGAGAGTGTGGTCTACAGTGTGAACTGTTGTCTATGGTTGGTGGCAAGGCTCCAGGATGTGTAAGTTCATTGAGGGGGGTGGGCCACACTGTGGGAGATGTTTGTGTGGGATGTGGTGGGAGGTGTGAGAGGTGGGCAACATGGGAATCCCAGTGGGTTCCGTGTAATATTTTGGGTAATCTAAGCACCTCTTAAAATATATGTGTATATATATATATATATATAAATAACATTTTTGTAAGCAAATACACATATACGCATATATATTTATATATCATTTTGTGGAAAAAAAAAAAAAAAAAAAAAAAAGAATAAATGTATTAACCCTAATAGTATAGCATTTGATTACTCATAAGGAAGTGTCTCATTCTTTTATTTATTTTTATTTTTTATTTTTTTTGTCTCATTCTTTTAATCAATCATACCAAACATGGAAAATTTAATCATGGAATGATTTTGCCAAGGAAATTTGAAGAAAATTCATGTTTATGCTGTTTAAAATGATCAAAATTTTTCTTTAATAAAAAGTGTTTTATACAGAAAGCTAACATATATTATACACTTTTCTATTTTATTAAATTTACTAAAAATACTTTCAGACATGATTGAAAACAACAGAGCCATTTTGCCCTTTATCCCACTGTTTCATTACTTAGTGCTAAACTGTTGTCAGCTTGTTACCATCACCTTTCTACTTTTAAAATATTCTTTTTATAATGAACAAGAACTGAAGGAAATCAGATAAAAATAGTGTGAACATTCAATCGGTGTGCAATTCTACACTACAGATGGTCTCTGAAAGCGCTGTTTGTTTTCAAGAATATTTTAAAAGGATTAATGATTCTTATTTCTGTTCTTGATGTAATGGGCACAGTAAGCATGGTCTCTGAGTGAACAAATTGATAGAGGGTAGGTAACCTCAAAATATGTAAGATTTTATATTACAAAATGAGGATTATTATTGACAGTGATGTAGTTGTTAAGAGTATGCCTTCTCTTTTCTTAAAAGTTGTGTGAACTTCGACAAATTGAATAGAGTACAATAAATTACCTGTCCTCTTTAAGCTTGTTTTCTTATTGATAAAATAAAAAATAACAATAGTTCCTATCAAAGACAGTTTATGTCAGGGTTTGGTGAAATAATCCTGTTAAGTGTTTAGTTCAATAGTACACAGGGCTCAATAAATGTTAAGTATAATCATCATCATAGTTATATCTTAGGTAATAAGAATTAACTTTCAGATAACCACTTGATGGTCAATCCTCACTTATCTACTAGCTGGTTCTAGGACACCAGCAAGAAGAGAAAGCAAAAACAGAGGCAGGCACAGTGGCTTTTAAGGTTTCTTCTCTAATTATATTCCAAAGTCAAACTTGAATTATTATGGATTGTCTACTATTTATCATCATCTCTTTATGCTTTTCAACCATTAGTGATAACATATAATGCTAGTCATATATTATAATTTATCATTTAAGAAACAGATGCCTTCATGAAAAACTTACCCTTCCACTATAGTTCTATTAGCCAATCGTATACAGTGTTCCCAAAGTATATTAGAAACAGGCAAGGGTATCCGGACTCTCTTAGAAACCTCATTTAGCCTCCTGTTAAACTGTTCAAATTCCTAAGAAGACAAATATCATGGTTATATGTGAATATCATTATAATGCCACAATACTTTCTCACTGAAGTGTCACAAATAAGATTTAAACAAACTCAGAATCAAAAACAATAAAATAAGAGAGAATGCCAAAGATAATTTGGATTTAGTATGAAAGCTCAAGAAAAAGTATACCAATTTGAATAGAGTACGGCGTTAACACAGAATACACTGTATTTCATCTCAAAGGAAATAAGTGCCATTAACTGATTAGACAATGTTAACAATGCCCAAATATTTCTACATCTCAAATATTCCTATGGTGTTCAATATAGATTAAAAGAGTTGAATAACCTAAAATATCTTTCAGAAATCTAGTTTAAAAAAAAGCTTTCAACTCAAAAAAATAAAATAAATAAATAAATAAAATAAAAAATAAAAAAGCTTTCAACTCAGAGTGAACTACTCGTAATCTGTGGCTATACTCACTAGAGAACAATCTACTAAATTATCTTTCCTAAACATTTGCTGAAAGAAACTAATTATATACAGAGCAATTCAAGTCATGACACAGCTGCAAATTTTTAGTACAAAGGAAAAAAATGAAATAAAATATTTTCTATTAACTACCCTAAACATCCTTGAAAATCAAAGTTAAATAACTACTCTTTATTGCTTCATTTCATGGCTTTAGTAGACAGTAATATTTGCTATTGTATTTATGTATTCACTAGAATAAAACTCTCATTTGGATTTCATGATATAAAACTTGTCATTAATATTTTATTTTAAAGATAGTTATGTGCATAGTTTGTATAAAATGACATTCTACTGTATAAAATGGCATTCTACTGATTCCATTGATAAAGGCAATGTTTAAGAAGATCTGTTGAATGATAAAAGCATTTCATTTTACTGATGAATATTTTGGGACAACAAAAGCAGATTCATCTAATTATTTGGATTAGATTAAGCAACAGGAAAAACAGAAGTTATCACTAATAATTTACCTTTATCTGTGGGTAGGAAGGATAAGCTCCTAAATATTGGGTTCAGGTTAACAATCTGCATAACACTGGTTCTTTATTATAATATTCATGTTTCTAGAAATTAAGAATAACTGAAGCAAGGAGGCACCTTCTAGGATATATGTGTATATTCATTGAGTGCAGAAGTCTATTTTTCCTTGCATCCCTATGAGTACCATGGTTAGCACGTCATAAAAAACAGAATCAACTTTTCAAAAACAGAATGTTAATAAAAAAGGGGGAATGTCGGTATTTATAAATTACATTTCTCATCTTTTAAATTCCAAATTAAAATTCCAGTTGAAATTTCCCGGGTGCTCTAGAAATCAAAGTCCTTCCTTATCTTTTAAGATCAATGATCTCTGAATTCCAAGGTAGCAAATACAAAGCACCCTTGCTGTCACACCTATTCGAGCCCCATGCTAAATCCCAGACACTGTTAACTGATCTTGGCATCCTACAGTCTGGCCACAACCTTGCAGTCTTCAACCCAGCCCTGAAGAAGGGTCCAATATGTTGATCAGAGTTGGCACATTATATAAACTATGCTGCTATCTCTGTTTATTGGTTCTCAAGTGTCCCAGGCTATTATTTATTGCCTTGGGATAAGAACATTTGTGTAAATGAAATACAAGGCAGAAGCTCAAGAAGGGTCAGTTTTTGTTCTTTCTTTTTTTTAATGGGGAAAAATGTGTTTAGGGGCATTACACTCAAAAACATCATCAGTAACGTTAAAAAAAAGAGGAAGGACTCTAATAAAAATGGTAGCAGTGATTTATACATGTTAAATGGTAAGAAATGCATTACTATTACAATAAATATGGCACTTTAATTTGAAAAAGACCTGATATTTGCTTATGGAAGTGGGTATCAAAAATATCTCAGTCCTTCCACAGAAAGAACCATTAAACAGGCAGGAGCTGTCTGAAAGAACTATTCTGAAACTCCAGAGACCAGAAAAACACTGTACAGCATCCAGTAAAGAGGAGGATAAAGAGGCTGATAAATTACAGTAAAGAACAGTAAATTGCTCTCTCCATGCAGCAGCCTACCAGTGCCCATTCCTCACACTCATGACAGGGTGGGGTCTGGCCCCTAGCAAGCTTGCAGGTGACAGAAAGGAAGGTAAAAATCATTATCTCCAAGACCAGGAGTGGGCATGGCCATCATGGCTTTTGATTAGCGAATTCGGATCACTGGGGGCCTGGCTCTGAAGGCAGTCATTGTTTGTTTTTTTTTTTAACTTATTTTTAAAGATATTTAGATTACATAAAATGTTACATTAAAGAAATAAATAAATAAAGGATTCCCATATGCCCTACTTCCCAGACCTCCCACTTTTCCCCACACTATAACTTCTTTCATTAGTGTGGTATATTCATTGCAATTGATGAACACATTTTGGAGCATTGCCACTAAGCACGGACTATATTTACATTGTAGTTTACACTCTCTCCCACACAATTCTGTAAGCAGCCATTGTTTTAATCCATCCAGGACAAAGGCAGGAGCAACTACTGTTTGAATCCATCAGGACAAAGATGAAGGAAGACATCGTTATAACTGCCTTAATGGGCAGAGGCAGTAGAGACCTAGGGACACCATGCTTCCTCAGGGCTGTGTGGGACTGTTAGTTGAATGGTTGCATTTACTTGGCAGGCCAGGAAAGTTCTCTTTGGGGAGTCATGGGAGAAGCTATTGGCACATTACCTGATCTCCTCCTCAGGGCACTTTGGAGCTGGTCTGCGACCCCTTCTAGGGTCCCTGGACCTGTTTCGGTTGGAAAAGACTGACTTGGGAAAGTCCTCTCCAGCATGCCCGACTTCCCAGAATTTGCCCCCCCCCCCCAGGAAAAAGCAGCTTGAGACAAGGAAAGGAGTATAAGAAATTATAGAGGCAGACAGTGTGGGACAAAGGCTGCCAGTTTAAATACCTGGAAGAGGGAGGTATGTCTCCTGGGAAACAAAGGGAACAACCAAACTCCTGAAAAAGAGGGAACCCCAAAACAACTTCAGCCCTTTCAGCAAAAGCCAAGGACAAGGTAGATGCCCCAAAAGAGAGAAAAAATCATGCACAATATCACTAGGGTAGACCCTAGGTGAATGTCTGACCCTTCCTGATAAAAAAAGGGCTGAAGCTCAAGAAAATCTGTCTTTAGGTCATTACAAAATCAAGAAACAGACATTTCAGGGAATAAGTCCAAGACTTAACATTTTAAAATATTAAAATGTACAGTGTGCAGCAAGAGTATAAGACAAAGAAATAGGAAATGGCGACCCATCCAAAGGAAGAGGATAAAAATCTAGAAAACATCAATGAAGAAGACCAGAATGTGGATGTCCTGAACAAAACCTTTAAAAAACTGATCATAAAAATGCTCAAGGAGATGGAGGGAAATACAAAAACTAAAGGGTACCAGGAAAACAATGAATGAACAATATAAGAATCTTAGCAAAGAGATAGAAATTTTAAAAAGGACCCAACCACTAGAGTCAAAGACCACAATAACTGAAATGAAAAATTTCGTTTCAAGAGCAGATTGGAGCTGGCAGAAGAAAGAATCAGTGAATTTGCAAGACACTTGAAATAAGCCAGGCTGAGAAGTAGAAAGAAAAAAAAAATTATTGAAAGTAAAAATAGCCTAAGCAGCTACGGGACACCATCAAATGTACCAATATATACATTATATATACATCAAAGAAGTAATGACAGAGAACTTTGCAAACAGCAAAATATGTGAATTTGCACATCCAAGAAGCCCAGAGAACACCAAACAGGACAAACATTTAAAAAAAAATTACATCCTGCCATACAGAGATCACACTAATTCAAACAATAAGGAGAGCATTCTGAAACTGCAAGAGAAAGGCATTGTGTTCGTATAAGGGAGTCCCAATTAGAGTGAGTGCCAATTTCTGATCAGAAAAGGAGTAGGCAGGGAGGCAGTGGGTTAAATACTTCAAGTGCTGAAAGAAAATAACTGTCAGCCAAGAATTTTATATCTGGCAAGACTTTCTTTCAAAAATGAAGGAAAGATTAAGACATTCCCAGATAAACAAAAGCTGAGGGAGTTCATCACCATTAGACATGCTCTCTAAGCAATGCTGAAGAGAATTCTTTAGAATTAAAGGAAAGGAAATTAGGCAGTGGTTCAAAGTAGCATAAAGAAATAAAGACCTGTGGGGTAAGGTAACCATTTGGATTATTATGAATGCCAGTACTATTATAGTGTATTATTTGGTAGGTAACTCCAATTCTTACATCCTACAGGTGCTAAAATGCAAATGCATAAAATGTAATGATAAATCTATAGTTTTAGACATACAGTGTACAAAGATATAAGTGGCAACAAGTATAAAAAATAAAGTGTGGGGACAGAGGAGTACAGAGGGGTATAGGAAAGGTGCTAACATGTTATTGAAGTTAAGATAGTATCAAACCAAATATGACTGTTATATGTTTAGGATATTAAGCTTTAACCCTATTGTTAACAATAAGGAAAATAGATAAGAAATATGCCCAGAGAGAAATGAGAACTCACTCAATATGGTAAAACACAAAGAAATCAAATAAATATAAAACTATGCATTAATAGATGTGATGGACAAAAAAGGTTTAAGACTTATAAAGGCTAAATAGCAAACTAGCATGAGAAAGTCCAGCATTATCAGTAGTGACTTTAAATGGAAATGGATTAAACTCACCAGTCAAAAGGCAGATTGGCAGAATGGGTGAAAAAAAAAAAAAAAGCATGATTCAACTATATTGCTGTCTGCATTTACATTAAATTCAAAGATACAAGTAAGTTGAAAATGAAAGGATGGAAAAAAATATATAGCATGGAAGTAATAACTAAAGAATGCTGTGGTAGCTATACTAATATCAGATAAAATAGACTTTAAGTCAAGAACAGTTACAAGGGACAAAGACGGTCATTATATACTGATAAAGGGGATAATTCAACAAGACGACGTAACAATTATAACGTAGAGTCCCAAATATAAGAAGCAAATACTGACAGATTTGAAGGGAGAAACTGATGGTTCTACATTAATAGAAGATTTTAATACATAACTTTTAATACGGGATAGACCATCTAGACAGAAGATCATTAAGGAAACACAAGACATGAATGATACTCAAAACCAACCAGACCTAACAGACATATATAGAACACTTCACCCAACAAAAAAGAATACACATTCTTCTCAAGTGTACCTGTATAATTCTTCAGGATAGACCATATGTTAGATCACAAAATAAGTCTTATTAAAAAATATTGGAATCATACAATGTATATATATATTCTCTGACCACAACATAATGAAGCTGGAAATCAATAAAAGATGGAGAAATGGGAAATTCACAAATTTGCGGAAAATAAGCAACATACTCTTAAACAACCAATGGGTTAAAGAGGAAATGAGAAGCACTATTAGGAAGTATCGAAGTGAATGAAAATGAATATACAGGAAACAGAAATTCATGGGATGCAGCAAAGACAGTGCTGAGAGGGAAATTCATAGCTCTAAAAGCTTACATTAAAAAAGAACAAAGACTTCAAATCAGAGACCTAACCTCAAAACTGGAAGAACTAGAAAAACAAGAGCAAAATGATCCTAAAGTGAAGAGAAGGAAGGAAATAAAGATTAGAGCAGACATGAATGAAATAGAAAACAAAAAAATCAACAAAACCAAAAGTTGGTTCTTTGAAAAGATCAATAAAATTGACAAACCTTTAGCCAGAATGACAAAGAAAAAGAAAGAATACAAATCACTAAAATCAGAAAAAGGGGGACACTACTGATTCTGCTGAAATAAAAAGGACTATAAGAGGATATTATGAACAAACTGCACACCAATAAATTAGATAACCTAAATGAAATGGTCAAATTCTTAGAAACACACAAACTAAATAAACTACATCTAGAAGAAATAGAAGATCTCAACAAACCAATTTACTAGTGAAGAGAATGAATCAGTAATCAAAAACCTCCCAACAAAGAAAGGCTCAGAAACAGGTGGCTTCACAAGGGAATTTTACCAAACATTCCAAAAAGACAACACAATTTCTGTTCAAACTCTTCCAAAAAATTGAAGAGGAGGAAAAATTCCCTAATTTATTCTACAAGGCCAACATCACCCTCATACCATAGCCAGATGAAGATAGCACAAGGAAAGAAAACTACAGACGAGTGTCTCTTAGGATTAAGGATGCAAAAATCCTCAATAAAATATTAGCAAACCAAATCCAACAGCATATTAAAAGAATTCTACATCATGATCAAGTGGGATTTATTCCTGGTAAAGCTAGTTTGCTTCAACATAAGAAAATCAATTAATGCAATACACCACATTACACAATGAGATAATCTCAACTGGTGCAGAAGAGACATAAGAAAAATCCAGCACCCTTTCTTGATAAAAACACTTAGAACACTAGGAATAGAAGGAAACTTCCTCAACATTATAAAGGGCATATATGAATAACCCACAGGTAATGGTATACATCTGAAAGCTTTCCCTCTAAGCTCAGGAACAAGACAAGAATGCCCACTGTCACCAGTTATTCAACATTGTACTGCAAGTTCTTGCCAGAGCAATTAGTCAAGAAAAAGAAATAAAAGGCATCCAAATTTGAAAGGGAAACATAAAAATGATCCTAGACACAGAAAATCCTGAAAAATCCGATACAAAGTTCCTAGAGCTAATAAATGAATTCAGCAAAGTTTTGGTGTACAAGATCAACACCCCAAAATCAGTAGTGTTTATATACATATGCAGTGAGCCATTAAAAGAAGAAATCAAGAAAAAAATTTCCATTCACAATAGTAACAAAAAATAACCAAATATCTAGGAATTAATCTAACCAAGGATGTAAAGGACTTGTACACAGAAAAGTACAAAGCATTGTTAAAAGAAATCAAAGAAGACCATAATAAATGGTAGGATCTTCATTTTAATGGATTGGAAGACTAAATATCATTAAGATGACAATCCTATCCAAAGGAATTTATATATTCAACACAATCTCAATCAAAATTTCCATAATCTTCTCTGCGAAAATGAAAAAGCCAATCATCAAATTTATATGGAAAGGTAAGGGGCCTCGACTACCTAAAGCCATTTTGAAAAATAAGAATGAAGTTGGAGAACTCATTCTCCAACTTCTTAAAACTTATTACAAAGCAGCATGGTACTAGCACAAGGACAGACATATAAACCAATGGAGTAAAACTGAGAGCTCAGGAATCAACCCTCACAGTTATGGCCAACTGATTTTTGACAAGGGGGCAAAGACCACTCAATTGGGAAAGAATAATTTCTTCAACAAAGGGTGCTGGGAAAACTGGATCTCAATTTGCAAAAAAAAAAAAAAAGGAGGAGGACCCCTACCTCACACCTTATACAAAAATCAACTCAAAATGGATGAAATACCTAAATATAAGAGCCAGAACTATCAAACTCCTAGAAGAAAACATAGATAAGCATCTTCAAGACCTTGAGTAAGGCAATGGTTTTTTAGATTTTTTACCCAAAGCACAAGCAACAAAAGACAGTTAAGTGGGACCTTAATAAAATGAAAAAAAAAAAAATTGCACTTCATGAAAGTAAAAAGACAACCTATACAATGGAAGAAAATATTTGGTAACCACATATGTGATAAAGGTTTAATATCCAGTATATATAAAAAAATCCTTCAACTTAACAAAAAGACAAACAACCCAGTTTAAAATTGAGCAAAAAACTTGAATAAACATCTCTGCAAAGAAGACATACAACTTGCCAGAAATCACATGAAAAGATGCTCAACATCATTAGCCATCAGGGAAATGCAAATCATAACCACAATAAGATACCATTCCATGCCCAACAGAATGGCTCCTATTTAAAAAATGTAAAATAAGTATTGGAGAGGATGCAGAGAAATAGGAGCACTCATTCACTGCTGCTGTGAACGGAAAATTGTGCAACCACTGTGGAAGACAGTTTGGAGGTTCCTCAGAAAGCTAAGTATAGAACTACCATGTAACCCGGCAACCCCACCACTCACTATATACTCCAAAAAATTGAAAGCAGAGACTTGAACAGATATTTGCACACCAATGTTCATTGAGGCATTATTCACAATTGCCAAAAGACAGAAGCAACCCAAGTGTCCATCAACCAATGAATGGATAAATAAATATATAAATATACATACAACGGAATATCATTCAGCTGTAGAAAGGAATGAAGTCCTGATATAGGCAACAACATGGATGAACCCCGAAGACATCATGTTGAGAGAATAAGCCAGACACAAAAGGACAAATATTTTATGATCTCACTGATTTGAAACAATTAGAATAAGCAAACTCATAGAGTCAGAATCTGGAATATGGGTTACCAGGGGATGAGGAGGGGTTAGGGAATAGAAAGTTAAGGCTTAAAAATGTATAGGGTTCCTATTTGGAATGATGAAAATGAATTGGTAATGAATAGTGTGATGGTAGAAAAACATTTTGAATGTCATTAATAGCACTAAAATATATATTGGAGTGTGATTAAAAGAGGAAATGTTAGATTGTATATATGGTAAGAATAATTTTTTTTTAAATCCATGGAACTATACTACACAGTGAACCATAAATTAAACCATGGAGTACAGTTAATAGTACAATTATAATAATGTACTATCATCAATTGTAACAAATATTCCATACCAATGCAAAATGTTAATAATAGGGTGGGATTTATGGGTTCCTGTATTTTATGCATTATTATTCTATAAACCCACAAATTTTCTAATAAAGAAAAGGATTGCAGCTTGTGAGTTGGTGGAAGCTTGTGAGTTGGTGCAACTTGTGAGATGGTAGGTTTACTGAAATCTGACATAAAGTTGTAATACCAGATGAGGATAGCTGTGAGGTCAATTTTCTTTTCACTAAAAAAAATTAAAAACAAAATTTTTCTGAAAGCTATTTACATTTTCTTAGTGTTCTTTCTTCTCCTCACATATCCACATGTCCTATTTCCTTACTGCCTTCAGGTGTCTGCCCAACTGTTATTTTATCAGTCATCTGGTCATAGTAAATAAAAGGTATTCTTCCCCCATCCACACCCTGTCACTCCTTATCCATTTTCTGCTACCTTTTTTTTTTCTCTCAAAGCATTACCCAAGTCCTTTATACCTTAATTTATTTGTTTACTGCTATCTCCACATTGGCATATAAATTCCTTGAGGGCATGGAAGTTCCTTAATTCACAACTTAATTCACAACTTAATTCACCTTTATCAATGTGTGGCACATGTTAGGTGATCTATAAATACATATTGATTCATAAATTAATCCTCTCAAGGAAAATTATAAATAGAAGTCATGAAATGCAAAGGGGTCTTTGAATTTTCATGACACATTATAAAAGTAATGTAATTTCTGGAAAAATATACTTGGAGGTAATTCAGGGATATGGTCTCTGCTAATAAATATAGACACTGAACTAAAGAAATATCTTCTAATGAGATAGAAATATCTTTTTGCCACTAGAATCATGGCTATTGAGATTATCAAAGTCAGCCATGGCATGCAAAAATCAAGCTCTAACTCAACATGGGAAATTAGTGAGCATTAAAAAAAAATCTACAAAGTATTCTTGGAGCTAAAATTCACATGCAAAATTCAGAAACTAAGCCTACTCCAATTCATGAACTTTTAATTAATACCACAAAGCTAGAAATGTGGCAATAACTATAATCTTAATTATAGATTATAGAACTGCATTCAAAGCAGAATGATCTTTAACAAAAATGTTTCCTAGAGTACTTGCCTTTAATAACGCATCCACATATATGTTGTGCTGTGACATAATTTCTTTTACATCCCATTTCACATTAGCCATTAGGAGCAGCATCTGTTCGTAATCAATAGCTTTCCCAGCTACAATCCAGTATATTGGTTTGCGCAGTTCACTGGCAGTTGAGACTGTCTGAAATAAATTTCATAGAAATAAAAACAATTATTTCCTTAAAGTACCTAGTTTATCAAGAATATTTTACCCCGGTTTCCAGTATATATCATATCTGAAACTAAAACACTATACATTTGGAGATTTAAATTATGAAAATAGTTTTAAGTTGTGGGCAAAGGCCTTACTCAAAGTATAACTTTATGTCTTTCAATAAACTTGAGGGCAGTGACACTACAACTATAAAAGAGACTAGCAAATATTTCTCAAATTCTCCCACTTCCCTCCATGTCCACTCCCACCACCACAGTTCAGGATTCCATTATCTCTCATCTGCAATACTGTAACAGCCTTCAGACTGGTCTCCCTGCCTCTAGGCGTGTCACCTGAAGTCTATTCTTCACACTGCTGCCAGAGGACTCTCTCAAACACACATTTGAGCATGCTGCTCATCTGTTGCAAATCTTCAGCAAGCTTCCCAGTGGTCTTCAAAATAAAGTCCAACTCCTGGCTGAGAGAGCTCTATATTGTATGGTTCCTGCTTACCACTTTTGCCGTATTTCTCTTCACTAGCCTCTTCCCTGCTTTGACAAGCTGAGTTTTTCCTCAGTTGATCACATACACCAAGCTCTCTATCTCACCTTCTGGTCTTCATATTTGCTCTTTCCTAAGTCTGGAATATACTCTCAAATCCCCCTCTTTATCCAGCTCATCCAGTTTACATATCATGTCCTCCAGACAGCCTTTCTGGACAACCTTCTCCCAACCACACCCCTGTACTCCTCTACTCTGAGTTAAATACGCTGCCATTTATTCTTACAACACTTTGTTCTTTCCCCTTATAGCACTTAGCATACTTTATTGTAAACACAGTTTTAATTAGCTCTTTCTCACTAGAACAAAAGCTGTGTGAGGTGCTCAACAAATATTTATTTAATACAGGTATTCATTAATGATTCAATGAAGATTCTAATTCAGCTGACCGAGAAATTTGAGACTGACTACTAGTAAAAATACCTAAATAATATCTGACAGCTCTATCTTGCTCACAGGTGAGATTATATACAAGACCAACTCTGACCTGAGAATAAAACTGCTGCAGAAAGGGTTTTTTGACTGCAGGCATCACAGCATCCAGATATGGCTGAAGGAACTCAAATTGTTCAGCCAAGAATACCCTAAAGGGAATAAATAACCCACTATATAAACAAAGTGCAGGATATAGAGCCTGTCAAATGTCTTTTATAAATTATTGCTAAGACTTCTAATGCAAACTTTAAGAATTAAAAATTATTTTCTATTTCGGCAATCTACCTTATAAATACCGCTTGACTCCATCATTTCCAATCTATACAATAACAAATGGTAAATTTACGGAATGGAAGCTAAGGTGAAAGAAGGGTGACTTCAAAGGAGCTATTCTGGTTACCACAAAGTGTAGGTTATGCTGCTTTGCAAGTAAGATATGAGCACGGGTAACAAAAAGACTGGAGAGAGAATACATCTGTATTTCTTTTAAAGATTCCTTTTAATTAAACACAACAGACTCTTGGAATTCACAGCTTTAACACCTGACAGTTTTCAAAAGTAACCCAAACATTTATAGCATGTAGCAAACTGTCTTAGGTTGCACTAGCCAAGTGAACTACTGGTATGGGAGGCTGGCGTGCAAAGTGGGAGTCATCTGACTGATAAACCAGCCTGCAGCAGCAGCTCTGCAATGGGGCACTGTTTGTCTCTACTTTTTGCTATATATGCAAAAACTCTTCAGTTATATTGGCTTCATTTTATAGAAGAAATGATAAGCTTTAGTTGTATTATCAAATTTGGAGATTTATAAGACCAGGAAGCACTCCTGCTGATGTAAAGGGTCAACTGTATTTAACACCAAACTGACAAGACAGCTCTGCTTCCTCTAGAATCTGCTGTCATCAATCAATAGGAAAATAGAAAGTACACCATAGTTTTCCAGTTGTAATCAATATAAAATAGGAAATGTGCGATGCTTTTTTAAGGTTTCCCTTAAAGCAAAAATCATGTTGCTAATGCTTGAAACTTAGAAGATATCCTTCCTTCCATTTATGTAACTGAAAGCTAACCAAACAGTTTTAAAAATCGATTGGTAATTTATTTTAGGATATACTTCTCAGAATACATAAATGATATTTAGAAATGGTAGACAGATCTATTTAGTGCTTACTTTTATACCTTTCCTTAAATATTTTATGGCAAAGGAACTGTTTATAACAACTTACAAGGATTCTGTGGCTACCACTCTTTCTGCCAAACCATATAATGTATCTCCAGATGTCAAAACCACTAGCTGACTGAGGTGTGGGCTCGGTACCTTCTCCTTTCTTTCTTCTGCTGCTGTGAGTGTGGCAGTAGGATCAGCCGAAACTTCCTGAAAGAATATCACACACATATACACACAACCTGAAATAGCAAACCTAATAGTAATAAACCATGTGCTTTTGACCAAACTGGAACTATAACTAAAATACTCTCAAGACATATATTAATTAAATTCAGTTAAACTTCTTCTTGTTCTGCTTTTATATTTTGTAACTATTGACACTTTCATTTTTGCAGCAAGTGAAAATGATACTTGTATAATATCATTCAATACTATATGCTACCATCTATGCCTAGCCAGTCTGGCAAAATAAGGAATCTTTATGAATTAGGCAAGATGTTTCACAGAGACAATAGTGAAATGCCCCTCGAGAACTTGTAAATGAGGGAAATTTGGCTGCCCTCTGAAAGTCCAGCAGGTAAAAACCAAAATATGATGTGAATAATTATTTCACACCCAAACCTTAATTAAGGTAAATTTGGTAGGATCTCAAGAAGGCAGAACTAAAATAAAAACTATAATCTGAAACAGAATCAAATGTATTGGATGTGTTGGGACAGATTAGTAATGGGAAAGAAGAAGGTCAATGTAAACAAATTAAAGGGATGCCCAAAGAGCCGAGTGTGCTGGAGTCTTCAGCAATGTGCAGGAGTAAATCACTGTGTGGATAAACGTCAGTGTAGTCAACAAGAATGATGTGGTCTATCATTAGGGAAAATTAATCAGAGCTCAAATCACTCAGTTTTATTTTTACCTGATGCCATGCTCATGAGCACTCCTCTCATTACTAATTTGCCTTTCCAAGTATTCAGATACCAAACAAAGAGTTCCTCGGATATGAGTTCTGAACTTTCCTGGACTCCGTAGAAATATATCCTCTATTATAAACAGACAGACTGACCCTGGGATATTTATTTTTTCAACTTTTCTTCAATACATAGCAAGTAACTCTTATCTCTCCTGAACTTTTAGCAAATAGAAAACGAAAAAGGGAAAAAAGGGGGAAGCGGATGTGACTCAAGCAACTGAGGTCCCGCATACCACATGGGAGGTCCTGGGTGTGGTTCCCAGTGCCTTCTAAAGAAGACGGGCAAGACAGCGAGCTGATGTGACGGGTTGGCACCACGAGCTGATGCAACACAATGATGCAACAAGAGACACAAGAAGGAAAAACATAAAGAGAGACACAACAAAGCACGGAGTGGAGGTGGCTCAAGCAATCAGGCCCCACCCTCCCACATGGGAGGTACCGGGTTTGGTTCCTGGTGCCTCCTAAAAGGAAGACAAGCACACAACTAACAGACACAGCAAATGCAAAACAATGAGGGGGTGGGGAGAAATGAATAAAATAAATCTTTTAAGAAAAAAAAAGGGCAAAAAAGGGAAGTTGAACTCCCTGAAAATCTTTTTAGTGGGAAGGTTGGGGGTGTCATGAGAAGACGTTAAGTAAGGAGGTGACAGGCTGGCTACTTGGAGCAGCGGACAGCACCAGAAAACTGACAGCTCAAAATACCAACCACTCTACATATTTCAATAAATATACATTAGGGTTAAAAAGCTTCCCTTTGGAAAGCAAAACACCTAAGAACACTCTTTAGAATACTGATATTAGTATGTTAATTACTTAAATAATTGCTACAGTCAATGTCAGAGAAAGAAAGTTTTAAATATTGTTTTTTGGGGGAAGAAAGGAGAGAGGTCAAGGTAGCAATATCACATTTGCATTGTAGAAAGCACATCTCCATGGCAGTGTGGCTCTCAATAAATGATTCCTAGCAATACTGATATTATAATCTCCAAGTCACTACTCTACGTGAGGCCATGAAAGATTTTTATAATCAAATATATTTCTAATAATAATTAGCTTGAGTTAGAAATGCACATTATAATTTTAGATTATGCACAGGGTTTTCCAGGGCTGACTTGGCAACAAGTTCCATTCCTTGCATTCTGAAAAAAATTTCCAGAAGAGAAATTTACAAAAAGAAAAATTAATTAATAGAATGTTATACAAATTATGCAATAACTCATAGTACAAAAGTGCTGCTATATTTTTAAAAAATTATCTGTACATAAGTCAACCAATGCCCCTACCCCAATCCTTTAGTAAAAATTTTTAAAATTTTGATTGAATCGCAGAATGATGAAGTAGAAGAGATCCCAAATATTACGGAGTAAAACCCCTGCACTTTACATACTACTTTAAGGATGAAAAACATCAAATGTTATTATGGTGTTTAAAGGAGAGAATATATGAGTAGACAGCATAAGTAAATGTATAAATGCAAACATATTTAATGGACTTAAAAGCCCTTCAAAGAAAATACTACAACAAAAATTAGGTGCAAATAAATCTAAAACTGTTCAAAATCTAAATCTAGGATTGAGGCAGGTTAGTATGAGGGAAGGCAACTGGTCAGAATAAGGACCTTAACAGCTGGGACCCTGCTGGTCAGAACATAGCCACAGGACCCCGTCCAGAAAGCCCGAGGGAAGGCAACTACTTGAGAACAAAGCCGGAATCGTTACAACCGAAAAATCCACCAAGACCTTCGTCACAAGGTCCCATATGAAACTCCTGGGTTCAAAAGGAGCCCAGGACACCAAACAGAAAGGCCTCCCCTTTAGTTCCCAGAAAGCTAACAGGTGAAGGTAGAAAGGCAACCAATCGGAACAGTAGATAGCTGAGATGCCTCCTTAATATGGGGAGGGGGGAGGAGGAAAGGCCTTAAAAAGGCCTACCCCAGGACCCCGGGTTGTGCACCTCACCCTCTATCACACCCGCACCCATATGTTGGGTGCGTACTAGCTCTTTTCTCTCGTTTCTCAATAAACTCTTTTTACAGGCCTCATTAAACTAGCACATCTCTGAATTCTTTCTTGGATGAAGCCAAGAACCTAGAAACCCAGAGCATGCCTTTAACAGGATTACTCAATTATATAGTCACAAATCACCAACGAGTTCAGTAAGAATAAAGTAGAGAAAAAAATTCATGAAGACTTTGGGAATATAATTTACTTTTATAAATTTTAGCAACTGGTTAGAAAATGGCTTTATACCTCTTTATCTCTTTTTTATATCATATCTCCTACTAAAGATATTTTCTCATTACAATCTCTACTCAACTAGTATTTAAACGGTATTGTGGGAATAACAACTGTGCTTCCTCTAGGGAGAATCAGAATGAGGGAATTATGCAGGTTAAGTAATGTTGTAATTCCATTATTTACTTCCTTCTACTTACAAGGAAACTCACCAACCCACCCCTGCACATACACACACATTCACACACAATTAAAATTTGACACTGTTTGTTGTCAACTGGTTGCCTGTGCTATTTAATTAATTCTGGCGTTTATTTAATCCTCACCTACTGACTGTCCAAGTGAGAAACTTGGAACCACTCCTGACTCTCTTTCCTCACCTCCCCCAACCAGTCACTAAAACATACCTGAACAGACACCTCTCTCAACCGTTTCTTTCTGATACCACTACTTAATGAGGCTCCAAGCCCGTTAGCTTTCCTATCTGGACTATTCTAAAAGCCTCTCTACAGAGACCTCTGCCTCCAGCTTCTGTTTCTACTCCAGTTTCCACACAGTTAACTGGCTTATCTTTTTACAATACAGATGTGGTCTTTCTAAAGGTGTGGTTTGACCACACCTCTGCCCAGTTAAAAAGCCTCAAATGACTATCCATGCCTTACAGGAAGTTTAACCTTGTTACTATGGTATGAGTCCTTAGAAATGACACCAGTTACCTTGCCAGCCCGCTGGACTACTTGCTCTGCTGAGACTCCCACCTTACCAGCTCTCTTCCTCATTTTTTAAGCCTGAATGCAGATTTCACCTCCTTTCTCTAACTTTCTCTTATGTCCCAAGAAGAATTAGTATCTTACTTGGATTCCCATTATCTAAGCACGGATGTATGTAGGTTAATATATGGCATAAAATGCTCTTTATTAGTTGTTTCCTAACTCTCCCATCTCATTGTGAGTTCTTAGAGACCAGAGTCCAGTTTTATTATCTTTGTATTGCAAAAGTTGGCATGCCTCTGGGCATTAGGAGCCCATCAATTAGTTGAACTGATGAAGATGATGACAGTGATAAAAGTCTTCACTTCCTTTCCTCTCATTCTTTTTTTTTTTTAAAAAGACAAATATTTTATTGTCTCACTGATATGAACTAAATACAATGAGTAGACTTATTAATTTTATTTGTTTATTTTGTTGGCTTCATTTGTGAAGACGTTTTAGATCACAGATGGGTTACAACTATGGCAGGGGAGGATCATTGGTGTGGGATGTCAGTGATGGGGGATGCATGGGAGGAGGTTCACCTGTGGCATACCTATAAGGCATATGAAAGAGTTCAAGTGTTCATGGGCATGGTAGGTGGAGATGCACACAATAAACAAAAGAATATCAAATTCTCATCTTGGGGAGTTCTGCCACATTCTGTAATGGGACAGCAAGAATCCCCTGAGTATAGGGGCAGTGACTAGTGAAGGAGGATGGACTATGGAAGGGCCCTTGATATTGATGACTGTATTTATGAACCTTTTCTTTTGAAATTGAAACTTAGCCTAGTATTATAAGTTGCCTAAGAGTTACCTCCTGAGAGCCTCCTTGTTGCTCAAATGTGGCCTCTCTTTAAGCCAAACTCAGCCTATAAATGTATTACCTTCCCCACCCCCTGCCCAGTGTGGGACATGACTCCTGGGGATGAGCTTCTCTGGCACCAATGGATAACTACCAAGCATCAACTAGCAATGCAACTGGAAAATGACCTTGACCAAAAGGGGGAAAAGGTAAAGACAAATGAGTTTATATGGCTAAAAGACTTCAAAGTAAGTTGGGAGGTCATTCCAGAGGTTACACTTATGCATGTCTCATCAGGTTCTCATTCTCTTTCAAACTCATTCCAATCAGGCTTTTGTCTGTCCCCCTCCAAAAAAAAAAAAAAAAAAACAGTTATAAGATCTTATAGTCTACTCTCCAGATTATGCTATCCAGACCTACAGTTTGAAATGCCATCTACATGACAGTAACTGCAAAATTTATAAACCTAGCCCTGACCTCTCTCTTACCTTCAGAAACATCAAATTGCATTTAATATCTGAAACTGAACTCTATGTCTTCATCAAATGTGTCACTCACTCCTATAATGGCACCTTCAATCTGCAGTTGTTCTAGCCCACAAGTGAGGCATTATCTTTGGCTCTTCTTGGTTTCATACCCCAATTCCAATCTGTCAACAAATTCTGATGGCTCTACCTTCAAAACAGATCCAGAATCTGACTATATTTCACCACTTCTTCCACTATCACCTTGGTTCAAGCCACCTCATCTCTCATCAAGGCTGGTACAGAAGCCAAAATAATACCCTTTTAAACATTATTAAGTTAGAACTATCAATTCTTCTGCTTAAAGGTTTTCAATGGCTTCCTGACTTGCTCAGAGAATAAAGTCCAAAGGTCCTACATGATCTAGGCCCTGGCTACCTGTCTGGTTTCATCACTGTCCCTCTTGCAACCTCACCTTAAGGGCTTTACATTACCTTGTGCCCTCAACCTGAAACACTTTTCCCCAAGATCCTCTCCCTACTAGAAAAATAAGTATGGTTGGGGAGTTTGTCTTTTCTTTACTTCCATAATTGTATTATTGGCTCCTAGAACTAAGCCTGGCATAATATCAAGTGTTCAATAAATAAACAGGCACCAAATGCGCCCAAATAAAATCACAGAATGGTCTCTCTTCTACCCTCTTTGCACAGTTCTTCACATTTCTCAACACTATCTGACATTAAATCAGATATTTATTTCTTATCTGCCTCCTCACTAGAGGGACCATCAGTCTACTGCAAAGTTCATAGGCATTAAGTGAATTAGTAAAAAAAAAGATGAAAAATAGCTATACAAATATCTTGTATCCCCTGAACATTGTACCCTAATCACCTATCTTTTTGCCTTCTGTCTACCTTTAGCACCTCCTGTAGCACTCTGTATTTTCTCCTTAGTCATGGTTTTGAATACTCATCTCAGAAAAGTCAAAGAATAGTGAGAGAGACTTGAAACCTTGAAACATGAAAAACTAATAAAGGGACTGGAGAAAGCAATAACTCCCTTGGACAAGATGGCTAGGCTGGCCAAAATGCCCCAATGGGGTTGAAATGTGAATAACAGAAAATACTTCTACAGAGACAAGATTTAGCTGCATCCTAACAAAGTGCTTTCTCTCTGGCAAAAGTGTCAAAAGGCAAGAAGTGCTGCTTTGGATGGCAGTGAGTTCCCTATTGCTGGAGAGGTTCAAGCAGAAGCTCACAGTTAGTCTGTATAAAAACCATACAGGTTATATGAGCACAGACAAGTTTTCTTCTATGACTTTATGAGTAGAAATCTGGAGTATTATACTCCAAAAACACAACAAGCCTTTTCTAAGCATCAAACACTACCTCTTTTAAAATATTTTATTACTAAATTCTAACAAGAACTGACATGAACTTTCTGCCAATATTGTGCAACCTTGAATAAATTCAAAATAGCTCAATGATTACCATGAAGAGCACACATTTGTTATAACACAGTTACTTTTGAATCTCATTGTTTTGTGATTATATCACCATACATACAACATATTCACAATAACTAAAAGCTTCTTTGAATTTAAATATTAACTACTTAATTTGGGATAGAACTAGTTTGGGATAGAACAGAGATGGAACTCTAGCAGGTGATGAAAGACCAGGAGAAGGGAACACAGTTTATTTCCAGGTTTGACCTTAGCTACCTCCTTCCCTACCGCCTACACAAACGTGGTGGGAAGGTACATTCCCCCTTTACTCACAGGGCTGTTTCACAAAGACATTATTTCAGAGATCACTGGGATTGTATCCCCTCATTTCAAAAGACTTTCATTAAGATGTCTTCCTTTGTTCCCAGCTCATACTGGCAACTTAGGCATAAAAATTATGCTAATTATCTACTAAAAGGCTAAAGTTTTGTGTTTACATTTAAGGAAATCTGCTTGAAGACAGCAAGAGAGTTAAAAAAAAATGTCAAGTTCAAATGATGTGTGCTTATGTGCACACTTAAATGGAAAAGCTCTTATTAAATTAGATCAGTGTTTCAGTTTATACCAGTACAACGAAATGATACAATCCTTTGAAAACTTTAAGAAATGAAACTTTTATCTTTTATTCTCATGACAAAAGTTACACTTTTAAGCCTTTCCTGCCACTAATTTACTACCACAAAGATAATTCATAGTTATGGACTTTCCTGGACAAATTTGAAATACATTTTTTATTATCAAAACTTCAATTTGGCAAAGTTATTAAAGCAAACAATTTAGTTATCACCAAATGGATATTTAAATATCTACATTTATGGTGCCATTATCACCTATACCACCTTCTTTTACTACTCTTACCCTATTAGACCTCCCTTTGTAGACATTTTCTTTGATGTGTCAAACAAATTTTCTTAGTTTACACTGAATTTATGTTAAACAATTTCAGGTGTCATTTTTAAAACCACAATGACTCCACTTTCCTATTTACAGGTTAAAGAGAAGCAAAAATTAGAAGATATTAATGGAGAAAAATGAAATTACACAAGAGTGTTTATTAAAATTTTAATTGACATGGAGAAATACAAGGAAAAATACTAATTCCATCTAGTTGGTTCCAGATTAATAAGGCTATAAATTTTTCCCTTACTCTTTATTTTCCTTCTTAACCCTTATTGGTATTGACACAATATTATATATTTATTTGTCTGTCCCAATAAAATACAAGAAAAACAGGAATTATCTATTCTGTATAGTGATGCATTCTTAGCACTCTAACAATGCCTAGAATATAAAAATTATCAAGTATTTTTTAAAATAAATGATTATATTGCTTTATAAAAACTTCAGTAACAATAGTATGTACACAATATAAGAATTATTTTAAAAAAAAAAAAAAGAGGAAAATGATTGCTTGTTTGGGTAGGTGATGAAACGGGGAATATTTAGAGAATCCTGGTGTTAATATAGAGAATTGTACCAAATAATATAAATTTCTGGCTACAGTGACCAACCACAAGAAAAAAATCTTTCTTATTTTAAAAGGTTAAGACTACAAAAGGTCAGCCCAATGTTAATGCTACCTAACTAATCTTAAAACATGCATTTCATCACATAACAGAAGAGTCAAGAACCAGGATTGCCTATTACATAGCATACCAAACCCCAACTACCCTCTTTGAATCTAAAAGCCATTCATAAAGTGGTCCCAGACACTTTCAACAACATAACTAACTCCTCAGCACACACAAGTACCCTAGTCACAAAGATCTACCAAAATCTGGACCAGGCCTGCTCTCACCTGAAGGTCCTTGCTCAGTCTCTATATCTTAATTTGAATGTCATTCTTCTCTTTCCCATTAAACCCACAACTGTTTTGCAAATTCTAGCACAAGTTTCACTTCCTCCTTTAGTCATCCTATAACATCAATTTGTCACATAACCCTTTCTTCTCTCTGAACTTGCAATGGAATATAGTAAGGAATATAGTCTTTCGTATATACTAGTTTTCTCTCTCTCATCAGACTATAAGTACCTTTAATTCCTAATCACACTTAGTGTAATACTAATTACATGGGCACTCAATATATGTACAGACATATGCTTATATGTATTTGATTGCATGATTAATTTCTATTTATGAAAGCCAAAGGAATTGATTCTAATTGATTACTTACCAGATCAATAAGGCTTTCTTGAATTCTGTTAAGAGTTGTTCTTAGTCTACTACTACTAAGGCCTAGTCCTGTTGATTCCAACTGAAAAAGAAAAAGTGAGGCAAGTTAAATCACTTTGGAGATAATATTGCCAATGTTATAACTTCAAATTAACCAAAGTTAAGTATAAGATGAATTTTCACTCAGACACTTAAACATGAGGGCTTCTAAACTGCATCTGAAAATTCCAACACAGCAAGCAAAGTTGTCAAACCTTAGCCCTCAATGGAACAAAACAACCATTTACATGTGTGCATCGATTTTATGAATTATAAGGAGAGATTTTACCAGAATTTCTTTCTTATACGTTATTTTTTTAGTTACAAACTTGAGATTTTGGATGTTTAAAGACAGTACACTGTGTTGTATTTAAGGTACATTGCGTTGGATATATATAGAATAACAATGGAGTGCTGCTAATTTATATTTCTCATGCAAATTATACAGTCTAAATCCTCATTAAAAAAATCAATGAAATTTTCTATTAGGCTTAGTAAACATTTCAAAGTATAGTATTCTATATCAGAGTATAGTATTCTATTCACTACAACAAAGCCAAAGCATTTGTTAAAGTTTTCACTTAAAATCATAAATGACAAGGAAGACTTGACAGTTAAGACATGGAAAGTCAATAAGTCTGTTCTCTGTATGAGATTCAATCAATGAAAATTAATTTAGAGGTAATCACAGATTTAGACATCTAAAAAACTATTAAAATGTTCTCTATGAACCAATACATTTATAATGTTAATAATAGTAAATTATAAAGCATAAGTCACATTTATGCACTCATAGAAATTATATATGTGACTATATGCATACATATATACACAATCATAAGCATGTACATACATTGTTTCTCATCCTTTCCCACCTGAGATGCAAGAATAAGAATTCATTTACATACTATGTGTTAGAAAGCTAAAACAGCTGTGTGATGACAAGATGTAGTAAAACATGACTAATTTTACACAAACACTATTTTCCCTAGGTTTTATAAACAAACTCAATTCATTTTTCTTTATTCATTAGGATATTGTTTATATATAATTAAATTCAACAATTTTAAGTATGCAGTTTCATGAATTTTAGTAATTGTATGTAAGCGAGTGACCACCAACATAGTTGAAATATAGAAGAGTTCCTTTACTGTAAAATTGTCTGCATGCCCTTTGCACTTGATCCCTTCCCTGCACTATTAAACCCTGATCTGCTGTCACTGTATGGAGTTTTGTATTTTCTAAAATAGAAAACACAAAAGAATCATATAGTATGTAGTCTCTTGTGTTTGACTTCTTTCACTTAGCATTGTTTGAGATTCATCCATGTTTCGAGTCTATTAGTGTTTTTGTGCTCTTTTATAGCTTAATAGTATTCCACAATATGGATATAGCCCTATTTGTTTACTTATTTACTTGGATGAACATTTGGGTTCCAGTTCTTAGCTAATATAACATTCATGAGCATGTTTTTGTGGACATATGTTCCCATTTCTCTTGGGTAAATACCTAGGGGTAAAAAATCCTATAATAAATATGTTTTTAACTTTACAAGGTATTCCCATACTGTTTTCCAAAGTGACCTTTGCATTTCTGTTAGCAATATATGTGAATTCTGGTTGCTCCACAACCTTGTCAATACTTGATATTGTCAATCCTTTTAACTGTAACCATTTTGTGAATGTGTAGTAGTATATCACAGTGGTTTTGATGTACATTTTGCTGATGACCAGTGATGTAGAGCCTACTTTCATTTGCATTTAGTCATTGGAATATCATCTTTTATGAAATATCTGGTCAAATCTTTTGCCAATTTAAAAAATTGGGCTGTTTGTCTTCTTACTGAGTCTTTTTAAATTTTTATGTTTGGGTTTGTTTATTTTTAATGAAGCTGTAGATTACATAAATGTTACATCGAAAAAATAGGGGATTCCGACATGTCCCCCCACACACACACTTTCCCATATTAAAAATATCTTTCATAAGTGTGGTACATTTGTTACAATTGTTGGACACATATTGAAACATTGTTACTAACCATGGAATATAGTTCACATTATAGTTTACACTCTGCCCCGCACGATTTTATAGGTTTTGACAAAATGTATAATGGCCTGTATCCGTCATTGCAATGTCACACAAGACAATTCCAATGTCCTGAAAATGCCCCCATGTTACACCTGTTCTTTCCTCTTCCATCCCTCAGAACCTCTGATGGCCACCACCTTTATATCAATGATACAAGTTCTTCCATTGCTAGATTAATAGTAAGTCTATAATAGAATAATAATAAGTCTACTTTAGTCCATTGCTCATTCCACAGTCTTGAAAATTTTAAGATGGTGATGCCCACTCTGTTTCTAATTGAGAAAGGGGCTAGATCCCATGGGGCAGATGGATGGAACTGTCTTGCTTGCAGTTGCAGACACACTGTTCTTTGGGATGGGCATTGTCCATCATCATCTCTTTGTTAGTTGTCCTGGGTGAGTCCACTGAGCTGGAGAGTAAGTGTTGCAACTTTGCTGAGATTTGGGGCTCAACTGACACATGAAAAGACCAAAGATTTAAGTCTGGGACATATATTTTAAAAGTATAGTGCTAATTATAGGTTCCCTGGGGAGTCCTGCTACATTCTCTAATAGAATGGCAAGAATCCCAAGTACATGGGCAGTGCCTACTGAAGAAGACAGACCATTATGCCAGGCCCTTGATATTGATGATAATACTTATGAAACTTTTCTTGTGAAATTGAAACTTAGCCTACTATTATACATTGCCCAATAGTTACCTCCTGAAAGCCTCCTTGTTGCTCAAATGTGGCCTCTAAGCCAAACTCAGCATATACACACAAACTCAGCATATACACACACTCCTGGGGATGAGTGTCCCTGGCACCGAGAGATTATTACCAAGCAGCAACTAGCAATGCATTTAGAAAAAGACCTTGACCAAAAGGGTCAAATGAGTTTTTATGGCTAAGAAATTTCAAAGTGATTCTGGAGGTCATTCCAAAGGTTATGCTTATGCACATTTCAGCAGGATCTCATTGACTGCAACAGTAAACAGTGGGGCTCCAGAGGGTTCAAGAGACATCTAGACACTATAAGCAGGGAAGACAGGCTCAGGAATTTGGTACCCTGTCAACAGGCCTCACTTGGGAATTTATGCTCCCCAGTGTAACTAGACTCACTTCTAGTTTCCTTAAACATGGCTCTTCTGCCCCTTTTATTTTTTACTGATTCTTAAGTTGTTTACATTCTGTATAATTTGCCCTTTCTCAATGTTTTACAAAATTTTCTTCCAGTGTAACTTGCATTTTTGTTTTCTTAACTGTCTTTCAAAAAGCAAAAGTTAATCATGAAGAAGTCCATTTTATCAAGACTTTCTTTTATAGTCCATGCTTTTTGTTTCTTCTTTTTAAGAAGCATATGCCTAACAATGTCACAAAGACCGTCTCCTCAGTTTTCTTCTAGAACTTTTAGAGTCTTGGATCTTATATTTGTACCTATAAAATTTTTAAATTTAAATTCTGTGTATGCTATGAGGTAAGGAAGGATTGAAGTTTTTTTCTATACATATATCCAACTATTCCAGCACTATTTATTGAAAAAAAAAAAAAAAAAAAAAAAAACCCACTACCTTTTCTCCAATGAATTACCTTAGTATCTTTTTCAGAAATCAACTGATCATGTAAGTGCGCAATATCTCTGGACTCTCTATTCTGTTACACTGATCTATATGCCTATCTTTAAGTCAATACTACAATATCTTGATTACTGTAGCTTTAGAGCAAGTCTTTAAAGAAAAAAATCTAAGCCAAAATTCTTTTGGCTGTTTGGATATTTTGTTTTTCTATAAATTCTGAACTCAGTTTGTCAATTTAAAAAAATTTTTGTTACAATTTTAATTGAGATTGAATTAAATCTACAGATCAATTTGGGGAGTACTGCTTTCTCAATAATACTGAGTCTTCTAATACATGAACATGGTATATATCTTCATTATTTAGTTTATTTATAGATTCTTACCTTTCCATTCCTAATGATTTAATATTTCAGTGTACAAGTCTGTCAAATTTTCTGTGAAATTTCTTCTTAAATTTTAATGCTATTGCAAATAAAGATTTTTTTAAAATTTCATTTTCTAATTGTTCATTACTATTGATTTTTGTATACTGTCTACTGTCCTTGTATCCTTGAAGCTTTCTAAATTTATTAATTAATTCTAGAAGTTTTCTTGTAGATTACATAGGATTTCCATAAATGATATCAACTGCAAATAAGGACTTTTACTTCCTTCCAATGTATGTACCTTATATTTCTTGTCTTGCCTTTCTGTAGTGTACCTCCAGTACACTGTAAAATAAAAGTGGTGTGGGTCGACATCCTTGTTATGTTTCTTCATCTTAGGTAGAAAGTACTGAGTGTTTCACCATTGTGTATGATGCTGTTTTATATACATCCATAATCAGGTTTAGGAATTTTCTGCTCTTACTAGTTTTGAGCTTTTCATGTAAAAAAGTGTTGAACATTGTCAAATGCTCTTTCTGAATCTAATCAATCAGTTTTTTATTACTCTATTAACATGATAAATTACAATGACTAGTTTTAGGATGGGATTTTAGGCTTGCATTCCCAAGACAAAAGTCAGTTGGTCATGAATTATTTTGGTAATATTTTCTCAGGTGTTTTTTTTTTTTAATCTATGCCTATGAGGGATATTGATCTATAGTTTATCATTTCTTGTGGTGTCTTTGTCTGGCTTAGGAATCAGGGTAATATTAGCCTCAGAAAATAAACTGTGACTTTCCTTTTCTGAAAGTCTGAGGAGCATTGGTATTATTTTTAAGGTTTTTATTTATTAATTTAATTTATTTAATTGATAAGAGCTGTTCAAGTTTCCTATTTTTTTTTTTTAGGTCAGTTTTTCCTCATTTGCATTTGTCAAGGTATTTGTCCATTTAATCTAGTTTGGCAAATTTATTCACCTAGAGTTGTTCATAATATTCTCTTATCCTATTGTTATTATCTGAAGGATCTATAGCGATAGCCTTCTTTCATTCTTGATACTGAAATTTGAGTCTTATTTTTTTTCTTATCAGTGTGGGCTATAGATTTATCAATTTCACTCATTTTTTTAAAAAGGGAACAACTTTTAGTTTCATAGAATTTTTTCTATTGCTTTCTGTTTTCAATTTCTTTGATTTCTTCTTTTTTCTTTATTATTTCCTTCCTTCTGATCACTTTGGGTTTCATTTACTCTTCTTTATCAAGCTTCTTAAGATGCAAGCTTAGGTCACTGACTTTAAACTTTTCTTCTTTTCTACTATGGGCATTTAAAGCTATATACTTCCCTTTAAGTACTGATTTAACTCTTCCCACAACTTTTGATATGTTGTGTTTTCATTATCATTCAGTTGATAAACTCAATAACAGCTTTAGAAACACAAAAAGGAGGTGCAGGAAACATTAATTCTGTGGTAAAAAGATGTTCAGTTCAAAATTTATAATTATTTTAACAAATATTTTCTATTATCTTCTGAACGTATTAGTGATCACTAAAGTCATTAGCCAATATTTAAAATGTCCCATTTATTGCGTAGTAATTATACATGGTACCAGATTTAAACAAGCAAACCTCCACATTTTTAATTGCCAAAATATGGTAAGGTTAGAGACAGATGTTGTGTTTTTCGGCCAAAATAGTGAATAACATGCAATACGTTCTCACATCAAAGTTTAAAACTGATATATAAATAAGAAAATTAGGAAAAAGAAAATTGATATCAATAATTTTGTACTTGGATAAATTTCAAAATAATAATATTTGTGTATTTTTAAAAAAGAGAATGAAAAATTTTACTGTGCATTTAAAAAGTAAATATATTTTAATAGAAACAGACTTTCCCTCCAAAGGTGGACTTACTGAATCATTCCGGCCAAAAAATGTATATATGGCATATAAGTAATAGTCAAATAGCTGAGACATGAAATGAATAACATCAAAGGCAATTGGTTTAAGAATGTTCATCATCTGCATATATTTTCCTGAAAAGAAAAAATAAAGTAAAAATTAAGAACAAAATTAAATGTTAGTCTATAACTATAGAGAAAATGAAAATACTTTACTAAATGCAACCTAATTTTTTAAGTTAGGTTTTCCTAAAATTCTTAGTATATCTCCAGCATGTTCCTATATAAACTTGGCAATATTATCTCTTTAATACCATGTGTTATACAATCCTATTATCAGTATTTAGAAAAATTATAGTTTATGTAATGGTATAAAACAAATGAAAATTTTAAAAGCAAAGCTCCTGTTTCATATATGCAAAGACATAAAAAACATATATATGTAAAATAATAAATGGAATGATACTCAGGTGTCAAAATCTGCAACTAGTGATTTAAATCATCTTCCTTAATTGTTACACCAAAAAGCAAGCAAAAAGAGTATTACAAAAATTCTATAATTCATTCTTTCCTGGCATGTTTTAAATTCTTCCAATGAACTGAAATTATAAAAAATAGGTAAATGAGAAATAAGAAAACAGCAATATATACATGATAAAAACTTTAAGAAAGACCATTTCCTGCCTAATCAGATTTGTGAAGGATTCAATCAGTGCTCATTCTAGACTGTGAACTACTACGGCACTTTAAAGTACAACTTTAACCAAATGATAGCACCCATCCAAGCAAAATCCCACAATGGTTTTTCATCTCAGTGTAAAAGCCAAAGTCCATACAATGGCTCTCATGAGTCCATTATCTGCCACCTTTATGCCCACCCCCATAACCCACTACTCTCCTTTCATGTACACTCAGCTCCAAAATTTCTGATCTCCTTGCTGCTTTTAGAACACACCAAGCACTGTGGTGCCCATATGTTTGCTGTTGCCTTTGCATGGGATATTCTTCTCCAAGGAATTATAATGGCTTGTTCTCTCACCTTCTTCAACTCTGCTCCAATGTCATTTTCTCAGTGATGCCTTCCCTAAACATCCTGCTAAAATTAAGATGTCTACATGTCTTTTCCTTTCCCTGCTTTATTTTTCTCCAGAGCATGTATCATAATCTCAAAAACTATACATTTTGGGATATGGATGTGGCTCAAGTGATTGAGCTCCCATCTACCATACAGAAGGTCCAGGGTAAGATTACTGATTCCTCCTGGTGAAAAGCAAGCTGGCCCACACTGCAAGCTGGCCTGAGTGGAGAGCTGGCCTGAGCCGAGTGCTGGTCCACGCAGAGTGCTGGCCCACGCAGGAGTGCTGGGCTGCACAGAGAGCTGGCGCAGAAAGATGATGTAATCAAAAAAAGAGACACAGAGGAGAGACAATAAGAGATGCAGCAGACCAGGGAGCTGAGGTAGCACAAGAGATTGAGAACCTCTCTCCCACTCCAGAAGGTCCCAGGATTGGTTCCTGGTGCTGCCTAAAGAGAAGACAAGCTGACACAGAAGAACACACAGAAAGCAGACAGCAAGCACAAAACAATGGGGGAACGGGAGGGGGGGAATAAATAAAATATATCTTAAAAAAAAAAAAAAAAGCTATACATTTTGCTCATTTACTTTTCTTCCTGTCTTCCTCCCTGCACTAAAACGTAAATCGCAAGAAGCCAGAAATTTTTGTGTTTGGTTCACTGCCATGGCCCTTGTACCCACAACAGTACCTTGCACACAGGGGGCACTCAATAAGGTATTAACTTAATGAATGGATTAAGCACATTTAACATTAAAGAAAGTCAAACACCTTTCTCTATGAAATTTACAGTAGGCATAAAAGAACAATACAATCAAGAGATAAAAATTACCTGCCAATTAGTTAGGGAAATTAAATATACACTTTAACTGTTTCTTTTCTCAGAAAAGTTATTCCCAAGTTTATGTGCTTTATTTTCCCCAACCATTTAACAATTACAAAAAAGATAGTGGGAGCTATCTTAATTTTGTAGATTATCCACATATAAATACAATGCCACCTTATATTTTTCCAAATGTTGCTAAAAGATAAGTCATACGCATTTAATACAAAACCGATTAAAACTACATCATATAGAACAACAAGCAAGATGGCGGCAGAGTTAAGGAGCTGCTAGAGTCAGCTATCACCCAGAGCTATCTAAAGACCTATTTGGGGGACTCCAGGAGACCAGAAGAGCTCCTGCAACATCCTTGAAAGAATGGAAGGAGGGACTGCCCAACTGCAGAGAAGATTCATGAGTAGAGCACACCATGTCAGGGAGGCTGGAGCCCATCCTCCATTGGCAGCACAAGCTGTCTCAGGAGCTATTCCGTGGCTGGAGTTGGAAGCTCAACTTCCCAAAAACAGGGGAGGAAGAAACAGCTGGGCACCAGCTTCAGCTACTGATAAGTAAATTTGGAGGGCTAAAGTACAATCCTAAAAACAGCTAAAGTTTGAATCTGTACAAGTCAGAAAGAGGCCTGTAGCTGCCATTTTAACTCTGCCCATGGTACAAAGGGAAGTAGGGAGGATTGAAAATCACAGTGCTGGTAGGGACCAGCTTCTTTCCATCCAGATCAGATTGCAGCTCTAGCCTAAGCCCCAGCCCCACCTCCAGCAGGGAAGAACCTGGGGGCATGTACACCAGCCTCTCCTGGAAAATACAGGCCACATCACGGAGGCTGGTGATCATCCTACTCTGGCAGTGCAAACGGCCTCAGGAGCTATACTGTGGCTGAAGTTGGACAATCCATTTCCCAAAAACAGGGGAGGGAGAGATGGATGGCCACCGACTTCAGCTACTGATTAGTAAATTCGGCTGGCTAAAGTATAACTCTAAGAACAGCTAAAGTTTGAACCTGCCCATGTCGGAAAGAGGCTGGTAGCCACCATTTTGACTCAGCCCATGGCATGAGGGGAAGCCAGGCTGACTGAAAATCACAGTGAAGGTAGGGACTGGCTTCTTTCACTCAGATTGGACTGCAGCCCTAGCCTAGGCTTCAGCCTGACCTCTAGCAGGGAGAAGGCTGGCAGGCTCTACAGCAGCCTCTCTGGGAAATGCAGGTACAATCAGCTGGCACAGACTGAACAGTCGGAAGTCTACTGGGGCAACTGCGGTCATTTTGGACCCACACAGCATAGACTGCTGCCCATACCTGCAGCTCCATCCCTGTCCAAGACAGGGGAGAAAGGGGCATGAAGCTTCATCTGTCTCTTTGGGCAACTAAAGTCTAGGCCTGCACAACTTGGATTATTACACATGGCTGTGGCTCTGTCCCTACCTCTGGCAAAGGAAAAAGTTGGGAGAAGCTTCATGGGTCCCTTGGGCAATGTGGGCAGCTTGAGCCTCCACAGCTTACAGCACCAACTACATCCTTGGCTCCTACTATACAACCAGCAAGGTGGAAAGGTCAAGAAAGCCCTAAATAAAAGGAGAAACTGCACCCAGAATAAATACATCTAGTAAGCCAGATGCCAAGACACCCACAAAAAATTACAATCTACATCAAGAAACAGGAAGATATGGCCCAGTTAAAGGAACAAGATGAGCTTCCAAATGACATAAGGAGTTGAGACAACTAATCATGCATGTTCAAACAAATCTCCTTAATAAATTCAATGAGATGTCTAAAAGATTAAGGATATTAAGAAGACATTGGATGAGCACAAAGAAGAATGTGAAAGCATACACAGAAAACCAGCAGATCTTACGGGAATGAAAAGCACAATAAATGAAATTGAAAATAAACTGGAATCATACAAAAGCACATTTGAGGAGGCAGAAGAAAGGACTGGTGAGCTTGAAGAAATGGCCTCCGAAAGCAAACAAACAAAAGAACAGATGAAGAAAAGAATGGAAAAAATTGAAGAAGGTCTCGGGGAAATAAATGACAGCAAGAGACATGCAAACATACTTGTCTTGGGTGTCCCAGAAGGAGAAGAGGGAAAATGGGCAGAAGGAATATTTGAAGAAATAATGGTCGAAAATTTCCCAACTGTATTGACAGACATAGATATCTATGGTCCAAGAAGCACAACAAACTCCCATCCAAACAAATACAAACAGACCAACTCCAAGACACACTAATCAGAATGTCAAATGCCAAAGACAAAGAGAGAATTCTGAGAGCAGCAACAGAAAAGTGATGCATAACATATAAGGGATACCCAATAAGATTAAGTGCTGATTTCTCACCAGAAGCCATGGAGGTGAGAAGACAGTGTATATTTAAAATACTGCAAGAGAAAAACTTCCAGCCAAGAATCTTACATACAGCAAGACTGTCTTTCAAAAATAAGGGTGAGTTTAGAATATTCACAGATAAACAGAAACTGAGAGAGTTTGTAACCAAGAGATTGACTTTGCAGGGAATACTAAAGGGTGTGGCTACAGTCTGAAAAGTAAAGACAGGAGGGAGAGGCTTGGAAGAGAGTCTAGAAATGAAGATTATATCAGTAAAAGTAACTAAAAGTGTCAAAAGAGTGGTGAAAATAAAATACAACAGATAAAATCCAAAGGTCAAAATGGGTGAAACAAGAATTGCCTTTACAGTAGTAACATTGAATGTTAATGGATTAAACTCCTCAATCAAAAGACATAGACTGGAAGAATGATAAGAAAATATAAGCCACCTATATGCTGTCTGCAAGAGACTCACCTTAGTCCCAAGGGTACCAATAGATTGAAAATAAAAGGCTGGAAAAAGATATTCCACACATGTAGCAACCAAAAAAAAAAAGTCAGAGTAGCTATACTTATATTAGATGAAATAGACTTTAAAAGACAATAGTAATGTGCAATCTGAGGAAGACAGGAAAAAAATTCCGTTTACAATAGCAACTAAAAGAATCAAATATTTAGGAATAAACATAGCCAACAGTATAAAGCACTTGTATTCAGAAAACTACAACGCATTGTTAAAAGAAATCAAAAAAGACCTAAATAATTGCAGGAACATTCCAAGCTCACGGATTGGAAGACTATCATTAAGATGTCAATTCTACCCAAATTGATATACAGAGTCAATATAATCCCAATAAAAATTCCACCACCATTTTTTAAATAAATGGAAAACATGATTATCAATTTTATTTGGAGGATAGGGATCCCAAATAGCCAGAAACATCTTAAAAAGGAAAAGTAAAGTTGGAGAACTCTCACTTCCAGACTTTAAATCATATTATCTAGCTACAGTGGTAAAAAAAACAGCATGGTACTGATATAAAGACAGACACATAGACCAATGGAACCAAAATGAGGGTTCAGAAACAGACCCTCACATCTATGGTCAAGTTGATTTTTGACAAGCCTGTCAAACCCCCCACCACCACCACCCAGCTCAGGCAGAACAGTCCATTCAACAAATGGTGCTGAGAGAACTGGATATCCAAAGCCAAAAGAAGGAAAGAAGATCCCTATCTCACACCTTATATAAAAATTAACTCAAAATGAATTTTAAAAACCTAAATATAAAAGCAAGAACCATAAAGCTTCTAGAAGAAAATTTAGGAAAATATCTTCAAGACCTGGTAGTAGGTGGTGGATTCGTAAAGGAGATTAAGAGGAGGACTAAGATGGACTACTGATGTTTAATGTATGCAGAAGTTTTAATTAACTTTATTGTAAAAGTGTGGAAATGTATAGAGTTGATGGTAACACATTACAGTGAGTAACAGCTGGTTTATAAATGGGAATGTGGCTGAAAAGGGTAGTCTAGGGATGTAAATGCCACCTGAAAGAAAGCTAGAGAATAATCTTGGAACTGATTAACACAGTAAACCCAGAAGTGGATGAGAAATGTGTTTGATGGTACAGATGCAAGAATGCCCTTTGTTAGCTAGAGCAGATATACTGTATGTATGTATATTGTATGGTGGTGGAGGGAATGTGAAGAAGCATGGGAAAAATACAACTGGAGTGACCTATGGATTGTGCTTAATAGTAATAATGTAATATTCATGTATCTATGCCAAAGATGTACTGTGTTGATAATGGTGGAGTATGGAAAAAGTGTGCCAAATATATGCCATGGACCTGGTAATAGTTGGATGATATTATCTCATAATCTGTAACAAATGTTCTACCATGGTGTGGTGTGTTAATAGAGGGGTGTTGTATGGCAATTCTGCAATTGTGCATGATTGTTTTGTAAGTTTACAACTTCTGTCATAAAAATATATTTTAAAAATAGTAATAAGGTGGATTGGGGGGCGAAATACACCAAATGTAAGATAAGTACTATAGTTAGTAGTAAGATTTTGAAGATATTTTTTTATCATTTGTAACAAATGTCTCACAACAATGCAAGGTGCAAGTAGTGGGCTGATGTTATGTGACCCCTGTATGATATTATGCATGTTTGCTTTGTAAGTTCACAACTTTTACTATTAGCTTATTATTTATGTATGTTCATATATAAATAATAATAATAGGGTGAGTTGGGTGAAAATATACCAAATGTAATATACTTTGGTTGGTAGTAATATTTTGAGGATGCTCTTTAATCATTAGTTAAAAATGTTTCACAATGATGCAAGGTATTGTTGGTAGGGTGAGGTATGAGAGCCCTGAATGATGTTATGTATGTTTGTTTGGTAAGTTCACAACTATTACTATATACTTATTGTTATGTATGTTTATGTAGGAGTGATACACTTCAATAAATTTTTTAAAAATAAAAAAAAAATAAAAGATGCCATATACTTGATCTAGTAATAAAATTATTTACCCAGTTGTGAATTTGAAACAGACAGTGGCTAGTGTATTTACTTAATAGGAAGTTTGAAAACATCTAAATAAAAAAAATAAAAAAAAAAACCTTCTAAAAGCAATACATTTTTTAGTGAGAAAATTAATTACTACCAAATTTAATATTTTTCTAATATTTCCTCAGGGAAAAGTTAAAAAAGTAGAGAAGTACAGAAGGATAGAAATTGTTACAGTAAGTAAGGGAAGCCAAGTCTAACTCAGCACTTTATAATTTGGTAGCCACTAGCCAAATGGCAGCTATTTAAATTTAACATATTTAAATAAAATATAACACGTTTTAGTTCTAGCCATGTGTCAAGTACTAAATAGCCATATGTGACTGGTGGCTACCACACTGGACAGCAAAGGTACAGAATAGTTCCATCATCTTGGAAAGTCTGTTGGACAACACTCATTAAATGATATCTACAATGATGTCTTCCTATTATATTTTACTGTCTGTCAAATATTCATGGAACTCCTATAACACTCTTCTGTAAGTGGTACTCTACAGTTTATTTTTCCCCTAGGACATCACATTTAAAAGAATTTCTTCAAAAATACCTAGTTCCTATAAAACAAAAAATACTGTACTTGAGAAAAAAAATTATTTTTCCTATCCACATATACATACTTATACAGCAAAAGTTAAAAAAAGCAAGAGGAAAAAGGACACATGGAAGTCACTGCCCACTCCCCTGAATCTTAGCCCTGTGAAATCTTGTGTCAGAGGCCAAGGACATTTCTTTATAACTACATCATCAAGAGCTCAACAGTCACAAAGTGCAAAGAACAAATCTACCTCATTGCTTCCTTTGGAAGATGCCAATATTCCATTCTCCTTCCTTTAAACATAGGGTCATTATATACTCACAATTTAAAAACCAAAATCTCTGCATTTACAAACGTGATAATATATCTGACAGATATATAGGAGATGGGCTGAATTCAGTAACAACGACAAGTCCCTAATTCTGTTTCTTTTCATGGAGAAATAATTAGGGGAAATAAAGCACATTTGTAAAAAAGAATGCCCTACACCCTCCCTTCTGCAGATATATGTTAAAACAAGCCATCTATTTAATTTTTAAATGAGCATATAATTCAGGTGTTGGCTCTACTTCATGTAACTGCTATAAATTTTAGATTCATACTATGGAAGAACCATGATTCAGAAGAAAATACATTAACTGCAGTAAAAGAAATGACAAATTTATTCTAATGGAAACTGTTACTATCAAAATTACTTCTTTACTGTCTACCCTGTTTAAAAACCTTAACCCTTAAAGAGGTCAAGACCAAGCACCATAAGATATTATATAGAGCTCTTGGAAATCCAGTTCTTGCCTACCTTTCTTGCTACATCTCTCCTGCTCCTACCTCCAACCTCCCATCACATGCTAGCAAACTGAACCGCTGAGTTCTCAGAATATATCACATTTTGTACATGTTGTTCTCTGTATAGAATGCCCTTCCCAATATCTTCATCATCTAAAGTCAGACAGAGTGTCAACGCCCCAGTGAGTAAGCTTTTTCATTTACTACCCCAAAAAAGAGAATTGTACTTTCTCTTTTCTTGCTTGTTTATGATTACCACACTACATTGTAAATTTTTTCTTTTGTAAGTTATTTCCTACACTAAGTTGGACTCTTGAAGTACAAAGACCATGCCTTCTTCAGGACTGTACTTCTAACACATAGCAGATTGCCTGAAACAGAGTATTAGCTCAAAAAAAATCTGTTGGATGGAAAATGAATGAGTGCAATACAGAAGACAAAAAAAGAGTGATTTTCTTAAAGCAGATATTAAAACATATTATTTCCTTGTTAGAGAAAAAAGGGGAATGGATACAAATAGGTAGTTCACAGTTAAAGAAAGAGAAATGCCTTTTAAACACAAGATGCTTAAACTCACTCATAATCAAACATATTTTTTAATGAGATGTCATTTTTCACCTATCAGACTCGCAAACATTGGGAGCTGAATGATGAACAGAATTGCTAAGAGGCCAGGCAAAGAGATACTGTCATTTATATTGTTGGTGGATGGATAAGCTAACAGAACCTCTCTAGTAATCTCCTTAGTAAACTGAGAATGCCCATAGAAATTGAAAATGTATATACTCTAGGAAGAAACATGTAGGAATTTGTCCTTCAGCTATATTTGCATATAAACAAAGATATTTCTTCAAGGATCTTGTAATATCAAGACTGGAAAAGACCTCAATGCTCATAAAAAGTGGATTGGTAAAATAAATTGTACATCCACACAACAGAACCATAAAAAAATTACATGTATACATATTAAGATATTATACATTATAAGTGTGACCTTAAGATATTTGAAGTAAAAAAAAAAACAAGATAAGAAGAGTATACATAGTGTGATACAATTTTTGAAACAAACAAGTACTACCTAACTTGGTGGGGAAGAAAACGCACATATTAAATATGTTTGTAGAACCACACAATATTAAAAAACAACAACAACAGGAGAAAGTGAGTAGTATTCTCTGGGAAAGGCGACTTAGAGGTCAGCAGCTCCCTTTATATTTTGGGGTTATCTTTATTTTTATATTTATTTTTAACCATTTTTATGTATTTCTTTCTCAATTTAAAAAACTCAATAATAAAATAATAAGATTAATGTCCCCACCTAAAAGAACGTTCCAGGGAAGGAGTGAATCTCTTTCCTGCAAGTTATGTGTTTTCTCCACCACACTAAGCTGCACCTCAGCCGCACTATGTCCAAATATCACTTAGATGTACCTATTCAAGTCTCATTTTAAATTCTGATGCAATACACTAGTGCAATTTTTTTTTCCAGCTGCTAAAGTAATACTTTTGTCCTTGTAATGTCTCCAGTTTTTAAAAGCATGGACTTTGGCAACCCATCTCCTGCCCCACAGACTTACCAGACGGGCAAGAGCTTTCAGGAGAGAGAGCCTTGAATACCATGGTTATTTCAGTGATGAAACACATTCCTTAAACTTTCCTGGATTCTGTCTTCAAGAAACTGTTAGACAGGCTTTTCTCTTTATAAAAAGCATTCTGATTAGTCCTCTGCCCCTGTGGAAAGGCTCTCCTGAGCCTTTCTGACAGATTTAGGTACCACCTGGGGCTGAGAGGCCCCATTACACTCTCTTGTTTAATCTCTCCTAATTATCTGCCAAGTAAATACCACTTGAAAAGGACATTTTGAATATGGCTTTAATGTTCTAAAAATGTGTCTCCCAATTGCTCAATAATTAGTTCCTTCATCTTTCCAGGCACCCAAAATTAATCTATCTTATTCACACAACTGGATTTCTCGCTTTGTAAGAAGAGACATAACCTTTACTGGTTTACAATATTTAAGCACCTCTATGTAATAACAACAGGGGATAGAATAGTGCATTTACTAGTTGGAGAACCTTGAGTGAGTGGTTCCCTTAAAGTTTTATTTTATCAATATGTACAAACTGAAGATAAAGACATCCCAGGGAGAGAGAAAGTGAGGGGCATGAAAGTCTACTGGGGATAATGGCAGCACCTAATCCCAGCCCTAAATGAGATGCTATGAAAGTAAAATTATCATTCCCCAACACTGTTTCCTAATTGCAACTCTGGTAAAAGATTTTTGGTGGTGGAGAAGGTTTAAATTACAATGATCAGACTCTCTTCACTGAATAAGGTTTTATTCAGGACTATGCCCTGCTTTACAGGAAGGCTGATATACTAGAGACCCATGAGAATATGGTTTCATAGTTTCTATAAATCCACAGTTATAAAAAAATGTCCACTATTGCAGATCAATAATCCCTGATTTCTGATTTAAGAATCTTATTATTGCTTTTAAATTTAGTACCAGGAACACATTTCTATCATTATTATAAGGTAAAGTATCCTTTTGTTAGCTAATGAGTAAAAACAGAATTGACTGTTTCTTCATTTCCTTTGCCTACCAAGAAGAGTTGCATTTGATGTTTGCATTTAATTGAATGAATCATGACTTCTCCCCATCTCGATTATGTTTCTGCCTCATATTTAATTTGATTTGATTCTACTGAACACATGTCATTTAGAGTAAAAAACAACATAACATTCTTTTTGAACTAGGTCAGGTAGATATAAAACAATCACTTATATATGGCATACTGAATTATTTTTACCAATTATAAATGCTTCCTTCATTCCTTGTAAAAGGATTATACATCCCTGTCCACTGCCCTGGGACTGGCAGTACTCTCCTGGGGGACAAGCATACTCCTCTCTCCCCGTTCAAGCCTGACTTGATTTTGGCAAGTGACATGTCAGAGAAAATCAAGGACACCACATCAGAGTAGAAGCTTTAACAGTCACAACATGTTTCAACCCTTGCTCTTCTTCCCATGTTCCAAATTGGTGCTTTTCTTTCAACCAGCAATCCAGAAAGAAGAGACCCAGGAAGCATAGCTACAGACGGACAGGAGTTATATGTATCATGAATGAAACCTAAACTTCGGCTGTTGAAAGCCAGTGATATGTAGACTGTAACTTTGATATAACCTACCAAAAGCTGGCTACATCAGACTACATCTGGAGTAGTGTGTTTAGACACTGAAAAGTACAGTGAGCCAAAAAGGCTGAGAGGAGGATGAAAGGTCTGGAACTTCTATCCGTGAAGGCCAGATAAAAGAATTGAGCACATAGCCTGAAATATGGATTTGGGGGTATGAGGAAGAGAGTGGGTATGAGGAAAGGAAGGACAGGAAAGCGAACATCACATTTCTGAAAAGTGCCCACTTGGAAGCACAGGAGAAGCAAAAAACTATAGACTTGTTCTTTTGCTTTTAAGGGCAGAACTAAGAAAAACAGATAGAATTACAGAGAAAAATAGATTTTAGTTTATCACAAGGTAGAGATTTCCACCAATCATATCTGGCAGGAGAATGAGTAGTCTTGCAAAATAATATACTTTCAGTGACTGCGAGTCACAAAGCAAAGACTAAATGGCCACCATATATTAGATTTATTATAGAAAGATATTTTTGCTTTGTGAGAACTTATACCAGATGACCTCATACCAGAACCCTCCCAATTCTGACTCTAAAAATTCTAGAAAGCAATTTCTATGTTTGGTTACTTCTCTTGAATAAAGAAAATAAGCTAATTTCCCTGGCAAGAATGAGCTACAGAATAGCTTTTAGGAATGGATTCCCGTTTTTCTGTGTGTCATGAAAATGTTTACCTTTTCTTTACCTCTCAAATCATCATTTCTTTTTCATTATTTGCTCTAAAGAAAATGGGATTCCTCAGAAGATTTTTACATACTTTATCCTATTCATTAATGATTAGAAATTATCATAAAGAACATAGACCACTTAGTCACAGCTAAGAGTAATCGAACTAGGCAATATGTAAATATCACCTCCATGAGTAGAATATAGTGATTTTTACAGAAAACTACTAAAATTCCTAATTGGTGTAGATGACAACTTATCTGAGAACACATTTCTATAACATATTTGTCAAATGTGCAGAACTACTTATGAGATATAAAAGCTGAAATAGCATTTTAGATGTTGAAACATTGACACAAAAAAAATCTACATTATCCTGAAACCTGAATAATTTAAATGGCATTTCTTCATGTAGTTTGCCTTCCATTAATAAGTTCTCTGTGATAAGAACAAAACTTCCCCTGATGTGAACAATTAGCTTCTAGAACACTTGTGTCTGAAAAATGCCTGAGAATCACTAATAATAGGAAAACTGTGAAGATCCATAAAACAAACAATGAAAATACAGTAAAAAAACTGGTACTGTCATCATCTGACATGGACCTCTAACTCACATAGAGAGATCTTTATATTTCAATTCACTGGACTATTTTAGAAAAATTCAAAGTTGCAAAACTTAATAAGTAGTAAACTGAAAAACATAAGTAACATCAATATTGGTATACTATTTGGGATATTTAAGATGAGAAAGCATCGATATACGATAATCTTAAATCCTTCACTGCAGTGGAAACTGAAGTGTACTCTACAATGAAAACCCCAAGTATAAAGTATTTGGTAACAAAAGTAGACTAATTTAACTGCTATAAAATATGTTTTTTTAAAAAGGTATAGTACTTACCAACAAGTCTTATTACATTCAACGTAGTATTTGTTAAGATGGGTGCATTTATTTTATTTAGACTATAATCTGATTTCTTCTTGCTTTTTAGGGTTTCTCGAGAAACACTTAATTTGGAAAAACAAAAGAGAGCTACAATTAGGGTTGTCAATTAGTAAATGAGTAGGCTATCAAGCTTAGGATCTATCATTCACTCACTAATTAGTTCCTGAAAATCTTACTCTATTTCAGGCTGGGGATACAGAGATTATCCTCTTATCCATCTATGAATGAATTGGAAAGGACAAAACTGGAGAAAGGACACTAATTTCAAGGGGCTGGTTCAATAATCTGGCACAAGACGATTTTAAAATGATGGCAATGAAATAAGAGAAAAATAGATAAAGAGATGCTTAGAAGTTAAAATTGATAGTAAAATGAATGTTAGTTTAGTTAGGAGTTATTGTTCAAGCTTCTTAGATTAGGAGCCCACATTAACTCTACTAAAACTGGAGGTCTATACACATATCTGGCAGACACTATCTCACCTGTTCATTCAATTCAAGTGGAACTCTCCTTTTAGCCAAAATGTACCAAAAAATGCATAATGAAGAAGTTCAACAAAATAGCTCTACTTAATTCACGGAGGATCATACATGTAGATATTTAAATGCCATAATATGTAAAAAACATAGAAACAAATTTTCCCAATGAACATATTTATAACTACATGAAGTTGACTTTTGAGGAGAAAATTATTTCAACCAAAGTTTCAAGGCAATCAGGTATTAACTAGGTAAGTAGTATTTATTTTAAAAAATATTTTCTGGTCACTAAATGTCTAATACTCAGTTATGAAATGAATTCATTCCAGCATCAGAATCAGGGTCATTTAACTGGGAAAAAATGACCAAAAAAAATCTATCATAGTTTTGAAAAGAACACTTTCTCATAAAATAAAACTCAACCACTAATTAAGAACCTTAACAGAAGGCTGAAGTAGTGAAGATAAATGACATTGGGAAGATAAGTGGAGACTTTCTGTATTTACTACATTGAGGCAAGAACACCATATACAAAACAAATGATTAATTTCCTCCTTGAGGTTTTTTTGAAGCATAAATCACTCCCTAAGCCTATATTTATTTTATAAAGCTAAAGTTTAGTTTTTGGTAAAAGTTATCTCTAAAAGAGCTCTTTGATTATGCTTGATACTTTCATCAAGGCATTAAAGTAATAAAAACTTTTTTGAAAACATGATTATTTCTTAACTTGTGAAGCTGTAGAGAAACTGAAAACTTTTTAAATGGCCAAAGTTTTTCTTCTTCAAATATCTGAAGGGTTACTATATCACTGACACAAAAATCCAAACTCACAATTAAATAAACTGGATTTGTGAAGAGCCAACAAAGGTTTTGCTATGTGACACTTTTAACTATTTTCCCTAGAAATTCACTTTTATGGAACGTAAGGAAAAAAAAACACATATTTTTAGCCTTTCAGAAATCTTTTTTTTAACATTTGACTTCTGTTACATGACATTATAACCACCAGAAAAAATTAATCTCAGATGTTTGTTTTTTTCTTAACCTTCAAAGGAAATCCTATGATATGTCAAGCACACAGTCTAAAAGACTACATGTCAAACAATCAGAGAATACCTTTTCACAGGAGCATCGCCTGTCTGCTCATCAACATAATCTCGTTTTAGTTCCTCAGGAACATCACTGTCACTGTCATACTCCTGGTAGGCACTCTTTTCTTGTTCATCAGATTCATACTGAAGAGAATACAAGATACTAAAAAATGGGTATATAGAGCCAAACTTTCTTGTCAATAGCGCATATAAAGTCAATATCTTTTCAAGTGATATGGTAAGTGGATAGGTAAGCAGGAAGATAGAAAGGTGGGTGGTAGGTGGATAAATAAATCTAGTAAATTACCTTGATCACTGCACAGAACACCTTTTAAATAAGGAAACCTCACTTATGTTTCACAATATGTTTAAAACCACCACGTACCCCATTAGAAGCCAGGACATCTTCTGTTTCTTCATCTTTGTGGTTGGCCTGAATTTCAAAAGGATTCCCACCACTACAGTATTGTTCAAACAAGGTCACTGTTTTAGAAGAAGTTGAAGCAGGCTGCTTACTAGGTGAGACTGATGGAGAACGAGACTGTTCCATGAATTTAAATTCCTACATATTAAAAAAAAAAAGAGCCAGATATCTTTTAGCAACAACAATAAAGTTCAAGTACATAAACATCAAAGTAAATGTAGTTAGTGGAAAAAATCTTGATTTCCAGGTTATTCACTTTTAAATCTTGCAAGTTATCTGAAAGCACAAAATTGTAAATAGTTGTGTATAGGTTTTCTTAAATACACCACAGTCAATGCTTTACTTAAAACAGTATTATTGGCACCAAGTTATTTTAGGTGTACTTTACACAACCGCCCTTTTATAAATTTTAGCAAAACAACAAAAGTTCTGATAAGATATGGTTTTAATCAATAAAGCCATTTATAAAAACTAATTAGTGTTACCTTGCTTACTTATTTGTATACTTGTATAATTCAAGACATTCTTTACAAATACACAGATACAAAGCATGAATGATATATCTGTTACATTGATGTCTTAAATGTCTTAAATTTTCTTCCTATACCAACTAGTAAACAACACAAACACATATGCCAAGACTGATGATGTGTCTTCTAGTCCTATTTTGTCATTAATCCATTACAAGTTCAATTAGCTTCCTATGCAATGCTGACAATGTCACCTAGCTTCTCCATGGCTCAGTTTCCTAATCTGTAAAATGAGAAGGTCAATCTAGAAAGTGAGAATCACAAATATTAACACTAAAGAGTTGCAGCATCTGGTATAAATTATGAATTTCACAGATGAGGAAACTGAGGCAAAGATATTAAGTGTCAAGTACAAGAACTCACAGCTAATTAATGGAAAAGCTAGAATAATTGCTAATGGTCCTTTGAAAAACAATGCTCTTGATCTTATGACTTATCTTGAAAATTAAGTAAACATTTTTCTGATACTTATATCTAAAAATATTAATCCCAAATTTAAGATTTCTCATATTCAATGATATTCTTCTTAAAAGTTACACTGGCTGGTTAAGTTTAAAGGATGTGCTTATTTTCTTTTAAAATTTCAAATACAAATTAAAACTAACGTTAAATAGTCATGCCATTTTTAAAAAATAATTCAAAATAAGGAGTGTCTAAAAATGAATGGAAAAACAAAAAAATGAATGGAACATACATTTTTTAAGAACAAATTTATAGGGATACATGTGTCACATGTAATCTGTAACTTTCCAAGCAGGGAACAGTTTAGATGGTTTTATACAAATTCAAATAAAATTCCATAAGTGAGAACTCTGAAATTGAAGTTAAATTTAGAATTCTAAAAATGTTAAGGAATTTTAAAAATTATTTTAGAATTTAAGAATTCCAAAATAATGTTAAAATTAATGTTAATTTTGCTGTTTTCAAAGCATTTATTAATCAAAATGCTTCAGTGTTTTCAATATTTCCATATAAGGAAGCAATATGATAGAACTGGATAAAAAATAAGCTATTACTGCTACATGACAATAAAGGCTATCTCTTTCAATAAACCTTTAATTGTATATTATTTACATTCATCCAGAATGAGATAATTGTTTCTAGAAAGGCATTCCTTCTAAAGGCAAAATCTAAACACACTGGGCCTGCTAAACAGGGATCAATGTATACACGTTGTATTTTGACATTTGGTATTTGTAATCACACAGGGAATATTTATCTACAATGTTTCAACCAAGGGGAAAAAAAAATTAAACCAATGAAAGACTTTTTCACAGACTGCTCATTCCAGTAAGGATTGAAGGAATCAATTTAACTAATAAAAATTAGTAATTAGTTAGGAATAGTTTTTTTTATAATTCCCTCTTCTATTTCTGAGACTTTTTCTCATAATGGGTAAATTTATGAATTATTACATACATTAAGAGCCTATTAGTCCTTTTACAAGATGACAAATATTCTGCTAATATAAGCATTTTCACTAAAGGCTACTAAAATACAACGGATTATTTTTCTGCAAGATTGAAATAAAGTACAAACCTTCTTCTGAATTCAAAAGAAAAAAAGTATTTTAATTATGCCTCTTTTTCAGCAAAAGTTTCCTGAAGTGTATAAACTGAATTTTAAAAAAGACAGATTTTCACATGCATAAAAGGATTACTGTTGAAAAATGGCTTACTATTAACCACTTCCAAAGAAGGAAGATAAAGGACTACTCCTAATATATTTTATAAACTCTTTTATAGATCAGATTCTTTTTTAAAAAGACAGAGAGGACCCTAGCAGAGCATCTACAGTGGAGCTTATCGTGGGCCTCAGGAACTACTTGGTGACTGGGAATGTGGCTCTTTACTGATCATTTTGACACCATATATGTGCCTCTATTTGGCTGGGCATCAGAAGCAAGAGGAGAAACTTCAACAAGACTTCTGCTTGGCTGTGCATTCAGGCTTCTCTTGGAAGAGAATTCTGGGAAGAAGGGGAAAAGGCAGAAGCACATTTGAAACCTGTAGCTTCATAGACATTGACTACCACGAAGGAGTATGAGGAGTGAGGAGCTATCAAATTCTTATTTTCTCAGCTCCTGTAGAAACAGGAAGTTCTGAAGAGAGTATCTTTAGATAGAATTCCTCACAGCACAATGGCATTTGAAGTATCCATGGCTGAGCTCCAAGCAGAGGCCAGCTGCCTCATCTGCCTGGATTTCCTGATGGACCCAGGGAACCTTAATTGCGGCCACAACTTCTGTTGCTCCTGCATCACCCAGTGCTGGGAAGGTCTACATGATACCCTCGCTTATCCTGTGTGCCTCCACCACTGCCTTGACAGGAACTTCAAGAAAAACAGTCAATTATGCCACATGGCTAATATTGTGAAGCAACTTCTCACCATGAGATAGAAAAGGAAACTGCAGGAGGACAAACCCCTGTGTGAGAAACACAGTCAGATCGTAGCCCAGTTCTGTGAGAAAGACTTGGAGCTATTGTGTCCTCAGTACAGGGTCTTCTCTGCCTACCAGGATCTTCACCTGGTGCCCATTGAGCAAGCTGCAGCTAGTCACAGGAAGAGACTCAAAAGCTATATTGAATCCCTAAAGAACCATGTTAAAAATGCCGAAAAAGGTTTAGAAATCCAAGTGAAAAAGTCATTTGAATTAAAGAGAAAGGTGACAAATCAGAGGGAGAAATTGTACTCTGATTTTGAACAATTTAAGACTTTGTTAGGAAAAGATCAAGAAACAATTGTTTTGAAATTACAGATTGAAAAAAAAGGATGCTGAAGGAAAACTATGGGGAAAAAAAATAAAATTCTTAGAGCAAAGTTACTCACTGAAAAATCTACTGATTGAAATAGCAGAAAAGTGTGTGCAGTCCGACCTCGACTTACTTACAGGTATTGAAAGTATCTACACCAATAGGGAAACCTAAACACTCCAGAAGCATTTTCATATGAATTAAAGAAAAAAATATATCAGTCCTCTTGAAGAATGTTTTAACCTGCAGACAACGATCAACATATTTAAGGTAAATTTGACGCTATCTAGTTTCAGTATCTACTGAAACTGTTCACCTCAAACTTGTTATCTCAGAAGACAGAAAAAGTATGACATTAGGGAAGGTGAATCCAGACTCAAGTTACAATTTTGAGAACTTTACTTTTTTTCCATCTGTCGTGAGTTCTCAGGGCTTTGTTCATGGCAGGCATTATCGGCAGGTAGACGTAAGAGGCAAGGGAGATTGGGCTGTAGGTGACTGTAAAGACTCTTTCCCCAGAAATGGTATTATATCACCATCCCCAAAAGAAGGGGACAGGCAAGTTGGGCTCTGGTACTATACCCATGTTGCTTTGGATACAGTAAATCCAAATGGATAAGTGTTTTTCTGGACTATGAGTAGGGAGAGGTTTCATTTTATAATTTGTATAATCAGTCTCTCCTTTATACTTTCACTGATAATTTTAGAGAAAAACTTAGACCTTATTTCTCTATTGGATCTACTTCAAATATTCTTAAAATCGCTATACTAACAATTGAATGAAGAACTACATGGAAAACTTCTCTGTATAGAGATCTTTTTTTCCTATTGTTCATGCATGATATTACAATTTTGCACACTTACTAATTGTTGGAACATTATGATCTCAGTAATGATGGTGTTTGTGATTTAGTTGTTCTTTTAACTTTTTATTTTCAAATAATTATGGAGTCACAGAAAGTTGCAAAGATAGGACATGATGGGTTTGTTTGTCTTTCGAGGGTGAACCAGAAATTGAAGCTGTGACCTCATGCACACCAACATGGGAAGCAAGTATACCCACTCCCCGGGTTTTTTAAAGAAAATATTAAATACAGTCATTTTCTGTCCATCTGTTTCTACATCTAACTGTAACTTTATTGATCATGCCTGTTTCACCAGAATGTTGGAAGATATGTCTACCAAATGGTTTTGCAATTCTAAAATAAAATATTTCCAAATTAAAAAAAAAAAAAAAAAAAAAAAGACAGAGATGAATTATTTATTTTTAAGAAACACTTACATGAAGTTGCAAGATGCTGAAATTCGACTTAACAGGACAAAGCTCCCAGGTCTCATTCTCTAGGAACATTCTCAGTTCATCAAGCCGTGTTCTGAAAAAAAGAAATTGAAAATCCAAAAAGTAAGAAGAAAGGTACACTACATATTAAGAATTGAGGAAATTAAATAAAATACAACTATAGGCTCATCATCATGATCATAATCAACCTTGAGAACCCATTTAGATTAACACAGTACACACAGATGTTTATTGCTTTTACCTGCTAATATCTTAACAGTCTTGAGAAAAACTTTTTCAAATATTTAGTAAACAGAATATTTTTCCTATGTTGCAAAAATAATGAATATGTAGCAAACGACAGTTTTAAAAAGGGATTCAACTAAAAGCTTGACACCAACTCATGTACTTAAAATATCTTCAGCTAACCATATATCAATGTCAAAAAGTAGAGAAATAATTTATAGTTTGTATGAGACAATAAATACTAATTAACACTATAGGCTAAACAGCACAGATATTACTCATATTTACTAAGCCAAAATCATCAAGATTATTATCACTGTCAGAATGTATTTATTCTGCTCAGTGCCTTGCTCCACACAAGTTTATGAACTAAATTAGCAGGAATGGCTCATATCATACTTAGGTCATACTGTTCTCTATAATAAATAATGGATCAATCTGTAAAAAGCAGGCATTGCTCCAAATATTAGCAGACAAGGACTTTAAAATAACTATTATAAGTTAAATAAAATAGAGGAAAGATGTACAAAATGGATGGAAAGATGGAGAATTTCAAAGAATTGTGATAATAAAAACAAAAGAATCAGACATTCGAGAACTGAAAAACAATACTTTAAAACCTATTGGATAAGTTTAACAACAGACTAGACATGGTAGAAGACAGAATTAGTGAACTCAAAGATCAATATCCAAACTGAAGCACAAATTGAAAAAAGAACAGAAGGAACAGAAAATATCAGAAAGATGTATGAGACACAAGGAAGCAGATGTAGCTCAAGTGGCTGAGCATCTGCTTCTCATGTACAAGGTCCCAGGTTCAATCCCCCGTACCTCCTAGAAACAAAACAAACAAACAAAAAACCAACCAACAAACAAAAAAAACAACAAAACCAAACAAAAAAACATGGGAGTGGATGTAGCTCAGTGGTTGAGTGCCCACTTCCCATGTACAAGGTCCTGGGTTCAATCCCCTGTATCTCCTTAAAAAATTAAAAATAAATAAATAAATAAATAAATAAAATAAATTAAAAATATATATATATGAGACACAGTCAAAACATCTAATATGCATGCAATTGGGTACAGAGAACAGACAGAATAAGCAGAAACACTATTTGAAGAGGCCAAGAATTTCCTAAAAGTGATTTTACCCCTACTTCATACATACACAAAATTTAAAATGGATCAAAGACCCAATGTAAGAGCTAAAACTGTAAAACTTCACAACTCTGGAACTCTATAATAAAAAGACAAATAAGCCAATTTAAAAGGATGGAAAGTGTCTTAATACACATTTCTCCAAAGAAGATATACTAGTGGCCAATAAGCACATGAAAAGATGCTCAATATCTTTAAGATATAAGGGAAATACAAATCCAAACCAAAATGAGATACCACTTCACACTCAATAAGATGGCTGTAAACACAGACCAACAATAACAAGAGTTAAGGAGGATGTAGAGAAATTGGAACCCCCAAATATTAGTGATGGGAATTTAAAATGGTGTAGCCACTTTGGGAAGCTATATATATCAGTAGTTCAAAATATTAAACATAGAGTTACTATATGACCCAGGAATTCCATTCTGTATGAATGCAGATTAAATTTATTGTTGTTTTTAATGTTTAAATCACCATATTCTCTTGCAATCAACCCTACTTGTTCATGATATATTATCATTTCTAGATATCACTTGGACTTATTTTGCCAATATTTTGTTCAGGATTTCTGCATCTATGTTCTTAAGAGATACTAGTCTAATTTCCCTTTCGTGTAATGTCCTTGTTATATTTTGGTTTCAGTGTTATGTTGGCAGCATAAAATACGCTGTGAAACATTTCCTCTTTCTCTATTCTCTGAAAGAGTCAGTGTTGGTATTACTTTTCTTTAAATGTTTGTTAGAATTGACCAGCAACACAGAGCGGCTGGAGATTTCTTTGTGGAAATGTATGAAATATATATCCTATTTAATTAAAAGGACATAGGACTATTCGGATTTTCTATATTTTGTCAGTTTATTAAGTTTGGTTGTACGAGGAATTTGTTCATATATAAATTGTCACATTTATTGGCATAAAGAGGTTCATATCATCTTATTATCCTTTTAATATCTGTAGATTCTAAACTTTCTTTTTTATTGCCAATATTGATAATCTGTGTTTTTTTGCTCAGTCTTGTTAGTGGCTTTGTAGATGTCTATTACACATTTATTTTCTATTTAATTGATTTCTACTCTTAAAATTTTGTTCACTCTATTTCTTTTGGTTTAACTTGCTGTCCTTTTGTAACCTCTTGAAATGAAAATTTAGATCACTGATTTTCAAACTGTCTTCTTAGTCAATAAATGTATAAGACTGGAAATTACACCTCTCTGTTGTAACTGTATCCCACAATTTTGATAACATAGTTTCATTTTTCACCTCAAAATACTTTTTATTATCAGTATGATTTCTTCTATGACCACTGGAAATAGGTTAATTTCCAAAACTTGGGGGACTTTAAGTTACCTGTTATTTAATTCTAGCTTGATTGCATTGTGACCAGAGTGTATACTCTGTACGACTTCAACCCTTTGATATTTTTTAAGGAGCTGCTTTATAACTAGCATTTTTAGTAAATTCTTTGTGTCCTGAAAATAATGTATATTCTACAGTTGTCAATTATTGGGTTACACACACACATACATACACACCAATTTGAATTTGATTAAATATGTTGAACATTTATAACATTGATTTTTTTGTGTGTGCTTGCACTATCAATTACTAAAAGTGGTAACTGAAATTACCCAGCTATGATTATAGATTTGTCTCTTTCTCCATTTAGTTGTGAATATTTTAATTTAATATTTTTTGAAATTATGTCAGTAGGTGCATACAAATTAGAATTGTTTAGGAACAATCCTCCTGCTGGATAATCTCATCGTTATGAAACATCCTCTTTACTTTTAGTAATATGTCTTTCTGAAAGTCTCCTTTGTCTCTTAGGAATTTCTTTAATCTGATATAGAGTATCTACAAAAACATACTTTGAATATCATACTTAATGGTGAAGTACTGCATGATAAGAATGCACTTTGTCATCCTTTCTATTCAACATTGTGTAGGAAGTCCTAATCAGTACAAAGATCAGAAAGGAAGATGACATAATTGTATACACAGAAAATCCAAAAGACTCCAAATTATTATATAAAATGCTACAAGGTCTCAAGAACCAAGGTCAATACACCAAATCAATTCTATATACAAAATAGCAAGAAATAATTGGAAGTTTTAAATAAAAAGCAATACAATTCACAACAGTACCAAAAACAATATTTACATAATGGTCAAAAACAGGCATGATTCATCAGTGGTGCTAGAATCAGAATAGTGGTTATCACTAAGGATAATGATTAGAGAAAGACAGGATGGAACCTTCCAGGGTATTGGAAAAGTTCTAGTATTTAATATGAGTGGTTTACTTCATTTATATATATTAAAAATTTACTGAGTTGTATATTAAGATATATGTAGTTTTATGTATTACACATTAACGTAAATTTTTCTAAAAAATCCTTTATTATTCTCATTCCTCCTCCCCAAATTTTCTTCAGTGAGGAGCAAGCTCATTTTAAAGAGGAGGTCACAGAGGTTCCATGGAAAGGTTAAACCATTTGTGAAAAGTCACAAGGTCACAAATAGTACACAGCAGGCCCTGATTTCTAAATCTTGTTGTTTTCACAGCAACATGGTTGGGAAAAATAGTCAATGGCAAAAACCTACTTATTTCTTGACTATGAATGAACATAAATTGGTTAATATCCAAGGTGATTCATTAGAGCAGCAGAAAAGTTTCTTTTGCTTTGTTATTTGCATCTCTTTCCCAAAGAACATGTACACAAATTGGAAGATTTGTATTTTATCACTTTTCTTCTTTCCCTTTTATTTGTATATTAATGTGCATAATGAATAAGTTATGATGAAAGAAAAGGAAATGAATATGTAAATTACAAGCTGTAATCAGATGCTGAATAATGGAAGTGACTGCAGTCATAAAATTACTTGAGAAGCAATCCTGATTGTAATTATTTAAGTACTTTGGGTGCTGTAACAGTTGGTCATTTTGATGTAATTATGAATTCCAAAAATATAATTAAATCATGCTTGTAAACTCATCTGTTAATCTGGGCATGATTAGGTTAGGATTAGGGCGCTGAGCCCCACCCCTTGGTGGGTGGGAAATCGAATATAAAAGGCAAGGCAACTGAGAATTTTGATTTTTACCCACAATAAAAATAAATTAAAAAAAAAAAAAAAAAGGCAAGGCAAAGGACAGTTGAAGCAGTCTTTTGAGAAGCAGTTTTGATGTTGGAAAGACGGCCCCAGGAGAAGAGAAGAAAGCCGTTCACCTGATTGTCTACAGCTGACCTTGTGGAGGAACCAGGAGCTAAGCCCGGAGAGAAACGCAGCCCCAGGAAGAGAGGAACCCCAGAAGCCTGAACCCTGGCATACGCCAGCAGCTGTCTTGCTCTAACACGTGGCAATGGGCTATGGTGAGAGAAGAAACTTAATGCTTTATGGCCTGGTATCTGTGGACTTCTACCCCAAATAAATACCCTTTATAAAAACCAACCCATTTTTGGTATTTTACATTAGCACCCCTTTGGCTGACTAATACCGGTGCCATCTTTAAGGTTATAAGATACAAGTTTTATATGCTTTAAGGACATAGAATATAAGTTATATTTTTTTAAGATACAAGTTTTTATATGCCAAAGAAGCTTCTTTGGTATATAAATGAATAGATAGAATGAAAGTAAAATTAGAGAGATTTTAAATGGGCAAATATAGTGGAAATGATAAATAATCTATATGGTATCTCAAATTTGTTGATCAGCAAATTAAAGTAAATATATGTAATGAATTGTAACTTTGTGAAAATCAGATTTTTTACTTAATCTTATAAAAAAAACTTGAATTACAAAAGCAATAAAGGGTGGGTACCAAAAATGAATGATAAAAAATCAGAGTTTTTTAGTTTAAAAGGGGTAGAGAGTATCCAGTATAAGCCTTTTACATTTTAAAGAGAAAGAAATTGATGCTCAGAGAAGTAAGAAATCTGGTTAAAATCACCTAGGTAGTGAAGCTAGTGAATAAGAGAATAGAGATAGGAACCCAAGGCTACTGATGATACCATGCTGCCCCAAACTCTTCAGCAGCAGCAAGACAGTAGAAAATTAATAACAATGTAAACTGAAAGGAAATTAATTATGGTTTATCCACTATTAATGTATATATAGTATAGAAAAAAATTTCCTATCCCACATACATTCTTCTACAACTTGATTTTGATACTCCCCTATCAAAAGGTAGAGCCTAATTACTCTTCTCCTGAATCTGGGCTACACTTATGACATGCATGTAATTAGTGGAATTGTGGTAGAAGTGACCATATGACTTCCGAGGCTACATCAGATGAAAGAAAAGGAAATGAATACTTAAACTATCAAGTCTCTGCTTTGGTTCTTTTGGAAAGCTTGTTCTATGGGGAACCAGATCCCAGTGAAGTTATCTTGGACCTTTACGACAAACCCTCCCTCCAGCTAAGGCTTATTAGTCAGTCACTTCAGTCAATGCCATGGAGGAGCAGAAGAATCGCCTAGCTAAGTCCTGCATGAATCCCTGACTCAAAGAATAAATGAGATAATAATAAAATGGTTGTTGTTTTAAGCCAATAAGTTTGGGACACTTTATGCAGCAAATGCAGCAAATGTAACTAGAACAAATGCTTGGACACTCATCAATTGAAGTTTTCATATTTGTTAGTTTCTCTTAAAAATCTCCTAAGATCTACTATAACACAACTAGAACTATTAATAACAAATTATTTATTAATCTATCAACTCTTGAGGTTTAACCGGGACAGAGGCTATATGGGGGAAAAATAAGCAAGTCATTTTTATATTTTTAAAAGATACTAGGCCCAATATTTTTTTAAAAAATGATTGTAGCAGTTTGATATTGTTTATGAATTCCAAAAATAGATACTGGATTCAGAGGTTTCACTTTTACTTGATGAAATAATGATTAAGGCTTTGATTGGGCCACGTCAGTGGGACGTTGAGTCCCTGCCCCCTTGATGGGCGGGGACTCACAGAAAAACCACACCACAGAAAAGAGAGGTTAGAGTTTTGATCCTGGAGCCTGGGAAGTAAACACACAGAGAGGCACATACGGCAGAGGCTCAGGGAAGAGAGAAGTGCCTTTTGGCTGATAGTCTATAGCTGACCTTGTAGAGAGAGCAGAGCAGCTGCGCCCGGAGAGAAACGAGCCCCAGAAAGAGAGGAACCCAGGAAGCCTGAACACTTGGCAGAAGTCGGCAGCCATCTTGCTCCAACACATGGCAACAGACTGTGGTGAGGGAAGTAACTTACGCTTTATGGTCTGGTAACTGTAAGCTTCTACCCCAAATAAATACCCTTTATAAAAGCCAACAAATTTCTGGTATTTTGTATCAGCAACCCTTTGGCTGACTAATACAATGATTAAATTACTTGGTCCAGGGTGAAAATAAAAATAAGTCTATGGATAATAAATTTGATCCTATAAACACAACATTTTAAAAGAGACTTTAAAAGAATAAGCATTTAAGCCTTTCCTATTTAGGAGAGGAGAGAGTTTTCCTGTCCCAAAGGATAGGTGACCTCTCCCCTCTTCTAATACCAGTCAAGGCACCTTTAGAGTCCTTGAAAACAATTTTTAAGCTTTGCTTACTGGACTTATTACAAAATGAAAGCACTTGTTAAATAGAATGTTTCATCAATCTCATATTGCTACACAATTTCTATGTCATTATTGTTGTGTTGTTTTTTTTTTAACTTTATTTTGTACATTTAATAATTGAAAACATAAACAATTAAAAACTAAAAAGTAAACACAGATGAATAAATATATACATTTCTCAATTAAATGTAATGGATACATATAAAATTTTTTTTTTAATCAAACAATATATTACACAATATATTTGGTTCATAGAACGCATTCACACAGTATTCTTCCTTATGTGTCTGGCTTGCTTCACTCAACATAATGCCCTCCAGGTTCATCCATGTTGCCATATGCTTTATGACTTCATTTCTTCTTACAGGTGCGTAATATTCCATTGTGTGAACAGACCACAGTTTGTTTATCCATTCATCTGTTGATGGACACCTGGGTTGTTTCCAACTTTTGGCAATGGTGAATAATGTGGCTATGAACATCGATGTGCAGACGTCTGTTCATGTCACTGCTCTCAGTTATTCTCAGTATATAACCAGTAGTGGTATTGCAGGGTCACGTGGCAAGTCTATATTCAACTTCTTTAGGAACTGCCAAACAGTCTTCCATAGTGGTTGTACCATCCTGCATTCCCACCAACAGTGAAGAAGTGTTCCTATCTCTCCACATCCTCTCCAACACTTGTAGTTCTTTGTCTTTTTAATAGTGGCCATTCTGATAGGTGTGAAATGATATCTCATTGTAGTTTTGATTTGCATTTTCCTATTCATGAGTGATGTTGAGCATTTCTTCATGTGCTTTTTTAGGCATTTGTATTTCTTCTTCGGAGAAATGTCTATTCAAGTCTTTGGCCCATTTTTTAATTGGGTCATTTATCTTTTTATTGCTGAGTTGTAACATCTCTTTATATATCCTGGATATTAAACCCTTATCAGATATTGATTTCCAAATATTTTTTCCCATTGAGTTGGCTGCCTTTTCACCCTTCTGACAAAGTCCTGTGAGGTGCAAAAGTGTTTAATTTTGAGGAAGTCTCATTTATCTACTTTTTCTTTTGTTGCATGTGCTTTGGGTGTAAGGTCCAAGAAACCACCACCTACTACAAGGTCTTGAAGATGTTTCCCTACATTTTCTTCTAGTAGTTTTATGGTCCTGGCTTTTATATTTAGATCTTTGATCCATTTTGAGTTGATTCTTGTATAGGGGGTGAGATAGGGGTCCTCTTTCATTCTTTTAGTTATAGATATCCAGTTCTCCCAACACCATTTGTTGAAGAGACTGTTTTTTCCCATTAGCGTGGGCTTGGTAGGTTTGTCAAAAACCAGTTGACTGTATAGGTGAGGGTATAGTTCTGGATTCTCAATTCTATTCCACTGATCGATATGTTTGTCTTTATGCCAGTACCATGCTATTTTGACCACTGTAGCTTTGAAATATGTTTCAAGGTCAGGCAGTGAAATTCCTCCCACATTGCTCTTCTTTTTCAGAATACTTTTGGCTATTTGGGTGAACTTACCCTTCCAGATGAATTTGGTAATTGCCTTCTCTAATTCTGTAAAGTAAGCTGTTGGGATTTCGATGGGTATTACATTGAATCTATAAATCAGTTTGGGCAAAGATTGACATCTTCACGATATTTATTCTTCCAATCCATGAACACGGAATGTCTTTCCATTTGTTTAGGTCTTTTTAAATTTCTTTTAGCAGTGTTTTGTAGTTTTCTGCATATAGGTCCTGTACTTCTTTGGTTAAATTAACTCCTAGGTATTTGAGTCTTTTTGTTGCTATTGAAAATGGAATTTTCCTCCTGATTTCCTCCTCAGATTGTTCAGTACTAGTGTACAAAAACATTACTGTTTTTGCATGTTGATCTTGTATCCTGCCACTTTGCTGAACTCATTTATTAGTTCAAGTAGCTTTGTTGTGGATACCTCAGGATTTTCTAAATACAGGATCATGTCATCCACAAACAGTGAGAGTTTTACTTCCTCATTTCCTATTTGGACGCCTTTAATTTTTTTGTCTTGTCTAATTGCCCTAGCAGGAATTTCTAGTACAATGTTGAATAACAATGGTGACAGTGGGCATCCTTGTCTTGTTCCTGATCTTAGGGGGAAAGCTTTCAACCTTTCCCCATTGAGTATGATGTTGGCTGTGGGTTTTTCATATATGCCTTTTATCATATTGAGGAATTTTCCTTTTATTCCTATTTTTTGAAGTATTTTTATCAAAAAAGGATGTTGGATTTTGTCGAATGCCTTTTCTGCATCTGTTGAGATGATCACGTGGTTTTTTTCCTTCAATTTGTTAATGTGGTGTATTACATTGATTGATTTTCTTATGTTGAACCAGCCTTGCATACCAGGAATAAATCCCACTTGGTCGTGATGTATAAGTCTTTTGATATGCTGTTGGATTCGGTTTGCAAGTATTTGGTTGAGAATTTTTGCATCTATGTTCATTAGAGAGATTGGTCTGTAATTTTCTTTTCTTGTGGAATCTTTATCTGGCTTTGGTATTAGGGTGATGTTGGCTTCATAAAATGTGTTGGGTAATTTTCCATCCTCTTCAATTTTTTGGAAGAGTTTAAACAGGATTGGTGTTAATTCTTTTCTAAATGCTTGGTAGAATTCACCTGTGAAGCTATCTGGTCCTGGACTTTTCTTTGCTGGGAGATTTTTGATGACGGATTCAATCTCCTTAATTGTGATTGGTTTGTTAAGTTCTTGTATTTCTTGTTGTGTCAGTGTAGGTTGGTTATGAGTTTCTAGAAATTTGTTCATTTCATCCAGGTTGTCTAGTTTGTTGCCATATAGTTTCTCATAATATCCTCTTATGATTCTTTTTATTTCTGTGAGGTGATTTGTAATTTCCCCCCTTTCATTTCTGATTGTATTTATTTGCATATTCTCTCCTTTTTTCTTTGTTAGTCTAGCGAGGGGTTTGTCAATTTTATTGATCTTCTCAAAGAACCAGCTTTTGGTTTTGTTGATTTTCTCTATTGTTTTTCTGTTCTCATTTTCATTTATTTCTGCTCTAATCTTTATTATTTCTTTTCTTCTTTTTACTTTGGGATTGATTTGCTGTTCTTCTTCTAGTTTCTCAAGTTGTTCAGTTAAATCATTGAGTTTAGCTCTTTCTTGTTTTTTAATATTGGCATTTAGGGCTATAAATTTCCCTCTCAAGACTGCCTTCGCTATATGAGACATCGTGTTCTCATTTTCATTTGTCTCAATATATTTACTGATTTCACTTGCAATTTCTTCTTTGACCCATCGATTATTTAGGAGTATGTTGTTCAGTCTCCACACATTTGCAGATTTACTTTTTTCCTGTCTGTTATTGAATTCTAGTTCCATTCCATTATGATCTGGGAAGGTGCTTTGTATAGTTTCAATCGTTGTATATTTATTGAGAGCTGAATTGTGACCTAACATGTGGTCTATCCTGGAGAAAGATCCATGGGCACTTGAGAAGAATGTATAACCCGCTGAGTTTGGATGCAGTGTTCTGTATATGTCTGTTAGGTCTAACTTATTTATCATATTGTTCAAGTTCTCTGTTTCCTTGTTGATCTTCTGTCTAGTTGTTCTATGTAATGATGTGAGAGGGGTGTTGAAGTCTCCAACGATTATTGTAGAAATGTCTATTTCTCCCTTCAGTTTTGCCAGAGTTTGTCTCATATATTTTGGGGCACCCTGGTTAGGTGCGTAGATATTTATGACTGTTATATCTTCCTGGAGGATCGTCCCTTTTATTAATATATAATGGCCTTCTGCATCTCTTATCACTTTTTTGCATTTGAAGTCTGTTTTGTCTGATATTAGTATAGCTACCCCTGCTCTTTTCTGGTTACTATTCACGTGGATTATCTTTTTCCAACCTTTTACTTTCAGCCGGTTTGTATCCTTGGGTCTGAGGTGAGTTTCTTGTAAGTAGCATATGGATGGCTCATGATTTTTTATCCATTCTGTCAGCCTGTATCTTTTGATTGGGGAATTTAATCCATTCACATTCAATGATATTACTGAAAATGCACTATTTGTTTCCTGCATTGTATTCTTTGGTTTTCATATGTCATCTTATTTTTGTCTCTCTTTTTACTCTTTTGGTTATCTTTTCTGCTTTTCTTTCTTCTATACTCTCCTCCAAGCCCCTCTCTCCTGTCTTTTTCTTTCAGGTTCTAAGGCTTCCTTTAATATTTCCTGCAAAGGTGGATTCTTTTTTGCAAACTCTCTTAGTTTCTGTTTGTTTGTGAATACTTTATATTCACCTTCATATTTGAAGGACAGTTTTGCTGGATAAAGAATTCTCGGCTGGCAGTTTTTCTCTTTCAGTTTCCTAATTGTATCATACCACAGTCTTCTCGCCTCCATGGTTTCTGAAGAGAAATCTGCACTAAGTCTTACTGGACGTCCTTTGTACGTAATCGTTTGCTTCTCTCTTGCTGCTCTGAGAATTTTCTCTCTATCTTTTACATTTGACATTCTGAATAATATGTATCTTGGCATAGGTCTATTTGGATTTATTCTCATTGGGGTACGGTGTGCTTCTTGGACATGTAAGTTCATTTCTTTCGTGAGAGTTGGGAAATTTTCAGCTATTATTTCCTCAAATACTCTTTCTGCCCCTCTTCCTTTCTCTTCCCCTTCTGGAACTCCAAAGACATGAATGTTCTTGCGTTTTGTGTTGTCATTCAACTCTCTGAGCCCCTGCTCAATTTTTTCCATTCTTTTCTCTCTCTGTTCTTTCCTCTCTTCAATTTTAGCTGCTCTGTCTTCGGTATCACTTATTCTTTCTTCTATCATTTCGAGTCTGCTGTTGTATGCCTCAAATGTATTTTTGACTTCACCTATTGTGTCTTTCATTCCCATGAACTCTGTTACTTTTCTGTTCAGGAATTCAAATTCTTCTTTGTGTTCGCTCAATGTCTTCTTGATGTCATTTATCTCTTTAACTATATTCTCTTTCATCTCAATTTGATTTTGGAAATGTGTGCTCATCTCACTGATTAGTTCTCTCAAATCCTGCATCTCTTCTGGGACTTTGCTGTATTCCTTTTCTTGGGCCATGTCTTCTATTTTCTTAGTATGGCTCGTAATTTTTTGCTGGTGCTTAGGCATCTGGTTAGTTTGTATTTTACTTAGATGCTTTATCTCTTTCTCTTTTATGGGGTTTTAGTGGCAGGAGGCTGTGAGTTACCAAAGCTCTTTGATTTTTGGCTCAACCTTGATTGTTAGGATTGTTCTGCTGGTTGCTCAAAACTGGCCACTGGACCCAGTAATTGGTTGTAGAGTCGTTTCCTAGGGCCTCGGGCAGGGAGGCTATAGAGGCCAGGAAAAGCCCCTTTTACTTATTAATTTTCTTATGTGCACTTCCTTGGTCTGCCAGGAGATGGCGCTTGTTGGCAGCTCTCAATTCAATGCCTGGTCGGAGCGTATTTGTTGTGACACAGACCAGATCAATGCGATAGAGCTTCCTGTCTGGGGGTTAAGAGCCCTGTAATTCAAACTTTCTGAGATGGTTCTCCAGACTTCTGTCGTAGCGCCCCCCTTTTCCCAGCTAGGAAATATTTCCACTCCTCTCTGAATCCTCAACAATCAGTCGCTGTTAGTAGAGGAGATTGGGAGGTTTGTATATCTTTAGCCCCTTGCAGGCTCCAAGGCAAACAATGGCGCAGCCCCACCCAGCCTGGAAGGGCTCTCGGGACAGGGCAGACCAAACCTGGGAGTCAAAAGCAGGGTCAGCCCCAGGCTCTCTCTCCCCTCTCCTGTGGAGTCCTCAACAATTAGTCCAGGCTAGAAGAGAGGGAGGTTGTGAGGGTCGGATTTCTCCAGTCCTTCCTATGCTCCCACGGCAAATTGCCGTGTGGAAGGGTCCGTGGGGCTCCGTAGCCCAAATTTACAGGTCAGAACCTAAGTCAGCCTAAGGCTGTGTCCCTCTCTCTCCCCTTTCCGGGAGTGGTAGATCGCACTACCACTGTGGTCGCAGGCCCAGAGGCCCAAGAATTCTGAAGAATTCTGAAGCTGCTACTTCCCACTCACGGTTCTGTCATTGCGATTTCCCTCTTCTGTCCCTCTCTCCTCTGGGTGGTGTGCAGCCTTCACCTGCTGTCCTAAACCCTAGAAGATCTTTTTCAGGGCTGTTTCAGCTTGTCCTCTAGCTATTTTTCTGGAGAAGATATTCCCATGTCTTACTAGTCTGCCATCTTCCCGGAAATCCCCTGCATTTGTCATTATTGTTTAAATTAGATAATTTGTTCTTTTCAGAATTCTGCAACAACTGGCAAAAAAAATAATAGCTTTGGATAACTACAAACTTAGTACCTGAACACAAAGGAATTGGGGGAATAAAACTTATATTTTTGGAAGATAAGAATTCCCATTGATATACACTGTGTTCCCTCACATTCTCATGCAATTTTCCCTTAGAAAAAGATAATGACATGCAAACTTTATAAAACCACCGTAAGTAACTTGGGTTCACTTCATAAGAAGATATCCCACTGGAGGATAAAATGCTGCTATTTTCACCTTTTTATTTTGCCTATATCTTCAAACCAATAGCCTAAATGGACTCAAAGTCAGAATAATTTGGTTCAAGTGTTACTAATTTGAATTATAAATAAATAAATAAATTCTAAGGATTTCCTCATTATCAAAAGCTCTTATTTGACAGTAAAGGACAAAAACAAATCATAAGCACAATTTAAACACTTTTGTTAACAAAATAAAAGCACATGACCTATATTTTACCATGCTGCTTCTCAATATTCATGTAGTATGATCTGTGAAGGGCATATAAATTGGGGTTTAGTAAATTTAGATTCTAGTGCCTCATTTATCATTGGCTAATGTAATTTTAGTCAATACAGCTTCATCTCTAAACTGCCTGCCAAGTTTATCTTGCAAGAAACCAATGTACTTCAGAACTCTTTGCTGGCACCAACTTTACCAAGTAACTTCCTTTAGTAAATTCTAAATAGCGACTGTTAAAAACTAATGACTACAGATAGCATACAAGCCAAATGGAACTTAAACTTCTGCTTAAATACTGGGGAAAGAGAAGAACATTAAAAAATTCTTAAATCTGCTTTCTTAACCTATTACCCTTTTTACAATATAAAATGCAGCAAGAAACAAGGGCAGTACTGCAGGCAAGATTTATGGAGACATTTTAGTTCAGCCACATCATTTCAAAGTTGATAAAATGACAGCCCAGACGACCTGCCCAAAGTCAGATAGCTGTCAAACACTAAAAATGGGACAAGAAGCCACACAAGTCTCTTCAATGGGAAACAAGTTCCATAAATGTTCCTAAAGGAAAGCCATGAAAATGTTGAGTGTTCTGGAAGCATTTAAATAATTCATTTCTATATTCTCTAATTTCATCAAGGTGAATTTCTGTAGGGAACCTTCATCAGTCAGGAACTAGAAATGTCCATGACTGGTTGCCACAGGTGACAGTACACCTTTGGACAATTAGTAAAGTAGAAAGCAGAATGGAAGTCATAAATGTTTTTTGCATTGACACACAACTCTTAAGACACTAGGAACAACAAAAGGTCTTCTAGCTGTCTTGTTGGACATAAAGCAATCGACATCTGCTATGCTTTTGTTCTGGAGGGATAGGTGAGGCTTCTGGCCCTTTTGTGATTCTTGTTCTTTTCCCATTTATGATTAAAAGGTCCTTCTCCTTCTGTACAGAGTATCCAATCTAAGCCTTGTGTTTTTGTCAGGACTTAAGTTTTAGCAGAGAAAAAGTTAGAAATAAAGGCAGTTGTTAGAGTTTCACTTTGTTCCCTTACCATTGTTGCCCTGAGGCTTATGCAATTAAATTATTATTTTTTTAATTTTAACATTCTCTTCATTCAATTATAAAATCCAAAGGCTCTGCTTTGGTACAGATTCAACTGGATCTTATTTCAAAATAATTTACTTACTAATTTATAATTAACACAAACTGGTATTTAAATATATTGAATAATTAATGAGTCAATGGTTTGCCATCCAATAATCTTTCTTCTTACGTGGCATATATTACTATTCTGTCTCTCCATGGTACCAAACAGTAACAAAATAAAAACTTAAATGCAAAAGTATAGAATAAAAAATAAGACATAACTTAATTTGAATGATAAAATGTATGTAAGGGATATAACACAGTATCTAGTGTCTATCAAGAGAGGCCTAATAAAATTAGTTCTATTCTCTCAATTTAATGCTGCTTTAAGCATACAAACACACGACTACATAAATACTCTTCCCCACCCACTTCCACAACCAATCCTCCTCATCCTTTAAAGTTATTAGTAACTGTTTTGCAAAGCAAGGTAGCCTTCAATCTAGGCTTTGTAGCTAGATTCTGAATATCTTGTCTAAAAGCCTGCTAACTACCTGAAAGCTAGAAGCAACTCCTCACTGTATGCTGCCTCTAATTTAACTTCCTTGCTAGCTCACATCATATATATAAAGGCACAGAAGAGTAGCCAAATTCTTGCTGTGAACCCTGATTAATAATCAACTCTTACCCATAAAGAAATAAGTTCAATACTCTGAGCCCCTCAGAACAAGAATATATGAAAATTAACAGTGAAGAAATCATCAGATATGATTTTCTGCTGCAAAAATCCTTAACTACTGTAAAAAGAGCTACAAAGAACATATTCAAAAAGTAATTGTTTTAAATCATCTAATGCTAAATTATTAAACATTATACAAAAGTATTCTCATTATTGAATAATCCATTCATACTTGATCACAGTTCTTACCTATGGTAGTTCTTGAAATAATTGACACTTTGTTTTCTAATAGACTCTTGCAAAACTTCAGACTTGCTACCACAAAATTCTTCTCCAACTTGCATCAACCTGGTTCAATAAAGTTTGTTTTAGAAAGAAAGGTTTGTATAAATTAAAGCAATATCCTTATAGAGGAAAAAACGTTCAGGTCCTGTTTCTTCAAACATAACAAATCATGGAAATTATAGTATTTGAAGAAATTCTAGAGACCACAAATTCATTATGGCTTAGAAATATCTGAAGAACAGAAATATTTAAACATATACACACACTAAAACCCAGCAATTAGATTATGATCTACAAATATCTTAATTTCTATGAAGAAGTTATACATGATAACTCACTGGTTGATGATTTCTTTAATTACTAAAGAATAAAGCAAGTAAGATCTCAAACACTACCTGCTGATTATATCCAAGACAAAGATGAAATCATCATATTTGAATATGGACAAGTCAGTACCAAGCAGGTATGTTTTAACTTTTAGCTGAACATCCTATAAGGAAAAAAAAAAATTCAAGTGACCCAAAATATAGAAAATAAGTTCTCATAACAATTTAATGTTAGGCATTAAAAAATAAGACAGGAACATATTCAAATTTGATAAAGAATATCTATTTAGGCCAACAGTCAACATCCTTAAGGATGATATAACAGAGACAATCTATGAATATGAGACGCAAAGTAATAAGGGCCACAATCACCATCGTTTAATATGGTTCTATAATTTTCAATCCAATGTGAAATACTCACAAACACAGCTAAATACAAGAAGAATTACATCCGCACCCTGAATATGAGCATAAAAATCATTATATGTTCATGGTTAGAGTGGCTAGAAAGCCCAAGATAATAAGTTGAAACATATTATAATTAGTAAGAGTATATTAATATAATCATAGTAGTTCAGCTATGTGAACTGACCATATAAAAGATAACAAAAATTGATAGCTATCATATATACAGCTACCACAGCTCCTTAGAATAGAGAAAGAGATTCCATTTAAAATAGAGATAAAAATATAATATGCTTAAGAATAATTTTAATAAAAAATATCAGACCTATATATTTAAAAACTAACAGTTCTGGGGAACAGATGTGGCTTAAGCAGTTGAGCACCTGCTTCCCACATGGGAGGTACCGGGTTCAGTTCCCGGTGCCTCCTAAAAACAAAACAAAACAAAACAAAAAACAACAAGTAAACAAATGAAAAAACCAACTTAGGGGAGACTATGTGGCTCAGTGGTTGAGGTCCAGCTTCTCACATACAAGGGTCCTTGGTTCTAATGAGAACCAAAAGAAATTACAATTAATTGAGATAGGAATCTGGATGGGTGACTAAATGGTGTAAAGAGAGAAAGTTTTTCAAATTAATATATAGGTTCAGTGAAATTCTCACCAAAATGAAAGCAAAAACATTTTTTCTGAACAATTATCCTAAAATTTACCAGGAAGAATAAATAGACAAAGACTGCTTTAAAAATGTTTTTGAAAAGAGTAGTATTTAGGGAATTTGTATAATCATATGTTAAAATATATTAAAAATTATAATAAAAGCATACTAGCAATATCAAAATATATGAACAAATGAGTAGTATAGGACCAAAAAAACAGAAGTAGTGCTAGCACATATAAAAGAACTTAAACAGTAGTAAAAAACTACTGTTTTTTTTTAATGTTTACTATTTGGTCAAGCGTTTATCTTTAGTCCTCACAACAACCCTGTTGAGCAGGCATTTATTATCCCCCTAACTGAAGAAAACCTAAGAAAAAGCCAAGTAACTGTCATATCCAATGAATGACAAAGCTAAGACTTAAATACAGGTTTGCCTGCCTTCAAAGTCTCCTCTTTTTACTTTTACCATGCTACAAGGAGGTGTTACTAATGAAAAGGGAAGAAAAATGATTATACAATTAGTGGTGAAGGAAAAGTTGACTCGATTTTTGCAAAAACTCCCCTCTTCATATCATACAAAAAAAAGAAATACAAAATAGATTAATTAGTTAAATGTTTTTGTATGTTTTCGAAAAAGTTTAAAAGTTAGAAATGATAGAGTCACTCAATAATGCAAAACAAATTTCTGAGTACCCATTAAGTACTCTAGAAAGAATCTTGGTATTAGGGATAGAGCAATTAATATGAAGTTTTGATGAACATTTATAATTACCAGATGAATATTTAGCTAAACTTTACAGAGAAAAGATTTTAAGAATAATTGTGATATAGGAAATCACAAAGGACAAAGTTAATATATATGACCTTATGAAAATGTTAACCATTTTTATATCAAAACATAATAAAACAAGTAAAAATAAGACGATATACAAAGAGTCAATTCATGATCATATGAACCATTTAGATTCTATAAGATAAATGAGCAAACATGAGCAAATAATTCACAAAACAAATTTAAGTAATAAATTTTTAAGTCTTCAACATCTCAGACAGAAAAATATAAATAGAAACATTAATGAAAAATATGAATAGACTCAGTTGTCCTACTAAAAGATAAGGTGTCTCTCTTAAAAACAAAATAAAACAAAAATAAAAACCCAGCTATTTTTACATTTACAGGAGACAACTAAAACACAATCCAAAAACATGTAAAATAAAGGGATGGTAAAAGATGAACTAGGCAAATACAAACAAAATGAACACAGGAGTTGGTGATAATAATATAAAACAAACTAGAATTCAAGGAAAAGGGCCTCAGGACAGACGAGCCTTTTAATTAATGAAGGGAATTATGTACAAAGAAGGTAAAGTGGCTATTAACATTTCATCAGTCACACAGTATCTAAATATAAAAGGCAAAAGCTGTTAGAAATAAAAGAAAAACATGACAAAACCACAGTCATTCCGGAAGATTAATACTCCTTTGTCAAAACGCCACAGATCAAGAAAACAAAAAACAAATAAGGATATAGATAAGAATAATACAGTTAACAAGCATGATTTGATATACATATAAAGCCGAATTCCCATTCAAAAAGGGAATAATACATGGTTCTTTTTTCAATGCCCAAGGGACCTTTTAAAAAGTGGATAAAAAAGTAAAAACATCACAACTGAAATTCTCTATAACAACAAAAAAAAAGAAATAAAAAACACTTTTAAAATGTTTCTCACACATCAAATTTTTTTAGGTTAAAAAAGAAAATGTTGAGACACCAGCTCTTTCACATGGTTAGATATGTAACCTCCATGAAGTCAAGGACCAGAGGTTCACCATCACTATGTATCTGGCACATACTATGTCCTCATTAACAGTACTGACTGAGGATTAATCGATACAGCCTTTCTGGGAAGTGATGTGGAAAGATGAACAAAAAACTATAAAAGAATTATAATTATGGGTAAAATAATTCTCCTAAATGTGGCCAAAGACTTATGAATTGTTTATGGCAAACTTCATCATCATCATAAAAAAAAAATGGAAATTATCTAAATGTGTAATAGGGAATGGTTAATCAGCTTAAAGTCTATAAATAAACTGGAAAACTATGGATATCTTATTTTGTTATCTATTTATAACCTAACTTGTTTCAAGAATTCAATGTGACAGCTTTTGCCACAATTAAACATTCTGTATATGAAGAAATCTTACTAGCAAGTGAAAATATTTCTGACATAAAATTAAGTTTAAAAAGCCAAATAAAAAACTAGCTATATAATTTCAAATACATTTAAAAGAAATCATAGGTAAAATATGGAAAAACAGTGTTAATAACTGTTATATTTAAATGTTAGGAATGATAGCTCATGCTTATTTTCCTCTTTCTACTCTTCTATATAGTTATCATTCTCATATTTCATTTTTATCAAATAAAAACAAGTATTCTTTAATTTAAAATGCAGGTGCCAACAATAACATTCATAAAGGAGTTACAATTGAAAACTGTCTGAAATTTCTAAAACCTGAAATATTAAAAATAAATTAACTTGGAATGTAGGCATCTTGTTTTAAAAATAAGCTTTTATTCTTAAAGGTTCTAGTTGAGACAAAATGCATGGAAAATTGGACAGTATCCTAAAAATGTTTCCTTTCAAAAGTTAAGGTGATCATGATGTTGGCTTTAGTTTTAACGTCAAAAAGGTTAAATATCTCCATCTGCTTTTCAAGCAGCATTTATCTCTTTAATTAATAATAAATTTAATTCATAAATGTCTACAAATTGTCACACTTAAAATTAAAAGATAAAGTTTGTCCCTAAATTTAAGTTTGGTATGGCATCTTATAAAGAAACAACAACTATGGTTCCAGAAGCATGTGAACTAATAAATGTGTGGCTGGCCACTGCCCTGAGCACTCCCCAGGTGCAGATTATGCCTTGCACTCTAGGAGTGAGTTAAGATGGATCCTTGTACATGCCCTTTTAGTACTTGCAGTCTAATGGGAAATCCCATCAGTCAAGGCCATTTAAAAGCAAACAAATTAGGATTCTTAACCAAAAGGTAATAATGTTACTCAGCAATCAGTTATTATTGAGAAAAACGAAATGACAATAAATTCTTCTTTCACACTGAATGATACCAGTGGATGAAACACAGATTTTAATGTCTCGGGTCAAACGCATCATGTAATTTGATTCTAGCCTAAGCAAATTAAATGCAAACTATCCAAAGTCAAAATGATATTCTGTTGTTATTCTATCATCCATTCATGAACTCTGCCATGTTTATACTGTGTTTTGTCCTATTTGTCCCAGTTAGGGTCAAAACACTGAGGGAAGAAAGTAGATGGGGGGAATGGATAACCTGGAGATGCAGAATGACTCGGGGTGGGTCACACCCAGAAAAAGGAAGGGAGCTGAGGTCAGCAGATAGGTTACATACATGAAAGCTAAGCAAATATATAAATATATTGAGGACAATGGGAGCCATGTTTCTCACTGATAGAGAAGAGAATTACAAGTATGGAAAGAGGGGAAACTAAAATAAGCCCTGTCATGATGGAATGGAATGGGATGTATCAGTGTAAACTCATGGCTTCAAAATATACAGATACAGAAATACAGATGTAAAGCTGTACTTGTGTGTGTGTGTGTGTGTGTGTGTCTGTGTGTCTGTGTGTATGCAAATATGTATTTCCTCTGCCCACTGAGAAGGCCTGGAACTGGTGACCCCCACTAACAAAAAGCATACAAAACCAAAGTCCACACCTTCTGTTTCTAAATACCATTCCCTCCTAAAAGGAACCAAGGCTCAGGCAAAAAGGTGCAAAGTCTGTAATATCTTATGCAAGGAAGTAAAAAAGTCCACAAAGAATAATGAGGATGTGTCAGTAGGACACAGAAGGCAGCCTGCAGGGGGCTCCAACTGACCAAATCTGGGATGATATACCCATGAAAAAAAATTATGTACTTAGTAATGGATTATAAAATGGATTACGGATTGTATGTATAAACATATATATATTCAGATATATATGAATCCAAACTGACACAAATAAATAAATGGATACATAAATAGAAAGAAGGAAAAGCTCTTCCCTAGAGTACAGTGCTGTTGAACATTGAAGGAAAAACAATTATAAAAGTCATGACTTGGTGACCGTCAAAAATAATAATAGTACAAGCAGGAAACATCAATAGATGTAAAACTAGTGGGTAAAAACAGAATGTCAATGAATGTTGAAGGAATGAGAATTAGAAAACCGCGTTGCAAAATACTGGCATCATAGTTAAAAATTATTCAAGTAGAACCTGAAGTTCATAAGTGAAAGTTGGGTAAGAAATGGGTTATTTGTGGGGATGTATCTTCCCACAAAATATGTATTCATGACAAAGACAAACTAGTAACTTTATAGTTAAGGCACCTTACCCAAGTAATCAAGGTTAATGTCATCAGTGATGGGACAAATTCAAAACACATGCTATCTGATGTGATGCAGTGAGAAGAATACAACATCGTTTCTATAATATTTTTTTTTAAATGCATGAACTTAAACTACTCATAAGAACATATCAGACAAACTCAAATTGAGGGACATTCTACAAAAATAACTGACTTGCAATCTTCAAAAGTATCAAGGTCATAAAGGCCAAGGAAGGACTAAGAACACCTTCTAAACTAAAGGAGATGAAAAGGGCATGACAACTAAGTGCAACATGTGATGCTAGATTGGACCCATTTACTATAAATATGCATGACGCTGACTCCGTTGGAGAAACTTGAATAGGTCTCCCTGTAAAAATTATATTGGAGTTCTTTAACAAGCACTCTATGAGTTCCCATCCTGTTTGCATACTCTGTTCAAAAACTGAATGAAGGTAGAGGCTGAGGATGTGGGGAGTATGGAGAAAAGTGGAGGTGAAGATAATCTGAAGCTTGAAACCTAGAACACAACATACTATATACTCAAAAACATGATGAATTCCATTAAACTGACCAAAGCTTAATTCAGAATAGTTTTACTAAAACAAATTTAACAGATTTTCCTTTATAAGGAATGCCATCAAGTTGCCAACAATATATCAGAAAAGCATTTAGAATTACCAAAAATTTTATCATGGATTCTACAATGTAAACTAAGTATAACTGGGGTCCTATAGAAACAACTCATATCTGACCCTGGTTGTTTATTCTTTATATATAATACTCTGGAAAAAGTCAACCCAAATCCACAATTAATGATAAATATTACTTTTATATGGTCATATCAGAAAATATGGAAGTTAAAGCTGTTACAACTATCACATAACTATGTTTTAAATATTAAAGTATAAATTCAAATAGCATTTCTAATATAAGGTTACCAAAAATTAGAAGGGCATTAAATTATAGCTGCTAAGTGATTACTGTGGAAATTTATGTTTTCAGGATATATTTTCCTGCAAAATTTATTTCAAAAGAAATCTTACTAACAGATTGTCAAATTAAAAATCAGCCTCTTTAGAAAAATAAAAAATACACTGTAAAGGACAATAACATAGTCAAACGGTCTATAGTCTTCTAAACTTCAAAGAAGTCTGAAAAGAACAAAAGAGTTACTTTAAAAAAAATTACACTTTGATCTAGGAAGCAACAAAAGAAATTTAATTATCTCAAAACAACAATTGAGCTACTAAACTGCAAAAGGACAGATTAAGACACATTTACCAATAAGCATGTAAGATTGGTTCAAGGCACAGAGATCATTGACCTAGGAAAAAATTCTTCATTCTATAATAAAATCTGACCTAACTATGCCACCTAATTAGTGATCCCTTTCCTAAAATTAACAGAAAAGTAAATTAAGAAAAAATAAATAAATAAATGAAATAAAAACAGAGAATATTTCAGTAAGAAAGCTATTTCTTTAGGAAAGCATAAATTTGCTAATACTCTAATAACAAAAATGCTATCTAGGAATATATAAATATTTCCAATGGAGATTTTCAGATTAAAACACTTTTTCTACTACCATTTGAAGTAAAATATAATTCTCAATTGAATTACAGACATTAAATTAAATGACAGCCTTGTTCCAAAGAAAAACTAACATGATTAAAAATGCAAAGAATTAAAATAGATATGGAAAATGTTAAAAATGGATTTCTAAAACAATTTTTATATGATGGTATATATTGATTTTGTGAAAAATAATTTAAAAAAACCAAACCTGCCATATTCGTGTAAGCCCATGTTCTAATTTCTTTTTCACATAGCCACGATCAAAATTAGTTTCTTCGGTACCCATCATATTACTGATTTCTGAAAAATAAAAGATATTATACATTTTTAGATGTACTAAAAATGTACTGTTTCGTTTTCCAAATAATTTCTATTTGGACTCTCACTTACCATAGGCTTATGTAAGATACAGAAAATATACTCAATGCTAAACAATATATAGACTGCCGAAAAAATTTTAATTTTATTAGTTTTGCTACAATTAGATTAAATGTAGCAAAATGGCACTCTGTCTTCAGATATAAAGAATGCACCTAATGACTAAGTATAATAAAGTTAGTTTAAAATTTAGTTCAAATTTCTAAATAAGATGTATTCTAATACAATGTAGGATCTAGTAACTTCAAATTCTGTATGTTATAGTTTGTGAGCCAAAGTTATCTACAGATTTCCAGAGTTAAGTTACTGAAAGCTACAAATTACCTCCACACAAATAAATCAAGTAGATGGAAAAAAGAGTGATTTTTTTTTCCTAAAAGGGAATAATATAGAGGAATACTAACAAATAAGAGACACATGGTCTTTTCTGCTGCTTGTGGCAAATGCTTGTGTAATTTTTGTTGATTTATTTCTTTGTATTCCCTTTTTTATTTCTATGTAAGAAAGGATTTCATAGAGTCAAAAACTAGAATACAGATTACTAAGGGCCTTGATGTGGGTAGGGAATGGGGAGTTAAGGCTTAAAAGGTATAGAATTTCTGTTTGGGGTGATGGAAACATTTTTATAATGGATAGTGGGGCTACTATAGTTAATAGTACAATTATAAGAATATTCTTTCATCAATTGTAACAAAGGTACCACAGTAATGGGAACTCTGTATTTTTTGCATGATTTTTCTATAAACCTACAACTTCAAGGATTTCAAGGGGGCATTTGAAGTGGCAGAGAGATTAAAATTTATGTTCCAACAAAAACCTGTACATGAATGTTCACAGCATCTCTAATCTCTATTTGTAATAGTTAAACCTGGAAACAACCCAAATGTCCTTTAACAGGTTTAATGGTTAAACAAACTGTAGTACATTTAAATCATGGAATACTGATGAACAACAAAAAGGAATAAAGTACTGACACATGCAAAAACTTGAATGGGACTAACGGGCATCATGCTGAGTGAAAAAAGGCAATCTCCAAAATAATATGTAGTAGTATCTACTTATATAACATTTTCAAAGTAGCAAAATCATAGTGAAGGGTCAGTGGTTGCCATGTTGGGGAATGTTGTGACTATTAAGAGGTAACACAAAAGAATTCTTTGTGG
>JAKSZT010053770.1:45365099-45409200 GCA_026826555.1 Tolypeutes matacus | reverse complement strand
GAAAGATAAACTCAGTCTTTGGATTATTAAATACAAATTATTAAGCATTTGTGGCAGTTTGATATTTATGAATTCCAAAAACAGATATTGATTATGTTTGTAAACTGTTCTGTTCCTCTGGGCACAATACCCTTTGATTGATTTAAATTCAAAGGCTTTAATGTTTACATGATTAAATCAAGATTAGGGCTTTGATTCAATCATATCATTAGGCTGAGTTAGTTTGAATCTCTGCTCCCTTTGAGGGCTATATAAACAGTTACTCAATCAAGAAGAGAGGGAAAGAGATACACAGGAGAAAATACATAGAAGAGAAAGCCTCATAGACATGGCAGAGGAGAATACTTTGATCTTGGGGTCCTGGAGAGAGCTAAGCAATTCACCTGATCGTTTGCAGCTGAAGAGACCAGAGCCCTGAGCAGCTGAGAAAGCCCCAGGAAGAGAAACGAGCCCTTCAGCCTACCGCTGAGATCGGAAGGGCTGGGACCATGGAGCCTTAGAGGAGGGAGGAAGGCTGAACCCTCGCAAACATCACCCGCCATCTTGCTTCAACATCTTGCATGTGGCAGATGACTTTGGGTGAGAAACCAACCTTGAGTTGGACTCTTTAGGGCCTTGTAACTATAAGTTTTTACCCCAAATAAATACCCTATATAAAAGCCAACAGATTTCTGGTACTTTGTATCAGCACCCCTTTGGCTGGTTAATACAGCACTTTACACCTGTATTAGTCAGCCAAAGGGGTGCTAATGTGAAATACCAAAAATGGGTTGGTCTTTATAAAGGGTATTTATTTGGAGTAGAAGTCCACAGATACCAGGCCATAAAGCGTTAAGTTTCTTCTCTCACCACAGTCCATTGCCACGTGTTAGAGCAAGACAGCTGCCGGCGTCTGCCCAGGGTTCAGGCTTCTGGGGTTCCTCTCTTCCTGGGGCTGCGTTTCTCTCCGGGCTTAGCTCCTGTTTCCTCCACAAGGTCAGCTGTAGAGGATCAGGAGAACAACTTGCTTCTCTTCTCCTGGGGCCTTCTTTCCAACATCAAAACTGCTTCTCAAAAGACTGCTTCAACTGTCCTTTGCATTGCCTTTTATATTCAATTCCCCCACCCACCAAGGGGTGGGGCTCAAGGCCCTACTGATATGGCCCAGTCAACGCCCTAATCATAACTTAATCATGCCCAGATTAACAGATCAGTTTACAACCTTGATCCAATTATATTTTTGGAATTCATAATTACATCAAATTCCCCAACGGTTACAACACCTAAGATCACTTAACGCATATTTGATTGTAGTGGGATTCCAACTCAAGCAGTGTGATCCCAGAGACCAAGTTATCACCCGATATACTGCCTACCTCAAGACCATGTGATAGACTTTGGCCAGGGAATTACGGGACCAATAAATCCAATTATTAAGAGTACTGATTGCAGAACTGCCCCTGCAGTGAGGTAATGATGCATACTTTTATTGTTTTTCATGATACATAACTTTATCCATTCCAGGTAAATAATCTAACAATGGTCAACAGGTAGCCTCACAATAAATTCCCCCCCAAAAACAACTCTGCTTTCATCAGTTATAAGAAATGTTCCACACAATGCAAAGTGTTAATAATATGGTGGTATATGGGAAACCATATGCATGATTGTTCTGCAAACCCACAACTTCTCTAAAAAAGAAAAAAAACTAAAAGCACACATACACATTTATATTAAAAAGATTATACCCTTGTGTAAATACATTTTATGGACCATGCAGATTACCAGGGTGTCCACTGCCTAAAAGCCCTTGCACAGGCCAGGCCTCAGACACAGGCCTAATATACCTCTTATATTAAGCCTTGTTGTCAGCATGGTCTGGATGTTAAGAGACCCAACAGCTTGGGGCAGTGCACCTAAACTATAGCTTTAGAGATTTATTTTAGAGTTTATTTTGGTGACATCACAAAATAGTATAGGAGTATCACTACAGAGAGATAGCTGATGAACTTTATAGTCCCCTTAAGCTTTATAAAGCTCTGTGAGGAATAATTTCACAATTACTGATTCCTACAATTTCATTCCTGAATGTGAATATGAAAGAAATAATTTCAGGTGAACAAATTAGAACTCTTTGGAGTCCTATATATTGTCAGCTGACTGTAAGACTAACCAGAGTACCTGAATATTCTTAAAATATACAGACTAGGGTCAAACAATTTTGGCAAAGAGGACTGAGTATATAAGGAGTTTTAAGTTTGACTTCATACCCCAATGAAAATACTTAGATACTCCTATATACATACATACATACATATATACATACATGTAAACAATTAGCCTGAAGCAAAAAGCAAGCTTCACCATGGTGAATAGATAGGGTACTGTTTCTTATTTCCTTGCCTTATATCTCCTTAAATAATGTACTAGAAAAAGAAAAAGAGATGCTAACATGTTTTTAACAGTTTTCCCATTCACAAAAAACTAAAGATTGTCAAAACAGAATAAGCTTTATGGAAAAGTAGAATCCCAGTAAGCCCAGAAATTCCCTAAGTGACCTGAGATTAAAATAAACAAACAAACAAATAAATAGGCCCCACTGGTATTTCCTTATTATTATAATTATCTTTTAGTTCATTTTCTTTCACGATATTAACAGCAACCAGTGTAAGCACCTCATATTCTCTCTAAACCTCAAAACAACCCTACAGAGTAGGTGAATTATTACCCTTAAAGGTCTTTTTGATTTGTTTTTGTTTTTTACCCTTTCATTTTAAGGAGAAAAATGAAGAATAGTATATTCTTCAAGTTTTGTAAATGGCAGTCAAAATCTGAAGCCACAGCTCTCTGAATGCAAAGCCCATGCTCCTGGAATTACATAAAGAGTTAGTACAAAGGTAAGGCATTGGGATAGGGTAAGAGGAATTTGGCCTGAAATCACGATTCAGTGCTCATGCCTTCTCTCCACTTCCTCCCCTTCTTTCTCTCACTTCCTTCCTCCTTCCTAATATTTCTAAAGAGATGAAAACGCCTTCATATAATTTCCTTCTCTTGTTTTTTGCTGTCTATAGTAATAAGCTTCTTAAGAGTCAAGAGAAATTTATGTCTTCTATACTATCAAAATTCTATGCTTAATCAAACAATAAAATTTGGGTGTCTCTTCCATCCACCCAACCACAGAAACCAAATGTTTAGAAATTAGAACGTAATGAAATAGCTTGACTGAACAGCTATATTAAATTGTATATGATACAATACCCAAAAGAATTGAAGGCAGGGACTCAAACAGATATTTGTACACCAATGTTCATAGTGGCATTATCCATAATTGCTAAAAGATAGAAGCAAGCCAAGTATCCATCAACTGATGAATGGATAAACAAAAGTGGTATATACATACAATGGAATATTATTCAGCTGTGAAAGGGAACAAAGTTTTTTCTACACATGAAAACGTGGATGAACCTTAAAGACATCATGTTGAGTGAAATCAGATTCAAGAGGGCAAATATTGTATGATCTCACCGATATGAAATTATTAGAATAAGGACTGCATAGACTCAGAAACTAGAATACTGGTTACCAGGGGCCAAAATGGGGGTAAGGAAGGGGGAGCTAATTCTTAATTGGCGCAGAGTTTCTGTTTGGGGTAATGGAAAAGTTTTGGTAATGTTTAGTGGTGATGGTAACACAACATTGTGAATGTAATGAACACCTCTGGATAATATATCGAATGTGGTTAAAAGGAGAAATTTTACATGGTATTATGTTTCTAGGATAAAAATTAAAATCAACAACAGCAAGAAACAAAAACAACCATAGGACTGTACAGCACAGTGAACCCTAATAAAAACTGTAGACAATAATTATACAATTATAATAATATTCTCTCATCAACTGTAACAAAAGTACCATACTAATGCAAAATGTTAAAAATGGGGGCAGATATATGGGAACTGTATATTTTCTTCATGATCTTTCTATAAACTAATAACTTCTCTAAATAAAAAAAAATTGATACAAAAAATTTGTGTACTGTAATTCATTTTTGCTCATATTAAACAAAAAGCTAATGAAACCATTTATTACTTATAAAGTATTTTGAACATTTACTCTTACCTATTATTCAAGGTTAATCACTTAAAATACATAATTACACAAATGAAGCAATATAAATATAATGTCTAATTACTATAAAAATTTCTCTAAGATTTTTTTTTATATTTTACTGACCATATCATATGACATAAAGTGGTATTTTCCATTCAAACATGAATATTTTAAAACATCACTATCTCTCATAAAATTTGTCTATTTTCAGGAAAGTATTAATATAACAATTAATTCTTAGATTCTACCTTTACTAGAATAATTTGAAAATTAGCCAAATAATTTTTTTTTAATATTGAACATTTAACATTAACTTTCCAGTAAATTTACAGTAACAATGTATATTACTTTAAATAGTGTGAAGGTTAGATTCATGTGCCAACTTGGTCAAGTAATGGTGCCCAGTTGTTTGAGCAAGCATGCAAGCACTGGCCCAACTGTTACTATGAGGAAATTTCCTGGACTTAAATCATCAATAAGTTGATTGCATCTGTGGCTGATTATATCTAGAATCAACTGAGAAGACTGCCTTCAGCAATTAGAGATATCTCATCCAATCACTTGAAGGTTTTAAAGAGAGAAGTGATTATTTTAGTAGTCAAAAGAGAGAAGTTTCATTCCTACTTCAGCCAGCCAGCTTCTCCTGGGGAATTCACCAAAAATCTTCATCAGAAATCCCATCTTGCAGCCTGTCCTCCAGAATTCATGGAGACAATTTTATAAAATATCATAATATTTACAGATATCTCCTGTCGGTTCTATTTCCATAAAGAACTCTAACACAAACAGTAAATAAAAACTTACAGTACAAGACAAATGTTTTACTAGCTGGTAACTAAATATCTTTAATAGTCAAAGAAAAAGCCCTCCTCCAATAATTCAATTCTAAGGCCACTGGCATGTATTCCTGAAAACTGTTATGATCTTGCTACTTATAAAGTCCTTTCTCCCAGTTAATACTCAAAGGTAATGGAGCCTTTATAGGGTGTGAATCACTTTCTTAGATAATCATTTAATCTATGCTACTATCGTCCATGAATTCCTAAATTCATGCCTGCCTCTTTTCTTTCTCCTTGGTCCAAAAATGTGATATTTTTTTATTTCAATATTTCAAATAAAATCAAAATAATTTCCTACCAGAAGCTGAAGCAGTATCCTCATTGTCATGCTTCTCATGCCATTCCATAGTCCTGTAATAGCTAAGCATAACTTCCCACAATGCTTTGCAGAGGTCAGCAAGGCACGGAATATAGCTGTCTGGTGTAACGTGCTAAAGAAAATGAGAAAAACCAACCTTCAAATCATTACATTTACTTAACATCCAAATAAAATATTATATTATTAATCAAATTCATCCAAGAATGAGAGATAATTAAGAAAATTTCTTATACTGACATATATAACGTAGAAATTCAATTCTTAAGAGAATTCTTTTCAAAAACTCTCATTTCAACATGGCTGTTAGTAGTCATTAGGAATACCAGTCCATATGCCACGAATGAAATTATATCACAGAACTAAAAAGTCAACAAAAAAATTACTGATTTAGCAAGTGCTCTCATAAACAGCAGTGTAAACTTCCTCATATTTTTTCAAAGACATGCGTCTAAGCATGCAAACACTGCTTTATCGTCATCCTTGAACCTACAAACTACAAAAAGGTGATCAGTTTTATAATTCAATCACTTCATCTAAATAAACAAAATAAACAGCACTGAAAATCTCTAAATTCCTTAAACCAAATGGATAGTGATATTCTCTATCTGACAATAACATTTTAAAATGTTTTATATAAACATTGCTATGAAACAATGTGATCCCAAATATTCTCCATCATGGGAATGCATGGAATTCCCCCAAACCCCATTCTCTGTAAAATCTATCAGTTTATCGTTCTCCCCTTTTCTCTGCACGTTAAGAGAGGCCGCTATTCTACTTTGCATAGTACCCATTTGTCAGAATGCAACATTGGCTCATCATTGGAGATTGTCTAGCATTTCTTCAGGTTGTGATCAATCTATCAGCAACTAATTACATTGATATAACACTGAAAGGTTAAGATTCTGGTGTAAGCTCTTTGAGGTAAACAGCCATAAAAATAAGCTACAGAAAGTATGATGTGGTTGATGTAGGTGAAGCTTAATCTTTGAAAAAGATATTGCTCCCTATAAGGGTCTCTCCTTCCTCTAAACTACTCATTTACTAAAACATTCACTTAGCAATTAATGAAAAGAATAATCTGTATGACTTAGTACACTTTCATGTAAGTATGTCAAATCTCTAAAATTAGACTGGGGGAAAAAAAGGAGGTTAAGCTCTGGAGTCAGCATGCCCAAGTGGGGTTTATACCAAGAATGCTAAGATGGTTCAATCTTAAAAATCTATCAGTCTATTTCACTATATTAACAGGTCAAAGAAAAAGAAATCAATGATTATCCTTATAAAAGCTGAAAAATGCCTTTAATAAAATTCAACATCCATACCTAATAAAAATGAATGAGAAAATAATAATAAATGGATGTTTCCTAAAGATGAAGAAATTCTAAAGCATAACCACTGTGGTCAGGAACAAGGCAAGGATGCCCACAATCTCCATTACTATTTAACAACGTTCTGGAAGTACTAGCTAATGAAAGTAGACTACAGAAAACAGAGGCCAAAAAAAAAGGAAAAGAAGATAAAAAACTATTTCAATTTGCAAATACACGTGGAAATTCCTGGAGAATCAATGAAAAAACTCACTCAAACAATAAAAAAAAAAATCAGCAGGGTAGTAGGTTATAAAAATAACATGCAGAGGGGAGCAGATGCAGCTCAAGCAGTTGAGTACCCACCTCCCACATGGGAGGGCCCAGGTTCGGTTCCTGGTGCCTCCTAAAGAAGACAAACAAACAATGAGCAGACAATAATGAGGAAAAAAAAACAAAAATGAGCAGACAACAAGCAAAAACAATGAGCAAAATTAATGAGCAGACAATGAGCAAGACAACAAGCAAACAATGAGCAAAAACAAATGAGCAGGGAATGGATGTGGCTCAAGCAAGTGAGCGCTCATCTCCCACATGGGAGGTCCCAAGTTAGGTTCCCGGAGCCTCCTAAAGAAAATAAAATAAACAGACAACGAGCAAAAAAAGCAAAACAAAAAAAATGCAAAAAAAAAAAAACACAGCAAGGAGACACTGCAAAAACAATGAACAAAAACAATGAGCAAAAAAGAGCAGACAACAAGAGCAAACAACCAAGGAGCAAAAACAACTACCAAAAACAATGAGCAAACAGACAAGGGGGCCCTCTGGGGGTGGGGTGGGGGATGGACATTCAGAGTCTTCTGGGAAGATGGTAGAGTAGAAAGACACAGGACTCTCTTCTCTTCCAGAAAAATAGCTAGAGGATAGGCAGAAATGGTTTGGAAAAAAATTTTTCTAGGGTTTAGGATGCCTGGGGAAGGCTGGACACCACCCAGAGGAGAGAGGGGCAAAGGAAAAGAAATGCAACAGCAAAACCGTGAGTTAAAAGCCACAGATGCAAATGCCTGCCGGCACCCTCCCCCAAACTATAGACACTTTTGAATTCTAAGGCCTTGGGGCTAGTGGCTACAGACAAAGGGAGCCCCAGGGATCAACCTCCCCAGGAAAGGGAAAAGAGGGACATAGCCCAAGGCTGACTAGCTTTTGACCTACAAATTTGGTTTGCTGTGTCCCAGGAGCCCTTCCAGGCTGGTGGGGATGCACTACTGTTTGCCTTGGAAGGTGGCAAGGGACTAAACAGATCTGACCCTCTCAATCTCCCTCTCTAATGGCCGGGAATAGTTGTTGAGGATGCAGAGGGGAGTGGAATTACTTCACACCTAGGAAAAGGGAGGAGTCTAGCAGCAAAGGCTGGAGAACTGCCTCTGAGAAAGTTTGAATTACAAGGCTCTTAGCCTCCAGGCAGGAACCTGTCACAGATTTAGTCTGTATTGCAGCAAACTCATTTCACTGAGGCACTGAACTGAGAGGGCTACCAAAGAGTGCCATTCCTGGCAGACCAAAGAAGTGCATGAGAGGAAATTAAAAGTAAATAAGAGAGGCTTTTTCAACTTTTACGGCCTCCCTTCCCAAAGCCCTAAGAAGCAGGTCTGCAACCCATTACTGGGTCCAGGGCCCAGATTTGAGGAACTAACAAGGATAACTAAAGACCCAGAAAAGACTGAACCAATAATCAAAGAACAGTAGTAACACACAGCCTCCCACCACTAAAACCCTACAAAAGAGAGAAATTGAGCATCTGAGTTAACTCACCACCCTTATCAGATGCCTAGAGATCAGAAAAAAAATTACAAGTTATAGAAGGAAATGGAAGAAATGGTCCAAGAAAAGGAATATATCAAGTCCCAGAAGAGACACAGGATTTGAGATAAACTGATCAATGAGATGAATGAAAATTTCCAAAATCAAATTACTTAGTTGAAAGACAATATGGTAAAGAACATCAAGAAGACACTGAGGAAACACAAAGAAAAATTTGAAAACCTGGGAAAAAAGTAACAGAGCTTATGGGAATGAAAGACATGATACATGAGATAAAAAACACATTAGAGATATACAAAAGCAGATTCAAAATGAGAGAAGAAAGACAAAGTGATACAGAAGACAGAAGAGTTAAAATTGAAGAAAGAGAAGAACAGAGAGAGGAAAGAATGGGAAAAATAAAGCAGGGGCTCAGGTAGTTGAATGATAACATGAAACATAACAACATATGTGTCATGGGAGTTCCAGAAGTAGAAGAGAAGGGAAAAGGGACAGAAAGAGTATCTGAGGAAATAATAGCTGAAAATTTCCCAACTCTCACAAAAGAAATGAACTTAAATGTCCAAGAAGCACAGTGTACCCAATCAGAATAAGTCAGAATAGAACTACTCCAAGACACATACTATTCAGAATGTCAAATGTCAAAGATAAAGAGAAAATTCTGAGAGCAGCATTTTTGTATGGGAGTAGCAAACCATCATTTACAAGGAATGCCCAGTAAGACTTAGTGTAGATTTCTCATCAGAAACCATGGAGGCAAGAAAACAGTGGTGTGATAAAATTAGGATAATGAAAGAGAAAAACTGCTAGCCAAGAATTCTTTACCCAGCAAAATTGTCCTTTAAATATGAAGGTGAGTATAAAATATTCACAAACAGAAACTAAAAGAGTTCATAAAAAAGAATGCACCTCTGCAGGAAATATTAAAGGGAACCTTACAACCTGAAAGAAACAGACAGGAGAAAGAAGTTTGAAAGAGAGTACAGAAGATAGAGTAGCAGAATGGGTAAAAAGACAGACAAAATAAGATATGACATATGAAAACCAAAGAATTAAATGGTGGAGGTAAATAATGCATTTACAGTAATATCACGTGTGAATGGATTAAACCCCCCAATCAAAAGATATAGGCCGACAGAATGGATTAAAAAAAACATAAGCTATCCATGTGCTGCTTACAAGAAACTCACCTTAAGCCCAGGGATTCATACTGGCTGAAAGTGCAAGGTTAGGAAAAGATACTCCACGCAAACAGAAACCAAAAAGGAGCAGGGGTAAGCTATACTAATATCGGGCAAACAGACTTTAAATGCAAAAAAGTTATAAGACATACAGATGACCATTATATATTAATAGAAAGGTCAAGGAAGAAATAACAGTCATAAATATCTATTCATCTAACCAGGGTGCCCCAAAATACATGAGTCAAACTCTGGCAAAACTGAAGGGAGAAATAGACATCTCTACAATAACAGTTGGAGACTTCAACACACCACTCACATCATTGGACAGAACTATTAGACAGAAGATCAAAAAAGAAACAAGAACTTGGAACAATCTGATAAACGAGCTAGACCTAACAGACATATAGAGAATACTTCACCCAAACTCAGCAGATTATACATTCTTCTCAAGTGCCCATGGACCTTTCTCCAGGATAGACTACACATTAGGTCACAATGCAGCTCTTAATAAATATAAAAAGATTGAAATTATACAAAGCACCTTCTCAGATCATAATGGAATGAAACCAGAAATCAAAAGTAGACAGCAAAGAGGTAAATTCGCAAATGTGTGGGTTCTAAACAACACACTCCTAAATAATCAGTCGGTCAAAGAAGAAATTGCAAGTAAAATCAGGAAATATATTGAGAATGAAAATGAGAACACAACATATCAAAACTTATAGGATATAGGGAAGGCACTCGAGAGGGAAATTTATAACCCTAAATTCCTATATTAAAAATGAAGAAAGAGCTAAAATCAAAGATCTAACTGAACAGCTGGAGAAACTACAAAAAGAACAGCAAACTATTCCCAAGCAAGCAGAAAGAAAGAAATAATAAAGATTAGAGCAGAAATAAATGAAACCGAGAACAAAAAAAAAAAAACAATAGAGAAAATCAACAAGACCAAAAGCTGGTTCTTTGAGAAGATCAATAAAATTGACAAACCCCTAGCTAGACTAACAAAGAAAAAAAGAGAGAAGATGCAAATAAATAAAATTGAAAATGAAAGTGGCGAAGTTACAACTGACCCCACAGAAATAACAATGACCATAAGAGAATATTATGAGAAACTGTATGCCAACAAACTAGACAACCTAAATGAAATGGACAAATTCCTAGAAATGCACAAACAACCTGACGCTATAAGAAATACAAGTACAAACAAACCAATCACATTTAAAGAGACTGAGTCAGTCATCAAAAATCTCCCAACAAAGAAAAGTCCAGCAACAAATGGCTTCACAGGTGAATTCTCTCTAGCATTTTGAGAAGAAATAACACCAATTCTGTTTAAACTCTTCCAGAAATCTGAAGAGGAGGGAAAATTACCCAACACATTTTATGAAGCCAACATCACCCTAATACCAAAGCTGCATAAAGACACTACAAGAAAAAAGAATTACAGACCACTCTCTCTAATGAACCTAGATACAACAATTCTGAACAAAATACTACCAAATAGATCCAACAACATATCAAAAGACTTACACATCATGACCAAGTGGTATTTATTCCTGGTATACAAGGCTGGTTCAACATAAGAAAATCAATGTAATACACCACATTAACAAATTGAAGGAAAAAATCCACACGATCATCTCAAACGATGCAGAAAAGGCATTCAACAAAATCCAGCATCCTTTCTTGATAAAAATAATTAGAAAGACAGGAATAGAAGGAAAATTCCTCAAGATGATAAAAGGCATATATGAAAAACCCACAGCCAACATCATACTCAACGTGGAAATGTTGAAAGCTTTCCCTCTAAGATTGGGAAAAAGACAAGGATGCCCACTGTCACCATTGTTATTTAACACTGTACTAGAAGATCTAGGTAAATCAATTAGACAAGAAGATAAAGATATCCAAATAGGAAAAGGGGAAGCAAAACTCTCACTATTTGCTGATGGCATGATTCTATATTTAGAAAATTCTGAAATGTCTATAAGAAAGCTACTTGAGCTAGTAAATGAGTTCAGCAAAGTGGCAGGATACAAGATGAATATGCAAAAATAATGCTTCTGTACACTAGTACTGAACAATCTGAGGAGGAAATCAGGGGAAAATTCCATTTACAAAAGTAACAAAAAGATTCAAATATCAAGAATCAATTTAACAAAAAAAGTAAAGGACCTATATTCAGAAAACTAAAAACAATGCTAAAAGAAATCAATGAAGACCTAAACAAATGGAAAGACTTTCCGTGTTCATGGATTGGAAGACTAAATATCATGAAGATGTCAATCCTACCCAAACTGATTTATAGATTCAATGCAATACCAATCAAAATTCCAACAGCCTACTTTACCGAAAAAGAAAAGGCAATTGCCAAATTCATTTGGAAGGAAAAGTGCACCCAAATAGCCAAAAACATTCTAAAAAAGAAGAGTAACATAGGAGAAATTTCACTGCTTGACCCTGAAACATATTACAAAGCTATAGTGGTCAAAACGACATGGTACTGACATAAAAACAGACACATCCATCAGTGGAATAGTACTGAAAGTCCAGAAATAAACCCTTAACTATATGGCCAATTATATGTGAGTCCCTTGGTCGGCAGGGACTCACAGAGAAAACCACATGGCAGAGAAGAGAGTGGGAGTTTTGAGCTAGAGCCTGGGAAGTAAGCACACAGAGGAGCAAAGCAGCTGAGCCCAGAGAGAATCAAGCCCTGAGGAGACAGACAGAGCCGGTCACCTAATAGTCTACAGCTGGCCTTGTGGCGAGAGCAGGGCAGCTGAGCCTGAGGAGAAAAATGCCCCAAGAAGACAGGAACCCAGGAAGCCTGAACTCTTGGCAGATATTGGCAGCCATTCTGCTCCAACACATGGCAACAGACTTTGGTGAGGGAAGTAACTTATGCTTTATGGCCTGGTAACTGTAAGCTTCTACCCCAAATAAATACCCTTTATAAAAGCTAACAGATTTCTGGTATTTTGCATCAGCACCCCTTTGGCTGACTAATACACCTACCAAATCCATGCTGATGGGACAAAACAGTCTCTTTAACAATGGTTCTGGGAGAACTGGATATTCATAACCAAAAAAATGAAAGAGGACCCCTATCTCACTCCCTATACAAGAATCAACTCAAAATGATCAAAGACTTAAATATAAAAGCCAGGACCATAAAACTACTAGAAGAAAATGTAGGGAAACATCTTAAAGACCTTGTGGTAGTTTTGTGGTTTCTTGGACCTTCCACCCAAAGCACGAACAACAAAAGAAAAAATATATAAATGGGACCTCCTCAAAATTAAGCACTTTTACACATCACAGGACTTTATCAAAAGGGTGAAAAGGCAGCAGACTCAATGGGAGAAAATATTTGGAAATCACATGTCTGATAAGGGTTTAATATCCATGCTATATAAAGAGATGCTACCCTAAACAATAAAAAGACAAATTGCTGATAAAAAATTGGCCAAAGACTTGAATACATATATGTCCAAAGAAGAAATATAAATGGCAAAAAAACACATGAAAAAATGTTCAACATCACTAGCGATTAGAGAAATGCAAATCAAAACTATAATAAGATATCATCTGACACCTATCAGAATGGCGAATACTAAAAAGACAGAGAACTACAAGTGTTGGAGAGCAGATGAATAGACAAGAACACTTTTTCACTGTTGGTGGAATGTAGAATGGTACAGCCACTGTGGAGGACTTGTTGGCAGTGTCTGAAGAAGTTAAATATAGATTTGCCACATGACCCGGCAATACGACTATTGGGTATATACCAAAAAGAACTGAAAGCAATGACACAAACAGACATCTGCACACTGATGTTCATAGCAGCATTACAGCATTACTCACGATTGTCAAAAGTTGGAAACAACCCAGGGCTCCATCAACTGATAAAAGGATAAACAAATTAAGGTGTATACACACAATGGAATACTATGCAGCTGTAAGAAGAAATGCAGTCGTAAAGCATATGACAACATGGATGAACCTGGAGGACATTATGTTGAGTGAAGCAAGCCAGACACAGAAGGACAAATACTGTATGACTGTGCTACTATGAACTAAATATATTGTGTAAATCTCATTCAATTACTAACTTGAATATGGGTCTCCAGAAAATAGAATGAGTTTAGAGAATGGAAAGCTGAAGGTTAACTTGGGCACAATTAGTAAAAAGGATGTGTGTTAGTCTTTGGAAATGAACAGAAAAGGTGAGAGCCCAACATAATGTTTGTAATTAGCGGGTTTTTATGTGGGTATAGAAGTGGTTTAAAGGGAAAATCTAAGCTCAAGTATATTACTAAAAGTAAAGCTAAAAAATGTAACACGAAACTGCATAGCATAGTAAAACTGCATGTGAATATGAATAACGGTAAAATTGCATATAAAGACTGTTTTATTTGAAGCTGAACAAATTTATGTTAATACTACAAAATGTTAATATCAGGCAAAAACAAAACAAAAAAAAAAAAACCCATTATGCTAAATGAAAGAAACCAGACACAAAGTACTACATATTGTATGATTCCATTTATATAAAATGTAAATATAAATCAACTTATAAAGATGACATTAGGTGGCAGATATGGCTCAAATGGTTGGGCGTCCATCTCCCATATAGAGGGATCTGGGTTCAATCCCCAGGACATTATGGTCAAAATAAGGAAAAATATAGGAGGTGCGTGGGCCGCCAAGCCCCGTGCGTGGGTACGCTGTCAGGCCCTGCGAACTGGTGAGCCCCCCAAGACCCGCGTGCAGGTACGCTGCCAAGCCCCGCCGAGCCAGGCAGCAAGATGACGACGTAACAGGTGAGTGACACAAGGGACAGCCAAGAGGAGACATGCCGAAAAACCAGGAACTAAGGTTGCACAGGCAGCAGGAGGCTTCTCTCCTATATTGGAGGTTCCCTGGATCAAATCCCGGTGAAGACAGGAGAAGGTTTAGAAGAAAGGGCAAGAAACAGGAACAGAGAATAGCCCAGCGAATGGACACAATAACAGCAAAAACGGGGGCAGGGGATTAAAAATGGATAAAAGTAAATAAATAAATAAATCTTTAGAAAAAAAAGATGAAATTAGATTAGTGGTCATGTAGGGCTGGGGAAGGACTACTAACGGGTGTGGAGTTTTTTTCTTTGGAGTAACAAAATTGTTTTAAAATTTTTTGTGGTTAGACAGGAACACAATTAGTGTAACTGTGATTATACTAAAATCCATTGATTATCCACTTTGGATAGATCGTATGGTATGTGAATATATCTCAACAAAACTGATTAATAAATAATTTTGCAAGAATAGCCAGAAATAGCAGCTATGTATAGCAGGGGAATTAGAGATTGAGAGGTAAAGAATTTTCTTGTTTGTTTGTGTCTGTTTTTCATTTATTATTGAATTAAAATGCTCTAATAATGATTGAAGCGATGAATGCACAACTATGTTTTTATACCAAACACCACTGATTGAACACTTTGGATGAATTGTATGTTTTATTAATGTGTATCAATAAAATTGATTTGTTTAAAAAAATAACATGCGAAAAACAAAAACAATCATATACACAATAATAAGCATTTAAAAGACATGAGAAAAACCATGTACAGCAGCAATAATAAAAGATAAAAATTTCAGGATTAAACTCAACAGAAAAGATCAAAACCACTATGAAAAAATAAAAACAGCTACAAAACACTACTGAAAGACATAAAGGAAGACTTAACAAATGGAAAGCTATCCTTTATTCTTGATTAGGATGTTCAATACCATCCACAAGTCTGTTAGTCCATCCTAAGTTAATTCATGAATTTACTGAAATAAACCAATCAAAAAGTCCAAATATAGATCAAACCTCATACAAAGATCTAGTATTTAATAAAGAAGTTATTGTACATCACCAGGGCAAAGGCAGTCTTTTTCTTAATTGGTATTAGCTCAACTGGACAGTCAGCTGAGTTGGAAAAAGATAAAATTAGATTTCTCACACCATACACAAGAAAACTCCTAATGGAGTAGAGATTTAAATGTGAAAAAATAAAACTATGCTAGTACTAGACAAAAATATGGATCAATTTCTCCTCAACCTTGAGGGAGGGAAGCACTTTCTAATTGACTATATTTTTTAAAGTTGCATAGCAAAAATAACCTTAAGCAAAGTCAAAAGGCAAACTAGGAAAAAATATTCACAATGTATATCAAAATAAAAGGGCTAAAATCCAAATATTTAAAGACTCTTAAAATTTTGTAGGAAAAAAAAAAAAAAAAAGACCCAACAATTCTTTTAAAAATTGGGAAAAAATCATGAATATACTTTACAAATAGAGATATAAAAATGGCCCTTAAACAGTCTAATAAGAAACTTTGGGTACAATTTCTCACCCATCAGACTGGCAAAAATGTTAAAGCTTGATCATACACACTTTGATGGCATGGCTGTGGAAAAACAAGCACTCTCTCACACATTGCTGTTAGGAATGCAAAACAGTGCAATGTCTATGGAGGAGAATTTGGAAGTTTAACAAAACCATATGTGCATTTACCCTTCGATCCAGCAATCCCACTTCTAAGAATTCATCCTGAAGAATACTTACGCACAAGGTTATTCATTTAAGGGTTATTTGTGATGGCAAAATATTGGAGACTGGGTGAATAAACTGTAATACATACAGACAAAGAGTACTATGCAGCTGTAAAAAAGAATGAGGAGGATCTCTAAGAACTCTTACAGAGTGATTTCCAGGAAAAAAACAAACTGCAAAAGAGGCAAAATATGTGTTTGTGTACATTATATATTTTGTTTCATAAGAAAATTTTTCAAATGCATATATCTGCTTATCATTACAAAAATAAATGCAGGAAGGATAAACCAATGAGTTGGTTACCTTAAGGAGTCAGGGGATAAAATGAAGGAATACAGGAGGGACTGACAATTCTCTGACTATACAATATTGATTATAGGTATCTATTTACAGAAGAAGTAGAAAGGCTATTCAGATTTACACATGGCTTTCAAAGATCAACGTAAGATACTTTCACATATTTATGCCATAATTTTGAGTAATTTTTCATGTTTACTTTTACATGTGCCAGTCTTGATTTTTACCCCTAGTTTATGTTTACCTTTATTATGTGCCAGTCTTGATTTTTACCCCTGGTTTATTTTTACCCATATCATTGCACCTGACCTATGTCTTAGACTTACACACATGTAGTGAAAACCCAGACATATGCATAGGGTCAAGAAAAGACTAAAAGCAGAGAGCAAGGCAAAGTAAAACCACAAAAAGTTCTGGGCTGAAACTCAGCAGCCATTTACCTGAATAAAGGTACTCCTCTAAAGATCAATTAATCTAACTTTTATCAACTCAACTTTATGTTTTTCATATAAATTTACTCTAGTTATATCCAACTTTCCTTCTGATAGATAAGAGGGAGGGAGGGCAACATTAACCTTATTTTTACCCAAAGAAAGTTAATTTCTATCATAGAAGTTACAGTTTAACAAACAAACCAGATATCTGAAACTTAGAATTCCTTTCTTCTATTCTCAATGCAACCACTCTCTTGCTATATTATTCACCTATTTATTTGAATAGTAAGTAACAGTAAATAGTAAAAAAGGGGATCCTTTACTATGTTACTGCATGGGGATCTGCTAACATTTTATGGGTTTGGGTGAAATACACACAGGCATATATGTGAAATGTTTTTCAAAATATCTTGAAGTCATGTAGTAAAGTTGTAACAGGCTTTTTCTCACTAAGGCAATTTGACTGTAAATAATTTGCAGGCCTAACTAATCCACTATGCATACCTAAAAGTCTCCCAGAAGAATCCAAATTTTATTATCTTCAAATGTTTATATGTACAAACATATAACACTATGCTAACAAGATGATCCTAAAAAAAGAATAAATGTAGAAATCCATTTACTAAATACTTATAGGGTAAATAGTTTAAGGAGAAAAGGCAAGGTGGATAAATAATATTTCCATTAGTTTAAGCCTAGGTGTGTTCTCTTTCTCCTTGAAGACTCTGCTGGCAATAGGTTAAAAGAACCATTTCATTTTAGAACTAGCTGCCAAGACTACTTTCATGCAGCCAACTGATAACCAAACTCAGAGATAAATACTTTCAAACTTTTCACACATTATAACTGAAACATAAGCAATTAGTATTCTCTCATTACTTTATATCAAAATCACCTCCAAAGTTCAAACAGAGAATCTTACTGGTAGAGATGGGTGAACCATAATCAAAAAGATTTAAAGAAACCAACAAATAAATAAATAATTGCATAAGGAATCTAAAAATAAAAGGTGAGGCTAAAGAGAGACCCTGTTTCTCTGAATTAACAACCTTACAATTTCCACTGAGATACCAGTTCTCCACACGTGCAGACCACAATGGACAAAGGCCTAGATAAAGAACCGGAAGCCCTGGATCCCAGCTGGCACCAGTTCCATAACTTACCAGTCAGATGACTTTAGACAAGAAACCATTCTAGATCTGAGTTTCACCTTTAATAAAACAGTGCTGTGGTATCTGGATCTGGGTACCTCACTATTGGTTTGATTCACTCACTGATTACTAAATACCTAACATTGCAACTCAGTTCAAGTTTCAATTAAGGGGCCTCATTTTGGATAAGAACAGGAATACCCAGGCAGTGGAGTGCCATATTGTAATCCCAGATCTATGTAACCATACAACACATATCAGTAATAACAATGGAAGCCTTCAGTTAATCAATTTAGAAAATATTCACACAGTGAGACATCCCAAGAAACTAAATAAAATGAAATAAAAATGAAAATTAAGACTAGAAGAGAAATAGTTCATTACCAGTATTTCTCTGTCTTAAGAGCTATTTTCCACTGTACTCTTTGATTGCAAGTTGGAAGCAATTTATTCAGTAAAGGTTGTGAGATGAGGGAAAAAGAGAAAAGAGATATAGTCTTTTAGAAATATCTCAAAAAAATATGGAGAAAAGTAGGGAAAATTTTAGTAATGTCAAATTAAAAAAAAAAAAAAAAATCCAAAGCTTCTACAAGAGAAAACATATATGTCTGGTAACTTTGGAGATCATAAAAGGTTAACAAATAAGCTAGGGGGCAGGATATAGAGAAGATTCACAAATACGGGTATAATAAGCCCAAAAAGCTCAACACAGCTTTTGCACCACACTAAAAATTCAAACATCAAAATAGGCTCCTGTGTACTAAACCCAATCCCGACTAATGCTTTCACAAAATCCACAAATCTGATTACCCATCTCATCACTATCAACCACTTCATAGCTCAGAGTAATACTTGGAACCTTCCAAGTCTTTTATCAACCATCACAAGCAACCTACCTGGAGAAAATTAAAATCATAAAATTAGCTTATTAAAACCAGCAACATCTCAGCCTTGTTTATAAACAGTAAGAATCTAGGTACCATTTTCAAAGAGTGTAAATCCAGAAATGAATATTAGCAGCCTTTCTGAAGTAAAACATACAGCGAAAGAAGGATTTCATCTTTTGGAAGTTGCTTAATTGCAAAGTTAGAGACAAATATGAAAGAAGGAGGATACTATATTTAGTCTCTGAATTTTCATTATATAGTTTACTTTTTTGTTGTTGTTGAGGTACTAGGGCTGGGGATTGAACCCAGGACATTGTACGTGTGAAGCCAGCACTCAACCACTGCACTACACTCACTCCCCTATATAGTTTACTTTTATATCTATCAGAAATCACTATTACCAAATCCCTATAAAAGTTTCAGCAAGATAATCTTTTATATTAAAACATCAAAATTTAAAAATTGGGAATGTCCTTAAGGTATTATTTTGTTTTGGTTTCACCTTTAGAGTTACCACTCTAACCACATTCTGACATACAAAGGAAAAAGAAGTTTGACATCCTCAATGAGATCCAAATGTCTAGGTCCATTCTCTTTCCTCCCCCTCACAATAGATGGATTTCAAAAAATAACAAAAGGTTATCAGAGGGAAGCGGCTGTGGCTCAATCAGTAGGGCTCCCATTTACCATATGGGAGGCCCCGGGTTTGGTTCCCGGGGCCTCCTGGTGAAGGCAAGCCCACCCGCACGGCGTGGTTAGCTGACCCAGCGAGCACAAGCAGCAAGGGGGGTGGATAAATGAATAAATAAATAAAATCTTTAAAAAAAAAAAAAAAAAAAGGTGGTTATCAGTATCCTTAAATGAATGCTGCTAGCATTGTGAGTTCACATTAACAGAAGCTACTAGGGAGACTACTGGGAGGCTTCTGGAAATATCCCACAGATCAAAACAGCACTAAGCCCAGGGAACTAAAAACATCTCTGGGAGGCTGAACAATGGACCAAATAAGCATCTGGGCCAAGTGGAGCCAAAAGATTAGAGATTCCAATCCAACCTCTAATTACTTCTGTTAAATGCCAACCAGTACAAAATATGACTATCATAAGTACTTTCTAATCATTGGAAACCAGAGGCAGCACTGTACAGCAGAAAGAGTACTCAACTCCCCAACTTTGTGACTTGCCTAGGTCATGCCTCATGCATATCATTTCATGTCATTCAACCTCAAGAGTTAAAGCAAATAACCTAGCATCTTTCTGAAGATTTAAAAAACTATGATTCTCCAGAGAAAAAATATGCATATACTTGTGGCAAATCTTTGCTTGTCCTAGACTGGGTTCACTCATGATTTAAAAACAAAAACATCACATGTATTGTTAATACTAAATATGTATGTGCACAAAAAGGTATATGTAATATGTATGATATAAATGATCCCAACTTGGAACTAAGTAACTAGTATTCTCTTGTGAAATACACAGAAGGCACTCTAGTTCAAATCTCAGGTTTTTCTAATTGCTGCTGAAAAGCATTAATCAAATAAACAGCCTAATACAATATAATCAGAATATATAATTATCTTTAAAGGTTTCAATTCATAAAATGCTGTTGACCTCTTATGCTGAGGTCATCACACAAAAAAAGGCAGTATTTAAATATAAAACACCATCAAAATAATAGTAGGGTTTCTTGGCAGGTTTCAAGGAATGGCTTTATACCAGTAAATTAATTTTTGCTTCGGCTGACAGCTGTGTGCCATATTCTAAATATGAGCTAATAAAAACGGTAAAATCCCAACCCCCACCAACAGTCTAAATTAAGGTTTTTTTAAACTTGGACAGCAGAGAGGCCTCACCACACTTGAGCCAGTTTCAAGGGTATAGAAAACACATCCACTTTCAGTCAAAAGAGGGAAGTCTGGTTACTCAAATAACTACAGCCCAAAGCATGCATTCCACAGACACTCACTAGTCCTAAGGTGCATCTAGAAACAACCAGAACACCATAATGAAATCCCATTAACCAAGCCGAATAATCTATTGTTCTTTTCACCTGCCCTGTCCTCTCCTACTCACAGGCTATTGCTCATGATATTTCCTTTACATCCCTGGACCTAACCATATCTATTCTGCCTCTTGAAATCCTTTAAGCCCCAACTCAAAAGTTGCAGCCCCTCTTAACAATAAGGTAGTTTTGCACTTCCTAGAAATCTTAAAAGAATTGTGTTGACCCCTTTGACACTTTACACTGTTTGAATTTATCTTACTCTACCTCTGATCATAACGAATTTGTCCTTATTGTGTTCTAAACTCTTTTAAGCCTTCTTTAGCCTGGCTGAGCTGAACTGATTATCTGATTAAGAAAAGCTGCGTATTGAGTATGGAACTGGTTTATACTTAGCAAGTCAGGATGCATTACATCTTGCCTCATTTAATTTTTTATGGTGTTTTTCCTAGAAATTCTATTAACAATTAAATATTTAATGACTCTTTAAAGACCTGCGTGTTTCTATAGAAAAAATGAAAATGTCCCTGAATCTCTCATATATCACCGCCTGAGAACATACTACCAAGTACCCATTATGAACCACCAACACTGTTCTGATGCAGCTGTGAGAAGTGTACATTCAGGTCCCAAATGCAATTTAGTCCCAGGGCCTATTCTTCAAATTCAAACTTAAATCTTGTGAAATATCACTATACAATACATGTGTATGCGTACTGTGTAAACTGAGTGTGTGGTATGTGTCCTGTGTATATGTACAAATACATGGTGCATGTAACACACACACATACACATAATAGTATATATATATATGCATATATAACACAAACATACAATACAGAAAACTACACTCAAAAAGATGAAGTATCTAATGATGGCCCAAGACAGGTGGCATTGCTTAGTTATCCTTCTTGGGAGAGGCAATCAACCATGGGCCCTGAGCATTCCTGCAAGTTCTTTCTGAGTATAATAAGAAAAGAGGTCCTGACCACTCTTTTACCCAGACCATTCTCAGGAGTTATTTGCAGCGAGCAAACTTGAGAGATGAGGTAATATCTTACTCCAAACAAAAAGGAGGCTTGCTTCCACTTACTATAAAAGCAATGAATCCCCCAAGCTCAATGTTCTTCTGCAAAGCAATTCACCACAAGTATTCATCTAAGCCCACTTATGTGCCCCTACGGTACTTGGAGACACGGAGGAAGTGAAGCAAACAGAAGCACTAGCTACTACTTTTGCCCCAAGCAATAAAGACTTTTGTCTCTCTCTCAGGTGCCTACTGTCTTCTACCAACATCCGTAAAAAAATAACATGCTAGCTTGTCAGCATGCAAATAAAATATCAGACCCTTCATCATTCTTAATCTTGAGAGTAAATGACAGGGAAAAAGCGAGAGCTGGATAAACTTTCCTTACCTATATTCTGATCAAGTTTTAATTTAAAAATTTACCACACCTACTTTTTTTCTTTAAATCTTTAGAAATCAATATATAAATTCATATACAAGAAAATTATACATTATAAAATATATGATAAAAATAAATCTGACAGCTGATTTCTTAGAGTATTCTAAAACTGACCAGAGTAAGCCTTCAAGTAAATATTATTCCTCTTACTGAAAAGGCATTCAATATTTCCTCTTCAATCAAATATTCACATTTGTAGCTTCCAGCTAAAAAAAGAAAGGTCCACTCACATACCAACCTAATCGACCAAATTATTACTCAGCAATCAATGAACTGTCCCAGTTTCATTTCCTTTACATCTGAAATATGACTGAGTGATAACATGAATTATTCTTGATTTTCTACCGTCTGGTATCTAAAAATTATGCTATTAAATAAAAACTAGTCACCATTCAAGTGATCACGGAAAGGAACAAAAGCAGATACTGCTGATGAGGAACGCAAATTGAAACATACTTTCCAAATGGCAATTTTGGAAATAGTAACAAAAAACCTTTAAAATGTAAAAGCATCGACACTACAATTTCATTTCTTGTGATTTACCCTAAAGAAATAAAGATGTATGCAAAGATTTAGCTTTAAGAATATTTACAACACTGTTGTTCAAAATGACAAAAGCTAGAAATAACATAAATTTCTAAGACTATGAACTGGTTAATTAAATCACAGAAACACTGCTAGATAGAAATATTGTCAAGCCATTAAAAGTTAAGTGAGGAACATATTTACTGAAATGGAAAATTGTTCATAACAAGTAGGGAAGAAAAGTTATAGAAGAGGTATACAGGAATCCTACTTTTAAAAGGCTATTTGCTTTTAAAGGCTATTAAAATAGGCAGCTTTGCACGACAGACTTGCATATAATTATTTTCTTCTTTTAGCTTATCTGTATTTGTCTACTATTAATATGTATTCATTGTATAATTTTAAAATATGCATAATTTAAAGAGTATCATATAAATTAATGATTGTTTAATGAGGTCAATATAAATAATCTATATTTTGTCTAATTATATTAAGACTGCAAATAAAGATATATAAATTACAGACAAGTTGAAGAAGTCAGAAAACAGAAAACGGAGAAAGCAGCAGTTAATTCTATATTAAATCCAAAACAAGACAGTTAACACATATGACCATTAAATTTAGGGCTGAACTTCTTGAAAGCTTAGCATCTATAACAAAAAGTCAGTAAACTCTCACAATGCTTAGAGAAAACATATGAATTCTTCACAACAGAAAGTGCCTGTGATGGTTTGAAGCTGCATGGACCCTAGAAAAAGTATGTTCATAAAATTAATCCATTCATGTGGGTGTGGACCCATTGTTAAGTAGGATGTTTTGGTGAGTAGGAGCTTAAGTGAGATCCACCTCATTGAGGGTGGATCTTAATCCTTTTATAAGATTAAGATTAATTATAAGAGAATGAAATTCAAACAGAAAGAAAACCATGGAAACAAAGAGGCTGACAACAAGGAAACCCAGAAAAAAGAAGGAAACCAGCAGACACCACCACGTGCCTTGCCAGGTGATGGAGGAGTCCAGGACTGCCTATAGCCTGGGTCCGGGAAGAAAACATTGCCTGATGATGCCTTGATTTGGACATTTTTCTCAGCTTCAAAACTGTAAGCTTATAAACTATTAATTCCCACTATTAAAAGTTAATCCATTTTATGGTATCTGCTTTGAGCAGCTTTAGTAAACTAGCACTGTGCCCTTAAAATTTAGGATCAGAAGAATATTTTTGAGTCAAAAGAGGAATATGTTGTTAGGTTTTTATATGAATATTCATATCTTCAACAAGGGTTTTACTGAAGATACTAACCTTCCAAATAATTATGACATTGTGGTATATTCAATATCAAGAGATATGATTTATAATAATGAAAATTTAGAAGTTTAGAAGAATGTAAAGCATTAGATTAGCCTTTAATGTGTCATTCTATTGTGTATGCATATAAAACACCTGTAAAAGAACATGGCACAGAGGTGCTTCATAAATACTGGTTTTCTTTCCCTCATGCTTGACCTAATCAAATTTGAAATGTGACAGTACACTAATCAGAGACAAATACAGCCATTTAATTTACTCAAGAAACATTTACCAAATAATTCCAATGTGCCAAACACTGAGAAAACACATACTGATATGAGTTTTTAAAGTCTTTTTCTCTCAAAAAAAAAAAAACAGACCAAAAAAAACCACACTACCTTATCATTTAGGAAAACAGAATATAAAATTCAGTAAGATCCAGTTTTCCAAATGTGGAAATGATCAAGTGCAAGGTGACTTAGACAACTTCAGTCAGCCTGGCCAGAATATCGAAAAATTAATCAATAACATCCTAATTAACATATTGCAATAAATTCTCCAGGGAAAACCATCAGCCTGTCAAACAGATGTTATAAAATATGAATACTTCATATTTTATATTTCATATTTTCATAAAATTTCAAATAACCCCAAAGTGTTTCTCTACAAAGTCGCTGTGGTGGTTTGAGGTTGTATGTACCCCAGAAAAACAAGTTCTTCAATTTAATCCATTCCTGGGGTTATGAACCCATTTTGGGTGAGATCTTTGGATGAGGTTACTTCAGCTAAGGTGTGGTCCACCTCAGTCAGGATGTTTTGTTTTTTCAAGATTATTTATTTCTGCCCCATCCCCCCCCACCCCCCGCCCTGTTGTCTGCTCTCTGTGTCCATTTGCTGTGCGTTCTTCTGTGTCTGCTTGTCTTCTCTTTAGGCGGCACCGGGAACTGATCCCGGGACCTTCCGGAGTGGGCAAGAGGTGCACAATCTCTTGTGTCGCCTCAGCTCCCTGGTCTGCTGCGTCTCCTCTATAGGAGGAGACAATAATTTCTTATTGTCTCTCCTCTGTATCTCTCTTTGTTGGGTCATCTTTCTGCGCCAGTTCTCCACACAAGGCAGCACTCCTGCACAGTCCAGCAGGCCACGGGGGCTAGCTCTCCGCTCAGACTAGCTCACCGCGCAGGCCAGCTTGCCTTCACCAGGCAGCCCCAGCAATCAAACCCTGGACCTCCCATATGGTAGTCCAGAGCCTAATCGCTTGAGCCACATCCACTTCCCAGGATGGGTCTTAATTCTATTACTGGAGTCCTTAAAAGCTGAGTAAAATCAGACAGAGAGAGAAAGCCACAGGAAGCAAAAGGCTGGACACTGAAGGAACCCAGAAGTGAACGGAAAGACCAGGAAACAGTCATGTGCCCTGCCATGTGAGAGAGGAATCAGGATCTCTGGCAGCGTTCAGGGAGAAAACATCACCTTAATGATGCCTTGATTTGGACTTTTTTTTGGCCTCATAACCATAAGCTAATAAATTTCCATTGTTTACAGGAGCAATTTCATAGTATTTGCTTGAGCAGCCTAGAAAACAGTCACTAAATAAAAGGCTTCCACTAGGTGTCTATAAATTGCACCACAAGCTTGGATAAACATATAGGGTACATCAAAATGTAAATGCTATCACAAACAAGCCTTAAATTTTTAAGTAAATAAAATGACCACTGTGATCCTGTAGATTATTCCACCCCAAAAGTGAATGAAGTTTAATTCTCATTTGAAAATCTTGCTACTAAGTATCAGCCATTTAGTTAGGCTTTAAAATAACATATGCATTTTTTAAAATAACCGAAATGATTGGTCTATAAATACTAAGAAAAATAGAAAAATAACAAGAGGGAAATAAAATATAAAAACAATAATTTGGCTTTTAATTAAGTCATTTAGAAAATATGGTTTAGTAAAGAAAGAAAAATAGTCATTCAATAAAAGCTCAAATCCAACTAAATTTTTCAACTCATGGCAATGGTGACAGGAGATAAATGACAGAAATTTCAGAATGGGTCAGGAAGCTGCTGCCCCTAAGAACTGAAGTTCTCTCTTTACCAAAGTTAATGAAAAGAGAACACTAATATTGCCTCAGATTTCTTTGTAAAGGGATGACCAAAACAATTACTTCAGTTTTATTCTAATCCATTTAATAGACTGGTATCTGCAGTGGTTTAAAAAAAATCATTCTATGAATAGAGCAAGCAGATAATTATCTCTCTTCATTTCCAATCTTTCCATTCAAAAGAAATAATCATTCCCTGTTCACGCAAATTAATGTACCATTTCATTTATTTCCATTTGAAATGTTATTTTTAAACTCTATCTATGATAAAGGACTTCCTTCAAAATATTGCTACAATACAGAGAAAACCAACTGTCAAGATGTCTAGGTTTTTTCCTCCCATTTCCAAAATATACCGCCATCAACACCCCACACACCTCTCCTGTGGACTCTGCTGTTCCTTTCTTAGCCATCACTCCATTGTCAACACTATTTTCACACTGGCATAACCCCAATCGTTTTTTATCATTCACTTTTAATCAGGGGCTAAAATGATTTCCTATTGCGACATATTGAAAAATTAAGAACATTACATTCTAATATGAGTTTCCTTCACCAATTATCTCTCTTTCCTAAGTTTTGCCATGTAAGAGCCTTGTTATTTGTTCTTACTAGGAAAATGTATTTAAATTCTCTTTTATCAGCTTAATTACTAAACTCCTCCTAAGGGCTCCCTCCATTTTTTCTCTCCTGAGTTAAGTTTATAGAACTCAGCTACTAGAAGTTCACGTTTACATCAATGAAATTAAAAACAAAAACAAAAAACAAGAAATAATTTCCTCCTAACCACACATGGTGTAGGGGTAAACAAGTCAAATATTATTTAATATAATGAAATATATTAAAACATAAGGATGTCTGCATCTCTATCTGCCTACAGCGGCATTGACTTAAATGCTAAATTTCTAGGAAGCCTAGGAAAGGTAATTTCTAAACTTCCTTAATTTTTTACTAAGAACAATGTCAAAGACAATTTGCCACCTTAAAATGCATCACTCTCTTCATCTCATTACCCAATTCCTCTAAGTCTGTTCTTTTCAACATAAACAATCCACCATATCTAATTGTTACGTCCGTTCCTCAAGAGAAATTCCTCCATGAAGCCTTCCCTAACATTATTTGCTACTATTCTCACTTCAAACCAAAACTACTTCAACTCTTTTTGCAGTCTGGATATAAACCAAAAATGTACAACCGTGTTTGATAAGTAACAATATAAGTGCCTGCTGTTGTGTTTATGTGTGTTTTCTATGATGAGGCACTAAAATGCTAATAAATTCTATGGTTTTTCGGGGGGGAGAGGTTTGGGTTTTTTTTTGTTGTTGTTTTATTTTTTTAAAAGAAGTTAGATTACACAAATGTCACAGGAAAAATATAGGTGATTCCCATATGCCCCACTCCCCACACGTCCCACATTTTCCCACATTACTAGAGTTGGTATAATTGAATCATTTGTTTTTAATTTAATTATGTGTACCTCACCAAGTATCAAAGAAATATGAATCTTTTGAAAAAGATACATCCAAAAGACTTAAATCTTTGGGCTGTCCATGTGCCAGCTGGGCCATGAATCTCAAAGGAGTTGCAACACCTACTTGCCAGTTCATTGGTCTCACCCAGGACAGCTAACAAGGAGGTGATAATGGACAACTACCATACCAAGGAATCGATAGTCTACAACTGCAAGCAAGAGAGTCCCATCCATCAGCCCCATGGGATTGCAGCCCCTCTCAATAAGAGGTGGAGTGGACATCACCTTTCCAGAATTCTCATGATTGGGGAATGAACTATGGACTAGTAAACTTACTGATATTCTACTATAGACTTATTGTGATTCTAGCAATAAAAGAAATTATATCATTGATGTGGAGGCAGTGGCCACCAGAGGTTCAGAGGGCTGGGAGAAGGAAAAACAGGTGTAAGACAGGGGCATTTTCAGGACTTGGGAATTGTCCTAAATGACATTGTAACAACAGATGCAGGCCATTATATCTTGTCATAACCTACAGAATTGGGTGGGACAGAATGTAAACTACAATGTAAACTGTAATCCACGCTGAGTGGCAATACTCCAAAATGTGCTCATTAATTGCAATGAATCATTTGTTTTTAATTTAATTATGTGTACCTCACCAAGTATCAAAGAAATATGAATCTTTTGAAAAAGATACAGCAGAAGTTCTTTAGGGTAATTTTTTTTCCTTTTTTTTTTTAACAAATCAATTTTATTGAGACATATTAATAAAGCACAAATCCATGCAAAGTGTACAATCAATGGTATTCAGTGTAATCACATATTTGTGCATTTATCACATCAGTCATTCTTAAAGCACTTTCATTATTCCAATAACAATAATAATAAACAAAAAACAAACAAAATCATCACCTCTCAATCACTCTATGCTTCCCCTGCCGTACATAGCTACTATTCTTTTTCCCTCTCTCTAGTATATTTGTATTTATATTTTGTAAAATCAGTCTTATATATCACTCTTCAGGGTAATTTTAACAAGCAGTTACTCAAGATGAAATTAAGAGGCTAAGTTATTTATCTGATAATGTCAATATACACAGTTACTTCAAAGGGTTAATTTAAAGTCAGCTTTTAAAAAGTGAAAGAAATACAGAAGAAAAATAATGATATGGTAAACATCTTAAGCACAAAATTTTGCTCATAAAAATTTATAAGTACAACTTTTAGCTTTGTATTATGGAAATGAACAGAGTTGTCTCAAGAAGCATGAGCACGAACATGCTTTTGACTTTTAAAAGTAAATAAAAGGCAAGTGGTTAACAAAACATACACACACACATACACACATACCTCAGAATGAACCAAAGCAAAGAAGACTGAAAGACAGAGGTCTAATTTGTTTAAAAGTGTTTGTTTCAATTATCAAAAGTTATTTTCTGCTTTAACAGCAAAGTTGTTGACTGTAACAAATTGCTTTACAATTTAAATCAATGACAGCATCACTAATAGGATAAAAAAATAAAATTATTTGGCTATCTAATTTAAAAATATATACTACCAAAATAGAGAAATATATAAATAAGGGAATACATTTCAAAATTATTAAAAGTTACCAAATGATTATTTAAAAATGGATATTTAAAAAGGTAATTATGCAACATTACACTTAATCATAAAATTTGTGAAACAGTCCTTGTGATTTCTAAAACTACAAAAAAGAAAAATTTTAGCTATATTAACAACCATCCACTTTTACCATTAGCTTAACCCTTAATATATCATATACAATCACTTTCTGGAATTTGTTGTAGCTCAAGTAAGACTATTTTACCAGTACCCACTGGACATATAATCTAAACTTTGATAAATTAACGCATTGAAGATTGACGATTAATTTCACTAATTCCTGGACACAATTACCATAGAGAATGACTACTTAAGTTTAAAACCATTCAATGATTTACCTGTATCAACTAGGCTACCATGTTCAACAGATTTCTCTGATACATCCAGATATCTACTTCCTAGGACTAAGTTATAATCTCCTGAACAGATATCAGAGAAAACTCAAGAATGTCTTTAGTGAGAGAGACAGAAAATTCTTAGGCTAGAATTAGAGACCAAGGTCAACAATGACCTCCATTTTGTCAAATCAAGCAGTCAATTCTGTAATATCACCGTATTCAGACTTTCAGCACATCTGACATAGGTTTATACTCCCTTCTTCTTGAAACACTTTATTCTTTAGACTGTTATAACACCATAATCTCTTACTTTTCCTCCTACCCTGCTGGTTGCTCCTTCTCAGGCTCTTCTACTGGTTTCTCCTCTCCCCTGAATCGCTGATATCTAATTCCTGAATGTCACAGGGCCCTCAAGTCATCTTCAGCTACACCTCTTCCACAAATGAACTTACTCAGTATCATGGCTTTAAATATAATTAGATGTTGATTATCACCAAATCTATAAATCTAGCTCTTATCTCTCCCTAGGTTCTTTTATCCAACTGCCTCATCAGTAAGTCCACCGGAATGTTTAATAGGTATATTAACATGTTCAAAACAAAATTCATCATTTTCTACTGTATCCCTGCTATTCACCAATATTCCTTGCAGAAGCAAATGACACCACCATTCACCCATTTGTTCCTCATTTTATTTTCTTCACACTCTACATCAACCAATCAGCAGTATCTACTTTTAAAACATAGCACCAATCAGTGCACTTCTCACCTGTGTGTTAAATTACCTGTAGACCTAGGTTTCTTTAAGAAAGAAAAAGAAAAATTGGTTACAAATACTGCAGAGACAGCATTTATACACATAGAAAGACTGAAAGTTTGTAAAGCAAACTAGTAAAGGTGATTGCTTAGAAGCACCCTAGATGCAACCATAGAAGAGACTTAAGAGCCCCAAAGAGAAGGGTAATAGAAGCTACACAATAATAGAGAGTCAATTTAAAAGTAACTGCTATCCACAAGTCTAAACCATTTCATTAACCTTTACTATTTGTGAATGAATCCACCAGTTTCTCAATAAGGAAAGGAATAATATGTGAGAAAATGACACGTTTGGCAAACATATTTCATTTTATGTTAGTAGCATCTTCAAATAGTAGATGCTAAGAGAAATAGAATATTCACTTAAAAACTAAAAGAGAGACATAAGAATGATAATTAAGGTACTACATACTGTACAGAGATCTTTATATTGCAGCTTTTGGAATTTTGTATCTGTGTTTCCAGCACATAGTTCCACATAACCAAGAACAACCTGAAACACAGTATTGTGGATGGCTTGGGTGAAGTGCATATGAAGTTGATCCATTGCCGTCTGTGGAAAGAAAAAACACAAAACATAATTTCATGTTACTAAAATAAATAAATTTCAGTAGATTAGAGAAACACAGGAAAAAAATCTTTACCCATTATAGCTATTAGCATCAAAGTTCACTATTAACCAGGGTATTATAAGTATAATGTTGATTATAGTGCAAATAACCCTTCAATTAACCACATCATGTTGCTGAAAATAAATCTGATTCATGAGCAATGCTTTGTTGCTATGTATTTATGATTGTGTTCTTCCTCAAACATGCTGTGCACAATCACACCTCAGGATCCTCTCTGCTATTAGATATTCATTCTCTTAAACATTTAGAACATTTCAATGGTCAACTTCTCAGAGAAACCTTTCCTGACTATTCTATATAAGTCCGTACTTTCTATCACTCTGTTTCTTTACCCAAATTTATATTTCTTTATAACAACTGTTACCACCGGATATTACATTAATTTATTTATCTAATGTCTGTCTCCCACCAAAAGAGTATAAAATACATGAGGGCCTACATTCAAGCACGTAGCACAATGTACATAGTATTTATCAATAAATCTTTAATGTAGGAATGAATCTTATGGGGGAAATTAGAAGTTATAAATGTATTTTCAATGGTCTTTAAAATTGTCCCTCAAAAGTGTCAAGTGTCTTCCTTTATGTATTTTATGAAAACTAATCAAGTATAATCAATAGCAACATTCCTTTATGAAGATTTTAAAATGGAAATAGAGTTTAAAAGCTTTATTAAAGCCTTAAATTTCCTTACAAGGGAGAGGAACAGCTAAGGGAAGAAAACATTTACATCTATCATATTTAAATGTTGTACAGATAAATGTATAATACTGTACAAACAAAATACAAAATACAATTAACTTTCAAACCATGGTCCCTCTTTCAAGTTTTTCAAGGAATCCCTTGAGCAGTAAGACTATTGGGGGATAGCAGAATCCTTTAATGCTTTAAAGGATTTTAAAGGATTTTAATGCAATGGACCAGTTTTACAGATAAATGTACAAAAGTTTACACACCTTTTTGAGGAAGTCGTGTTAGCCCATATAGGAACCAATAAAGCTCCAAGTTAAGAACCCCTGATCCAGAACCAAGAGCAGAGGTTAAAAAAAACTACACATCTTCTCCTACTGAATTATTTCATAAAATTGTATTACACTTTGTTTAAATACCTACATAAAATTATAAAAATATTAAAACTAAATAACACTACAAAGTTCAAAGAACTTTTCCATAATGTTCTAATCACACTACATATACTATGAGTCTATATGAACAACTACATTACAATTGTTAATATAGAATAAAAACTTACTTTGTTAAATGAAACCCTCTAAGGACACTACATTAGTAATATTCGGACTTTTTTTTTTAATTTTTAATTTCTATTTTTTAAAGATATTTAGATTACATAAATGTTACATAAAAATTATAGGGGATTCCCATACGCCCTGCTCCCCACACCACCCACATTTACCCCATTAACAACATCCTGCCTTAGTGTGGTACATTCATTGCAAGTGATGAACACATTCTGGAGCATTGTCACTAAACATGGATTATATTTAACAACATAGTTTACATTGTAGTTTACACTCTCTCCCAAACAATTCTTTAGGTTATGGCAAGATCACTCTGTTTCTTTACCCAAATTTATATTTCTTTATAACAACTGTTACCACCGGATATTACATTAATTTATTTATCTGGCCTGTATCTGTCATTGCAATGTTACTCAGGACAATTCCCAAGTCCCAAAAACGCCCCCATATGACACCTGTTTTCCCTCTCCCTGACCTCAGAACCTCCAGTGGTCACTGCCTCCACATCAATGATATAAGTTCTTCTACTGCTAGAATCACAATAAGTCTATAGTATTATACCAGCAGTAAGTCCACTCTAGTTCATAGTTCATTCCCCAATCCTGAGAATTCTGGAATGGTGATGCCCACTCCACCTCTGATTGAGAGGGGGCCAGACTTAAGCAATCCTGAAAGTCAACAGATTCCAGATTAATGAAAAAAGCAAACAACCTTTAAAAACTAACCTGTGTTTTTCCAAGAAGTCGATAAGCTTGTTGAACTTTGGTATAATGGTTAATGTCAAAATTTTTGCAGATTTTGGAAAGAGCTACATCCAACTGTTCCTATGTAATTAAAAAAGGAGACAAGAAGTGGTTAAAGAATTACATTTTTAAGGCAATGAGAAGAAAATATTAAGTCTAATTTCTCACTTTTAGTTAAAATCTAAATACAATTAGTATCACATTGGATTTAGGAGGCAAAATTTTTTAAATAAAATTATAAATAAATTATATTATCATTTATTAGAAATTTAAACCAAGTTTACTGAGATATTATTAACATTTGAGTTTCTAAAACCCCATGCCAACTGTTTCAACGAACATAAAATAAATACAACAGTTTCTTAAGGAATGCTATATTTTTTTAATTTTTATTGAAGTTTATGTTCCCTGAAGCATTGTTAAAATATTAAATTATATGAACTGGATTTGTGGAACTACTGAAAATACAACAGTCCTTCTGTAATCACTGAAAAGTAATTCTCAACAAAACGTCATTGATCTTAAAAGTACATACCTCAACATTTAATCTTTTATATCTAAACGTACTGACTTTGTTTATGGGTTTCTATTTCAATGATTTCACTTTAAAATAATGATTTTCTACATAAGTACAGAATAATAGTATACATTAAGAGTAAAGAAATACTGAGCTTTCAACAGAAAACTGTCATCAAAAATATTCAGGGGATCGTTTACTTATGGGGAGTCTCAAAGCAGTTGTTATGCTTTTTTACAATTAGCAAATATTTGCATTCATGATCAAAAACTATTTTCACAAAAGGTCATTAGAAAGTCCAGCCTCAACTTTTATAAGTACTCTTATCAGGAAAACAATAAAATCAATACCAGAAGCAACCAAATTTTTATTAAATTTATTTCAATAAATACTCTACTTTGCAAAAATTGCCAATAAAAGAGCTAAACTCTGAACATATGTAGGAAGAAAAGACAGGCTTCATGCTCACAATGATTTACCTTTTCCTTTCCAGTTCCTACATTTTTCATGTTTGGTTTTAGAATTAAAGAGACTTTTCATCAGCTAAAAGTTATTCCTAAGTAAATCAATTCACTAAACTAAAAAGGGAGAAAAAGTTGGTAAACAAAAATATTAATACATGGAAAATATTTTGCTAAAATTTATATAATGAGGACCAAACTATAACAGTTTGGAGATTTTTCTGGAAATGGTGATATTTTAAAATATTGTTTATAGTTCCCACAATATTAAAAGTATCACCGAGCTAGCTAGTAGAGTAACATTAACTTGGCCATGTACAGATATACCAAATGCAAAACATGAGAAAGACTGGTAATAATAATACAGAAGTCAAAATATAAGGTGCACCTATGCCATTTGAAAAGCTCTAAAAGGAAAAACCCATTTAACCTCTAACCCATCTTACCTCAATTTGTTCTAAAGTATCTTGCAGCTTTGAATTCAGTTCACTATTTAATAAAGCAGAGTGTTAGATGTGTCTATCTTTAAAACAGACAAATTAAGTCCAAAAGAAACACATGCTAATGGAGTAAATATTCAATAAATTAAAAAATAAACAGTATGAGTAATAAGTCTTAGCTTTCCTGCTGATACTACAGCAGCCATTTGGAAGTACTTCTATGGCCCTACTTCTAATGAATTATCTAAGGAATCTGAAAGACATTTCATACCCACATGCACACACATACCCACATACACAGACACACATATACATAAAATTAAAATTTCTTATATTTAAAAAAACTGAAATAAACCAAAAATTAATTTTTAAAATATGGTTATTTTTGAGAAGAAGGGAACAGAATGAGGTAATAGGGAAGGAACCTAGCCTAATCTGAAAGTACACTATTTTATATTTTTTAATGGAACCATATGAATATTTTTCATAATTGAAATACCATTAAATACCAAGAAGCCAGAGCTCTTTGGTGAAATGGCTAATTTTAAGTGTGGAGAAAAAATATTACAAAGTAAGCCAGAAACATATTATTTTGCAAAAAAAAAGAAGGCTATCAAAAACATGTACAGCTGGACCACAAACATGGAGAACTGTAATCTGATAGAAGACATCAACAAAAACCTACAGCAAACACCATACTTAATGGTGTAACCTTACAAGCTTTCTCCCTGAGACTAGAAAGTCAAGAATACCTCCATCACCATTTCTATTCAATGTTATACTGTAGGTTTTAGACAGTGCAATAAGACAAGAAAAATAAATAAAAGGAAAGGAAGAAATAAGAGTCATTAATAGCAGCAACAGGATTGTGTGGGTAGAAAACCCTGAACAATCTATAGATAAAACTAAGAATTTAAGAATTAAAAATGGATAGCAAAGTCATCAGATTAAAAAGTAAAATTTCAAAAATAAATTTAATTTCTATATATTAAAAATAAACAATTATAAGTGGAATATTTTTAAAACACCACTTGTAATAGCATTAAAGAAATCAAATTCCTGGATATAAATCTAACAAAAAATAAGCAAGACCTCTTCAAACAGGCAAAACTAACTATAGTGACAGAACCAAAATAGTGGTTACCTTGGAAATGTAATGACTGGAGTAGGACATGAGTGAAGTTTCTGCGTTATTATAAATGTTCCATTTCTACTTCTATTTCTAGGTGTTAATTACATGAGTATGTTCACTTTGTAAAAATTCATTGAGATATATGCTTATGATACATGACTGTAAGTGACTGTTCCCATTTAATTCCCTGGCTAGCAGCTGGTGACAGAAAGGGACATAAAAATCCTCTTCCCAAAGAATGCACAATCACCAATAATGGCTTTTGACTAGGGAATTCAGAGGACTGGGTCCTGAAGGGCAGCTATTGTTTCAACCTCACTCCAAATAAAGGCAGGGCTGTAGCTATTGTTTCAACCCTTCCTGGAAAGGGGCAGAGGGAGCTGAGATTTAAAGACACAGGCTTCCTCAGACACAGTGGGAAAGTTAGCTAAAGGGCTGCATTTGCTAGGCAGGCTAGGAAAGCTCACCTTTAGGGAGCCATCGGAAAAGTTTTTGGCACCCTGCCTGACCTTCAACTTGGCACTTTGGAGCTGGTCTGTACCCTCTTCATTTCCAATTCAAAGACTGAATTGGAAAAGTCCTACCCAGGATGATCCTCCTCCCAGAATGTGCCCCTGAGGCAAAAGCAGTGGGAGTCAATGAAAGCTGTGTAAAAAAACTATACAGGCAGACAGTCTGGGACAGTCTTGCCAGCTTCATATACCTGGAAGTAGGAGATTTATACCCTGAGAAACAGAGGAGACAACCAAACTCCTATAAACAGGGGAACTCCAAAGGAACTAAAAAGTAAAAGCCCAGGACAGGACAGAAGCCCAGTAAGAAAGGGAAAACCACTTTCCTTGGGTAGACCTTGCTGATAGGAGGGCTGAAGTTCAGGAAAATGTCTGTCTTATCACTAGCTGGCTACAAAACCAGGAAACAGACATCCCAGGGATTAAATCACAGAATTAACATTTTAAAATATTAGAATTTACAGTGTGCAACAAGAGTATAATACAAAGAAACAGAAAATGATGGCCCATCCAAAGGAAGAAGATAAAAATACAGAGAACACAAAGAAGATGAGAATGTGGACATACTAAACAAAGCCTTTTTAAAAAAATGATCTTAAAAACTGCTTAAGGAGATAAAGGAAAGTACAAAGAAAGAACTGCAGGATATCAGGAAAACAATGAACGAGCACTATGAGAGTCTAAACAAAGAGACAGAATTTTTAAAAAAGGAAGCAAACAGAACTATTGGAGTTGAAGGCCATAAAAACTGAAATGGAAAAAAAAAATGCCCAGGAGCGTTTCAAGAGCAGATTGGACATAGGAAAAGAAATAATCAGTGAACTTGAAGACAAGACATTTGAAATGAGTCAGGCTGAGGAGCAGGAAGAAAAAAGAACTATTAAAAACAAAAATAGCCTAAGACAGCTATGAGACACAATCAAGTGCACCAATATATGTGTTATATGAGTCCCAAAAGGAGAAGAAAGAGAGAAAAGGGCAGAAGGAATAGTCAAAGAAATAATGACAGAGAACGTCCCAAACTTAGCAAAAGACATGAATATGCACATCCAAAAAAACTTAGAAAACAACAAACAGGATGATCAAGAAGAAAAATACACCCTATCATATAGTGATTACATTACCAAATGCAAAAGACAAGGAGAGAGTTCTGAAAGCTGTAAGAGAAAAGCAATGTATTATATCCAGTAGAATCCCCAGAAGATTGAGTACTGATTTCTCCTCAGAAACCACAGAGACAAGAAGGTAGTGGGTTGAAATACGTAAAGCACTGAAGGAAAACAACTGCCAACCAAGAATTTTATATCCAGTAAGACTCTCTTTCAAAAATGAGGGCAAGATTAACACATTCTCAGATAAACAAAAGCTGAGGGTGTACATCACTACTAGACCTGCCCTACAAGCAATACTAAAGGGAGTTCTTCAGACTGAAAGGAAAGGACACTAGACAGGGGTTCAAAGCAGCACAAAGAAATAAAGACCTACAGTAAGATAACCATCTGAGTAATTACAAAAGCCAGTAATATTGTATTGCATTGCTTGGTATGTAACTCCATTTTTTCCTACAGTTGATAAAATGCAAATGTATAAAAGCTAATGATAAATCTATATTTTTGTACACATAATGTACAATGATATAAGTGGTAAAAAGTACAAAATAATGGTGGGGGGACAAAGAAATACAGGAAAAGTATATGTGCATACTACTGAAGTTAAGTTGGTATCAAACAAAATATAATTGTTATCTATTCAGGATGTTAAACGCTAACTTTATGGTAAACACGAGGAAAACCAATGAAAAATATATCGATAGAAATGAGAAGGCACTTAATATGGTACAACACAAGAAAGCAAATATATATAAAAGTAAGCTTTAACTGAAGTTAGGGACAAAAAGGTATAACACTTAAAAAGGCTAAATAGAAAAAGGGCAAGAAAAAGACCTTTAAAATCAGTAGTGACTTTAAATGTCAATGGATTAAACTCTCCAATCAAAAGGCATAGATTGGCAGAATGGATAAGAAAGCATGGCCCATCTACACATTGTCTGCAAAAGACTCACCTTAAAGTCAAAGATAGAAGTAGGTTGATGGTTAAAGGATGGAAAAAATATAACATGCAAGTAGTAAGCAAAAGAGAGGTTGGATAGCTATACTAATATTAGGTAAGATAAATTTTAAGTCAAAAACAGTTACGAGAGACAAAGATGGTCATTATATTACATACCGATTAAGAGGACAGTTCACAGGAAGATGTAACAATTATAAATGTATATGCACTTTATAGCAAATCCCCAAAGTATACGAAGCAAAATATTGATTGACGGGAAAAAATAATGATTCTACATTAATTGTAGGAGACTTTAACACACCTTTCTCAATAATGAATAGAAATTCTAGTCAGATCAATAAGGAAGTATAGGACATGAATGATACACTAAACCAACTAGACATAACAGACATATATAGAACACTGTACCCAAAGAAAAGAGAATATATATTCTTCACAAGCAAACATGGATCATATTCCAGGATAAACCATATGTTAGGCCACAAAACAAGTCTCGATATATTAAAATCATTAAATGTATACTCTGACCAAAAAAGAATGAAGCTACAAATGAATAACAGAACGAGAAAGGGAAAATTCACAAATATGTGAAAATTAAATAACATACTCTTAAACAACCAGTGGGTTAATGAGGAAATCAGAAGTGAAATTAGGAAATATATTGAGGCAGATAAAAATGAACATACAACATACCAAAATTTGTGGGATGCAATGAAGGCAGTGCTGAAAGGGAAATTTATAGCTCTAAATATTTATATATATATAAAAATTTCAAATCAGAGACCTAACCTCAAACCTGGAAGAACTAGAAAAAGAAAGCAACTCAAAAACAAAGCAAACAGAAGGAAGTAATTAACAAAAATTAGAGCAGAGATTAATAAATTAGGATATTAAAAAAAAGCAACAGAGAGAATCAACAAAACCAAAAAATGGTTCTATGAAAAGACGAACAAAATCGACAAATGTTTGGATAAACTGATGAAGGAAAAAAGAGAGAGGATACAAATAAAAATCAGAAATGAAAAAGGGGGGACATCACTAGCAATCCCACTGAAATAAAGACCTATAAGGGAATACTATTAACAACTGTATGCCATATAAAATGCGATAACCTAGTTGAAATGGACAAATTCTTAGAAATACAATAACTACCTACATTGACTCAATAAGAAATAGAAGATCTCAACAAAACAATTACTAGTAAAGAGATTGAATCAGTCATCAAAATCCTCCCAACAAAGTAAAGCCCAGGACCGGAGTGTTTCACAAAGGCATTCTACCAAACATTTCAAGAAGACGTAACTCCAATTCTGTTCAAACACTTTCAAAGAAATTGAAGAGGAGGGAACACCCCTTAACTCATTCTACAAGGCCAACATCACCCTCATACCAATGCTGGCTAAAGATACCACAAGACAAGAAAGCTACAGACCAATATCTCTTAAGAATATAGATGTAAAAATCCTCAACAAAATACTAGCAAACCAAACTGAACAGCATATTAATTGAATTCTATACCATGATCAAGTGGGATTTATCCCTGGTATGCAAGGTTGGCCTGACATAAGATCAATTAATGTATTACACCACTTTAACAGAATAAAGGAAAAGTCCTCATGATCATCTGAATCAACGGGAGAAAAGGTATTTGACAAAATACAGCAAACTTTCTTGATAAAAAACACTTAGAACATTAGGAATAGAAGGAAATTTCCTCAACATGATAAAGGGCACATATGAAAAGCTCAGAACTAACATCCTATTTAATGCTGAAAGACTGAAACCTTCCCTCTAACATCAGGAACAAGACAAGGACTCTCACTGTCACCACTGTTATTTAACATTGCACTGCAAGTTCTTGCCAGAGCAATTTTGTAAAAAAAAGAAATAAAAGATATCCAAATTGGAAAGGGAAAGTAAAACTTTCCCTATTGGCAGATGATATAATCCTACATACAGATAATCCTGAAAGATCCAAAACAAAGCTCCTAGAGTTAATAAATCAATTCAGCAAAGTGGTGGGGTACAAGGTCAAACTAAAAATTCAGTAGTGTTTATATACACAGCAATGAACAATCAGAATAAAAAGTTTCATTCAAAATAGCAACTAAAAGAATCAAAGATCTAGGAAGAAACTTAATCAAAGATGTACAGGACTTGTACACAGAAAACTATAAAACAATGCTAAAAGAAAGTAAAGAAGACCTAAATAAATGGAAAGATTTTCCATGTTCATGGATTGAAAAACTAAATATCATCAGATGTCAATACTACCCAAAGCAATATATGGATTCAATACAATCCCAATTAAAATGCCAACAACCTTCTTTGCAGAAATGTAAAAGCCAATCATCACATTCATATGGAAGAATAAAAGACCCCAAATAGCTAACACCATCTTGTAAAGAAGAATGAAGTTGGAGGACCACACTTTCCCATCTTTAAACTTATTACAAAACCACGGTAGGTAATCAAAACAGGATAGTTCTGGCACAAGGACAGACATATTAACCAAAGGAATAGAATGAAAAGCTCAGAAATCAATCCTCACATTTATGACCAACTGATTTTTGACAAGGTGGCAAACACTACTCAAGTGGGAAAGAATTATCTCTTCAACAAATAGTGCTGGGAAAACTGGATCTTAATTTGCAAAAAAGAGGAGGACCCCTACCTCACACTATATACAAAAATCAACTTAAAATGGATCAAAGATTTTGAGAAGGTCCTATTTATCTATTTTTTCTTTTATTGCAAGTGCTTTGGCTATAAGATCCAAGAAACCACCACCTACTACAAGGTCTTGAAGATGTTTCTCTACATTTTCTTCTAGTAGTTTTATGGTCCTGGCTTTTATATTTAGATCTTTGATCCATTTTGAGTTGATTCTTGTATAGGGGGTGAGATAGGGGTCCTCTTTCATTCTTTTGGTTATAAATATCCAGTTCTCTCAACACCATTTGTTGAAGAGACTGTTTTGTCCCATTAACATGGACTTGGTAGGTTTGTCAAAAACCAGCTGACTACATAGGTTAGGGTTTATTTCTGGGTTCTCAATTCTATTCCACTGATCGATGTGTCTATCTTTATGCCAGTACCATGCAGTTTTGACCACTGTAGCTTTGTAATATGTTTCAAGATCAGGCAGTGAAATTCCTCCCATGTCGCTCTTCTTTTTTAGAATGCTTTTGGCTATTCGGATGCACTTACCCTTCCAAATGAATTTGGTAACTGCCTTCTCTAATCCTGTAAAATTAAACACTTTTGCACCTCACAGGACTTTGTCAAAAGGGTGAAAAGGCAGCCAACTCAATGGGGAAAAAATATTTGGAAATTAAATATCCGATAAGGGTTTAATATCCAGGATATATAAAGAGATGTTACAACTCAACAGTAAAAAGACAAATGACCCAATTAAAAAATGGGCAAAAGACTTGAATAGACATTTGTCCGAAGAAGAAATACAAATGGCAAAAAAAAAACACATGAAGAAATGCTCAACATCACTAATGATTAGGGAAAAGCAAATTAAAACGACAATGAGATATCATTTCACACCTATCAGAAAGGCCACTATTAAAAAGAGAATACAAGTGTTGGAGAGGATGTGGAGAGATAGGAACACTTATTCACTGTTGGTGGGAATGCAGAATGGTATAGCCACTGTGTAGGACTGTTTGGCAGTTCCTAAAGAAGTTGAACATAAATCTGCCACGTGGCCTAGCAATACCACTAATGGGTATATACCCAGAAGAACTGAGAACAGTGACACAAACAGACATCTGCACACTGATGTTCATAGCAACATTATTCACTATTGCCAAAAGTTGGAAATAACCCAGGTGTCCATCAACAGATGAATGGATAAACAAACTGTGATCTCTTCACACAATGGTATATTATGCAGCTGTAAGAAATGAAGTCGTGATGAGAGGGGCCAAGATGGCATTAGTGTAGGAGGGCGCACACTGCAAGCTCCCAGAGCAAGGGGGATTGTGGACGGGGTCCTGCCCGGGGGTCTGTGCTGTGCACGCGTGGAGTGAGAAGCTTGGGACATCTATCTGCGCGGATCGGTGGCGTGGACTGAACGGTGGAGATTCGTGAGTTTTGAGGCTGCCGGTGGAGGTTGGCACAGGCAGCTGAGCCCCGCGGTTAGGGAAAAAAAAATAAAGCGGCCATTTGGAGCCGTGGGCGGGGCGAAAAAAACTTATTTTCTGGGGATCTGGCTGCCTGGCGCCCCTTGGACCTTGTGTGAACAGAGCAAACGAGCTAATCAGCACCCAGTGAACCGGAAGGGGGATTTTGGTCGGGAAACACAGCTGATATCCCTAGCCACCCAGGGATAAGACCCGGGCCGCTGCGGAGCCAGGAGGAAGGGACACTTCCCAAAAAAGGGAGGGTTCGGTTGGAAGACAGGGAAGGGTATTTTATATTTTTAGACATTGATCAGGCTGCCTGCACCGCCCCATAGCTTTGGGGAGCAGATAAGCCGACCTGAAGCACCATTAGGCTGACAGCAGACCCGAATCTGCACTCAAACTGATTTACTGAGCAGCCCGGTGACGCTCGAGCTCGGTGCAAGAAGGGGCGGAGTCTGCCGTCTTTAGCACTCCTCACTGACTAACATCAGAGCTTCAGCTAACCTGGGGAGTCCGGAAAGTGGGACGTGCTTGATTTATTTCCACGGGCCCAGATAGGATCCCTTCCGTAAGGGGGTTGGTCTAGAGGAGGAATTATTTTGGGTCCTGCATTTGGCTAAAAAAAAAAGTGAGGTCACCTCAACAAATGAAAAATAAATTCTTTTTAATTTAGTTTAATAGCTAAAAGCTGCTTCAGGACCTGCATATAGAACCCTGTGGGGAAATTCATTGATAAACACAAGTAGGCAGGAAGGATCCACGTGGACCCTAGGGGAATCATTGACCCCCTTAGCTTTGTTTGACTGCTTGCCTGTGTGGATCTTTGGTTTCTCTCTGTTACTTTCTGGTCTATTGCTATTATTCCCGTTTTCCTCCCCCCTTCCTTTTTCCTTCTATTTTTTTTTTTAAATAGGTGCTGCCAGCTGGTCGCTTCTTTGCTGGGTTTCTTATTCAGTAATTTCCCACTCGCTGTATATATTGATTCTGTATTACAAACTATCGCTTATCCTTCCTGCATCTTTCTGCCTTCTGTTTTGTGTTGTGGCTCTTAGAGACAACATTTTTTCATAGGCCCACAACTTAAGGGTATCAATTTCTATCCCATCTATTTTGTTTTCTTCTTCTTTTTTCTTTTTTTTTTTTATTAGTATTAACTTTTTCCTTTCAGACCTTTCTCTACTATTTCTCTCCCTCCTCATAATTCTAGCCTTCTAAATCACTATATATATATATTCCTCCATTTGTTTTCCCAGTCCATTGTAGGACTCCATATTTTTTCCTAGTACTCTACACTGCCTACACAAGTTAAATATTCATCCCATTAAGTCTCATTTTGCCCCTCTTCTAACTTTTATCAATATTTCTATTATCCTTCTGCCTTCCTTACATCTTTTGATTCCTCTGGCCCTAACCTTTTGCCTTCAAGGGAACATAGAAAGAAGCAAGGAAATAAAATAAGAAGAAAAACTGCCAAAGAGAAAACTTAACTCACACACAGAACCAACAGCTAAATAAAATTCTAGAGCATAGAGAAAAGCTAATCAACTGAACAAACCCATCAAGATAATATGATGACCAGAGGGCAACAGAAAAATACAAATGACTCTGAGAAACTGGAAAACATGGACCAGTCCAGT
>JAKSZT010053770.1:45311037-45360099 GCA_026826555.1 Tolypeutes matacus | reverse complement strand
AAATTATAACAATGAGGTGGAGCCAGTGGCCACTTGACACTTTTGGGGTAGGGAGGGGATGAGCAGTTGAAATACAGGGGCTTCTTTGGGGGTTGGAGGTTGTCCTGAGTACTGTTGTGGCAACGGATGTAGGCCATTTTAAATCAGCACACACCACTCAGAACTGAGTGGGAGAGAGTGTGGTCTACAGTGTGAACTGTGGTCTATGGTTGGTGGCAAGGCTCCAGGATGTGTAAGTTCATTGAGGGGGGTGGGCCACACTGTGGAAGATGTTTGTGTGGGATGTGGTGGGAGGTGTGGGAGGTGGGCAACATGGGAATCCCAGTGGGTTCCGTGTAATATTTTGGGTAATCTAAGCACCTCTTAAAATATATGTATATATATATATAAATAACATTTTTGTAAGCAAATACACATATATGCATATATATTTATATATCATTTTGCAAATGTTTGTATGTATTGTGAGAATTTTGATTTTTACCCATAATAAAAAAAAAAAAAAAAGAGTGAAAAAAAAAAAAAAGTTGACCTTAAAAAAAAAAAAATGAAGTCGTAAAGCATATGACAACATGGATGGACCTGGAGGACATCATGTTGAGCAAAGTAAGCCAGACACAAAAAGGACAAATACTGTATAATTGCATTACTATGAACCAAATATATTGTGTAACATATTGTTTGATTCAAAAAAAATTTTATAAGTATCCAGTACATTTAATTGAGAACTGTATGTATTATTCATCTGTGTTTACTTTTTAGTTTTTAATTGTTTATATATTCAATTATTAAATGTCCAAAATAAAGTTGAAAAAAAAAATGGATCAAAGACCTAAATTTAAGAGCTATAATTATCACACTTGTAGCAATTTGGCTGTTTGATATTGTTAAAAATTCCAAAAATAGATATTGGATTATGCTTGTAAACTGGTCTGTTCATCTGGGCATGATTAAGTTATGATTAGAGTGTTGACTGGGCCACATCAGTAGGGCGTTGAGCCCCGCCCCTTGGTGGGTGGGGTCTCAAAGATAAAAGGCAGGGCAAAGGGCAGAGTTGGAGTTTTTCCGAGTTGGGGTTTTGAGTTGGAGTTCTGATGTTAGAGTCTTGAGCTGGAGACCCAGGAAGTAAGAGAGCTTGGTCCTGAGGAAGGAGAGAAGGCCCCAGGAAAAGAGACGAGCCGTTCACCTGAGAGTCTACAGCTGGCCTTCTGGAGCGAGGCAAAGCCTAGAGAGCCTTATAGTCTGCAGCTGACCTTGTGGAGGAAACAGAGTCGCTGAGCCTGGAGAGAAACAGAGCCCCAGGAAGAGAGGAACTCAAGAAACCTGACCCATAGCAAAGGTAGGCAGCTGTCTTGCTCCGACACGTGGCAATGGACTGGTGAGGGAAGAAATTTATGCTTTATGGCCTGGTAACTGTGGACTTCTACCCCAAATAAATAACCTTTATAAAAACCAACCAATTTCTGGTATTTTGCATCAGCACCCCTTTGGATGACTAATACAACACTCCTGGAAAAAAACGTAAGGAAGCAACATCAGGACCTTGTGTTAGGCAATGGTTTCTTAGACTTTACAAACAAAGCACAAGCAACAAAAGAAAAGACCAATGAGTGAGACCTCATTAAAATTTTCTAAAATTTTGTATCTCAAAGGTCCTTATCACTAAAGTAAAAAAACCCACAATGGGAGAAAATATTTAGAAATCATATATCCAACAAAGGATTAATAACCAGTATATATGAAGAAATCCTTCAACTGAACAACCAAAAGACAATCTAATTAAAATACGGGTAGAAAACTTGAACAGATTCTCTCCAAAGAAGATATACAAATGGCCAGAAAGCATATACAAAGATGTTCAACATTATTAGCTATCAGAGCAATGCAAATCAAAACCAGTGGAAGGTGCTGGTGGTGGGGTGGTATATGGGATCCTGTATTTTTGCACGATTGTTCTGTAAACTCATAACTTCTCTAATAAAGGGGAGTGGGGGAAGCAATTTTTCAGAGAAGTAAAAACCACTATAATGTCAGTACCCAGTTCTTCGATGGTCGTAAGGGTAAATATCCAAACATGTAGCGAAATTAGATCATCTACAAATACTACTTATAATAAGCAAACTTTTGTGAATTGAAGATTGTATTCTCTAGTAAAAACTGAAAGTGAGAAAAACTGAATCTCTGACAAGGAACAATGTAAGACTGATATATCATTAGAAAAATTAAAGTCTCTAAACAGTATAATACTGTTTGGCCTATATCCACAGATATAAGCTAAGTGAATACTTATAGGCCAGAATGAGATTTTTCCTTAAAACAATGATTCTAGCAAAACTCATGTCCAAAAAATGAACAAATGAATGAATTAAAATAGGAAGTTAGCTAAAAGCCCCAAAATAATGACCCAAAAAGGATAACCATGCTAGTTCCTCTTCACCAGTGTCAAAACCATTAAGGTTACAAAATAAGCCACATTTGGAACCATTAAAGAAAATACAGAATTTACTTTTTTTAATAATCTAAAAATCTGAATTTCACAAAATAAAAGAATGATTTATTTTTTAAATTTCTATTATCACAAACATATACATGAATATAAATATATACTGACTCCGACAAATCAATAAGAAAAGACTAGCAACCAATAGGAATATGGGCAAAGAATAGGACTCAAAAACATGACAATACAGCTAACCTTGCTGAAAATAGATGCAATGCAAATTAAAACTACAATAATGTATTTCTTACTCCTCAGTTTGGCAAAGACCAAAATGTCTGATAACACATGGAGTTGTTGTGGGTTTGGGGAAACAGTTTTTCTCTTAGCCTGGTAGTGGGAGTGAAGAGAGAAGAACTTGGCAATATCTATCAAATTTTAAAGGCACTTATCCTCAGACCATTAGTTTCTTGGACTAATCTCCAAGATATATTTACAATTAAGAAAAAAGTATAAGACATAGATGATCAGGGCCACTGTGCTACCTAACTCACAGAGGTATCAAAAACATGGTAGTCTATATAAGAGGGAGAGGAAAAGAAAAATAAAAACAACATCTGCAAATGCTTGTACCTACAGAGACCATTTCTAAAAGGATACAATAAAATTGGTTGCAACTGAGAAGAATAACAGGGTAGTTGGGGGGCATGGCTGACATTCCTAAATTCACAATCTGAAATTATTTCTGATATCTCATACTGATACACTAAAATTTCTTATTTAATATCCATTATAAACTTTAAACATCGTCCTTTAAAATATTTTCTAAACATCCATGAACAAAAAGTACATTTTTGCTGTTTAAGTTGTAAATATTTTTTCTAGTCTTTATAAAATAAGTTCTTATCATGCTTGAACTAACTTTTTTTGACCCAAATGCAAAAAGTTTCATTTTCATAGACTATAATGGAACATAGAGAATCTGATCTAAGATACCCAGAGTGGGATTTTAATTGTCTATGTGAACTCTTCATCTATGGGTCTTAGTTTTCTCATCAGTTAAATGAGTTGCCTGATAAGATATCTAAGGAATCATAAACTCATTCAACTCCATATAATCCACAGGGAAAACCACAGAATAGGAAAAAGAAAGAAAAGTTACTCAGAGCACAGAGTTGAAGTCAAAGAGATCAGGGCAAGAATCTCAGTTATCCCTCTTACTAGCTGTGGGACCTTAAGCAAGATACTTAATCTTTCAGAGCCTTTTCTTATCTATAAAATGGAGATAATATCTACTTACTAGAGATTCAAGTGCAATAACTCCTGCAAAAAAAGCACTTTGCCGGGGAGCAGGTATAGCTCAGTAGTTTAAGCACTGCTTCCTATGTATGAGGTCCCGGGTTCAGTACCTGGTATTTCCTTTTTTAAAAAAGCACTTTGCCTAACAAATTGCAAAATTATTCAATTAACTAGGTTCTATTATGTAGCATTACAGAGACCACAGTCATAACTATTTCTATGAATCCTCCTCTACTTCCAAGCTCTACTTCCATCTTCTGCCACCTTCTCCAGACCTTTCCTCCATCATTTACCCACTTTTCTTGAATTTTAATCCTCTCTTTTTGCTCCTTTCTCTCATCCAAAAAAGTAGACTCAAGCCTCAGCCACCCTTAAAAAGAAGTCTTTTTTAAACCCTGCTTTGCTCTCAAGTTAGCATCCCAACTTGTCCTTTCTTTAGCCAATAAAGTTTCTGGTTCAGACATGAGCTAGAAAAAGTTCCTTAACCTCTCTGACAACCTAGGCTCATTAAGAGGTTGTAATGCTAAGAAAACAAAGCAAAATGTCTATCACAATGCCTTAGCACTTAGAATGAGTTCAATAAATCTCCACACCACACGCCTGCCCCCCCTCCCCCCACCCCCAAATCTTCATCTCCTCTCTCCCCAGAGTTGCTTCTTCTCCCATGGGCCCTTTCTTGGTGCACAGCATCACTACCCACTCAACCCAAGCTGGAAATCTCAGAGCCACCTTTAATTCTTCCATCTCTTCAATCATAAGTGGTAACCAAATTCTGATAATTCTGTCATTTCAGTATTTCTCATATGCAGCTATACCTCTCCTTTCTCAATTCTGTGCCTGAACTCAAGCATTATCTACTTTTGTTTAAATTATCACAATTGCCTCCTAGTGAATTTCTGTGCAATGCACACATACCCCAATCTTCAATCCATTCATCTGTTAATTTGACAAACACCACCGATCTACTGTATACCAAACTATGTACAACATCCTTCAAAAAACTGTCCAGGATAGCTCTCTGAGCAGGAATCTAACTTCATATTGGATTTGGTCAATGTTCTGTTTGGTCTGACATACAAAGTCTTTTCAGAGAGCTCGTATATGAAAGGCTTTAGACAAAACAAGCATTTTCCAGTCCAATGGGCACTATTCCCCACTGTCTTACATCTAGCATTTCACATATATGTTACCTGACTGGGCCCTAATGATACCTGAGTTTGCGGCTCCTAAGTTAAGGAGAGACAAAATCACACCAATCCCCTGCTTTAAAACCTTTGTTGACTCCTCACTAAACACAAGATAAAGTCCCAAATTAAATGGCATGTAAGATACTTCACAATTAACTTCCCATTCATTTTTTCAAATGCTTATATTTTAACCACATGGACTGTGAGCAGTTCCCCAAACCACAGATTTTCACACCCTCTGTTTTGGGCATAATTTTTGACAATAACTAAAATAGTCCTTCTTTCTCTCTTATTTGCAAATGTCCACCTATCTTTCCAGACTCACTTAAACGTCATCTTCTTTCGGAAGTCTTCCCCTGCTAACTAACAACACATTGTTTCACAACATTCCGTTTACTACAAATTGTATTAGAGGAAGGAATATCTGTCACTGTGACCCCAAGACAGAGATGGTAGTCAGTTCCAGTGACTCCTCAGAATTAAATTCACTGCCTGGCAAAGAGGAGGTATCAATAAATATTTGCTGAATCAAATTTGCAATGCAAAGAAAAATGGCAAAAGTGTATCATTATCCCTTTAGCCCCTATTTCCTACCTCAATACAGAAAACTACAAGATAGAACAAAAGGAAAGGAGAATGTTTTAGGAGAAAAAGAGTCAAACTAGACTCTGGGTCTATTAAGTGCCTTAGATAAAGAGAAAAAGAGAAATGAGAAGAGCTAAAGCTAGTTCTACTCCTCTATCATGGGAGGCTCAGAAGTTCACCTAAGACTGAAGCTAGAGATACAGATAAGGGCAAACAAGAGCACCTAGAATAATGAGTAATTCAGAACTGGCATTTGAGTTTGGAGGAAAAAGAACTATATGTAAATTCATTCTAAGATAAAGGTAATGATTTTAACTTCTCTATTGAAAAATGAGCTTAGGGTCTATTTATAAAATTACCATAAATCTAGATGCTATTTTAATTGTGGCTATTATTTATGGTTAAATTTTTTTCTATATCTTAAGTATAAAGAATTAATGTAAACATGATAATGTAAATAGTATGTAGAAAATTCTAAATATAAAATCCATAAATCATAGAATTTGCTTTTATTAAAAATGCTTTCAAAATCTAGAAATGCAATTTAACAATTTATTACTAATTAAACACATATAAATATTAGGAGTGGACATATTTACTGTACAGCCTTTAAAGAAGACCCCTTAACCATTACTTAGAAATGTAAATTCATGCCATTTCAGGCAATTAATTAAAGTATGTTAAAAAGATCTTTTCACAAACATTTTGATAAATAAAAGATACATTATGCTCAAAAAAATTAGTAGTATTAGGTGGAAGAGTAAGAGCTATTAAAGGCTACCTGTAAGTTGAATGAAATGAATCAAACTATTCTCCAGACCATTTACACCCTCACTACAGAAAATATTAAAGATAACATAATCAGAAATAATGAACAGTATTCTTTTAAATAGCTGACCTCATAGACACACACACAAGTACGGGAAAAGCAGCATTTAAAATTTTGTACCAATTTGACATACAGAGAAACAAGATGATACAGAGGCAATTAGCATTTTAACGTTCTTTCCCTGGCCTGTTACTAACAAGCCATGTGATTTAAGTCAAGTTCCTTAATATCTTTGGGAATCAGTTTCCTATATAAAGATAGGTTAGATCTAAAGGGTTACAGGACTATAGTCCCACAATTCTAGTATATGCTAAATACCAATTACACTGTCTTTATGTATGACTAAAGTACTAAGACTTCTAACATAAATTTAAGCAAACAGACTTAACTCTCTACCATCTGTTTAATGGCTAGGGTGGGTTTCCAGGAGCTTCAATCTACTCAGAGTTAACAGGAAATTTATTGACACACTTCAGAGAAAATCTGATTTTCAAACACTTTTACACTAAAACAACAAACTGGATGTAACGTGAAATTTCCACATGATCCTTCAAATTGACCAGATATGACCAGACTTTAGTAGAACTCCTAACCATTTTGGTTTTGCCCAGATCTCAGTCCTCACTCTGATAAGAAATCCCTGGCCTAATCCAGAACCCAATCACCACAGAGAAAGCTCATAGTTCATTATGATGATAATAAATGCTCAAAACATCTCCAAACCTGACAAATTATAATTCTAGAGCAGAGATCAGGGACCACAGGCCAAATCTGGCCAGCCAACTATTTTTCTAAATAAAGTTTTATTGAAACACAGCCACAACCCTTTGTTTACATATTGTCTGTCTGAGGCTGCCTTCGTGCTGCAAGGACCAAGTTGAATAAATGCCACAGACACCATAAAGCCTGCAAAGCCTAAAATATTTAATATCTGGACCTTTAAAGAGCTTTTGCCAAACCTTTTCTAAAGTACAGCAAAGGACTTTTAGTTGATCAATTAATCAAAATTAAGAGAAAATATATATGTATATAAATGTGTTAAATATTTTAACTAAAATTGTATAAATGTATTTCCTTCACCCATCATTTGATTTAGAGTCAACATCTTTTCTTGGCACTTGATGGTTGTTTTAAGTTCTTAGTCTCATATGAACCAAAGCACAAATGAATTGTCTGCAATTTCAGGTTTCAGTTTCTCTAAAGTCCAAGAGGAACTTTGAGACAAATATGAAGCCATCTGAATGCCAAATCACATTTAATTACCTTATACCCGTCCCCCCAATTTTCATGCGTTATTCTCATCTATAACAAATTAAAAAGGAAATTTATTTTTAAAAACTTTTCTGTCTCTCTAATGAATTTACTTACTTTCAAAAACTGGTTTCATTTCATAAGTTTATTTAAATAACACAAATATAGTAACATACAACTAGCAAAAACAGGTTTAAGGGAAATACACAATTAACTCCAGCAAGTATACAGCTCAGTTATTGGAGCAAAATAATAAAAACTGGCCTACATGCCATAAGCATGTATTGTATACAATAGCAATTACATAAACAGAGAATATGGTGTAGTAGTGTTTAAGAGCACAAGCTCTGTAATCCAACAGTCCTAGATTTAAATCCTTAACTTTAAAAGACACAAATTTCCTCATCGATAAAATGTAGACAATAACAACACCTCAGAGGATTATTTCATGAATACCAAATAAGATAATGCAAGGAAAATTATTAGAACATATGACATAGAGTAAACATCAAAACATTTCAAATATTATTAATATCATAATCATCACCATTGCCACCATTATCATGATTCAATTTTTAAAAGCTAAAAAAATAAAGCTTTACTGAGAAAACATTATTAAAATCTGATTTAGAATTATTGTACAGTCAGCATTGCCTTAGCAAACAGTGCCTAGCAGCTACTCCCACTCCTATAAATGTCAATAAGTTTTCCATTCCAGCAGGAGTGTAAAGGGTAAGCCATTGACAACATAAACATCTATGATGATTGGATGAGTACCCTGTGCTCTTTAATGGCATATTATCCCACAAGCCCCATGTTAACTGACTGTGATTAGAAACTACTAGAGAACAAATAAATTTCAGTTGCTCTTGATATAATAACATAGCATCTCTTGCAGACAAATATTAAATAAATAATACTTCACTATTTTCCCATCAACTGGAGAAAAGGGTTTGACATAGATGACTTTTTCAGGTAAGTGGTGAAAGTTCTGAATGCCAAGGAAAAAGAGAAAATCCTAAAAGTTTCTAGAGAAAAGAATGACATTAATAAAATGAGGGTGAGAATAGCACCTGACTTATGCCCTACAAAATAGGATGCTAGAAGATAATTGAGCAATGTTTTCCATTTTTCTGAGAAAATAATTATTCTTTCGATCATGTGTATGGAGTAAATTAAGATAATTTCAAATTCTCAAAGTTTAATTCCCATACATCCTACATTTTTTAAAAAAATTCTCAAGAGATAGCAGTAACTAAACAAGACAAAGGAGTATTCAAAAGAAGAGTATTATATAAGAAATGATACCAGCTGAGTGGGACCTAAAAAAAAAGTGGAAAAAGTTCAACAGAAATTTTAAGAACACCAAGGGACCTTGATATTTAAGGCATTTTATTTCAAAACAAATAATTACTTTTCCTTTTTTATAAGCCTATCACTCAGTTCTCAGATAATAACAGTTTTGTAATCTAAATGAGATTTCTATTCGGTTAATTTTTTTATAAGTAAACTATTGACAAAGGACAGAAGACTTAATTATAGTTGCAGAATAGTATAGACGTTATAAACATACATAACCAAGTAAAAAAAGGTTACTAACAAAACCTGGAAGGTGGAGAAGGGAAAAGAAGGAATAGGAAGTATATCAAACTCCTATCCTTCACTGACATTTTATTATGGGGAATAAAAATACCATGAATCAGCAGACAAGCATCAACAGTGATAAATCAGGAAAGAGATATTTCAGTTTAGAGTTTTAAATTATAATGAGATCAACTAGGAAAAAAAAGTAATAAGCTGTAAAAGTAGTTTACTCTAGGGAGTGGGAAAGGAAATGAAGAGTGGTGCAGAAGAAAAAAACATTTACCTCTTGTTCAAAATCCTTTTGTTTAAATATTATGTTTTTTGTCATGTGCAGATATTACTTTAAATTATTTTAAAATGCCACAGGAGCAGGGGGCAGCAGAGGGAAACAACATAGAATAAAAAAATAAGAGGTGCAGATGGTGTCAGAGTAGCATGGTATCAAAACCACCAGGCAGACCAAATGTGAAGGATCAGGATAAAGGCACTGGTCCTAGCTAACAGGCCTGGTACCCAGCAGAAACATTCAATGCTCAAACACTACTCAAGGCAGGATGCCTGGTGTTCACCTTGCCTGAACCCAGAGAAAGAGAAATCAGGTACATCTTGCTAGAAGGGAATTAAGGGCAAGAGAGTAAGAAAAGTCCTTAGTTCTGCCGTGTTTGTACATAAAAGCCACATTCATTACACTATAATTTAAAAGACATTCTGCAACCTACTATTTACTTTAAACTGTAAAGATTGTATTGTGACCAAGTATAATGTCAAAAGAGCATTATTGGGACTTATGAAAAAATTGGAAAGAAGACTGTAAGCTTTATATCAATGTTAAATTGCTTTAACTTGATAAAGTGGATACATAAATGAATGTGCATAGCAGTACTAAGTGTTCAAGGAGTATGATGTATAAAATCTATACTCAAGTGTTCAGAAAATAGATTGAGGGATGGCTAGACAGATGGCTTGATAAGACAGAAATGATACGGCAAATGTGGCAAAATGTTAAAATTGGTGGGTCTAGGTACCTGGAGGGATAGGGATATGTTGGAGTTCTCTGGATGGAGTCGGTATTATTTTTGTAACTGTCCTGTAAGTTTGAAAGTATTTCAAAATAAAAGTTTAAATTTAAAAAAATAATAATGAAACAGTTTTGGTTTTTAAATATAACTTCTCAAAACAGATATAGATACCATCTGCATGTAAAATGTTATTAATAGGGGTGAGTGGAAAAGGGGAAGGGCGTTGGGTGTACGGGAATCTCTTATATTTTCTATGTGACTTTTCTGTAACCTAAAGCTTCTTTGAAGATAAAACGGAAAAAATAAGGCACTGGGGGAATATTCAGAATTGTCACTGCACATATAAGACAACAGATCTTACAGTGACGAAAGACACAATGTCTAAAAAATTTTTATACTATTTCAATTTTTTTGTAATTTATTTGTTATTTTTAAAACTATTGTTTAATTTTCTTACTAATTTTATTTGATTATTTTGTTGACTTTGTTTTTAGAGAGGTTTTGATCACAGAAGGGTCACAACTGTGGAAGGGGAGGATCACTGGTATGGGATGTCAGTGATGGAGGGATGTGTGGGGAGGGGTGCACCTGGGGCATGTCTCTAAGGCATATAAATATGTTCAAGTGTTCATGGGGCATTGTCTCGCTGAGTGGAGACCCACTCAATAACCAAAAGAATATTGAATTTCTATCCTGGGGAGTCCTTCTACAGTGTCTGATAAAATGGCAAGAATCCCCTGAGAACAAGGGCAGTGCCTAGTGGAGAAAGACAGACCATTACACCAGGCCCTTGATATTATTATTGTACTAACCTTTTCTTGTGAAATTGAAACTTAGCCTAGTATTATATATTGCCTGAGAGTTACCTCCTGAAAGCCACCTTGTTGCTCAAATGTGGCCTCTCTCTAAGCCAAACTCAGCATATATACGCATTACCCCCCCACACGCCACACACACACACACACCCCCCGCCCCTAGCATGGCACATTACTCCTGGGGATAAGCCTCCCAGGCACCGAGGGATTATTACCAAGCGCCAACTAGTAATGCAATTGGAAAAAGACCTTGACCAAAGGGGGGAAATATTAAATACAAATGAGTTTTTAAGGCTAACAGATTTCAAAGTGAGTCGGGAGGTCATTCCAGAGGTTATGCTTATGCACGTCTCAGCAGGATCTCATTGACTGCCACAGTAAACAATGCCTCAAACAGTGGGGCTCCTGAGGGATCTAGAGACATCCAGACACTATAAGCAGGACAGACAAGCTCAGGAATTCAGTACCCTATCAGTGGGCCTTATTCTGGAATTTATGCTCCCCAGTGTAAAGGACTTAGACTCATTTATAGTTTCCCTATACATGGCTCTCCTGTCCCTTTTATTTGAACCTATAATTAGCACTATACTTGCTAAATATATGTCCCAGAGACTTAAATCTTTGGTCCACTCATGTGCCAGTTGAGCCCTGAATCTTAGCAGAGCTGCAACACCTACTCTCCAGTTCACTGGACTCACCCAGGACAAATAACAAGGAGATGATGAGGGACAACATCCATCCCAAGGAATAGAGAGTGTCTGCAACTCCAAGCAAGATAGTTCCATCCATCTGCCCCATGGGATCTAAGCCCCTTCTCAATTAGAAACAGAGTGGGTATCACCATCCCAAAATCCTCAAGATTGGGAAATGAACAATAGACTAAAATATACTTATTATTATTCTATGATAGATTTATTACTATTCTAGCAATAGAAGAACTTTTATCACTGATACCAAGGCAGTGGCCACCAGAGGGTCTGTGGGATGGAGAGGGAAGAATAGGTGTAATATGGGGCCATTTTCAGGACATTGGAATTGTCGTGCATGATATTGCAATGACAGATACAGTTCATTATATATTGTGCCATAACCTACAAAATTGTGCGGGATAAAGTGTAAACTATAATGTAAACTGTAGTCCACAGTCCGTAGCAATGCTTCAATACGTGCTCATCAATTGTAACAAATGTACCACACTAATCAAGGATGTTGTTAATGTGGGAAAGTATGGGATAGGGAAGGAGTGAGGCATAAGGGAATCCCTTATATTTTTAATTTAACATTTACATAATCTAAAGCTTCTTTAAAAATAAAAAATAATTTAAAAACTAATACAGATAAATTTAAGTGGAAAAAAAAAAAAAAGCTTCATTCACAGATATACTTTAGCAAAGACACACTCTGATTCTTATTCCCAGGTAGCCACAACTACACAACTCTGTCAATCAATTCAAGAAATATCAAATTATGTAAAAATGTTCCTGTCAGTTATAGAAGTGAACAAAACAAAATGTTCCCCATTGGTTATAAAAAGTGAAACACAGTATATCTCAGGAAGATACAAGATACTGAAGGGGCATCAGTTTTCTTCCATTTTTTCAACCAATTGGGTGCTTCATTATATTATTTGGCACTTCCTACATTAAACTACTTAGTTATATAATGTAGTTTTTACTGGGAATACAATAGATGACTTTTTATACAGAAGCAAGTGTGTCAATCCTATTTTTTCTAATTCCAGAATCATAAGAGTCAGTCCTCAGTTGTGCCATATACTCTATTTCAAGTACCTCTCCAAAGACCACAGGGTCTCTGCTCTCTACCAAAAACCTTGTTACCAAAAAAAGAGGGATATGACTTAGAAAGAAAATAAAAACACAAGACCCACCAAGGGAAGATTAAGAGGTGGATAAACAGGTACACTGTGGATATGAACTCGCCTACAAAATTTTAAAAAATCACACCAGAAATTTAGAAATAGTTCTGAATCATAGGATGGTTCTTTGTTATAAAACCCTAAACCTCACTAAGCTATACCTCTCAAAGGACATTTCTAAAGGGAATATATTTCATGATTCCCTACTTGTTAGCAGGAATGAAAATAAATTTAAATGTTAAGGAAAATGAGAAAATGTAAATTCAGTTGGAAATTATTATTCCTATGATTACCAGAGTATCAAGTGATTTTTCACTCTGATTCACTCAGGTCCAAGCAAAAAATTAAATCTTGCCTTTGGCTAAACTCCACATCTCCAGGTCAATTAAGTGAATTTTTAAATTGCTGATGAATCCCGTCTGAACAGACCCAGCTAGAGAACTCAAGAAACAGATACAGTAATGTGTATGAAGACCAGAGGAAAAAAGAGCAAAAGAAAGAAAAATGCATAGAATAAAAAAGTACATTCAATGAATAAAAAACAAAAGAGGAAGTTTGAATAAAATTTCTTCCATCTTGGTGGACTCAAAATATTCTACATATCAACTAACTGTTTTAGTTTCCCAGCTGCTAAAACAAATACTATACAATGAGTTGGCTTAACAGGAATTTATTGGCTCACTGTTTCAGAGACTAGAAGGCTTACTTCCTCCCAGCATCTGTATCTTCTGGCTAGCCAGCAATCTTTGGGGTTCCAAGGCTTTTCTATCTCATAGCAATGTAGATGGGAGTATCTTCTCCTTTCACTTCTGGGTTCAACTGACTTTCAGCTTCTGGTTGTCCCCTATAGCTTCTCTCTGTGTCCTTCTCGATAAGGTCTCCAGTAACAGGATTAAGACCCATCCTGATTCAGTCTGGGCACAACCTAACTGAAGATAATCTTATCAAATGAACCTATTTACAATGGGTTCGCACCTACAGGAATGGATTAAGACTAAGAACATGTTTTTCTGGGGTACCTAATTCATTCCCCAACAGCCCACCCTCTGAACTTCAAAAATATATGCAAAATACATGCATTCCATCACAACATCCCAAAAGCCTTAAGTCATTTCAGTAGCAATGTTAAGTACCAAGTCCCATCAAAATCAGTTATAGGCATGGTCCATCCAGGGCCAAAATTCCTATGTCTGATGGACCTGTGAAACCTAGAAACCAAGTTAAATGCTTCCAAAATGCAATAGTGGTACAGGCATAAGATAAACACTGCCATCACAGAAGGGAAAGATTGGAAGGAAAATAGGGATCACAGGTCCCAAACAGTTCAAAATGCAGCAGGACAAACTCCATTAAATTTCAAGGTCTGGGAATTATCTGCAGATTGATGCTTTTTCCCCAATACAAGGGAATGGCAGCCAGGCTCCCTGAGTAACAGGATGCAAGGCCCACCCCCTCCAAGCAGAACCACCGTTTTCGTACACATGGATGGGCCCACTCTCTTGGCCCGAGCAGATCTTTTCAATCCAGACATCTGCTTCCATGATACTGCCCTTAAAGTCACTCTTCCTTCAATCTATCCCTTTTTTGTCCCTTTCAATCCAAGGTGACATTGGTTCTGCTCATACAAATTTTGCAAAAACCCTGTCAGCTTTGTATACAGTTCGAGCAGGTCCAAACCAGCGGACACTAATACCTTCTACAGATCCTTCCTGCATAACTACATTTCCAATCCTGACGTACACTGAAATGGCTGACTGGATCCATGTTCAGTTACAACCTCCTTAGGAAAGGGTTGTTCAGTTAAGCCCTCACATGAAGCCCTGTTTTCTGCAGACTCAATTCCCAGAAGAAGCTCTGGTAGGTTCCTGATAGAACTGTATCTGGCCCTACTCTCAAAGCATACTATCAGAACAGGCCAAGAATTTTCCAAATTATTAATTGCTGGTTTCCTTGTGCTTAACAGTTCAATCCTCAGTTTATCTCTTTCCTCTGTCATTTTACTATAAGCTGCAAGGAAAAACTAGGATACACTTTCTATATTAAGCTTGGAAATCTCTTCAGCTAAATATCCAAGTTCGTTGCTTTCAAATTCTGCCTTCCATACAATATAAGAACTGAATTTCTCCAAGTTCTCTGCCAATTTACAAGGTTCACCTTTCCTCCAGTTTCCAAACACACATTTATCATTTCCTTCTAAGGCCTTATGAGAAGTACCTTTAACATCCATATTTCTACCAACATTTTCTTCAAAGCAATGTGGGCTTTTTTCTATAAAGTGCCTCACAATTCTAGCAATCTCTACCCATTACCCAACTCCAAAGCCATTTCCACATTTTTAGGTATTTGTCATGCCAGCACCCCACTTTCTAGTACCAAAAACTATTTTAGATTCCCAAATGCTAAAACAAGTACCATAAATGGGTTGGCTTAAAAACAGGAATTAATTGGCTCACAGTTTCAGAGGCTAGAGGCTTGCTTCCTCATCCCATGTAGGCCTACTTCAATGCAAGTCCTTCCTGAAAGATTATGTACTCTAAAAAACCAGGGATAATATTGATTACCATGAATATTATTGAACATTTTACTGCCAACTCCTAAGTGCCTGGAACATAGTAAGGACACAGTAAATATATAACTGTCTGAATTATTTTCACCCAATCGAAATAAGCTGTTACCATTATAACATTCATCACCACAAAATTAAATAAATGTGTGCTATATGTTTTTACAGGACCCAGAGGCCTTATTACCAAATATATTCAACATACCAGAGCTAAATCTCTATGGACTCAATCTAAAAAAATGTGACATAATCAAGTTTTTAATAGTGAGTATCTCTCTCTCTCAAAATGGACAAAACCAAAATATTTCTGGTATCTATTCAACTATGTTTTCCAATCAAAAAAAAAAAAGATATTGCTTCAATCGCTATGGTTCTAAAAGAAAAACATAATAAAATATTTAAATACCATATTTGGGAGAAAATCATCTAGCCCTTAACCATATACCCCACAGACACATAAGATATGAGAGTATATTAAAAGAAAAAAAATTTAATTCAAACTTATATTAATGTTTTGCTCTACCATAATCCTTTTATTTTTTAGATGCCACTAGTCAACATCAATACCATCAGTGAGTCTATGCTCACTGAGAGAATTTCCATACAGGAGAATCTAAAGGGCTGCATTCTGGAATAGGTATGTGATTTAATTTGAAACTTGGTTTGCATGGCAAGCACACTCTCTTACTTGGATTGTATGTTTTATTTGTGATAACTTTAGAAGAATGATGGAGATTATACCTGGGATTAAAGGTATTGTCACCAATAAGGTTAACCCTTCCTTTTAAGCAAACCAACAATCCAGTAATAACGGTAGAATAGCAAAGGATGCAGCAGCCAATTTTATACTGTACACATTATAAGTAACTAAACAAAATATGTAACACAACACATTAAGTATATAATCACTTAAAAGCTACAAAGAGGATTATTATATAAGCTGACATTATGCTTAAATTTTCCAAAAGAATTCTTTTCAGGATGATCCAAACACTTGAACCATCTGGATCTTAAAAACAAGCTGCAATAACTCTCTTAATATTTATAAGTTGGCCAAAGTTAAGGAGGAAGAGTTCCTAATAGATGTGACGGAACAGCTATTGTGAACAGATGCATTTACTCTTCGCTACCACTCTCTAAAAATTAAATCTATCAGACTGGAAAGGACATGAAAAAAAAAGTTTCAATGAGGTGACAAGAAGGAGCAGGATTAAAAATATCTGATCTTTGAAACTTTAAAAACTATTATTTATAATTTTATTGCACTGTCCACTTATTAACATTGAATGTTACACAACTCCCATATAAAAAACCTTGAAATTTTTATATTACCTTACCTTATACAACTGTAATGTTTAAAAGTGCTGGCAGCTTTCTGACATTCCAGGCATAATTGAATAGCTCCTGGATAGTCTTCCTCCTAAGATAACAACAGAAGTCAATAAGCTAAAAACATTTTTCTTAAAACCTCTGAACCAAACAAATCTCTGTTCATTCTCTATTCAAAAGTTACAAAATCAATTTTTTAATTCATCTTGAACAAAGATTAGAATAACAACGATAGAAAAACACTAAATTATATGAAGGGACAACTAGCTCTAAGCCTAAAATACATGTATAGAAAAAATATTAAAATGATTGTGTTGCTTTGAATACACAGTAATGGTCACCCTGAGACCATGACCTGTAGCATAAAGCCTATGCCGAGTCAAAAGCTGCTTTGCACAGAAGGTGTTCTTAACTGTTAATAAGTCTTCTTTCAGTAATGCCTATATAAAATCTTCCAAAACAGTGTGCCTTCTACATGTAATCAATATTCAACAATTCTACCACCAAAAAATGAATTAATTATTTGTAAAGAAATTAATTTGGGGAAAAAAATGAAATATTAATAGCTTCTGAGTATTTTATCACTTGAACGTTAATTTAATGCTAAGAGAATTTTTCATATGGATTTCTCAAATCCTAGTTTAAAGGATAACAGCAATCAAAAGCAATACTGTGATTATACAGAAAGCCTAGAGAAATTTTCCCTCTTCTCATATCTAAATTCAACAAGCACAATTTAAACCACTGGGGATGCTGAGATGATGACAAAGTGCCTGCCCCAAGGAGCTCAAGTATTATGGGGAATCACACATATTATAATATGCTTTGGTAAACATTATTACAGAAGTAGACAGAGAATGCTAACAAAGCATCAAAGAAAAAACAGATGGCCCACGCAGAAAAACAGTTACTATATGAGATACTAAACATAACTAAAGCATGATATATTCCTTACATCACTACTACATGTTAGATGCAAAACATAATTTTATTGCTACTGGAATACAAAACAATCAAAAGATATGACATTAATATGCTCACATTGCTACAAAGTAAACTTTTCCTCAAATGTTTTTCTAAATGAAGTAAATAAAAAAATGCTCTAGAGCAAGTTATTACCTTTACATGTCTAAAAGCGCTCTTTATGCCACAGACCAAAATATACATCTGAATTTTGCCCACCATTTTTGTATAAAATATTAGCATGTTCACCCAATTTCCAAGCCTTTTTAACTTACCTCTAACATTTCACTTAAGCGTACATCTGTTCTTTGCTGAAAAAAACAAGAATTAAAGGTAAAATCTGTTTCAACCACAAAATTAAGTTTTAATAAGCATAAGAAATTAAATAAGTAACCTAGATATACCAATGTTTTTATAGTTCTCAGAGATTTCAAAAGTCCAATCAGCAATTGGCGTTTCCTTTGATTTGCAAGAAGGCCTAAACTAGCTTGAGTAAAACCTTCCTTTGCAATATTCAAGTGCCTGCAAAAGTGAGCAATAAATAGTTAAATTTTTCTAGAATAAGAATAGCATCCACACAGAACAATTAGACAACTAATAAGGTAATAGCAAGGATTACTATTAAAATCAGGGATTGTGACTAATATTGACAAATTTATTCAATGGATCAATCTAAACCCCTACTACTCAAAGCATGGTGGGTGGACTGGTGCCAATCCAAGAACAAGTTCATGACAAGAAAAGTACAGAAATAGGGAGTAAGCATTTAAAAACAGAGCAAAACTTGACAGAATAATTTTACAACTGATGAATGTAATAATAAATAAACTGGGACTGTATTTTGTATGTCTCTGTTTTTTTGAAATTTCATTTTCTTAGTAATATGTTTTTATTGCATTTTACAAAAAGAAAAATCAGTCTATGACAGATTGGAATTTTTTTTTAAATGGTCTTTCATGATAGTTTGAGAAGCACTATTTTAAATAATAAAAAATAATTATATTTTTAAGTCATAACTAGATTCATAAATATTTCTTAGCATAGGTTTTAGATCATAACATATGTTTACTTAATGAATGGGTATTCTAGAAACCAGAGTTATGGTAAAAAATCAATTATCCATGATAAATTCCACAGTTACTCTTGAAATATTTTCCAACTTAAAAAACAAAATATCAAGTGCAATACCTCCTCCCATTTGTGCAGATAACAGCAGCTAACTGAAGACCTGTCTGTAATGAGGTAACTCTTTCAAGTTCCTATGGAAAGATTAAGTATAGATTATTGTTTGAGACATTTTTATTTTTCTTTCTTAATTATATAGCACTCTAACAAAAATTCTAGTGGGTTTAAAAGAAAAGCCTGCTTGAAAAACAAAGTAAAAACAAAAATATCTGAACTTGAAATGTATTATAGTTTTCATAAAATTATTTAAAATAACAACTTGCAATTGATTTTCACAATGACATGTAACAAAATATTTAGTCGGTATCACTTATAAAGAAATCTAGACCCAGCCTGTTTTAGGTAGGAATAAACAAATATAACAATTTATCTGTTTGCATGTTTCTACCCAAAAGAACTTCATAAATATAATTTCTGTTTGCTAGATACTCTGACAATTAATGTCTTCATTTGAACACCGGTAAATATTCCAATGACTTTTGTCTCTAATTTTCTCATGAAAAAAACAGATTCAGCAAGACAATTCAAATTTTATCATATTCAAAGCCAGACTATTTCATCACCATTGAACAGTCGGTATTGCTGATCTAGGTGGTATAAAGTATGCAGAACCAATTTTCACTAACCCTCTCAAGTTTGAAAATCCAAAGGGATGACTTAAGAATCAGATATAAAAACTCGACTAACTTGAGTTTGGTAAATTTTTCCAAATGAACGACAAAAACATACACATTCCACATATACATATACACACATACCAAATAGAGCAAGCATGTCGCTATACAGAACTACAGACAAAAGAATAATCATAAAATTTCAATAGTTCCAAAAAAGTCAAACATTTTAAAAATTTTGCTATAAAAAATAACAATTATTATCCTACCTTTACATAAGCAGGTTGTTTTTCAAGGATTAAATCTGCTACTTTTTTAGAGACCTATAAGGACATGAAATAAAACAAAGGAAGTAAAAGTATGCTTCCTATTACACTTTACATTTAAAATTTTTGAAGAAAATTCCATTCATCTTCCCAATAATTACTACAGCAGATATTGGCACTCTATGGCTACATATATGTCCCTGGACTATGAAATTTAATAAAGCACTAACATATTACCTAGTCCTAACACAAACTCAATTTATAGTCATTCTTACCGTTAATAATGAGTATCATTATCTAATTTAACTAATATGCACCAAAGTGTAACCAATCTTTAAGGGTACAGAATTTACTTTAAAAAAAAAATGAATTTGCTAAGCCAAATAAATTTCAAATTGATAGAATTTATGGAGGAAATTTCTGAGAACAGAGAACTTCCTTGTACCCTTTTTGGCCTTTCTACGGCACAAGAGGACAAACCAGTCATTTGGCCCTCAATTTCTGAAAAGTTGAAAGTACATGTTTTTAGAATGTCATGAAGATGTCTAAGGCTTTACTGGTTAATTCCATAAATATTGGCAATATACATAAATTAGAATTTAATGATTCTGCACATGAGACTCTTATTTCTGACCCCTGCCACACTGCTCTATGGAGGTACCATGCCTGGCATGAAACACAACACACAGAACGTATTTATTTAGTGGATGTTTGCTCAAGAAACAAAATTGGCTCTCCTACCCCAGGCTAGCTGAAAATAAAACATAACAGATGCATTAAATTACTATATTAAACCTTTCACATTTTCTTATAATCTGCTTTAAACAATTTTGAAATTACATGAATTAAATTCTAGATACGCTTGTTTTTGTCTAGAAAGAGGGATTCCATTAAGGCTAAGAAAATCAAACTATAAATAGCTTATAGACCTCAATTAATGAAGAAATGTCATCCTGAGTCCTAAATAACATTTTAAGAACTCCAAAGTTTCTGTAGGAATGTCTAGGAATAGCTTAAGATAATACCAACGTCCTATAAGAAAAAGTCAAACAGGAGCTGCAAGAAAGTGAAATCTTTCAATATATTTTGACATGTATAAATTTGTATAGATGTGCGGAGACAGAAACCCATCTAATTTTATTGAAGTAAGTTTAAAAACAAAAACCAAAAAAACAGACCACATAGTTATTATTAGTCTGCACCAAGCCAGGCATTGTACTAAGTACTTTTCCTATACTATCTCAATTAGCACTTAAGGCAATCCAATGACATGGGTAACATTTGCCCTCATTTTCCAAATAAGCAATCTAAAGAATAGTAACTCACCCACAGTCTCACAGTTAATTAAACTGCAAGGCGAGGATTCAAACCCAGATTTATCGAATTCCAAAGGTCACAACTTATATGGCCCTTGTGATGGGGCTCATTCTCAAAACAATACCACATAAAGTACAAAAGACCTAAGACCAATATATTTAAAGATGATGAAGCCAAGAGAAGTAAAAAAAAGATGCTACTAACCCTGCAATCTAATCCTCTGAAAGCATAACAGATTTTTATTGCACAATTTCTAGGGCTCAAGTCCCCTACCCCACCTAAGCCTTTCCTACACCACTAGTGCTACCTTCAGAGAGACCCCATTACCCACTGAGAGCAAAGGATGTAATATAAAAAAGTACATCTTCCTTTATTCATCACATATATTATAAAAAATTTTTCATAAACCAAATCATTATCTTAAATTCAAATATATTTATTACAATTGCTCCTTTAGTTTAAAAAATTTTTAACAAAACCACACAATACCATTAATTAATCTTCTACAGTTAGGTCTGGCTTTCATACAATTAGTTCTGTCTAAAATGAGGAAAAGGTAGAATTAAAGAATTTTACAGCATTATAGAAATTTAGGCCTAACCCATCATTTTACAGATAAAGCAAAAGAGATTTAGCAAGGTTAAATGACTTGCCCAATGTCACACAACTAATAATGGCTACAACTTAAACTTCCTGAATCTTAACCCAACATTTTCTCTGGACCTATTTCAACTAGAAGTGGGAACCCTTAATCTGAGATAAGATTATTCCATCACAAAACTATAGATAGGGAAATCACACATGCATAACGACAAGCCTAAAAGTACTAATCTGAAAAGTTCAAAATTCTTTCATCACATTTAGGATTCCACAAAGAGACCTTGAAGTTCTAGAAGCAAATTTATCAAAGTAATAAGGGAAACCACATTTGGACTAAATTTTAATATAAATGTATTATTTGAGTCAGTCATTTTAAAGAACAGGATTTGTTTATATGTTTATATATACATTATGTACGCTATCTAAAATCTGCAAACAATATATGTTATGTTTCATTTACAGTTGTGTCAGGAAGAAATGTGTTTTGTTACTTACTGCAGCTTGCTGTTGTTTCAATTTGTCTCTGTACTCCTCTAATTCTTGCAAATTGAGAACAGGAGGGAGCTTCTATAGGAAAAAAAATCCATAAACTAAGAGCAAAAAGTAAATTGTTTAATTTGGATCATCTACCTGGACCCGTCTGACTTATGAACAAAACAGCGTCATATTCCATTCCCTTCCATTCTTCCTGCCCTCCCAATCTCACCCACCAGACCCCCCAACATAAAAGCCTACCCATCTTTATTACACAACCCTCTAGTGATCAAGTTCCATCCCTCTCCTAGCCTTGCTTCTTTCTCCACTGCTGCCCCCATCTCAGGGAAACCCCATTTCCAAAGGGATTCCTGATACTGCTTCCATGAACTGTGACAGGAGAACATGAGCAAAGTCTCTAAGCCTAATCCCCCACACCATAGATGCTCGTCTATAACAGAACATAAGACATATTATCTCACTATAATGTTATGAAAGATAACTATGTACTACCATGTGATAGTGAGAGTTGTTGGAACTACATCCTGAATTACATCAGCTTTCAGAGGATAAGAGGACAAATTAACAAAAAATGCATACCATGTATATATGGGAAAGTGGACTCAAGGTCAGAGTCAGGTGACTGATGAAACTGGAATGAGCGGGGGTCTGAAGGTCTTGGCATGTTTTGCATACTGTATTTGGTTTTGTCTAAAACCAAATTTTACTATTCTGACTATTGTTAAAATTCCTATCGATTTAAAATGCCAATGCTATAAACATTATGGCATAACAGTATTTATCATGACTAAAAAATTATGTAAAGAAACATTCATGATTAAAAGTCTCAGAGCTTTTTCATACATATTCAGCCAATATAAAATGAGAGAGAAGTAGCTTACTAATATTGGATGCTAACAGCTAAAAACTAAAAGTATGGAAACATTTTTCTAACCAATATTCTACAATTGTACTTAATTTTACATTTTTAAAAATTATTTTGTCTTTATACAATGCTGACAATTCATTTAATTACAATATGATAATCACAGACAAGTTCTGGTGACAAAAAAATAAATGCCCCTAAAAAGCATTCATATCTCAACCACAAATTCCATCACTGAACAAAATAAGCTTCAGATACGTTCTAATGAGAATGTATTTTATTTACCTCTAGCTCATATTTAACAATATCAAATGAGTCCGTAGAAAAGTATACTTGTTCAATACTATTAATTAGTTCTTGTTCAGCTTGAGGGTCACTTGGCTGTTCTCGAAGTTCCCTGAATTCCTCCTTTAAGAGAAAAGGGGGGGGGGCATGATTATAGTACCTGTAGCTGGTAGAAAATAAATGATCATCTGCCATAACAATTACATTTCTCCTGTGAACCATTCTGATAGAGGAAAGAAACTGACAGAAAAGAACACAGAAAAGTTCATGGAAATTTGGGAAATCGCTAAACACTAAAACTACTCATCTACTGGAGAAAAAAAATACCCATTTCAAAGAGTAAGATTTTATTCTCAATTCCTTGTGTGCCAAGTAGTAGTGAAGATGGTTAAACTAAAAAAAAAAAAAAAAAAAAAAACTGAAAGTGACTACCTAATACCTATCATACATATATACCACATACCACATAAATACACATTTTCATCATTTAACAACACTCTTAAATCTGTCTTCCCACAGATGACAAGGGAACACCTCAGTGAGTTCTGGGTCACACTCAGTATTAGAACCCTGAGCAGCAGAAACAAGGCATTCTAACTTCTGCTGAAAATCTAACTACTCAGCTAAGAAAAACTGACTCCAGAACAGGTTCACAAGCTGAACTCTAGACTTCTGTGAGGCTTCCCTTTAAGTGTACTGATGCCATACTGATTTATCTGATTTGAATCTGAAGCTCTGTATTTGATAAAACACTTTATTTCTAATGATACAGAATGGGGATTCTGTAGATTTATACAACTAAATGAGCTTGAGAGACAGACCCCTATCCCTAATGTCAGTGTCCTTATCCCAATCAATTTCACTGCATAAATGTATAAACCTTGAGTTAAATGTGAAATTTCAGTACTTCAGATACCCACCTTCCTTGCCACACAAGTTATTTAGGACACTAGTATAGACATACAATAGTGTCCAACTTTGCCACTTGTGTTTTATTCAAATTAACTTCAAATACATTTAAGTACTCAAAAAGAAAAATAACCTCTTAGTACTTAGAATCATTTTATGGTCATTTAAATAATACTTAACAAAAATCCTTAATGAATCATCACTAACTAAATACAAAAAAGTATATGATTAATTAAAGGACATTATTTTCCAAATGCGGGTATTCTAGAGTACTTGATTGCAGTGCATTTTTTCATTTATAAAAAGAGCCCAGCTTGGATAACTTTTAGAGTTCAACTTAAATTAAAAATGTATAGGATTATTAACTATAAAATTATACCCTATTAATGGATTCAAGATTTTAATAAAAGGTAATAGAGAATAGTTAACTGCTTAAATTGAAAATTTTAGTAACTTAAAAAAGAAGGCAAAGCCATAAAAAATCAAAACTGCATGATGAAAAGTGCATAGAGGAAAGTGAATGTGGCTCAAGCGACTGAGCTCCCGCCTACCACATGGGAGGTTCTGGGTTCGGTTCCCTGTGCCTCCTGGAGAAGACAAGCAAGACAGCAAGCTGGCACGATGGACTGGTGAGACGAACTGACGCAACAAGATGATGCAACAAGGAGACACAAAGAGGAAACACAATGAGAGAGACAGCAAAGCAGGGAGTCGAGGTGGCTCAAGAGATTGAGCACCTCTCTCCCACATGGGAGGTCCCAGGTTCGGTTCCCGGTGTCTCCTAAAGAGAAGATGAGCAGACAGAGAGAGCACACAGAGAATGGACACAGAAAGCAGACAGCAAGCGCAAACAATGAGTGGGGGTGATGGTAGGGAATAAATAAATTAAATAAATCTTTAAAAAAAAAAGTGCAGAGAAAAAAAACCTGCCTCTTCTGTACCAAAATCCAACTCATAAAACACATGAACAAAGAGGTCAAAGATATGTCCAATACTGATTCAGCATATAAGATAACATGAATGCATTAAGAACTCTAATATCCTAACAGTGGTACCCGCCCTCTTGTCAGGGTTTATCTAGTGCACACGAATCCCTGCAGCACCCTGGACAGCGGCGCTGCAGCATGGACTCTTGCTAAGGCCACAACACCGGTGGAAGGGTTCCCAACTAGCCTATCCACAGGCAACCTCCCTGTGGTCAATGGGCATTTAAAATGACAGTGAGATACAAAACGGAAAAGGAGGAGAGAAATTCTTTGCAATCTTCCTCCCTGAAAGCCCGCAGGTATTTGAAATATCAGCTTCAAAATGCTGCAATCTTTGGGAGGGAATATGCCCTAAATGAGGATATGGAGCTGTTATTTCCCTAGAAGTTTTCCAGCACCATAAGCAAAGAAATGAAGATAATGTTCAAAAAATATATGAAGATTACAAAAATTGCTAAGATTGAAAAATATCAAGTCTGGAGCTAAGCCAAAAATCCAAATAGATGGCAGTGAGTGAGCACTGTTATGTTAAATGTGTAAATGTCAAAGGCATTTATGGTAGTATGGAACTATGCTGAGGTTCTCCACATACTACCTAAATGATTGATCTGAAGGTAGAGACAGTTTGGTTCTAGTTGAAACTCTGCTGTTCTCCAGGACCAACTTAGTCTCCCTATGCTTAGTTTTCTTCACCTGTAAAGGAAGTCACTATTACACACTGGCGCGCACACACACACTCAATATGACAGTGAAACAAATATTCATAAGAATGTCAAAAGGAAATCATGATTTCATTTATAAATATCTCACAAGTGTACATTTTTAAAATGTGAACTTGTAAAAAAGAGTACAGTCTATCTATCTATCTATAAAAAGTCAAATGCCATTCCTTCCCAGAGAACTAAGCAATTATATCAAAGAAAACAGGCCCACATAATCTCAAAGAACTGACATGTAACACTTGATACCCTAATATACATAACCTGGATTAAGGAGAAGGATAAAACCTTTGGAAAGGCTGGAAAAGGTATGCAGCACACTAAGGGGAATTCAATTCAAAATAAATACCCAAAGAGAACACTACCCTTATAAAATACTCTCTCCTTCCAGATAATCTGGTGGTTCCTACATTACAGCTTAACTCATTCAGACAAAATCCATTCCAAATAGAATCAGATCACCATGTTCCTTCTCATCCTACTGCACTTTAGTCTGTAAAACTCTGCTTCTACCTAATCATTCTCTAAATGTTTCATCATTGTTAGTGCTGCCTTCTCAACTAGATTACATACATCTTGGGAACCGAGATTCCTCCTTATTCCCCATGATATTCTGCACTGCCAAGGGACATAGCAAATAATAATTGATTGAAATGAAAATTAATTTACACAATCATTTATATAAGAAAAGGAAAATAAAAGTAAAAAGAAAGGAAAAGGCAATGTGTGCTTATTTTAATAGTCAAAATTTTCCAAACTAACAATAAATATTAAATGTTTCCAGATATTCTATTCATGCAAACTAGAAAAAGAAAAAAAAAAAAAAACAGCTAGATTGCATATTTTTCTACCACAACTACTCCATAATTTTGCCATTGTAAAAACTGACTTCTTAGGATTGGAGATAAACAAAACATATAATTCTTCACTTAAAACCAATTTGGCAATACAGTCTATAAATATGAAACAAAATCTTACATAGACAAAATGAAAAAAACACTACTTACAAAAAAATTTAAAGGGCAAAATCAAGGAGAAAGAATACCAAATGAAATTTCTTATACCATACTAAAACATGTGATTTAAGAAAGAAAGTTACAATAGTATTAGATATTTAAACTAAGTTTGGGTGTATAATATTTTCATCTTACAAAGTGCTATTATTGATAAAATTTCAAAAAATAAACCAAAACAAAACAAAGGATTTCATTTTTATAGTATTTTTTTTTTAATTGTGGACCACTTCAGAGTCAACAACTAGTGCAAATGTGGCACAACTACATAAAGGAAAAGTATATCAATGTCACTCCAGAGTTAAAGCAGGAGAAAAACTACAATTAATTAATTTAATTGCAAAGGAGGAAAAAGCCAAAGTACAAAAGGCAAAAATTAACAAATCAAATCTCTCTCCCATACTGTCATTAATAACTAACCTGCCTACTTTCAAAGCTCTACTTCCTTTCCCTAAGTCAATATATATTTCAATTTAACAATGTTTTTAATCCCAACTATGTGAAAATTTCCCATACTATGCGATACAGGAACAAAGATGAATAAAAGAAAGCCCTCTTCTCAAATAGCTGCTCAAGTAACAAGAGGGGTCAGATGAATAAGTAAACAACGAAAAGGCAAAGCAGAACACAAGGGAAGTACAAAGAAAATGAAAGGCATCAAAGGATGGTGAGTTCACATCTGATAGAACAGGTGGCATTTGGAGAACATGAGAATAGGTAGAATTTCAATTTTGAGAAATTAGGCAAGCAGAGCTACAAATATAAAGCAAAAACAGTGCAGTAGGAAAGCATACAACAGGTTCAAGGGTGGTTCTCAGCAAGGTAGAAAAACGTCAGGGGGAACAGTGCACTTATTACCAGGATCCAATAAAATACAGCAATTCAGATTTTTAAAACTGATACATTTTTATACATTAGAGCTGCATTTTTTTCTTTACTAAAAATAGTGTCTTAACACATATCACTGTGTCATATCTCGTATCAAAAAGTAAGCATAAGTATTCAATATTTTCTTAACATAATAAAGTAGGCATGATGGGAAGCGGCTGTGGCTCGATCAGTGGGGCTCCCGTTTGCCATATGGGAGGCCCCGGGTTCGGTTCCCGGGGCCTCCTGGTGGGGGCAGGCCCGCCTGCACGGCGTGGTTGGCTGACCCAGCGAGCACGGGCAGCAAGGGGGGGATGAATGAATAAATAAATAAAAAATCTTAAAAATAAATAAATAAATAAATAAATAAATAAAGCAGGCATGATTATCTCAAGAAAGTGGTAGACAATAAAGAAGTTATTCAATTATTTTAGAGGCTGTCTTTTCCAGCAATCACAATATACTAGAAGGCTGCTTACAATACTACCTAGCCTATTTTTCTGCTTTGATTGTCTCTGAGATGAAGCTATGCACTATGTGAACATACACATAAAAATGCACATTATAAATTTAACCTTATGAAAAAGGAAGAAAAACAATCACAATAGAAATTTAATTTAAATCAACCACTTTGATTTTTAGCTGAGCCACACTTTTCCTATCAACATAACAACAAAATGTTTTATGAGAACTGTAGGTTCAAGTCTATAAAACAAGCTGAACCTTCAAGTTTAAAGTGTGTTAAAACACTTCTAGTATGGTTTCTAAGGAACTAGGCTATAATTTTGCAAAGCATTTCTTCGTTTAAGAGTTTATCTCTGAAGGTAATGTATTCATGTTTAAGAGGGAAAAAAAGGAGACTAAAAATTTTGCATTTAACCACTACTTTAAAAATTACCATAAATGCCATACTAATTAAAAAGACCAAGCCAAGTTTAAGATTTTCAAATCTATCCACCTTTATAAATGTGAAAAGTTAGTTACAACCATCTAACAGTTCTCCTTATCCATTCTTCAACTCAATATTATCTTTAATTTTGAAAAGTTTAAGTTAACTTATTTTTTAAACCCACAAAACAGCTTAGAAACTCATAATCTTAAGTAATCAAACAAAATGATGAATGTAAAATCTTAATTTCACAGGTCAGGTTTCAAAACGCCTTAGAAAATTATTAGCAGAATTAACAATGAAATTCACCAACTCCCATTTCTGTCCTTAGTTATTAGACCACAGATCACATTATATATCTGGATGACAGTACATACTGTTTTGGGGGCAAGGGCAGGAGAAACAAAGGGAAGAAATTTTATTCTTGTAAAGCATGAATTTGGATTTGCTAGACAAATCTTATAAACAGCTTTTGTTTTGCTGTTTGCATTTCTTCCTCAGTCAACGTAAAAAAGCTATTCTGTTATTATAAAGTCTAAAAATGGAAATCATAGTCTTAGTTTCCTTCACATTAAAACTCCAAATGAAAGGGGGGGGGAAATGTTTCACCACCAAAATCTATACAGAGCTTAAAGAAAGAACAAAAATATGAAGTTTTCAATATTCAGTTGGTATTATAAAAGACATAAATCACTGAGCAGAAATAGGTTCGGTTTGTTTCCAAACTAAATAAGATTCAAAACCAATTTCAAGATAACTGATACCCTAAAACCATACATATTCCACATAAGTTTATAATGAATTGCCAGATGTCTGATTACATGGGGAAATGGCACGTTTTCTTAAAATCCCACTAGAAAAACAATAATAATCTATCAAAGGCAGCTGGCTCATCAGTTTATGTATGTGTGTGTGTGTGTGTGTGTTTTAAATAAAACATAGCTTTTAAATCCTACTTTTTCTACAGGCTTCCAGTGCCATCTAGTGGAATATTAGTAAGGATACAATATGAAAGGCAGTTTCACAAAAAATGATTTATAGATCTTAGAAGACTATTAAAATGTCATTATTATAATCCTGCTTTACAACATACCTCAGTGAAAAAATCATATATTTTAATCACTTTTTACATAATAGCAGTACTGCAAGCATGCATAATTTTTTAAGAAAGAGATGGTGAATAAAAATTGATTTTATATTTTATTCACAGAAATTTACTGTTATTAACATGTACTAAAATTACAAAATTAACAAAACTTTCATATTTGATACTTTGCAAAATAGCTTGCTTTCTTATTCAATAAAGTTACAGTTTTAACAAGTATTTTTCTAAATTTATTTCTATGAACTGAAAAACATTAAAGAAAATAGCTCTACAGATGCCAAGTTTAAAAAACAAAAAGCTATCATTAAATTATTTCTCAACTTTAGTGAAAACACTAAACTGTTTGCCACATGCCTGTCAACTCCAAGGTTAATGCTGGAGAAAACACATATCACAAGTTAAGGAACACAGAAAAATCCTGAATATAAGTCTTTTTTGTATTCTTTTAATTTTCTAAGGTCTCATCAGATCCTCTCTCTAAAAGGAAGACTATCTATTCTGAGAAAAGACATCATCACTATATCCCCTCCAAGCCTAGTACCTAAGTAAAAGCCTCAGTCTTTCTGAATCCTTCATCCTAAACATTCAATAAATCCTGTCTTATATTCTTCTTTTAAAATGTCTCTCAAACTTAACTGTCTCCAATTCCTAACCAGCACTCCTGTGTCTAGACTAGATTTTCTACTCAGCAACCCACCTTGTACACTAGTTACATTTCTAAAGCAAATTTATAACCAATTCTAGAAGACCCGGCAGTCATTTCTATCTACTCCTAATCCTCTGGATAGGCTGATTCATTTTCCTGTTATACCACTGTACATACTTTAGTACAGACCTCTATTGTACTTATATTATTCAGCAATTACTATTTTTACTGGTCTTCTCCCACTTAAGACTCCACGGACGTATTAAGAGAATCATGTACCTCTTTGGATCTTCAATACTTAGTAACTGCATGAATAAGCCTTTATGATTTATACTTGGAAAGAAGGCTTATGAATCTCCAAGCATCTGAAGCCACAAGAAATAAAATTTCATTAATGGTTAAATAAACATTTGTAGCCATGAACACCTAAGGAAAATTCTAAATGATTTTGTATTTGCAAGATTAAAGTCTTGCTTGGTACCACCTACAGAAGATGCTTATCCTAAATGCTACATAAACTTAAATTCAAAGTTTTTATCCCAATCACTGATGCTAAAAATCTCTTGGTTATAAATCTCAACACTATTCCTGCCTAATACAAGTATCAATATGCTCATCTTCTAAAACCTGCACAGTACATTTTTAACACATATGTCATATTTCTTTCCTTCAAATTTAAGAAAGTTTAAAATACTGGAGCTCAAATGGCTCTTAAATATCTTCTAGTCCAATCTCTTTTCACAGACGAGGAAAGAGAGGCACAAAGCAATTAAACTGACTTTAATTACTTTAATGAGCTGAATGTTTAAGTCACTAGTTGAACCTAGGTCTCTGCACTCTTTTCCAGTAGTCTCTGCACTTAACTTGTCAAAGCTCTGGAAACAAGCTCTGTGGTTAGTGTGTGGTTTTAGGATTCTTTTCATCAACTCTTAAGAAGTCAAGTCAAATACATTTATCTTCTTTCACAGAAGCATTTTATTTTATTTTATTTATTTTTTTTTAAAGATTTTATTTATTTATTCATTTATCCCCCCCTTGCTGCTTGTGTTCACTGGGTCAGCTAACCACGCCGTGCGGGCGGGCTTGCCTTCACCAGGAGGCCCCGGGAACTGAACCCGGGGCCTCCCACATGGCAAATGGGAGCCCCACTGATTGAGCCACAGCTGCCTCGCGACAGAAGCATTTTAAACTATAAAAAACATTCTCCCCAAGTTCCCAGAATGTTATATAATAGAAATGCCAGAAAGTAGGCAGGTACTCAATAAATATTTGTGGAATAGATGAAGTATAAAAATAAAAATACCTTCTTATATTTAGACAAATAGGTTCTTATGTTTCAACTGCATAATTTCTTTTGTACCCTCATTCAATAATTTTCTTTCATGAAAAAAAACAAAAGGCACGGTTAAACCAATCATGTAATAGTAAACATAGATGACTCCTTTATATTTATGAGTTAGTTAAATCAAGGACTTTTAAAAATAATCTTTAAAGAAAAACATCATGAAGGGGCAATATTTCAGTAAAAATTTATCAAACAATGTTAGTTTCAGTACCTTTTCAGGTTTACAAACTATTATGGAAACACTATAGAAAGTGTTTATTTAAAATCTGGATGTTGATTTATAAGGTTCTGAATACTATTTTATTTTTTAAATAGGTTTCAACAAATACTCTCAAATACAGTCCTAATAAGTTATATAATGGCCGTGTTGATTATTATTATAGTGCTTATGTTGATTATATTGACTATGATTATTATGACCATTATATTTTACAATGAATCTTGATCTTGATTCTTCATAATTCTTGTAACCAATTAAATTAAGTGAAAAACCTTTACTTAATTCAAGAAGTATAAATTTAAGTGGATAACAAATTTAATCAGTAAATACTATCTAGATCAATTTCTTATATCCTTCTCACCTTTTCAAAAGAATCCTATCAATCTGAAATATAATAGAATCTATATCCCAGGAATGGAATTTTCTAACTCTTCATTCTCCAGTTCTTCCTACAAATGTTGTCAATAAAACTTCCAAAAATATTTTTCTAGAATAGTTCATATATTTCTCCATTTTTCCAGTCTTGTGATCAGGTCCTCAACCATGGGCCCTGGTTCCCAAACATGGCTGCACAATGGAATCCCCTGGGAATCTTTTAAAAATACTGATGCCTGGCTCCACCCCTGATTTCACTGATGTGAGGTACATTCTGGGCATTGGTGATTCTAATACGTAGCAAAGTCTGGATACCACTGAGAGCCAAGGTCAAACTAAGATTACTGAAATATGTTTCAAAGTTTCATTTCCTCCACCTAGTGCCAAAGAGAATCCTACTTTTTTCTAATTTTCTATACTATTTTCTTCACTAAAATCCCAAATTTACAGTATATAGATTACTATTTGACTAACTCCACATCTCCTCTTAAAATGGGGTACAGTGTCATATCTATAAACTGTGAAAGTTGTACCAGGAAATCCCTAAGGTTTCTTCCCACCTGAAATTTACATGGTTTTCAAACAAACAAACAAATAATACTTCTTAGCTTATCAAGTTCACATGCATGGCCTTCTGAGGTTCACCTTTACTATTCTCTCTTTTCTAACAGGTCGACCCATATGAAATTTGCCAATATAGGAGCTTTTTTAGCCTAAACAAACAGCCATTTCATATGAGTCATCCTAATATTTTCCTATTATCCTTCACACTAGAACCCTATAACAAAACACAACCTAAGCTATTTCTGTAGTGAAAGCCCCATGCAATCCCAATTCCCTTGTTCCAATTGAGAAAAGACATTATAAAAAGGAAAAAAAGAGTCCACTCCTGATGAACAAAGATGCCTTTTTATTATATTCTACCTATACTTCTGAGTCTGATGGAGCAATTAAATGAAGTTACTATTGGAAAGCTTCGCCATATAAGCATTTACATTACTATTTAAATAACATGAATTGCTACTGATTTCAAAAAATATTTATCCAAGCCAAACTTACGTAGTTTGCTTTTTAAACTTAGTAATATACTGTGAGCATTTCCGTGCAATATATATTACCAAATTTCAAAGCCAAGTGTCAAAATAATTTCTGGCACATAAAATCACATAAAAGGGAAGGGCAAGGTCTTACTCATCAACCAAAATATATATATAAAAATAAAATAAAGGGATGAGGGAACCTATGTACCCTACTTCATGGTACCTCCATCATCAGGGTTTAATCCATCATCCCATCTATTTCCTTCATAGTATTTGTTATAATTTTTAATCATCTTGTCTATCTTCCCTGGGCCTTTGTCTTTTCCACTGTTGTATTGCCAGTGCCCAGACATGCATTGCCAGTGCCTGATATCAGAGTGTTTTTTGTCTATCCCACTGCTGCATTGCCAGTACCTAGAAGACTGTCTTCCACATTCTAGATGCTCAATAAATTTGTTGAATATGCATAGGAAAAAGATCAGAAGGATAAACATATAGCTGGCTTGATTGTTCTCCATTGGTAGGATTAAAGATCTTTTTTAGACCTTTTTCTGTTTCCTTGTTTTTTATTCACAGTATATATTACTTGTTTTTATTAAAGGAAAAGACGATTTAAAATAAACACTTCAAACTAATATTTTGCATTTTTTTGAAATGCTTTTAATAACTTGAAAAAACTTAAAGATCATTTTTGAGGCCACAAAAGTTCAGGATATCAAGAACTAGCTGCAACTTTATCACTTATTTATCATTATTTATCATTAATTTTTAAACAATTGTATAAAAAGAAATCATTTAAAATATGTGTATATGAACTAACTATAAAGTAACATCTCAGTTGTAAAAAATAAATCAGCATTAAAGTTATACCAAGCTATGCTGCAAAGGGAATTTTTTAATATTTTTTAATATGAGTCTTCCTAACTTGTAATTTTACAACCGACTACAAACCTGACCCACATAACTCAGCCTTGTCTAGAGCCTTGCCACTCTCTGGCTAGACTCTTATGTTGTCTCTGCCCACTCACTCTATAACAACTGCAATGCTGCAAGAGAGCACAGAGAAAGCAGACACAAAACATGTCAGGCTTTCTTAGTGTAAGACTAAACTGAAGTTTAGAGCATTGATACTAATTTTACTCTACTATAATTTAACTAACTCAGCTTCTTAGTATGTGCCAATGAGACTGATGCTCCAGGCTAAATCTTCAATGAACTAACTACATTGCTAACCTCATGATCACAGACTGGTCTCTTTACCCAGAGATGGCCATCTCCAGAGTATACACCACTTACTAGTCTCTGATGGGGTGGGGAGTCAGTAAGAAGACTGTGTAATGCAATCATAAGAAATTTACTACCCTATCAAAACTGGAAAAACAATTCAAGGCTCACAGTTTAATGGCAACAGAAAGTTCTTAGACAACACACATGTGTTTTTAAAAGAGGCATACTCACCAAATTTACACTGATTCTGAAACCTGTAATGCAATCTAACTCAAGGCATATTCATAATGCATGACAATCTTTCTTCTTAAGTTAAAGAAATATAGAGAATTATCTGTCAATTAGGACTTCCCAATTTTATCACAATCAATAATCTTTGATGTCATAATATAAAATTACTAAAAATGCCTCATTAAAATTTTGTCTGAACCATTCATGCAAAAGGGTTGATGTGAATTTTATCATATTTGGAGAATATTTTGGTGTATGCTCTAAATTAATGGGTAAGCATTAAATACAAAACTCCTTTAGGGTGTAAGACACCTGAAAGATGGGAAGTCATTCCCTTAAGCATACTGAGGTATGACAAGAAGCCTTGTGATTGCTAAACAAGAGAAACAAGCCCTATGTATTAAGATTCCAGACACAGAAAAGTGCCGTTTCAAATATGATGCCCAAATTGAAAATCATGAAAATAGACATTCAGAAATGCAGGCTTTGATCTGTGATGGAGCTACTATTCACACAGGCAGCCCCAAGCTGCAATGCTCCAGAATGAGAAGCAGAGAAGATTTATTTATTTAACAATGGTTAATAATTCTCCTGAGGGGAAGTCAGATAGCATTCAAATAATACATATTAAATTTGTAAACTGAGAAGTTCACATGAATATCAGGAGACTAAAATCTAAAATATATAAAACTTAGTATAGGTATATTTTAGCTGTAATATTCAAAAATCTCTGCTCCACAACAAAAACATACTCCATTATGATTTTTGGCTAAGAGTGCTACCACATACAGCCAGTGGATACTTAATAAATGATTTAATTTCATTTCTCCAAATTACAGCAGATAAATCAATAAGTTTAGTATAAATAACTGCTTTCAGGCTAAGAACTGTATATCATAATGAACTCTAAATTTATCAATTTTGCACTTTCTGCTTTGCTATAATGAACCATACAGCATCCCAATGAGTAATGAAAATAGAAGTCCCAAGCCTACTATACCATAAAAATTTACCTAGCTCGTTATAACAATCATGTACCTGGAGGAAGCAAAAAGCACCTGCGAATCAATTATTATCCAAAGGCAATAATACTTTCTTAAGAAAGGGAAAAGTCACGCGCACACAATACCTTTCCAGGGACTCGGAGACTCTCAACAGCACTGAGATCACTGAGGCTCTCTGGAGGGCTTTTCAGACCCTTAAAAAAAAAAAATCAGATATAAATAGAATGTTAATTGTGCTGAAGAATTGTAAAAGAATAAAACACACCTACTTATAATTTTAAATCATCACTTTAAAAATAGAAATTTTCCTGCTTCAAACATACTGAATATATGCTCTCCACTGGTATTTTTTTTTAAGGATTATATGGCATCTCCATAACGAGTGGTTAAAGTCTAACTTAACCACAATTTTAAAACAATCAAAAGAATCTTAGGTGACAAAAATAATTCTATAAAAGAAGAGCACTTATCTATTAATCATTATTAATTTCACCTTGTAAAATTGTGCAGGTAATAGTATTATGATTCACAGATACCATCTGAGGGAATCAAAGATTCCTAAGTATTTGCTTAATATAACTTACACAGGTAATCCCTTCATTCTAACTGACTATTTCTAACCCACATATTCAATTTATTCTGCATAATTAAGACTTAAATCTCAAGTCTTACTTCTTTCTGCCTGTTCTCCAGTTCCTTGGTACTCTGTTACTTTCTATAATCATGTCAACGAAGGAATTCTGAAAGTCTCATTTATAGCAGACAAAATTATTAAGACAGAAAGAAATCAACAATTTAAATTTTATTTAAAAGCCTCTTTTTAAAAATAGGCTATTCAAAGAAGACACCTGAAGTCCCTGTAACATTAGTCTTTAGATAAAAGTAGCTAGTACAATAATTTGGGAAGAGATTTATGATACAGTCTAGTTGTCCTTTAGGTACCCTGTATATGTTTAATGGCTCTTTGGGTCCTTAGTAACCAAAGAATATGGCAGGTTGATGGAGACTTAGAGCAGAACTTTCTTATTTTTAAATTATAGGTGTATGTATTTTAGCTTTCCTATTACGAGATCCCATCAACCTTATCTACAATGTTTTTAAGACAAGGTGCTCTGCCTCACCCCCAAATATTCCATTACTCTCACAATACTTTCCTCACCTACCCTTCCTCCTCCCGTCCTCCCTGCCCCCTCACCTTATTTCTGTCTTCTCATAAATACACACAAATACATACATATATACATACATACACACACACACACACACACACCATCCTTTATAAACCAGTATACCAGTTTCAGAATTACATCCTCTATGCAGTCTTCCTAAATCCCTATACTTCACAGAACACAGGATTTCTCAGTGTGGCCCATGGACAGTCTATCGACATTACCTAGGGAACTTTTTTTAAAAGTAGGACTCCTGAGTCCAGCCATAACCTAATGAATGGGTATTCCTGGGTTAGGACCAGCAATCTGCATTTTAACAAGCGACTGATATGATCATTGATGTTACTGAAGCACAACTAGACAATTTTCCAACATATCTCTGCCAAGTACTGAAGTTATACATTTTAAATATCTTTTTCTCTCCCAGACCTTAAGCCCCAAAGGAAGGGACAGACCAAGCCTTATTTGCCTCTGCAGCCTAGTGCTACCAAAGTTCCAGGAAAACAGAAAACACCAAAAAAAAAAAAAAAAAAAAAAAGAGGAAATGATGGGACAGAAATCCTCGGTCAGGCCCAAATTCCAACTAATTAGAACACTGTTCCCAGGAGAACATGTAATTGACTTCAAAATGAAGTTTCCAGGAATGCTGGCTAAAAAAGGAATGGCATACTAAGGTTTCATATGTCTTACAATAAGTGAGGGGGGGGGGAAAGTATGTAGCCACTAGAGCAAGGGGTTCTTAGCCTTTTTTGTTCCATGGGCCCCTTCGCCAGTCAGGTGAAAACCACAGACCCCTTACTAAGTCCACACTATACTGTGTATTATTTAATAAATATATCACACCAGCACCAACACGTCCCCACAAGAATTTTTTTTTTTTGAATTTCAATTCAAGCTCACAGACCCCTTGTTAAGAGAACTCCTGCACTAGAAGCCATTCGTTATTCTTTGTCTCAATTTCTCAACAATAGTCACAAAACTGGTATCACAAAAGTGGTAAAGAAGGCAAGGTTGGTATATGGGGTGTGTGTATATATATATATATCTTCTATATACATTACATACACATACATGTATGCATACATATATACATAAATGCATACATATACATACAAAATATATATATATATTTATACACCATGAATAAAAACTGCTCATAATTTGATTCAAAATCATGCCCCCCAAAAATAATATCTTTTTAAAAATATAATTGCCATCTTTAAAAAAAAAAAAAATTTTTAAACACATAGATTTGTTTAACCAGTCTAATAGAAATCCTTGGATTAGTATACCAAATTTTCTCTTTTCCAAAAGCTATTCGATAAAGAAATCAATGCCTGAAATGTAAATGTTATATATCAATATCTAGAAAACAGCCTTACCTCCAATTTTTTCACCATGCACAACAATCCACTGTTGAGACCTGGCAGATTTCCAACAAATGTACAAATAAAATTAATAAAAAATTGACACTCCATGTACATGTAAGGAGGGAGTGTACATGGTTCAGAGAAAGGGCCCTGGAGCAGACTGCTGGATTCGTACCCCAGCTCTCCCGCTGAGGCCTTGGACAAGTTACCTAAGCTCCCTGCATATCATATTCTAATAATGGTGATAATAACTCACAGGTGATAATAAAAGACATAATGTATGGAAGAAGCCAAAATCAGTATCTGGAACATCAAAGCACTTTTTAAGTGTTAATCGTTATTCTTATTATCATGATCACAGAGGGGTGTTTTTCTGCTATCTTATCAAAACAGAACTAAAGAATTACATAAATGTCTCAAAGCAAAATATCTTTTTTAAAAAAAGCAAAATATCTGATACTCAACTGCATTTTAGAATCACTGATCTTCAACCTTGTGAATATCAACTTTATACATTTCTACTAACAAATACTAAGTCATTTTTATTTTTTCTTCATCTCTCTAAACCACAAAATCATGGTTGCAATTGCAGCACTGTGTCTTTATTAAACTTTCACTGGAATCAACCATTATTTGGTTTCCTTTTGTATTTGATTTTTGCTATGATAATTTCCCGAGTTTAAATGTATATAAAATTCAACCCAGGTAACACCTGCTCTTTCACTTTATGTTCTTCACCAAATCACATCAACATCTCAATCACGTTTACATGAATTCTCAATTTCATTTACGAGACCAGCAATGCATGTTCCATTGATCAGAAGGAGCATACAGGGTGACTTTTCTCCCTTATCTCTTCAGCAAAACTCAACAGTGTTTATACTCGGTCCTCAATTTCTCTCCAGCTATTTTCTCTTGAAGACACACTAATCAGGACTTCCTCTCTACCACTTCATCAAAACTGCTAGTCAGGTCACCAATGATGGCCATACTACCCAATCCAAAAGCTCATACTTCCTTCTTGGTTTAGTTGGCTGATCTGTAGCATTTAACACAGCTGAACATTCCCTCCTCTTTTAAATTTTTACTTGGCTTCCAGAACCCACTTTTCTTGGTTGCTCTCTTTATCCAACAGTTATTCAACAAATATTTATTGAGCATCTGCTATGTGCCAGATACTATTCAGAATGCTTTAAGATTTAATCTTGGGGACGGATGTGGCTCAAATGGTTGGATGTCCGTCACCCTTATGGAGGGACCCGGGTTCAATCTCTGAGACCTCCCGGTTAAAAATAATTATAATAATAATCTTACCTCACTAGCTGTTCCTTCTCAAACTGCTTTGCTAGATCCACCTCTTCTCCCTTTTCAACAATGAGTTCTCAAAAGCTCCAAACCTGAGGCTTTTTTTTATATATCTACATTCACTCCACTGGTGATCTTGATCAGTTTATATACCATCTTTATGCTTATAATTCTCCAATTTTTATCTCTAGCCTGGATTTCTCCTCAGAAATTCAGACTCATTTATCCAACTTCTAACTTTCTCTCTCCATTTTAACCTAGGAGGCTCTTAAATTAACAAGCCTAAAACCATTTCCTTTTCCCCCGATCTGTTCCTCCTCAGTCTTACCCATCTCAGTAAATGACAATTCCATTCTCCAGTAGCTCAGGCCAAAAACTTTGGAGTCATCCTTGATGCATCTCTTTCCCATAAGGCCCAAATCCAAGTCATCAGGTAATCCCGTCAACTTTACCTTACAATTTAGCCACAATCTGACCTCTTCTCATTCAGCTCCACCACTACTACCCTGATCAAGGCCCACATACTTTCTCATTTATACAATGCAATAGCCTCTTTATTGGTCTTCCTGTTTTTGCTCTTTTCCCCCTTCAATCTATTCTTAATACTCTGGCCAGAATGATCTTCCTAAAGTATATGTCAGTTCCCATCACTCTTCTGCTTTCCATTTCACTCAGAATAGAAGTGATGGCCTTGCTGCAGTCTATAAAATTCTATATGCTCTAGCTTCTTAACCCCATCTCTCTAACCTCATCTCCTACTACTTTTCTCCTCACTCATTTCATTTCAGCTACACGCTTTCTCAAATGTGCTGTTCCTCAAACATACTCCTGCCTCAGGGCCTCTTTTTTTTCTCTTCCACTGAGAATGCTCCTTCCCAGATGTCAGATTTCCCATAGCTCACTTCTCACCAACTTCAGGTCTTTACTACAGTGAGGACCATCTCCTGGACACTCTACCTAAAATAATAAATGACCCCAAATTGCTAGCAACTCCCAGCACTCCCTATTCTTCCAAAGCATTTATCACCACGTTTGCCTTAGCACTTGGTTATTTTGTTCACTTTCTGCAACTCCAAACTTAAAATAGTGCCGGACACACACTGCTCAAAAAACAGTTGTTGAACACCACTCAGAACTGTGTGGGAGAGAGTGTGGTCTATGATGTGAACTGTGGTCTATGGTTGGTGGCAAGGCCCCAGGATGTGTAAGTCCATTGAGGGTGGTGGGCCACACTTGTGGGAGATGTTTGTGTGGGATGTGGTGGGAGGTGTGGGAGGTGGGCAACATGGGAATCCCAGTGGGTTCCGTGTAATATTTTAGGTAATCTAAGCACCTCTTAAAATATATTTATATATATATAAATAACATTTTTGTAAGCAAATGCACATATATGCATATATAATTATATATCATTTTACAAATATTGATATGTATTGTGAAAATTTTGATTTTTACCCACAATAAAAAATAAATTAATTAATAATTAAAAAAAAAAAAAACATTTGTCAAACAGGAAAAACCAAGGACAACATAATGGAGAAGACTGAACATTAAATCTCATCTAAATTTAAAGAGCTAAAAAGCCCTCCCTCTCATCCCTTTCCAAATCAAAATCGTGGGAGAGCTGAAAAGTCAAAAAATCTAAATTTTATTAGGCCTTAAATTTTATATTTGTCCATGTTATCTCATCAATACATTATTAATATATTCTGAAGCCTCACAAAAAAGAACCATCTCTGTATTTTTTAATTTGTAATACTACATTTAAATCAATGATAAACAGTACCAATTAAAAACCCCAATGTAATTCTAGACAGCACCTTGCTTTCATATCTCATAGATTCTTGAAACTGTGCATTAATAATGATCAAATATGTTTTATAAATTGTGACTAGCTAAAAGGGATCATCTAAGGAGGTTAATGTCAATTGAAAGAAAGCTAGAAGATAATCTAGGGACTGTATAACAGTGATTTCGGTAGTGAATGATGATTGTGGTTAATAGTACATACACAAGAATGTTCCTCTATTACAAGGTATTAAGAATATGGAGAGACATGGAAAAAATATAACTAATGCAACGTAAAGCCTATAGTTAACAGTAATGTTCTAATATTTTTACAGCAATGGTAAAGAAGGTACTATACCAATGCTAAGGGTCAATAATGGAGAGGTATAAGGGGATATGGGATTTTTTCTTTTGGAGTAATGAAAACATTCTGAAATGGACTGAGCTGACAACAGCACAACTCTGTGATGAAATTGAGAGCCACTGAGTGTACACTTTAGAAGAACTGTACAGGGCAGGGGACCATAAAACAGAGCAAACCCCATGGTGAATGACAGACTGTGGTTATCAGTACAAATATGAGAACGTTCTCTCATGAACGATAAAAAATACACAATACTAATACATGGTGTTAATAATAGAGTGCTTTGTGGGAAAAATACACCAAATGTAAGCTATGGGCTATAGATAATATTATGACGATGTTCTTTCATCATTTGTAACAAACTTGTCAGGACCATGTAAGGTGTTGGTGGTGGAACAATGTATAGGAATCCTGTATGGTATGCATGATTGTTCTGTTAACTCACAACTTCCCAAACAAAGAAATTTAAAAAAATAATGATCAAATATGTGACAGTCAAGCTATAAACTTATCTGTAATTAGGATGAATTAAAAATTTGTGTGATACTCCCAATTTTAGCTCACTTTTATACGATGTGGTTCCAGCATTTCACACATGTTCTTTAGTATTTTTTCCATCTCAGTTGAACACATATTTGAACTTCTTAAGTCCAATAAGCAACTGACTAAAGCTTAAGAGTTATCATTTGTAGCATAATTTCATTACATTTAGGAGACATAAACTTATTATCACTGGTATCTGGGTTTTTGTATTTTTTTTTTTTCAGGGGAGAGTGCGAACGCAGTCCCCCACTACCACAAATTATGCAGTTGAGTTTCCCACATTTGGGGGAATCGCAGGGGTCAGCACATACAGAGTACAATGGATAAGCCTCGCCCTGGGAAAACCACCTTCGTGATCATGGTATCTCCCCTGCCAGTTAAGTATGGGCTTTTGTATTTTTTTTCTTCTACTCATTTTTACAAATTAAGGTCAAGAAATAATAAGCCAACCAAAAGTGCTATACAACAATGACCATGTTGACTACACTGAACTGCATGACAAGCAACAACATGAGAGAGCACAAAACTTAGCTGGTGCTCAAAAGCCTAGATTCAATATTCTAGGGGCAGTTCAGGGACATTAGTGATATAGAATGTACAAACATATATATTATTAAAAAAAAAAAAAAAGAAAGAAATACCAAAGAAAACCAGAAATTATCTATTGCATGAATTACTGCAACAGTCTACTTTCAATTTTCTCACTCTCCCACCATCAATATAGCCATGGAGATGATCTTTATGATTAAGCACCTCCTTGATAAGGCCTAGGAACTGTGTTCACTCCTTTACTTATCTCTTTAACTTCAGTATGTCATTTAAACAACACTTTAAATGACATACTCCCTATGAGATATATAGATTATTATTCCTATTTTAAAAATATAGAAATAGAAGCTGGGAAAAGTTTGGTGACTTGCCCAAGGTAATACAGCCAAGACAGGATGGGGCAGAACCCAAACTTACTCATATTCCCAAGTAAGAAGTGGTATGAAGCATAAAACTAGTACTCAACAAATTCCCATTTACTTAAATCCTTTTGTTACCCACAAACTTTGTAATTCTATTTCCACGACATTAACAACATAATTTGAGAGGAGCAAGATAATTACACAAGAATTATTATGTATTGTTCACCAGAAATTTACAATTCATAATCTATTCAGAGCGCTCTCAAATTCTGAATTCTCCAGTAAGAATTTAGAACTTGTAATCTTTAATCAACAACAACAAAAAAACCTCACAAATAAACCTTTCACTAAAAGACTACCCTCTACATTCTCCAAAGTTGTCAAAATTACATTGATATAAAACTCTAAACTGTTTCTCTAATATTAAAATAATAAAGAATGACCAATTCTAATGAAATATTAGAGTTGAAATAAGGTATCTAAAACCAAAACATGATCAATAAGTACATAAGTTCCTTCTTCTTGCTTGAAGGAAAGTGCACTTTATTAGGGAGTTCCTTAATTTTATGATTAAAGAAAAAAATAGCCAAGGCTTTTAATCATGAATAAAAGACTATTATTTTGTCATGACATTTATAAGAAAAATGTAGCATTTCACAAAGAACTTTCACATACAGTAGTTTATCGATGACCCTCACAGCAGAACTGTGAGAAAGGATGAACAAAAATATTTTCATTCTCATTTTCACATCGGGAAACTTAAGTGACAAGGTTTGGGGACTTGCCCAAAGGCACAAAGCCACCAATCCTGTCTTCGAGTTGCCCAGTTTTCTCACTCTTTCCAAAACATCTCTATTGCACACCCCAGCTCCATACCCAGGCCACATGCTCACAGACGGTGGGCGGTTAGCAAGCGTTCAGGAGACCCTACCGGGCAGCTGGGCGAATCACTGGAAAGACTGTAAAAGGGAGGGATGGGAGACAAATATAATCTCTTAACTCCTTCACTGGCCTCCTCTGAAGGGTGTTTCTGGGAAGCCGTTGCCCGCTCGAGTAGGGCTCCGATCCAGGTGGCCCAGTTTATTTTTCCAGGGTATGCCCTGGCTCCCCTGTACTGGCATACCTGCCATCACCTATAATTTAGGCCTACGCCCGCCGCGGCCGAGGTACAGCACATCTCAGCTTCTTCTCTCCCAGCGGCGGTGAAGGAGGCCTTTGCTCCAGTCCCTGCAACTTACCTGTCGGGTCATGAGAGACTTGATTTTTTGCATGTCGAAATCCTAAGAGGACACCCTGCCACTAAGAACAAACAAACCACGATGGACCACCCGAAAGCTGGCCCCGATACAGGGAAGCCATAGTGGGTGGTCACGTGGAGTAGCCGACGCGGGTCAGCCTTCCCTGCCCTGGGCATGCTGGGAAGTGTAGTCTTCTGGCGGCCGCTAGCACATGCAAAGAAGGGGAAAAGTCAGGCCAGGTACTACATTTCCCATTAAAATAGCGGGTGCTTCAGTTAAGCCTGCAAATCTTGCTCTGAGTAACCCTGGAGATCGTTCCTGGCAGCTCTGCTTGGGCAGAGCCAATTTCTAAGGGGACAAATAAAACAGACTGAGGAGACGTCCCTAAGGAGAGCAATGGCGGAGACCCCACTTGGTCTAAAAGGGTGGGATGGGAGATCGTGGGACTGACAGGACGAAGTAGGAACTCAAGGGAAGGCACTCTCGAAAACTGATCTGAAAATTCGAGACTCCTTAGGTGGCGCGGGCTTACCTGAGGAAAGGTGTGGTCTAAAGTTGCCCAATAGGCTGTTGGCCAAAGTTAGAACTACTCTTCCTTAGTTTTAGTATTCTCTGCAAAAAGCCCTAAAATCAAAGGATTTTGACCCGTCATTTTACTACCTGGGTGAGTTAAGGCAAGCCAAGACGGAAAACACGACAATGGTAATAAATACACGAGTCACTTTAAAGTGATCTTTTCAATATCTAGCAGTTTAGTTAAATTGGGGAAGTAATAGGAAAGTCGTTGGAATTCAATTTGACGTTCCAATTATGAGAATACAAGAAAACCAGCGGCTAACATTGGAAGTTGATAAAGCGTGAGGAATTCTGCTAATAGCTTTACATGCATTATCTAAACTTATCCACACAAACATCCTGTGGAATTGGTACTATTATCCCCACTTTTCAAGTGGGGATATTGAGGCACAGAGAAATTAAATAATTTGCCTAAGATTCCTGCAGTTTATTCTGGCAGAAACTGAAAGACTGATTATCCAGATGTTGTTTTAAAAAAGAATTTTGTGTATTGTGTTGAAGAGGGAGTCCTGAAGCATGGTATCTTTTTTAACATTTACAGTTTTTTAATGTTATTTAGGAATAAAATAGCAGATCCAAAAATATTTCTTAGGGCAACTAAGAAATGTGTGTCACTGTAATGAAAAAAAGAAAAAATTAGGTCCACAATAATATTGGGGGGTTTAAAATATGGTAAAAATAATAAAGATGGTTTGCAAAAGACTGGAATTTGTGAGACATTAGTATAGCAGTCTTTTCCAATTCTGAAATCCTGTTATTTGACCTCTCAAAGTTTTTATTAATTTTTACAAATGGGATAGTAATATTTGACCTAGGGATTTTTAAGGATGCATGAAATGATGTAGATGAATTCACTTTACAAATTGTAAAGCATCTTACAATTATGAGGTATTATTAGTCATAATTCTGTCAAATTCTCTGCTCCAACAGAACCACATCCTAAGCATATTTCTACACTGTACTTAACAATTCCTTTTGAAATTTTATGTTAACCTATATGCTTGTCCAACCTTTTATTTCTGACCCCTTAAAGAAATTGAGGTCACTTTAGGACAGTCCTAGTGGAGCTCATTCTTTATCCTCTCTAATTAATCTTAATTGCCAGACAGTTCTTAGTCTATGAAAATCTTCACTATTCAGAAGTTCTTAAAAGCATCAAAGGAAAGAGAAACTGCCAACCACATTAGCATATAAAATGAAAGCCAATTCAGCAAACATTTTTGAGTGTTGAACACAAGGCAAACACTATATTAAGCACCTTAGAGTAATCAGGCATGGTTTCTGTTCCTCAAGGAGTTTACAGTTTCGTTGAAAAGCATAGCTTAGAGGTGATCCAAGTCCAGTAGTTCTCAAACGTGACTGTTAAGATTCACTTGAGGAGTGTGCTGTGGTGGTGGTTTTCTTTAGATTTGGTTATTTAAGATCTTCAGTGATTGTTATAGGTAGCCCAGCTCTAATGTTTCAAATCCATTCTTTAGAGATGAGAAAATTCATATGTAGAAGGCTTTTAGGCCACACATTTTATTAGGGCTTGATCCAGGACTAGGACCCAAACCCAAACCAAGAATTTTCCCCTTCACATACTCAATACACAAAGTTGCAGGTGACCAAAAAAAATTTATTTTTATTCATTGTATTTGTTTTTTTCTACCAGCCAATTTTCGGAAAATGAATGTTTCTCTATCTATTTAATGCTGAGAAAACAAGAAAACATTAAAACTTTGGTTCACTCTACGACACTTACATTTTAGTTTATTTCTAATAAACTGAAGAAATGGACAATCCAGGCTTCTAAAGGTTCAACAGCTATAACTATAATATTGAAAACATGTAAAGTACTTCTGCACTGTTATCTAAATAAACAATATGTTTTAATTCAACATACCCTAATACTATATAAAGTAACCAAGCCAGACATACTGAGGCATGTTAGCATAGGGAATGAGGGAAGGCAGCCTGTCAGGATAAAGCCATAACGGCTGGGACTCCGCTGGTCATAACATAGCCACGAGAACCAGCCTGGATACCCCCTGAGGGGAGGGAGCTGCTTGAGAACAAAACTGTAACCATTACATCCGAAAAGCCCACCAAGACCTTGGTCACAAGGTCTCGTTTGAAACTTCCTGGCTCAAAAGACCCCCTAGATAACTCCAAATAGAAAGGCCTCCTTATTGGATCCCTGAAAGCTAACAGGTGATGGTAGAAAGGCAACCAATCAAGGCAGCAAAGAGCTGAGATCCCTCCTTAATATGGGGAGGGGTTAGGAGGAAAGGCCTTAAAAAGACCTACCTCAGGGCCCCACATTGCTCATCTCACCCTGCAGCACTCCCACATCCATGTCTCAGGTGTGTGCTCTCATTCTTATTTCTCAATAAACTCTTGTTACTGGTCTCATTAAACTGACATCTCTGACTTCTTTCTTGTGATGAAGCCAAGAACCTAGAAAGCCAGAGCGTTATGCTAACAATATGGTACATTTTTAGCTTCCTAAAAGAAAATTAAACGAACAAGCAAACAAAAGCCTCAAGCTCCAAAGGGTGCTTTTTAAAAGGTAGAGATTATTTCATTTCCATTAAAAGAAAATCTAAGATTTATTTTTCTTATTTAAGACTTTCACATTTGCCTGCTAGTCATAGGCCAGAGCAAACTACCAGAAAGTTGTGATGGCCTGCCAACAAATCTTGAAGAAAGCTTTCTGGAAGATTGTCCCTTGGAATAGGAATGCCAGCCCCATTTTTGCAGACTGGAACACCAGGGCTGAGAGTGAGTTGATCTAATTCAGGGCAGTACCATTAGCTGAAAGTGGGATGAGGGCATATTTCTGATGGCTCAGATAGGAGTCTCTGGAAACTTAAATAAAAGCTGAGATCCCAGATTGATCAGGAAGATAAAATTCTAATCTTCCTATAAATACCAAGCAGCAGAGAAATGTGACACTCCAGTACAATATGACTACTCTTCCTGAGCAGGCAATAGCTGAAGGTGAAGCAGTGACCTGGGGTGAGGAACAGTAAGGAAAACGTTGCTCCATAGTCCTTTAGCAGCCATATCAGATAGATCTAGGCTTCTGGAGGCAGTATTGTAGACTTAACTATACAGGAGTCAATATAAGCACATGTGTAGGAACATGTGATGATGGTCAACTTTTCTCTGTGACCTGATATATTAATAACCTGGCTGCTAAAACAAATGCCATGCAGTAGATTTGCTTAAACAATTTATTGGCTTAGTTTTGAGGCTAGGAGAAGTCCAAAATCCAGGCATTAGCAAGGTAATGCCTTCTCCCAGAAGACTGGTGTTCTGGGCCTCGCTGCCAAGGATCCTTGGTCCTTGGCTTTTCATCACGTGGCAATGCACATGTCCATGTCTTCTCCCTTCTCCTCTGAGTTCCTTTGACTTCTGGCTTCTGGATGTTCCCTATGGCTTCTTTTCCATCTGACTTTCACTCTGCTCTGAAGGACTCCAGTTACCCGGATTAAAACCCAACCTGGGGAAGCGGATGGAGCTCAAGCAATTGGGCTTCTGTCTACCATATAGGAGGACCCGGGTTCGATCCCTGGGGCCTTCTGGTAAAGGCAAGCCAGGCCCACACGGCAAGCCAGGCCCATGTGGGGAGCAATGCAGCAAGATGATGACACAACAAAAAGAGAGATGCAAGGGAGAGTCAAGGCCAGACACAACAGAAACCGGGAACTGAGATGGCACAAGTGACAGGGTACCTCTCTCCCACATTGGAGGTCCCCAGGATCAGATCCCAGCGAAGCCTAGAGGAGAAAAACGAGAAGAGAAGAGAAGAGAAGAGAAGAGAAGAGAAGGGAAGGGAAGGGAAGGGAAGGGAAGGGAAGGGAAGGGAAGGGA
>JAKSZT010053770.1:45192130-45311027 GCA_026826555.1 Tolypeutes matacus | reverse complement strand
AGGGAAGGGAAGGGAAGGGAAGGGAAGGGAAGGGAAGGGAAGGGAAGAAAAAAGAAAAGAAAAGAAAAGAAAAACAGACACAGATGATCACACAGCAAATGGACACAGGCAGGAAAAAAAAAAAAAAAAAAAAACAGTGGCGGGGTGAGGGGGAAAACAAAACCCCAAGCTAATTCAGTTGGGCCACACTTTAAATGAAGTAATGTCTTGGAGAAATCTTATATAAATGAGTCCACACCCACTGGAATGTGGACAAAGACCAAGAACATGTCCAAACTGAGGTGCACAATTTAATCCAAATCACCTGTCATTACTGTTACTTTCTTGACAAGGAGAAGAGGGTTGATTCAAGTGAGGGGAGGAAAGATACGATCAATCAGTTAGATTTATTGGACTACAAGCAGCAGACCTGCGTTTTGAGATTGAGGAGGGAAATATTTTTAAAGAAGGCTATAAGGCTGTGTGGCCACTCTCCAAATAAAAGAAAAAGCTGAATTACTAGACTCCAAAAAGCCAGGAAACAGGAAGCCCTGGACATCTAGAAAGAAGAACTAACAGAGAATAGTTTGAAGACTTTGCTGCTGGCTGGAGCAGCAGCAACATGTTCCATCCTTAAGGCAACTGGCTCATATAAATTCATAGGAGAATGGGCCTTATTGGCATAGCTCAGCCAGGGGCAATGAATCTTTTTTTTTTTTTCCTGGGGCCAATGAATCTTGATTGAGGTTCCCATCAGGGCAGGGGGGGCGGGGGGGAAAGGCTACTGATAGGTAAAAGTAACATATATGCACTACTTGGATACTTAAAAATTACAAATTCCCAAGTGTCTAGGCAGGAGTGAAAATAAGGGTAAAACACTCTAAAGAGACCATTAATATATTTCATAAAAGCTTACTTAATTGTAATACTAAAATTATCAATTTGCAAAGAATTAGACAAAAATAGGCTTCTCCTGCTTCTCAAGCTTTTGATTTCATCCTTTTCCCTCCTATACCCAACTTTTCCCAGTCTTGTCCCAGTTCATTGCAGAAGTGACCCTATTTAATTCAAACAATAAGACAGCACTTTCTTTCCCCAGTTCTACTTCATCCCTGTGTTCTACATTGACTTGGCATTTCACCACCTCTCCTCCCCAATTTTTCCTATCATTGTAAAACACTCATGTGCTAGTAGTGAGTAAAGAATGTGGCTGTTTGAAATTCATGTAGCAGACTCTTAGCTTTGTAAGCAACAGTAGCCTTACTTGTAATTAGGCAAACTAGACAGGAAACTGTAGTATAACTTGAGAGGTAACAAAAAAAGTAGGTTCACTGTGCAGACATGCACACACACAATACATACCCCAAGGCCTTCTTGCATTGCTTGAAATTTAATCATGTATATTGATTGCTTTGGGTTAATCAGCTTTCTCATTTAATATGCAAGTATAACTAAGATCAGTAAACAGTAAGGCTAGACTCTTGTTTCTGAATTGCATTGAAGAGCAGAGTTTGCCAGTGGGTTACAGGTGTGATATGAGCTATTGATAGTGGGACATTTCTTATAATGATAAAACATTTTAAACCATTTTTAACAAGCATGTAAAAATAACAACAAAGTTATACTAAACTTACCTGTATGACTTTCTTGTAAACTTCCGTAATTCAGAAATTGTTCGAGCCTGCCACTAGAGGGCATCTTGTTATGGTTAAACTACATAGCACTGCTCTAAGATGTGCCACCCAGGTATTGTCTTTTTTTAAAAATGTGTGCCAAGACATGAAAAAAAGATCACAGTTATGATTCATTTTGGTATATGATTTATTTATGTAGCATATATTATCACCTTGTGCCATAAATAAAGGATATTTTAAAATACATCAAAAGAAAAAAAATCTCAGAATAAGGAACAGTTCTTTGAATTGAGTAAATCTAGCACCAAGAAAAACTCACTACATTGTATTTATTTCTTTCATTTTGCTGAAGACCTGACAGACTTTATCATGGACCAGCAGTATCTTTTAAAAACACCAGAAAGAGCTTATCTAATAAAGGCAAGTGAATATTAATATTGATTAAAAAGGTGCTGAGGGAGGGGAGCCTAGGTGATATCTGTAGAATTTGCATATTTACTTTTCAAATTGTGTTTTGTGCAATCTAATATTCATATTTATCTTCAATTATTAAGCATCAATTGACAATCAGAAGATATAGGTCATGGAGCATTTTGGGTTTCCAACGGAACAACTTTAACAAAACTACTAGCTGAGCACTATGTTAGGTGCTAAGCAGACATAAATGAATAAGACCAAAACTGGTCTCTGTGTTTGAGGAGCTCAGAGAGGAAAATAAACATGCAGAAAAATTAATTAAATTATAGTGAGGTAAGTGTTGCAATAGACATTTGTACAAAGTTTCAAGACAGCACAGAGAAAGCTGTGTATAGTTATTATTCAGGGGAAGCTCTTGCCAGTTTTTGAAGCATGGAGAGGTCTTAAAGGAGTGAGCTATAAAAAACTCAGGTTTCCAACTGTCACTCACCCTCTTTGCCTATAAGAAGCCCTTCTAGATGAGTAGGGAGCCCTAAAGCAAAAAATATTTCCAAACATAGATTCCGAAATAACTATCATTTCTTCTTTAATCATTAATTATACTTAAGGAGTGTTCTTCCTTATCTTTCATCATTGAACTTCTTTAATGTACCTTTTACTGTTAAATGAAATTTGTGCACAGAATTTTACTTGATTTGATGCAGATTTGGCTATTTACTCTCTATTTTATATAGTGGAAAGCTTGGACCAGAACCTTCTTGTAAACGGGGTTTAACTTGTAACATAGTAAATAAAATGGAAGAGCTCAGACAACATGCTGCCATGACAGTGAAGAGGCCAGGATGAAAAGCTGTAACCCTTCAGTAGAGGCAAGATCTCTGGGTCATTGGTTCACTTCCTCTTTGCTTCAGATGTGAAAACCTGACTTCATATATTATCTGTTGGCATAGGCTTTTCATCAGAATTATGCATGGTCCATGCTTCAGCCCCACTTGGAAACACACTTGTGGCTTGCTATTAAAAATGAGGTGGATCGATAGATTCAATACAACCACAGTACTATGCGTGATAGGGAATACTATGTAGAAAAGCTGTTTTTTTAAAGAGATATTCTGGTGCTCCATTTTAATTCTTTGGTATAATTTTCACATGCTACTTTGTGACTTCTTTAAGATTTATAACGGTTCAACAGATACTTAAACACTTCAATTTTCACAGGGAAGAAAAGAAATAAAAATTCAAAATAATAGCTGCATTTTACATGATAGTCAACCAGCTTTTGTTTTTAGTAGACTTGTACAATATTCTTACATTATGAAAACATACCATTTTTCAATAAAGTTAACCAAAAGGATATTTTTCTTCATATGATTATTAATAACTAAGAAGAACTTATATAATATACTGACAATTACTGATCCTTGCCAAGAAATTGCTCTGAAAGGCAGAGCATATAACAGGTGTTCCCATTCCCTGTGTCCTTTGTATACACATTCATCCTGTATTCAAATCACAGAAGCAAAAGGCAGGTTAGGGTCTGTTACCTCACTGCTAATTTCCCTAGCAAATAAACCAACAGCTGCTGAGCCATGCACCGAGTTGCTACTGAGAACAGGGCACTGTATGCATGGGACAGGATGCTTTCATGGAGCCCTTCAGCAGCACAGTTGGGGTCTTTCAGTGTAAAATATACCTCCTTCTCTTAGGTAAGGCACTGCATGACTTGTGTTTTAACTGTTTTTATTATGTGCATAAGGTAAATATTTGCTTTCATCTGTAGATTCTTTCAGATAATCGAAGAGCAATTCAGAATATTTTAGACAACACCACACTTTGTTCCAGGGAAGAAGCAGGAACATTTAGGAAAACGAGGGTCAATATGTAGATCATTATTGTTGTTTTCTTGGAGCAACACTTACTGTCAAAAGCACTCACTTTTTGGATTAAAAATCTAATGAATATCTTCTTACAGAGTTTACATATAAGTTCCAAGGCTTCAATGAATTTTATGGTAGTAAATATTCTTACAGGCCATGTAATTGTGACAGCATATAGTAATACTCAAAACAATTTATGAAAATAGTTTCCTGTTGTTTTAATTGAAACTGTTGCAAACTGTTGACTCTGTCTCATTTTAAATTACTTATATTATGAAATGTGGGGGGAAATTAGGTTCCAAATTGACAAAAAATATTTCATAAACAATAGAGAGAAAGGTTTTAGAAACTATGATTTCTCAGAAATGCCTTTAGCCTTTCTCTCTAATAGGCAGCCTATTAAAACCTTTTTTTTCCTGCATCTTAATATTTTTCCTTCGTTCCCCTCTTAATCCTTAGTGTTTAAAGGAGTCTCTCTCCAGCAATCCCACTGTTTTTACCTGTTGACATTATTCTCACCAGATAGTCTCTTCTCTTTTCCATTTTTTCCTATTTATCACTTTTAGAAGTCAAGTTAGTTTCTTGTTTTCTTTATATTCAACAGGTAGGAACTTTAAAAACATTTTTTCCTTAAATTTTAAGAACAATTTATCTAAATAAGTAATTTAAGTTTTAATCTTCTTCAGTAATTTAGAGCCCTGATTTCACTGGTATATTCTGTTACTGTTTTTATTGTAAATGTGATTTTTATACAAACTTATGCCTGACATTGTATATATCTCTCACATTGTAAATATACTGTTTGAAATTTTCATTTAAAAAGTGTCTGGGCCTCCCATAGTTGTGATTGTTCCAGTTTTTATAGTGTTTATCTTATCAAATTCAAGTTTATAATGGATTTTTATTTTTTGAAGAATTAAACAACTGTCATACTGGTTCTTTCTCTTTGTGAAATTTTCTTGGCTTTGGAAGTATCCTGTGCCCCACTTATTTTTAATTTTATGGTGACAGGACTACTGTCACTTCATAAACAATGTTTTTATCATTGAATTTAAGAGGAACTTAGAGATTATACATTTGAGGAGTTTGATCAAAATAAATGTATCTCAGAGAAATGAGTATCATATTCATATTAGTTAAAGCAGTTATTATCCCTTAAGACTTCCTTCCTTACCCAAGTTTACTCTACTCTATATATAGTATGTTGTAAAGACTACAGGTAATGTGGGAATATTTTTACATCTAGGAATATTGAAGTTTGTGGGTCTCTTTTTAAAAATCTAAAAAATTTGAAGCCAAAAAAGTAGAGTTTATATAGTCTATTCAAAATACAACTTCATTATTTCTGCTTTCGCTAAAGATGCAAGAGTTTATTTTCAGTCAACAATAGTCATGTTATGCTTGCTAATATTGTGCATGATGAGGGGAAAATAAATACTAACTATTCTGAGTTACAGCTAGAGGTCACTTTGGTGACGTCAGATGTTTATATTCAATACAGCGAAACTGGGCTAGGGACTCATTTGTTTGTGGAATAAGATAAATTTTACAGTAGGACTTCAAGTATTCCTTAATACTGTGTACACCTTTATAATTACGGTTATCTGGTTTAAGAGAGTCTCTAAAGGAGACATTAATGCTGAAATTTTGTATATCAGGTGGTGTATGGTATTATCAACGTTGCTCCAGATTAGTGTGATACCTTAAATGCAAAAAGTCTGAGTGTTCGTTTTTTTATCTCAACAATTAAGTATTAGTGGGTCTAATAATAAAATTGAATTTCCTTTTAAGTCCAAAAATTTGGAATATCAAAATAAAATGTTTCAATTTTTATATCATTTATTTTATTGAAGTTTATTTGTTCATATAGAGGCCGATTTTTCTAAAACTGCAGTTTAGTCCTTTAGGTTTTCTCATACAACTAGAAAAGAACACTCGAAAAATTCTCAAAAGCAAGCTTTATTTTTAAATTAGTAGACTACTGTTTGATAGCATGGATTTATCGTATCTGTAGTGGGAAATACATCAATAGCAAGAGACTAGATTCCCCAAAATGTAGAGGACACATCCAATTATTTGTTTATTCCCCAAAGTTCACTACAAGTAAGGACTACATCATATTACATATCTTGCAAAATGAAAAATTTTAGGTGGCTGAGATGATACTGTATAAAGAAATTTCCATTCCCTCTTGACATTCCCATAACTTGCTATCTATAACTTATCTTATGAAAATGTCATAGGCAGTTTCTAAGAAAGCAGCTACTGTAACAGCTGTGCTGTTTCTTACTATCATACACATGTTTGAGAAAACACACATATTTGAAAAAAAATTCATTTGATGAAGAAGTATTGAATATATTCAAAGATAGCAATGACAATATATTACTTAAAATATTATTACATGATGCAGTTTCTAAAATAACCCAAGGAGCTACTTTTTCCCCCTTTAAAAACTATTTAATATATCATTTTTAAAATGTCATTTTCTGTTAAAGTAGTCTCATTATCTCCTGGGCTGCAGTATTTGTGTTTATATTAAATAAAACTTGCTTTCCATAGACTCTACAGTTAGTCTTTTCATATCTAAGATTTGACATTCTGATTCAAGATCCAAAACTCACCAACATTTCTGTTCTAGTAATATTAGCACCCCTTAGTAAATACAGTGTGCTGCAGGCATTTCTAGTATATTACAATCTCAGTCCATCTTTTTCAACTACAACCACAAAGAAAGCAAAAAAGAAGGGTTCTTCCCCTTTTGTATGTATAAAAAAAGTAAAGATTTCTGCAATACGTCCCCCAAATGATAACGACAGATTGGTCATAATTGTATTCATATCCTCTAAATCTACTTAGCCTAGCAATGGTTTCTAGGTTGAATTGTAAAATGTCTTTAATGGGCCAATAAAATCAATGACCAAACATTGCCGGAGCAATTACTATGTTTTGTGCCACAGTAGCCATGCAGCTTTTCCCAATGCATTCCCAAGGCAATGATGTAGATTCCCACTTCTCTTGATTTCTTTGGTAACAAACACAGAATTGCCACTTTATTGAGGAATATCCTACAGGATTAACAACATAATAAGTGGATTAGCAAACCAACACTTAATACCTTGAAATTCTTTGGGCCTTCAAATGTAAATAAATGTTCATAAATGTTATGTACATTTAAGAACATAACCTTCAAATGTAAATAAATGTTACCCTGATAAATATGCCTCAGGATGTCAAGACAGTAAACTTAGAGATTTTATGTAAAATAACCCTTTTTCTTTACATATGGGAAAACTGAAGTCTAGAGAAGAAAATGACTTATCTAAGGTCACATACCTAGACAGTCACCATTTTATCCCAAATGTGCATCCTTTACTAAGGCCTTTCATTTTGCTGGATTTTTAACTTTTTCAAAATCACATATACAGTAATCAGAGAATATATGCCTGAAAACCCTTATTTCAGAGAAATCTGCAAGTGATAATTTTAAGGTTATACGGGGCAACTAAGTCCAAGGTTAGGAATGAACCATGAAACTCTCAAAATCATTTTAATATTCACTCATGTAAAAAAAGGTAACCACAGTATACTTAATAAATACAATGAAAATTACATTTTTACATGTCATAAATTAGTAATAATGGGTACTGAACAATAGCTCCCAATCCCCAATTCAATGAAAGGCTTGTAAATACATTTTATTTTGCACAGATAACACCTATAAAAAGAGTAATCTTTTCTTGTGCTGGTCCTCCATGCAAATACCCAAGATCTTTCTAATTTTATGACTCTGAGAGTTCCACCTGATTCTGTCAGCTTCTGCATTATACATCACAAATATCACTAGTTTTAAAATAGCACTCTCATCTTCTTCCTCTCTCCTATGATTTCCTTGCAAAACCCATTACTCCTTTTCTACAATCCTCTTTATCTCCTCCTTAGAATTCCTAGCATCCAGTTCCCTCTTTTTCTAATCACTCAAATTAGTAACAACTAATTCAACATTCTTGCACTTACCAGAAAGGAATACAGGAGCAAATTTTCATACCTTTGTAATTCCTTTGTTATGATCCAAATCACTAAGATGAATATGCAGGTACAGTCCATTAGCAGAAAAATACATTTATAAAGTCAATCACAAATACACAGGAGGCTGAAAGACATTTCTTTATTTTTCCCATATAGTCACCTACTTTTCAGTCCCTATAGTCAGTTTCAGTTGAGTGTCTACAAGTTCCTTCTTCCTCTAACCTCCTCTGACCTTTCTCCTTGTGCTTTCGCTGAGTTTTTGCTCTCACTTACCTGTCTGCTCCAGGGCATTATTCCTAATAGCTTGCCAAAGGCCAAAACCACAGGAACCTTTGCTCTTACCTCCACCCTGGGAAGACAAAGAGAGAAATTTACTGTTGTTGGCTTGTGAGTCCTCATAGGAGCAGGCCTGCATCTTTCTCCAAAAAAGTCGTCTTCAAAAGACAAATAGATCTTTTCACCTTTCCTTTTCTAAGGTTGATGGCGTTTGTTAACATGGCTTAAATGAAGCTTAAAGACCCCCTTCCTAAGTAGAGGGGAAAAGGAAAAGAAATCAAAGAGGATAAACATTTTATGTATGGGGAAACTGAAATTGAAAAATAATTACTGTGTTTTTTACTTCTAAAATGTAACAAGAAGGATAAACATTTGTGTATGAAAATTTGTAACTATAAAATAATTACAGTACTTAGTAATTATAAAATGCAGCTGGTGTGTCTACATTGGTGAGCCTTTAAGTTGCTTTCAGTATTTTGCCATTATGAAAAATGCTGTAATAAATATCCTTTCATGTTGAAAGTGCAAGGTAGAGTATTTTTAGCGTGAATATCTTCAGAGCATCCTGTCCCATTGACCTATATGCTATGCATGGAATATTAGGAATATCATGTTCTCCAACAAGAATGTCATATTTCAAAAAGCTACCTCAGGCTGCTTTTTTTTTCTTCTGTTACATAGGAGAGTAAGGGTCATAGCCTAGCATGTACCACTTCATCTTTTAGCTTACTTTATATGTACTATATAATGAAGATATTTCTGAATCATGCTGTATATGTAGGTAATTATTATTTTAGAAGATAGCGAATGAATTAGTTTTGAGTTAAGAAAACAGGATTTGTAATTAGTTTCCTTTACCTTTAGAAAGGAGGATAAAAATGTATTCATTCAAAAATGTGTTGCACTCTTGTGCAAGGCAACATGCTAGGTAGGTGGTGGGAATCTAAAGATGACTAAGACACAGACCAGTGGAATCCAAAGGTGATTCCAATATACTACCACATTTTCCAATATACCTATATATACTCTCACTTCCCTCTTGTTGTCACAGATAAGCAGCTTCTATCCAAGGCCAACTCCTCAATTTGTGCCCTAATTTCCACCTCTTCTCATCTGTTCAAGGATTTTATTCCATCTTCTCCCATCTCTTTTCTGCTGCATCAATATTTCCCTCTCTAGTGCATCATTCCCAGGAGCTACAAATGTTATGCTCAACTTCTATCTTAAAAACAAAAACAACAACAAAAAAACACACTTGATTTCACATTTTATATCCCTCTCCAGCTTCCATCCTATTTCTCTGTTCCCCTTCACAGCAAAGCTCCTCAAAATTGTTGTCTATATATACTGTCTCCAATTTCTTTTCCGTTCTCTTTTTTCCCCTCTGTTCAAAATTCTCCACTTTTAAATTCTTCCCATTCTCTTCTCTACTATTTCAAATGTTCTTATGATGTGGACACCACATTGTCCCCATTTTCAATGAGGATATTAAAAGCATAGTTTCATTAGAGTTCCAGCAACATGGTATCCTGAGCTAAGCAGGACGCTCTCCTCCTCCTACAAAGATATAGAAATGCTATTAAAATGAAACAACAACATATCCTGGTTCCAGGAAAATATACAAAGTATTTTCCAGATGCCAGAAACTAGGAAGAAACCTGCAAACATAACACTGAGTGTGTGGGCACTTGCAATCCAGGTAGATGGCAATGGAGAGAGCTCCAGGTCCCAAGACCCCTCAAGGACACTCCTTATCTCCTGGACCCACCTCAATCAGTCTTTCATGCCCAATATGTCCTTTCAACATTGTCTCTTGGAAGTCTAATGGACATCTCAAAATATCAAAAACTGACTCCTGATCTCCCCCACCCTCAAAACCTGTTCTTCCCAGTCTTTCCTATGGCAACTTCATTATTCAAGTTGATCAGGTCCAGAACCTCATAGCCATTCTTCACTCTTCTTATTTCCCACCTAAGGTTTCAAAAAATTATTTCAGCACTGCCAGCCTTTCATCACTATTTCTTTTACTACCACCCTGGTCTACACTACAGTCATCTCTTGCCTATTTTATTCCAGTTGCTTTCTAACTAGTCTCTCTATAGCTCTTGTCACTCTTTCAGTCCATTCTCACAGCTACTATAGTGTACCTAATAAAACATAAGGTAGATCATATCCCTCTTCTGCTCACAACTCTGCAGGTGCATTCCCATATTACTGAGAGTAAAATTGCCAAATTCTTTGCATGACCCTAAGGCTCTGTCTGATCTGGTCCCTGGCCACCTTACTGACCTCGTGTGATACCACTTCCTTCTCCTCCACTTGGCTCCATCTTCTCCTGCCTCTTGCATTTCCTCAAACACACTAACCAGATTCCTGTTTCTGGGCAGGAATAATCGGTCAAGACTGATAATGGCTTAATGCCACCTTTCTCAGAATATTTGCATTTAAGAACTTGGCTCAAAGGGAGAAATTCCCAATACAGGAATGAATATCAGTCCTTTCAGAAGGACTTGGGAGAGATTTTTGGGTGGAAGTAGCCCTCCGGTGTTCTCAAATCAAATAGATTGATTAGAATGTGACATGACTCACAACATTGTATATTGTTAAAGGTTTTCATTGGACTTTATAACTAATAATCTTCCCCAGTTCTCCTTTTCCCATTATTCTTTAACGGTCATAGATAATAACTTCTGCTTTTCCTTTTTGTCTTACCTTTACAGAAGTCATTCAATCAGCCATGGTCTTTGGGTGGGGTTTTTGAAATGCAGGTTTCAGAGACAAACTATTTGCCTCTACAAGTAACTGGTATTCGAATGGTCAGTGCCTAGAACTCTCTATTCTTTGAGAAGGATTATAGCCCCATCAAGTTCTCTCTGCGGGGGCCCCTTTGGATTGTGAAATGCGGCTCCAGGTGTTCACAGCTTTCCTTTCCTTTGCAGCAGGCACTTGCTCGGGGCTCACAGTGACAGTGCCGTCACACACAGTCCATGGCATAAGGGGTCAGGCCCTCTATCTGCCCGTGCACTATGGCTTCCACACTCTAGCATCAGACATCCAGATCATATGGCTGTTCGAGAGACCCCACACGATGCCCAAATACTTACTGGGCTCTGTGAATAAATCTGTGGTTCCGGACTTGGAATATCAACACAAATTCACCATGATGCCGCCCAATGCATCTCTGCTCATCAACCCACTGCAGTTCACTGATGAAGGCAATTACATCGTGAAGGTCAACATTCAGGGAAATGGAACTCTATCAGCTAGTCAGAAGGTACAAGTCACCGTTGATGGTGAGTCCACTATAAGTACATATGGGCAGCAGGGTAGCATGGTGGTTGGCAAAGGCTCAAGAGTCTGGACTACCTGGGCTTTAGATGCTTGCTCTGCAACTTTGGACAAATTAATTAACCCTCAAAATCCCAGTGTCTCATGGCACTAATTAATTATCTACCTTATGAGGCTTTCTGAGGATTAAACAAAGCATTGAATGCAAGGGCTCTGTACAGTTCCCAGCCAAAGGTTATCATGCAATAAGTAGAACTTATTTCTTTGCCTGGAAACCATCAAGTATAAAGTTGTTGGTATAATGAGATGGAGAAAAATCTTATTTCCTGAATAGTAGAATGAACCCTGGAAGAGATCTATTTTTGTCACATGAAGATTTTTATTTTGGTAAACTGTTTGGGGGCAGATGAGACTGGATTAAAGGCCATACTTTAGGAAAAATAGAAATTGCTAGAAACATCTTCTGAGGGTGAGCAGGGCCAGATAACTTTCAGACATTTGTTTTCCTTATTGAGGTATATAAGTGGCATACTTTAAATATCCTATGTTCTAAACCCAACTTCCGATTTTTCCTTCTAAAACTGGTTCACCCCAGTACCTCCCTGCTCCATAACACCATCAGCTCTCACTTGGACTTCCTAATAGCCTTCTGATTAGTCTGACTGCTTCTGTTCCTGCTCCCTGCAAATTAAAATCCTTCAGTAGCTTTCTATCTCACTCAAAATAAATCAAAGTCCTAACAGTGGCATGGAAGGCCCAACATGATCTCCCCTCACACACCTACACCCAGCTGACCCCATTTCCCATTCTCTTCCTCTCACTCACTTGGTTCTGGCTACATTGGCCTCCTTACTCTTCTTAGAAAAGACCAAAACACATTCACTCCTCAAGGCATTTGTTCTTGCTGTTCCCTCTACCTAGACTGCTTTTCTTCCAGGTATTAACGAACCAGCTCCCTAATTTCTTGAGGTCTCAGCCCAAATGTCATTTTATCTGGGAAGCCTTTCTTGACCACCCTGTATAAAGCAGAACCCCCACCTCCACCCCCACACACCATTTACCTCTAATTCTGCTTCTCCTTTTTCACAGCATTTATTACCACCTGAACATATTATATATTTTTATTTGTTTACACTTCTCTTCCCCACCTAGAATACAAGGTCCATGGGAACAGGGAATTTATAATGTTTGCTGCTTTGTTCTCAGTGCCTAAAATCATTGCTGCCCCTTAGTAAAGGCTCAGTAAATAGCTCTGGAATAATAGAGTGGTGATGGGGAGACAGGAGAGGCTGTAGGGCAGCAAAGACAAAGGATGTGCCATCAGATGCCTAGAGAGTGACATTGGGGAGAGAAAAATATATCAAAAGGGGATTTTGATGTTTTTCTGTGTGGTATCCTATCTCCCTACAAAACTTTTATTAGAATATCCATTATTTGCTTATGTGTAGTAAAGCTGGATCTGTTTAGGGAAATACAACCAAAAACTTAGTAAAGCTCTGACTGGGATTTAGGGCCTGAGCAAAAAATCATCTTGAGGAACTTCCACATCTGGGTTGCACTGTTTTAAGCAAATGTGTGATCACAATACCAATGACTATTCTAATGATTGGTTCTTCTCATACAAGACCATTGACATATAACTATATCACACATATTTCCACACCGACACATATTTTGAAAATAAAAGTGACAATGTGAGCTTTTTCTACATAATAAACATACACATACTCATTTTCTTTTTACATTGTAATAGTGTAAGCAAAACCTTTTCCAAGCCCCTTGTTCTTGCCAGGAAACATAAAGGATTAAATTAAATGGGCAGCCAGTTGATTATACCCAGCTTGAGAAAGGCTGAAAACTTCAGAACTGCTATACTCCCCTACAAGTTGCCTTTCAACCTTCTTTCTCCTTATCTTCATTTCCTCCCATTTTTCTCTGGATTGTAGGACTGGGTCTGTAAGTGCCCTAATGTACATTTTCCATTATAGTAAAATGTGAGCATGAATCAAGGCAAATTTACCTGAGGAAGATGCATCATCCCCAATTAAAAACGTGATAGGAAATTGAAGCCTAAATATTGTAGCCAACCATCTGTCATTTACATATGATCTCATTCTCCCTGTATCCTATAATCATACATAGATTATTAAAAACATCTCTCTCCAAAATGCAAGAGAAAAACATTGCCAAATCTAAATCCCTTTTCATTTTGCCACTTATTGCTGTGTAACACTGGCCAAGCCACTGCTCTTTAGAAAATAATCATGATTAATGAAACTGCTGAGAATGGTTGTGGGTGGTTATATAATTCCCACCCTTATCCATCAATTTTAGAGCTATAATTCTAAAATAATGAGAAATATTTACTCATTCTTAGAAATTTATTCCTTTGACAATATTGTTAAGTGCCCACTGTATGCCAGGCTTATGGAAATAAAACTATTTTCCTACAACTTGAACTTTCAATGGGAATTTCTATTGGACTTGTCTTGTATATCTCTAATTTGCTATAATCTAAATAACACATTTTATCCTATATTCAGATTGAGTCAGTGTCTGAAATGTAGGCTTTGGTTTGTTGAAATGACTAACATAATGTTTCCACTCAAATACAGAGCAATTAAAAGCATAATTAGTTCACTTACCTGGAAGGAAAAGTAAGTTGTGTATATGTGATTTTCTAAAACTTGACTCAGTTTCCCAAAAGTTTAATATATATGAAGTGTATATTTGCAGATGGTGGATAGAAATTTGGATTTTCCACCTCACCCCAACCAGCTACTCTTGAAACATTAGAACAAGTCAAGAGAGGGAAATAGTAAAATTTGTACGTGAGAATATATCTTTATATTGTTGAGGAAAGTATAATGAAGAAGAAACTAGGAAGCTGGAGTTCTCTACCACTATTTGCATTATCTAGCAAACAAAAAGTTTTATGAGAAAATTCTTGAAGAGGAAGTTCTTTAATTTGGTTACCTCTGATGTTGAATGATTTTTAAAAAATATTTTATAATTTTGTGTTTTTCATGACCCTTTATTCTCTTAAGTATTGCCTGAGCTGCCTACATTTGCAAAATGAAAAACTTTGGAATCTTTTCACTAGTATTTAATATCTGAAAGACTTCAGAGTTTTATTATGATTCTATAGATGGCAAAAAACATTTCTCTTTCTCTTGATATTGCAGACCCTGTCATAAAACCAGTGGTACAGACCTGGCCTCCCTCAGGCGCTGTGGAATATGTGGGGAACCTGACCATGACATGCCTGGTAGACGGGGGCACTCGCCTGGTTTACCAGTGGCTGAAAAATGGAAGACCTGTCCACACCAGCTCCTCCTACTCTTTTTCTCCCCAAAATAACAGCCTTCACATTACTCCAGTGACCAAAGATGACATTGGGAATTATAGTTGCCTGGTGAAGAACCCAGTCAGTGAGATTGAAAGTGACACCATTATACCCACCATATATTGTAAGTTTGTTGTTGCTGTTGTTGTTTAAACTATTCATGAGTTTTCTTCTGGGAAGTTCTCACAGGGTAGCCATGGAAAGTATCAACACTAGATGTCATCCAGTTTTTACCATTATTATAGTTCAGGACTAGTTCTAATCACAATTCCTTGGCACTGTCTTGTCATGAAATATATTTACCAGCACAGCCCTGTTTTTAAAGACCAAGTTAAGATGCTGGTCAGGGGCCATTCAGGATACATTTTAGGACTTTTGTCCATTGTGTAGCCTCATTTTTATTGGAAAATGGGAAGCTCAATTTCAAGAATCCAGAGCCATGCAGAGGGGAGTAAGTTTAAATTTTTCCTCTCTAAGTAGGAAGAGTTGGTGATCATAAACCTCGAGAAGGATATGGTCTGTGACTGACCACCGGGAGAAAGAAATTTCCCAGGTTATGAATGGGTAGTACATCCCGGGGCAGGGTTGTTTTCTCTGCTCCTTCTCTCAGCTCTATTATTAGAGGCAGGGCTCAGGGAAGATCATAGTCAGAGAAAACGTAACTATTCTGCATACGTATTCAGGTTCCCAGGGAATCAGTAATTATTTCTGGATTCAAATGCTCTTTGGTTCTTTTTGTTGCTGTTTTCTTTTGTTTTTTACCTCACGGACAGAGTTAATTCTTCAGTTCCTGGCATAATTACCAAGCCAGTAAGTTCCTTATCTTTATTATACTATTTTCCTCAGACCCCTTTTACTCTAGAGCACTACCTCTAATGTATTTAATTTTGCATTCTAATTTCAGTTTAACAAAGGGTTCCTCAACCTCTACAATAATGACATTTTGGGAGTGGGGGCTGGCCTGTGCCTGTTCAACAGTATCCCTGACCTCTACCCACTAAACAGTAGCACGCCCTAACAGTTATGACAAACAAAAATTTCTCCAGACATTGGCAAATGTCCCCTGGGGAGCAAATCCACCTCATCCCCCCTCCCCCCTTGCTAGCCAATGACTGGAAAGTCTCCTTGTCAGTTACCAGATAGCTTAGACTATAGCTGCAACTAGCAGCTTACTGAGAAAGGTGAGGCATGACAAAGGCATGAGGGTGGATGTTTCAGCTGATTTAATCATATAGAGAGAATTAAGCCTGGCACATTTATGCACTCACTCATCAAATATATTTGCATAATACTGGGAGAAACAATAAAACCTAGTGTTTCAATTACTAGGAATCAGGCAATCCTAAGTGGAAAATCTGGTAAATCCCTTGATATTTCTGAGCCTCAACCATGAAATGGAGAAAGTTAAAATTACTTTGTCATATTCCTTTGATTGAATAAGGTATTATCTAAAATATAGCCAGTGATGGATACAAAGCAAACACTCAATAAAGGGAAGCTGTTTTTTTAATTATTGATACATCTATATTCCATTTTCTTCAATAGAAACTGATGGTCCTCTTGCGGAAATATGTTATTAACTGTTTAGAAAAAAACCACCAACATGTGTACTTAATGTAGCCTTTCCCAACTGCATAAGCTTAAGGAAAAGGAACTTCTGGGAGGAGGAGTGTAATGGTGTGATGTAGGTATACATAGAGATTTTGTTTGAACCAGACAAACTAAGCTAAGGAAAGTAGAATGATTAATCTTGAATATAATTGAATCTGAAGCTTAAATATGATTGAAGAGGAAATCATGCATAATAAAATGTATCATATAGAATGTCATAGGTGCCACAAGAAAGTGTGCGCTGGAGCATAGTGGTTAAGAACAGGAACTCTGGAGCCTGAAACCACGGGTTCAAATCCTCCCTCTGCTACCTTACCTCTCTGTGCTGCAGTTTCTTCACCTGTAAAATGCTGATTTAAAGGTAGTATCTACTTCATAGCATTCTTTTGAGCATTGAATCGGTACTATATGTAAAGTGCTTTAGGGCAGTGACTGACCCATAGTAATTACTATATAAGGGTTAGTCATTATTATCACTATAATATTATTATTAGTCTATGGGAATTCAGAAGATGGAAACATTACTTCTGACTGGGAAGAAGTCTACTTGGAAAAAATGACATTTGAGCTGGGCCTTGAACAATGGGTAAGATTTGGGCAAGTGGCAATGTCTGGGAAAGCCAATTCAGGCCAGAGGGACAACAGGAACCAGGACACAGAGCAGAGGAAAAAGATTTGGCAAGTGGTCCAGTTTGTCTAGAATGCAGAATATAGAGAGAACAATGGTAGACTAGATGGAAAGATAGATAAATTAGAGTCAGACTATGGAGATCTTCGAATGCCAGGTATTATTTTGTAAGCAATGAGGAAAAATTGAAGTGTTTTTTAACAAGCGTCTGCATAAAAAAGAGTAGAGACTGGTTTTTAAATGCTTATGTACACATATACATAATAACATTCTAGGCTAAATCAAGAAATATTTCTTAAAAGACTACATGTTTTCAAGATAGATCACAGACTTTGTACAATTATATAAAGGATATAAATATATATTACATATATGTCTATATAGGTATGTGTATGTATTATATATATTATATCACAGGGTAAAAAGGGAGTAGGATATATTTTAACTTACAACGAATTATGACTAATTTTGAAATATCTACAGTAATTAAACATGTCTAAGAGTAATTTGAAAGCATTTTTCTGAAAAGTATTGTTCACACAGAAATAAAAAAACTTTGCACATTTATTGTATCATTCAATTTGAGTGAAGGAGAACTAAAGAATAGTAACTGCTAATCCAACCTAAATAAAATTCAATATCTCAATGCTGAATTAATCCCATCACTCAGAAACAGAAGAAATTACTTTAGAGTACCAAAGAAGAGAAAATTATCATTTTTCACCATGAAATACCAAAGCACCACACATTACACCTAAATTATATAACGTTCATTACATTTATTAGTTATCTTTTGTTTAACAAAGGCATTTTTATAGCTGAACTTTTAGCTATATTTCTATTGTAGTGTTACATAAACATATTCAGATAACATTGTGAAAATATTCTGCCTGCTTAAAACATACTATCTATATCAAGGCTGAGAAATAGATTCTGCATGACTAGCATTGAATTTGAGTGAAATTTTCAGATTTGGCACAGTCTAATTATATGTGTAATCATATCCGTGACTGAATAATGATATTCTGATGTGAATTAAAGCTTCCATTCAACTCCAAGTAGCACAGACCCAAGCATTCAAATTACTTAAACACAGTGAAAAGAAATGTGAACAGACAGACTGAAACAAACTAGGACAATGCAAACCCATCCTTAGATTATTCTTTAGTCTTTGGTCTAAATGGTTTACATTCAAATAGACAAGGTCCAAAATGCAAAACCAGGTATTAAACCATTCATATGAATCCCAAAGAACCATGTGGTAAGAGACAACAGGAAGTGAGATCTTGTCAGAATGTTCCTTGTTAATTAAAGAAAATCTGATTGTATTTTGTTTTACCCATGTGCTCTAGTTAATATGATGTCATTTGAGGTGTGGAGTGGGTAGCACAGTGCTGATGAGCCTCAACTGGAAATCTGACTGCCTGGGTTAAAGCCCTGGCTCTGCCATTACTAGTGTGTGCCAGAAACCTCCCCTTCTGTGTATTAGTTACCTCGCCTCGTTATCTACACTGTCCCCAGTGTAAGGTTAACTCTATCTCCAGAAGGTTGAAGAGGATTAAATGAGATTTCATGAATAAAGAAGTGAGTGAATGGCACATAGGAAGAACACAGTAAATGTTAGCTGTTTCTTTTTCTTTCTTTTTTCTTCTTTTTTAAAATTTTGAGCCAAAACTATGCAAACATAATTGACAGCAAGAAGTTATGGAGAGTCTGAATAATTTACAAGGTAAATAATTATTAAGCAAAGAAAAATTGAAAGACTACCATGAGAATTTCCTTCTTCCTCAAACATTACCATTCTTTATTTTAACATACTCTTTTTCTTCATTAACACATTTTCTTTACATCAGTTCTTTCTTGTATTCACCTATGTATTTATTTATCCATCTATCTATCATCTTTATATGCTAGCCATAGAGTTAAGTGAAACATTCATGGGAGAAATGGCATAAACAATTATAGGCAAATGAATATATCATTTGCATTTTTAAGTACACTTTTGTTTTACTATATAATTTTTTTTTTAATCTGGCAAAGTGAAAATAAGATTTTTCAATATTTGCAAGTCTGTGCACCAATCTTAATATCATCACAAAATATGCTATGCTCAGTGTGGAAAAAATATTAAAATGTGAGGGGTAAACAAGTTAAATATTATGCTTTCAATTTCTAAACTTGTTTTTCTTGTGTCTTTGAAAGAATTAAAATATCCCAATTTGAATGTTAAGTTCACATTTCTCAGAAAATAGCTTCTGCTTACAGATTGAACTAACTTTTTTCTTTACATTCTTTTAGACATAGTCTATGGAACACTTACAGAGAAATATCTGAAATGAGCAGACCAATGACATATGATAGAAGGAAAATCATTTAGAAAATGTATAAATGTGGGATATATTTACACATTGTAAAGATGGATCATCTGCATGATTTGAGAAAGATTTTGATTCAGTGATAATTGTCAATGTAGTATTATTAATTTATTTTCTTGAATATGTTTATATTCAAATGCAGAAACCTTCATTTGGTCAATATCACATCTTATTGACATTAATTCACTCATTCACTCACTCACTCATTCATTCATAGTTTGACTTGATTCAAAAATCAGACATCAGGGATTCAGGGGGCAAGACGGCAGTGAGTAAGGTGCTCCAAGAGTCAGTTCATCATACAGGGCAGTTAGTAATCAGCCAGAACTATCTAAATCACCTGGTTGGGGGCCCCACGAGACCAGAAGAGCATCCTGCAAGAACATAAGGAGGAGACTGCCCATCTGCAGTGAATATTCGTGAGTAGAGCACTCCATGCCATGGAGGCCAGTACCCATCTTCCACTGGCAGCATAAGCTGCCTCAGGAGCTATTCCCTACCTAGAGTTGGAAGTTCCATTTCCCAAAAACAGGGAAGGAAAAGACAGTTGGGCACCAATTTCAGCTACTGATTAGTAAATTCAGCTGGCTCTAGTCCAGTCTTAAGAACAGCTGAAGTTTGAACCTGTCCAAGTCAGAAAGAAACCAGTAGACTCCATTTTAACTCTACCCCCAGCATGAGGAGAAGCAGGGCTGATTGAAAATCACAGTGACAGTAGGAACCAACTTCATTCCACCCAGGTCAGATTGCAGCCCTAACCTAGGCTCCAGCCCCACCTCCAGCAGGGAGGAAGCAGCTGCAGGCTCTATCAGCCTGAACAAAGTGGATTGTTGGACACATCTCTGGCTCCATCTTCACCCCCACAGGGCAAGAGGAAGAATAGTGCACCCTCTCCAGGTAACCGCAGGCACTTTTGGCCCACATGGACTAAAGGTTGGGCACTGCTGTGGTTCCATCCCTATCCCTGATAGAGCAGGTAGAGGGGCATTGCTCCCTCAACTCTCCAGGCAACTGCAGTCACTTTTGGCCTGCATGGGCTACACTGCTGGGCACACTGGAGATTCCATTCCCACCCATGGCAGGGGAGGAGGAGGGCTGGTTCTTCATCAGTCTACCTGGGCAACTGTGGTCAGTTTTGACTTGCAGGGCTTAGTTTGCTACCCACACAGGCAACTCCATCCCTACCCAAACAGGGGAAGAAGGAGCACAGAGGTTCATCAGTCTCTCTGGGCAATTACAGATGATCTTGGGCTGCATGGCTTAGATTACTGCATACAGCAACAGCTCCATCCCTACCCCTGGCAGGGGAGGATGATTAGAGAAGCTAAATTGATTCCTTGGGCAATGCAGGCACGTTCAGCCTACATGGCAAACAGTACCAACAGTATCCTCAGCACCTATTCCACAACCAGCAAGGGAGAAAAGGAAAGAAACAGATGAAAAAGAGCTAAAAAAATTTCAAATTAGCTAAACATGAGCCACTATAAAGTTCCAAATTAAATTGAACCAAGTATCAGAGAAGGGCTGTAGCTCAAAGCGAAACAAATAGAAAGCCCTAGACTAAAGAGAAAAAAAGAGTCAAGAATAAATACATCTAGTAAATCAGATAATGAGATCTCAACAAAAAATTACAATCCATGCCAAGAAACAGGAAGATATGGCCCAGACAGAGAAATAAACTAAGCCTCCAGATGACATAAAGGAGTTGAGACAACTAATCATAGATGTTCAAGCAAATTTCCTTAATAAATTCAATGAGATGGCTAAAGAGATTAAGGGCATCAAGAAAACACTGGGTGAGCACTAAAAAGAATCTGAAAGCATACATAGAAAAATTGCAGATCTTATGGGAATGAAAAGCACAATAAATGAAATTTAAAACACACTGGAGGTATATAACAGCAGATTTGAAGAGGCAGAAGAAAGGATCAGTGAGCTTGAAAACAAGGCCTCTGAAAGTGAACATACAAAAGAACAGATAAAGAAAAGAATGGAAGAAATTGAACAGAGTCTCAGGGAACTAAATGACGGCAAGAGACATACAAACATACATGTAATTGGTGTCTGTGATGGTTAAGCTAATGTGTCAACTCGGCCAGGTAATTGTGTCCAGGTGTTTGGTCAAGCAAGCACTGGGCTAATTGTAACACAAGAGCATTTATGGACTTCAGTCACCAATTAGTTTACTACATGGATGGCTGATTACATCTGCATCTATCAGGGAGATTGCATCAGCAATGGGTGATGCTTTTATCCAATCAGCTGAATGCCTTAAAAGGGGAAGTGATTTCCACATTCAGAGAATATTTCCCAGCTCGTCTTTGGACGGCCAACTTCTCCCAGAAACTCATCAAGGACTTTTCATTGGACTTTCATCGGAGCCCCTGGTTTGCAGCCCTGCCTGCGGAACCTGGACTTGTGCATCCCCATGGTCACGTGAGAGACTTTTATAAAATCTCATATTATTGACAGATATCTCCTGTTGATTCTGTTTCCTGAGAGAACCCTGACTTACACAGTGTCCCAAAGGAGAGGAGAAGGGAATAGGGGCAGAAGAAGTGTTTAAGGAAATAATGGCTGAAAATTTCCCAACCCTATTGAAGGACATAGATATCTGTGTCCAATAAATTTTAAAAGATCAAAATTATACAAAGCACTTTCTTTGATCATAAGGACATAAAGCCAGAAATCAACAACAGGCAGAAAAAGGGAAAATCCACAAAGATATGGAGATTAAAAAACACACTATTAAATAATCAGTAGTTAAAGAGGAAATTGCAAGAGAAAGCAATAAATATCTTGAGATGAATGAAAACATGATCACAACATATCAGAACCTAAAAGGTGCAGAAAAAGCAGTGCTGAGGGAAATTTATAGCCCTCAATGCTTACATAAAAAAGAAGAAAAAGCCAGAATCAAAGACCTAACTACAAGCTAGTAACTAGAAAAAGAACAACAAACTATCCAAAGCAAGAAGAAGGAATGAAATAACAAAGATCAGAGCAGAAATAAATGAAATTGAGAACAACAACAACAACAACAACAAAAAAAAAAAATAGAGAGAATTAACAAAACCAAAAGTTGATTATTCAAGATCAACAAAATTGAGAAACATTAAGACTGACAAAGAAAAAAGAGAGAAGATGCAATTAACTAAAATCAGAAATGAAATAAAAGAGATCATAAGAGGAACTATGAACAGCTGTATGCCAAAAACTAACAATAGAAATGAAATGGGAAAATTCCAAGGATATGTACAACCTACAATGACCCTAGGAGAAACAGAAGACCTCAACAAACCAATCATAAGCAAAGAGACTGAAACAGTCATCAAACAACTTCCCAAATGAAAAGCCCAGGACCAGATGGCTTCACAGGTGAATTCTACTAAACATTCAAAGAAGATTTAAATACCAATTTTACTCAAACTTCTAAAAAAAAAAAAAATTGAACAGGAAGGAACACTACCAAACTCATTTTATGATGCCAATAACACCTTAATACCAAAAGAAAATTACAGACCCTTTTCCCTAATGAACACGAATGCAAAAGTCCTCAACTCAGTACTCACTAATTGAATCCAACAACACATTAAAAGAATTATTCATCATGATCAAGTGGGTTTTTATCCCAGGCATACAAATGTGGTTCAACACAAGAAAAACAACCAGCATAGTACACCACATTAATAAATCAAAGAAGAAAAATCACAGGATCATCTTGATTGATGCAGAAAAGGCATTTGACAAAATCCAGCAACCTTTCTTTATAAAAACACTCCAAAATGTAGGAATCAAAAGAAATTTTCTCAACATGATAATGGCCATATATGAAAAACCCACAGATAACATTATTCTCAATGGTGAAAGAATGAAAGCTTTCCCATTGAGATTGGGAACAAGACAATGATGCCAACTGTCACCACTCTTGTTCAAGACAGTACTAGATGTTCTAGCTAGAGCAGCCAGGCAAGAAAAAAAAATAAAAGGCATACAAATTGGAAAGGACGAAGTAAAACTTTTGCTATTTGTAGATGATGTGATCTTATACCTTGAAAATTCCAAAAAATCTACAACAAAACTATTGGAGCTAATGAATTCAGCAGAGTGGCAGGATATAAGATTAATATGCAAAAATCAGTAGTGTTTCTATATCCTAGTAATGAGCAAACTGAGGAGGAAGTCAGGGGAAGAATTCCATTTACACCAGCAACAAAAAGAATCAAATATTTAGGAATAAACTTAACCAAGGAAATAAAGCACTTGTATTCAGAAAACCAAAATGCATTGCTAAACAAAATCAAAGAAGATCTAAATAAATGGAAGGACATTCCCTGTTCATGGATGGGAAGACTATCGTTAAGATGTCAATTTTACCCAAATTGATATACACAAGTTCAATACAATCCCAATAAAAATTCCAACAGCTTTTTTTAGAAAATGGAAAACCCAATTATCAAATTTATTTGGAAGGGTAAGGGGCCCCAAATAGACAGAAACATCTTTAAAAGGAAGAACAAAGTTGGAGGACTCTCACTTCTGGACTTTAAATCGTATTACCTAGCTACAGTGGTAAAACAGCACGGTACTGGCATAAAGATAGATAATAGTACAATGGAACTAAATTGATTGTTCAGAAACATAACTTCACAGGGCTGTTAAACCCACCCAGCTGGGGCAGAACAGTCTTTTCAACAAATGGTGCTGGGAGAACTGGATATTCATATCCAAAAGAAAGAAAGAGGACCCCTACCTCACACCTTATACAAAAATTAATTCAAAATGGATCAAAGACCTAAATATAAAAGTGATAACCACAAAACTTCTAGAAGAAAAGGTAGGGAACACATATATGCATATATATTTATATATCATTTTACAAATATTAGTATGTATTGTGAAAAATTTGATTTTTACCCACAATAAAAAATAAATTAAAAATAAAATAAAATTAAAAAAAAGAAAAAGTAGGGAAACATCTTCAAGATCTGGTGGTAGGTGGGGTTTCTTAATTCTTACATTGAAAACATGAGCAACAAATGAAAAAAATGTATAAATGGGACTTCCTCAAGCTTAAACACTTTTGTGCCTCAAAGGACTTTGTCAAGAAGGTGAAAAGGCAACCCACTCATTGGGAGAAATTATTTGGAAACCACATATCCAATAATGGTTTGATTTCCATACTATATAAGGAGATTGTACAACTCAACAATAAAAGAGTAAGAAATCCAATTTAAAAATGGGCAAAAGACTTAAATAGACATTTCTCCAAAGAGGAAATAGAAATGGCAAACAAGCACATGTAAAAAAAAGTTCAATATTGCTAGATATTAGGGAAATGAAGATCAAAACTACAGTGAGATATCATCTCACACCTCAGAGAATGGCCATTATTTAAAAAACAAACAGTAAACAGCAAGTGCTGGAGAGGATGTAGTAAAATAGGAACACTCCTTCACTGTTGGTGGGAATGTAGAATGTTGCAGCCTCTTTGGAAAACAGTTTGGCGGTTCCTCAGGAAGCTAAATACAGAGCTGCCGTATGTTCGGGCAATCCTTCTAATAGGAATATATCCAGAAGAACGGAAAACAGTGACACGAACAGACATTTGCACACCGATGTTCATAGTGACATTGTTCACAATTGCCAAAAGTTGGAAACTACTCAAGTGTCCATCAACCCATGAATGGATTAAGAAACTGTGTTATATATATACAATGGAATACTATCAAGCTGTAAAAATAAGTGAAATTGGAATGTGTATTACAACATGTATGAACCTAGAGAATATTATGTTGAGTGAAATAAGCCAGACACAAAAGGACAAATATTATATGGTCTCACTAATATGAACTAAATACAATGAGTTAACTCAGGGGTAAGTAAACTCTAGAGAATAGGCTACTAGGAAATAGAATGTGGGTTGAGAATGGGAGCTGATGCTTAATGTATGTAGTATTTTTTAAATAAAGCTAATTGTAAAAAGAATAGAAATGAATAGAGTTTAGAGTAACACATTATAGTGTATATAGCTAACACTGCTGATTTATAGATGTGATTGCAGCTGAAAGGGATAGTTGTGGATATAAATGTCAATTGCAAGGAAACTAGAGAATAGTCTTGGGAATATATAACATAGATAAACAAAATATGGTATATACATACGATGGAATACTATGCTGCTGTAAGAAGAAATGAAATTGGGATGCATAATAATATAGATGAACCTTAAAGACATTATGCTAAGTGAAATAAGCCAGACACAAAAGGACAAATATTGTACGGTCTCACTAATATGAACTATATACAAAGAATAAACACATGAACTTAAAACCTAGACTATAGGTTACTAGGAGATAGGATGAGGACTATTGCAGTTAACAGCAATATTGTGATATTCTTGGATCAGTGTCAAAGATGTTACTATATCAGTGCTAAGGGTCAGTAATAGGGGGATATGGGATTTTTTTCTTTTGGACTAAAGAAAATTTTCAAAGGTTTACTGAGGCAATGATTGCAGATGAAAGTGATGAAAGTGAGAGCCACTGAGCATTCACTTTGGATAGTATGTACAAGGCATAGGACAGTATAACACAGTGAACCAAGTGATGTAAGATGGACTTGGTTAACAATACAAATATGAGAGTGATCTCTCTTGAACTATACCAAATGTGCAATACTAATACATAGTGTTACTAATAGGGGGTGTATGGCAAAAATATACCAAGTGTACGCTATGGACCATAGTTAGTGGTAATAGTCTGATCATGTTCTTTCATATGTTCCACTACAATGTAAGGTTTTGGTAGAGGGTTAATGTACAAGAATTCTGCACATTATGCATAATTGTTTTGTAAGTTCACAACTTCTCTAATAAAAAAATGAAAAAAATCAAACATCAGGGTCTCGTTTGTGCTAACCCATTTTACCTGTCACATAACCTATAGAAAACACAGCCCAAACTCATTATTAATTTTTCTTACTAATTGCTACCTTAACCATGTTTTTGTTGTTGTTTATTTGTTTGTTCTTTTGGTTGGTTGGTTGATTGGTTTGGGGCCATACAATTAAGCAAAAGGTATAATCTATAGATTTGTTATTTATCATACCTGTTGATGTGGCATCAACACATCTGCAATCTTTATCATTCCATTCAAACTAGGAATATGTGTCCTGGTTGATGTTATTTGAACCTCTCTTTCTTTACCTGGCTACACCCTCCTCTTCCTTTACATCATAGTCTCCAGAAAGGCTTGCCTGCCCACTCCTCCTTGCCCTGCCTCCTCAGTCTCACTAAGAGGTTCGCTGAACTCCTGTAGCACCCTATGCACATCTCTGCCCTTGTACTCACCACATTATATTTTCCTTAATTTTCTCCCACTCATAAGTGCCCCATCCCCAAATGGGAGTTCTTCCGTATTCATCTATGTATCCCTCAGGTAATACTTGACAGAGATTAAAAACCCCATAAAGGTTTCTTGAACTTGACTAAAATGGAGCAGATTGTCTTTCTTTATGTTCCTTTAAGATTCAAGTGTTAGTTGATGAAGGTGTAGAAAGGCTAACTTCCCATTATAAAAATGTCAGGTTCTTAGTTATAATGCTTTGGCCCTTTTTTTCTGACCTTTAACAGAATTCCTCAATAATATAGTAAATGTCACATTCTAATATTCCCCCATAGAGGGCTACATCATAATTTAGAATTCTAGCCAGAATCAATGATTTGTTTTCTAAAGCCACCCTTTTTATGGCAGTTTCCTTTGTGAAAGCAGGGGTTATTTTTTTTTTTTGGCAGAAAAAATTAACAAAATATATTAAGATTGACCATATATTGATGAGGTTATGATGTTATAATATGGTATTGGCCCTGGTGGGATACAATACCAAGCTAATAGTTCAGACAAAGATCTACTTGCAGGTCATGAAATATATATACCTTCCAGCTCCAGTTGTAAATAATAACCCAGTAACCACTTCATTTTGTGCAGAACATATGGCACTGCTGCAGGGAAGTAACTCTAAGTGATAAAAATTAAAGGGAAAAAAAAGGTCATTCACATTAAATGGTTACCATCTGCTCCCAAGCAGGGTGACAAGCAGCAACATGACAGAAATTTAGGTACTGTTCCCGCCCAGCCATAAATTGTTAAATAGAACAGATGATATGAGATTTTACAAGTCATTTGGTAAACAGCTATTCCTGAGGCAAAAGGTTTGTTTCTGTTGGGAGCTCTCTACCAAAAGCAAGAATCTGAAGCATAATCCAAAGTCCAAATGGAATTATCCTTCTACTTCCATCTTCAGTGTCAGAGGCCACTCTGGTTGAATCACTCTAAATATGTTCAACTGGATTGCCTATTCACTTGAATAATGTGCTAGGCTGTCCCTCAAAGTAGAAGGATTGTCAGCCTGAAGTGCTAATGAGAAAGGAAATAACAAAATCATAGTGTTCACAGTTCACTGTATATGGTCAGAAGAAAATAGATTAGAAGCAGTGTATAGATTATATTTCTTTGTGTGATATATATGAAAGAGAGAGATACATAGAAGAAAGACTTAAAGATCATACACCAAAATATAGATACTGGTTTTCCGAGTTGCAAAATTTTAGGTGTCTTTTCTTTTCATATTTGTACTTTCTGAATTTTCAGGATTTTCTGCAATGAACTTGTTTTTCTTATATAATCAGATAAAATATGTCACATTTTAATAAATCATATTAGAAGCAAGGATCTAAAATGCTTTAAGGTGTTAGGTTTCAGTAAGTGGAAGAAAAGTTTAGGGGTGTGGGGGGATTTGAGACTGACTCTGAAAAGCCCTATTTGGCATATAATTAAGACTGACAGAAGAGAAAAGACTATACCAATCAAGCAAACCAACAAAGGAGGAAGTAGCAAAATCAAATTTGAACCTATGAATCATTAGGCCAGATAGCTAAGTGAATCAGATTCCTTTCTTTAGAAGCGTGTTTTATTTTTAAACTTAAGTCATGTTATTAAATTAGATCATCAACGTTAATCAACAGCCTTGGCTCTAAATGACTTTGGGCTTCCTCTGCAAATTAAACCCATCCTCAGAGATGGAAGAATTACTACCTTTAAGAACATTCCTTTATGTTGCAAGGTCCTAAAGCAATTTCAAATGAGGACTTCCCAAAAAGTTTTGAGTGGTGTCAGAAAACTTTAAAAGGAATGATAGTCATTTTTATATGTGTTAAATTGTCAGGCAATATCTTTTCATAGTCACATTGTATAAACCCAAAAAACCTTTGGGAAGACAGAGACCTAAACTGAATGGCTGTGTTTCTATGACTACACTTCTCTTGATTAGGCCTACTTCCCTCTGCTCTCAGAGAGACTCTCAGTCTCTCTCTCTCTCTCTGTGTGTGTGTGTGTGTGTGTGAAAGAGAGAGAGAAACAGAGACAGAGACAGAGACAGAATCTGTCTCTTGCTGTTCCAAACCTCAGCTGACTCCTTTATTTTCCTTCTATATGAACCATAAACAGTGCCCAATAGCCATAAGCAGTGTTCTATAAAGGCTGACAATTTGAAGGGTCCTGCTGCTCCCCAGACCTGAGATAACAGCCACGGTAACCATGTCATTGACATCTCAGTTTCCCTCACATTGCCTATACAAGAAAAGTCTTACAATTGATTTTGGTTGAGGGAATGAAAGCAACTTTTTATCCCTCTCATCCTACTTACTATTTAGTAGGCTTCAGAATAAGAGGGCTCTACTTTAGAGCACAGATTTCTAAACCCGCTTGTCATGGTGGTCTCACCAGAGGCGGTATCACAGCCTGATACTGGTTCTAGTGCAATCACAGGAAAGGAACGTTCATTTCTCTTCTTGTGAGCCCTCTATCTCCAGTTCCTGATTATTTCAAATCTGAAGGTACTAATTTCTGTTTGCTCTCTTAAAGAAGGGTCTTCTCATGTGTGTATATATATAAATCTATAGGGTTCTTTTGCATTTCTCTGTGTCTTCAGAAAGAAAATACATACATATAAAGGGTATGTTCCTTAACTAAATATAATCCATTGCGTTGCATCTTCAGTTTCCACTATATCTTAGGAAATTTGTTTCCTCAATGGTACATTGGTCAGGAAAAACTGACGTCATGGAGAGCCACACTGGGAGTCTGCAAACATGTTTGGTTGGCTCTATATCCAATATAACTTTAGCATGGCATGAATCCTGGTGTTTCAGATGACAATCAGTCATCTAGTCCAAAATCTTTATTTTAAAGTTGAGGCAAGTGAAGCCAAAAAAGTTTAAATGACTTTCTCAATAACACTTTAATAATTGGGAGAATCAGGATTCAACCTAGTTTTTATTGTTAATCAGTGAATATTTGTTAATGATAATGAAGATGTATTTTTTTCTCGATGGAATCCTAAGCTTACTAGGAAGAAAGAATTTTAAAAATTCTTCCCTGAGAAACTATCATGAAAGTATGTTAACATTCATATTATTTGCATGAATTTATGTTCCCTGTAAAACAAGCTGTCTTTTGTAAATATTTGACCTATCCCAGCACTGAGAAGAAAAACAGATAATAATCAAAGAATGGTAGTTGTCAAAGAGAAAACAGTGCCCATAATCTATTGTAAATGTGGTTCCAAGTGCCATAACTATTTCAGAAAACTTAAGTTTGTCTAGCAAGATTGCAGATTTATCAATAGATTACCCAAAACCTTAGCACCACAATCATGATGCCAGTGTCCATAAGATTATATACTAAGTTTCAAGTCTTTAACTATTTCAAGTAAGTTCAATCACATCTCAAATAATTTCCATTTTCTTTTTATATCAAAATAAAGTTATTTTAGGTCCTTACCATTTATTTGAAATCTAAATGAGTACCTATTGCCCAATTCTAACATGAAGACTTTCATAGAAAGTAATATGTTGCTAAATTCTCCTAGATTAAAAAAAGATGTTATGATTACTTATTTTACCCCTTTATTTATTTGTTATATTAATGCAGATGGACCATACGGACTTCGAGTTAATTCTGATAAAGGGCTAAAAGTTGGAGAAGTGTTTACTGTTGACCTTGGAGAAGCCATCCTGTTTGATTGTTCTGCTGATTCTTATCCCCCCAACACCTACTCTTGGATCCGGAGGGCTGACAATACAACATATGTCATTAAGCATGGGCCTCACTTGGAAGTTGCATCTGAGAAAATCGCCCAGAAGACAACTGACTATGTGTGCTGTGCTTACAACAATGTAACTGGAAGGCGAGATGAAACTCATTTCACAGTTATCATCACCTCTGTAGGTAAGTGTGACATAAAAGGAAAGCATCCCAATAAAACTCAAATGCATGCTGGCCTTGCTCTTCTCCTATTTTATACTTATGCCAAAAAGGAAATGATTGTGGATTATTTCATATTCTCTAAGAAATGCTCTTAAGTAAGCCAAGGTTTCTATGAGTCAGTCAAAGCAAACACAAAATAGAACAGAGGGGGAATTCAGTTGCAGGCTCTGAAGGGCTTTAAAGAAAAAGGGAATTCAATAACTTATATTCTTCTTTCCTAGTTTTACAAATAGGAACATGAGAGAATCAAGCTAACATTCAGAAAGTTTATCTCTATTGTTTCATTAGGTCAAATGAATACATCTCCATGAGGTGAAAGTCTGGTTTTCCTACTACCTAATTCACTCCCTTTCTCATTGTCCTTCATGGGCTCCCCTTCCTCACTCACTGTTTAAACACGTGGTATCTGTGGAAGTTCTCAACAGGGATCTCAATGCCCTGGAAATGATACAATTTTGTACATTTGTGAACTTCAGGTCAAGAATCACTGACTGAAATCCACTAAATTTCCACCCTCTCAAGGCTTCTTCTCTTCCCTTTCTACACATTCTACTGGGTGTTTTCATTTACTCCCATAGTTTCACCTGCCGCTGATGCATCCCAAATCTATATCTGTAGAGCTCTAAAACTCTATACCCAGCACACACAGGTCCAGCATATAAAATTGCACCATTTTCTTTCCCTGCAAATTGCTATTTTTTTTTTTTCTGTATTCCCTGTTTAAATGAATGACCCTACTATCTACCCACTTACTCGAGCCAGAAAGCCAAAAAGCCAACCCAGACTCTTTCCTCTTGCTTATTGCTCTAACCCAAATCCAATCACAAAGTTCCATCCATTCTCCTTCCTTTCTGTTTCTCTGGCCCATCCTCTTCTCTCCTCCACTTCCTTCTACAGCTACTATTACTTCCACTACTACTATCAAGTCCTTTCTGGACTCTCCTTTGCATGCAAACAAAATCAACCCAGATTCCACTGGGGAAAGCCTGGGGGCAGGCTGGATCAGGAAGGTGTTTAGTGAGTCAATGATGAGTGGGGGAACAAGTTCACAGAAAATGCCACCCATAGATAACTTCTCCATTAACACTTTCTTTTTCATCATCTTTGTAGTTTTGGTATCAAGTGTAGAGTTATGACACAGAGAAGCTCATTTCATTTTGCTGAATAAATGAAACAAGAATATAATCCTTTTACTCCTTAAGCCAGTTTGTGGCCCTTGGACCACCTCCATCAAAAGCACTTGCCAAATATGTAGTTACATTAAGACACCCCATACATATCACATTAGGATCTTGCAGGTGGGAACTAGGAATCTGAATGTTTAGCAATGAAAAGTGTGGTCACCATTTGTTTATGGAGTTTTTCCTCAACAGACCTTGGAATTTATTAAAAATCTCTTAAAGATCCATCTAGAATTATAAGACTATCATAAATCTTATAGACAGATGAAGAAATATATAGTGAATGGGGTCCTCACAAGACTCCTTAGTCACGGGTATTCACATTTGCAAAACCATCTGAGTATATTGTAATTTTTAAAATGGCATGGTAGGGTCATATTTTTTTTATATGAAGATCACACTGTCTAGAACAGTGCTGTCCAACAGAACTTTCTGTGGTGATGGAAATGTTCTAAATCTGTGCTGTCCAGTATGGTAACCACTACCTTCATTTAGCTATTGAGCATAAAATGTGATTATGCAACTAAGGTACTAAATTTTACATTTTATTTAATTTTGAGTAATTTAAATTTAAATAGCCACACGTCTAGTCACTACCAAATTGGACAATACAGCTCTCAGATTTTGGCCTGAACTTAATTTGAATTCATTTGGGCAATAAATAATGATGTATTTCCCTTGGAGATCTCAAAAGTATATCTGTGTGTTAAGGGCAATATAAATTATGAACTCATTCATTCATTATTGAGCATCTATTATGTGCATGAGAACACCATATGGAAAAAAATAAGTCCTGCTAACAAAGGCAGACATGTAAACAGCTAAGATGCATCCTTTGCTTTCTATTTTTTAATTAGCCTTAACAAGCTTTTCACTCTAGTAGCTAACCAAAACATAATTTTAAAGTAAGCCATAATTAAGTCTGTAAGATATTTTAGTTGCACCTCAGTTGGATGTCACCCTAGACTTCTTCCTCTTGCTTACCGCACGTGAAAAAGGGCTATAATAAGTATAGGTATATTGCAGAGAAACCTTTCCCACTGCCTACCCTTTCTCCTTTAATATTTGGACAAAGTATTTTCATAATATCAGAAGCCCCCAATATTTGATTAAGATCTTATTACCAAGGTCCAAAGATAGATATAGTCTTAATGTCAGACAATTGCCTTTTGCAAAATCTAAAAAACCTGTTTGACCTGAACAAAGACCAGGTATTTGTTATTATAGTAAATAAGAAGGGCAGGTGCTTATTTTTCAGAAAGAGTCAGGGCTGTCAACATTAGTGACCTCTCTGAGCTATTTTACCACCACCACCACCCTGAAAATCCACAGAATTTTAACTCAAACAGCAGCAAAATGGTGAAGAAAAATGAATAGATTAATGTGTTTTGTTAATAATTAAGCTTTCCAAATGAATATGTCTTTGCAATGCACCAACCTACCGTTAAAAATGAGCATCACTTCTATCAACTGAGCATTTACTGACCATCTACTCTAATGAGCAATCTATTTTAAGATCTGTGGAAAATTTAAAATAATTTAAAAGGATAAGCCTTTGAGATGTTTCCAGAACCATGTTGGTGTTTGTGCATCCAGAGGCAAATTGTAGGAAATAGATGAACCTCTTTGTTTTTAATGAGGCAAAGAATATGGCTAACCCAAAGGCCTCATGAATAAGATATGGAGGGCAAAGGAAAGAGGAGTCAAGGATGACTCCCAGGTCACAAATATGGAAAGAAAATAACAAGGTCAGGAAATAATCACATGTTTTATTGGGAACTTGCAGCAGGGAGAGGATGGATAGAGAATGTGATAATTAGCTCTGTTTCTCCTGCTTGTCTAAAACTCGACCAGATGGTGTCTTCCACCTCTGTGGGTTATGATTCATATCTAATCTGAGATAATAACTGACTTTTCTGTATCTCGGTTTCTAAAGGAAACAGGGATAATGGGCAAGTTCACACAGCTAGGAAGTGATAAAATAATATCTGAATTCAAAGCCCATGTTTTGAACCACTACTCAAATTGTCTTCCTTGATGTGATCGATAACATTGGTAGGAACTATGCTCTTTCTAAAATGTATGTTCACATATACACACCTATGCAGTATAGCATGTATTTTGTTATGACCGTAACTAATTGTATGCTATAGAGAAAACTTATGGTTTCTCTGTGACTTTCATATTAATGAAAAATATGAAATATGTGTACTAAAAGTGATATATAATATGTTTCAAGGAAAAAATAACTTAAAAATAATGAATTAACATTTATATGTGGAAAAACAATAATTTATTACCTAAATTAAGGCCTCATTCCTTGAGTGCAGATGTCCCTGCTTCAAAGTTTTAATTGGACCTAAATCACTATGGTGACATGAAATATATATAAAGTGAAAATGTTTACAGAAATGTAAGCAACTGATCAGAATTCAAATGCTCACATTTAATGATGACATTAAAATGTATAAATAACGTCCCCTATGACCATAGTCATATTACATGGCCTCAGTTTGAGCTTTAGTTGATCTAGAACTGTTTTGGATTCAACTGTGAATCAGAGAAATCTACCACTTTTTATGTTTATTTATATACCATGTGTTTTCATAAAGAAGAGATAAGAAAATGATCCAAAGCAGGAAAATGGTTTTACTAATTTCTTCTAGTTACCTAAGGAATTTCTCAAACCAAGATCTCCAGGAAATATATTTCACTTTGGGCCACAGGAGATAATGATTGAGAACAGAACTGACAACTAGACCCTGAGACTTTAGGTGACATCCCTGTAAGCCTCTAGCTCAGAATAACTGTGATTGTCAGGTGTGGTTATGATGTGCCCCTCAATGTGATGCCATCAACCCCTTAGGGACATGCATCAATTGCCATAATCAGTGAACAGATTGAATGGGAGATATCTTAGGATTTCATTCTGATTCAGAAATAGGCACCCTGACTGGTAGCATATGGCTTTCCTGTTTTGGGTGCAGTGTCTCAAACAGCAGGGTTGTGATACCATGGATACCACACCTCTTGCCCATATTTGCACTTAATGTGTCATTTCATTTTTATTTGTTTGCCTAAGGAGGGAGCAAATAGCATTTGCACTAGGGCTTTGGTAAATGAGCCAATCATGTTTAAATAATAGAACAGCATGCTTTGTGCTAGAGAGTAGTAAACTCCCTGAAAGGAGAAAGAAGGAGGTTCCTATAAGAGTCCAGAACTGCATTAGGGATCCCTATGTATTCTATGTGGCAGCAGGGTCAGAATTTCCCTGCGGTCTTATTTTCAAGTTGGGGTTCTGGAAGTCCATCTCTCCAAACCCACTTGCCTAGCACTGAGACCATAGCAACTGTGCCCCTTGATTTGATCCTTGCTTTATTTCAACTTTGAATTTTGTGGAAGGGAACAAATTTCAAATGCTGGACCTAGTAAATCTTGTGTGTTCTGGGATAGAAAGGCAGCATTGAGAACAGAGAGCCAGGATGCTGTAGAGGAAAGGTGGGCCTAACATGAAAAAGCATGTAGACTGAGAAGAGGACTGTTCCTATTCCCCATTCTTCAGGGGAAGATGCTCAGGCTTGGTCATAAGGCAGTGCTTTCTGTATGGCAAACAGACCCAGCAGAAGAGGCAGGAGGGCAGTAAGAAAGAGGAGAAATCTAAAGAAATAAGGAAAGAATAGGGAAGGAAAAGAGTGGGATCCTCTGTAGGACAGAAGGTGAAAATTACATCTTGCTAGAAACTACATATTAAAAAGGACAAATAGTTAAAAATGAAGGAGAGGGAAGGAGATGTGTCTTACAGGCTTCAGAATCATAGAAATACCCAGCAAAGAGCTGATGCATAGCAGAGTACAACTTCACCATCACAATGAATATTACTCTGAAATAATTATTAGCTTATTTTCAAGTTGAAGAGAAAAGACAGCTGAAACTACACTCAAATGTTTTACCAAGCTTACTGTAAGTCCCGGTAAAACTCATTGCAGGAACTTAAATAGATAAGTTACCATTGAATTCTTTTTTTCAGGAGTCAGGGGTTTTTGAATTTTGGTGAAGGCAGTCTGAATATCAAGAAGTGAGAGTTTATGCACATGAAGTTTGATGTTAGAAAAGCTTAGGGGAAAAACTGAATATATAGTAGCCTAACAATTGCAAAAACTGTTCTTTGACCACAAGTTAGCAGGAAAAATTAATTACTTAATTAATTAAACTTGCAGTCAGAATAAACCTATGTTCCAGTCTCAATTCTAGGACTTACTGTCCATAGCAAATATTTTAGTTTCTCTGAGCCCATTTCTTTATCTTTACCTGTAAATAGTCTTTTAAATTTTTTTATTTTATTATTATTATAGACCTATACTAAATAAATGGTACATTTGGTTTTAAATGCACATCATGATCATATATTTAATTTCACATTAATTGGAAATTCCCTTAGATAACTTTGATTTTTAATATTGGATCTAAAATGAAGAAATAGAAAATTCGCTTATGAAAAGTGGAGCCCAAATCATATGATATATTTTAAATCCTGCTATTCTATTATTCAAAAATTTTTATTAATAGTTTTCTTCTTTATTACATTGCTTTTCCATCAATTCCAGTGTCTCAAAAGAGCGTTCTCCTTGCCTTTATCTTATTGCCGATCACATCAAAGTGAGGTTTCCTCCGGAATTCACATTTTAGGAGTGAAATTAACTAAATTGAGTTAAGCTTCCAAAATTGTACCACTAGGGAGATAGGGAATCTGGAAACCAGTAATATAAAGGACAACAAAATGATCTGGAATGCTTAATCTGAAAAAAGATAACTCTCAGGGGAGATGTGAGAGTTTCATCAATCAACTGAGAAGGCATTATGTACAGACAGGATTTGACTTCTTTGTTGTGGCTCCAATTGGCAGAAACAAGTAGATTTGGGCTTAATGAGTAGAAGGATTCTTTTTCTTTTATAATGGTCAGTCAGGAGTGATGGAAAGCACAGAATTGTGGTCAAACATTACTAAGGTCATATTTATGTCTTGGGACCTTGGAGTTTTACTATCTTTAATATGGATCTTATTCTTGCATTACAGAAGCAGCAAGTGATAATTATATAAATTTCTATTAGGTTTTATATTAGATTTTAATAAATTAAGGCCACAGGCTTAATCTCTAGAGTTACCACTAAGTCAAATAAAAATTTATAACTAACAAGCAAATATGAGGAAAGAAGAATAAAATAAAGTACTGATTACACCAAATTAAGATAAGAGAGAAAAGAAAAAACATGTAGGAAATCGAGACAAAAATAATAAGACTGGATTTAAACCATATATATTAGTAATAACATTAAATAGTAATGAATTAAATACTACAAGTAAAAGACATATATTGTAAACCTGGATCAAATAACCCAACTATTTGCCATTAGTAAGGGACAAATCAAAATTTACCATATGTAGGGCCATAAAGAAAATCTCAACAAAGATCAAAGGATTGAAATCAAACAAGGATGCACTCTAACCAGAGTGGAATTAACCCAGAAAACAGTAACAGAAAGAAAATTAGAAAACTTCCAAACTTACAGAAATTAAGCAACATGCTTTAAAACTATCCACAAATCAAACAAAAAATCTCAGGGAAGCAGATGTGGCTCAAGTGGTTGAGCACCTGCTTCCCACATAGGAGGTCCCAGGTTTGGTTCCCACTGCTTCCTAAAAACAAAAAAACAAACAACAAATAACAAATGAAAAAACCAACTCAGGGTAGCTGATGTGGCTCAGTGGTTGAATGCTGACTTTCCACTTATGAGGTTCCCAGGTTCAATCCCCGACCCTTCCCCACAAAAAAAAAGCTCAATGAAAATTGATGAATATTTTGAACTTGTTAATTAAAATATTACTTATGAAAACTCAGTGGATGCAGCTCAAACTGTAATTAGAAAAGGAAAAATCTGGCAATCAATGACCTAAGTATACATCAAAAGAAGTAAGGGAAAAAACCAGAAAATTAAATAGAAAGAATGTAGTAGGGACTTCTGGAGGCAGAGGGCTCACTTTTCTCCCAGAAAAAAATGTTACAGGACAGGCTGAAAATGTCTAGAAAATTATTCTAGGATTTAGGATACCAGGAGAAGGCTAGACACCACCAAGAAGAGAGAGGGGCAAAGGAAAGGAATCTCAGCTGACTAGAAAAATTCCGTGTAAAACTGCAGCAGTATCTGCTGGTGCCTATACCCCAATTTCAGAGCAAACAGTACTGAATCCTCCAGCCCCTGGCAGTCCAAACTCCAACTATGTACTGAGGGGTTTGTAGGGGTCCTCTTCCCCAAGAAAGGGGAGAGGGAAGGACATAGCCTATGACAAATTCAGATTTTGGCCAGCAAGCTTGGTCTGCTGTGTTGGAAGGCTGCACATGTCCAAACTGAGTGGGGCCATGACATTGTTTGCCCTGAGAGCTGGCAGGAAGCTAAAGATAATTTGCCTTCTCAAACATCCTTACTACTGCTCTGGGCTGGTTGCTGAGGACTCAGAGGGAGGAAGAGTACAGCTGGTCAAAGGGGGAAAGCAACTTCTGAGAAAGTTTGTTTCTGAGGCTTGGCCCACCTTGAGGACACTGCTTTCGCACCACCTGCCTAGGCAGGGTTACAGTGAGTGCATTACCCACTAGCATCTGGGGCCTGGGGGGAGAGGTCTACCAAAGAGCACCATCTGATGGCAGACCAGGAAATTGCATTCAAAGAAGGGGAAAATAGTAAATAAAAGAGGCAATCTGGTGCCTTTCCTGCCCCCCTCTCCAAAGCCCTTGGAAACTGGCCTGCACCCCATTACTGGGTCCTTAGCACTGGCTTGAACAGTTAAAGGGGGGCAATCCTAAATATCTAGAACAAGTAGACCCAAGAACCAAAGAACAGTGGTTGCACATGGCTATGTAACCATCAATCCCTAAGCAAGAGAGAGAAACTGAACATCAGAGGAAACTCAGCATCATAATCAGATGCCTAGACATCAGCAAAAAATTACAAACCATACAAAGAAAAAGGAATATATGATTCAGGAAAAGGAACAAATCAAAGCTCCAGAAGAGACACAGGACTTAAAACAGATAATCAGTGATGTTCATACAAATCTCCTAAATCAATCACGGAGTTGAAGGACAACATGGTTAAAGAAATAAAGGCCATTAAGAAGACACTAGGTGAACACAAAGAAAAATTTGAAACCGTGGATAGAAAAATACAGAGCTTATGGGAATGAAAGATGCAATAAGTGAGATTAAAAATACAGTAGAGGCATACAACAGCAGATTTGAAATCATGGAAGAAAGAATCAGTGACATGGAGGACAGAACAGCTGAAACTGAAAGGAGAGAAGAAAAGAGAGAAAAAAGAATGGGGAAAAATTGAGCAGGGGCTCAGGGAGTTGAATGATAGCATGAAGTGAACCAATACATGTGTTAAAGGAGCCCCATAAGGAGAAGAGAAGGGAAAGGGGAAGAAAGAGTATTTGAGGAAATAATGGTCAAAAATTTCTCAATGTTCATGAAAGATATGAATATACGTTTCCAGGAAGTGTAGCATACTCCTATTGGAATTAACCCAAACAGACCTACCCGAAGACACATAATATTCAGAATTTTATGTCAAAGACTAAGACAAAATTTTGGAAGCAACAAGAAAGAAGCAAAGCATCACAAACAAGGGATGTCCAGCAAGACTTAGTGCCGATTTCTCTTCAGAAACCATGGAGGCAAGAAGGCAGTGGCATGATGTAATTAAGGTACTGAAGGAGAAAAACTGCCAGCCAAGAATTCTTAAACCAGCAAAACTGTCCTTCAAATATGATGGTGAGTTTAAAATATTCACAGATAAACAGAAACTAAGAGAGTTTGTAAACAAGACTCCAGCCCTGCAGGAAACACTAAAGGGAGTTTGCAGCCAGAAAAGAAAAGACAAAAGAGAGAGCCTTGGAGGAGAATGTAGAAGTGAAGACTATCAGAAAGGGTAACCAAAAGTGTAAAAAAGACAGACAAAAATAAGATATGACATATGAAAGCCAAAGGATAAAATGGTTGAAGTAATGCCTTTACAGTAATAACATTAAAGGTTAATAGATTAAACTCCCTATAGGGCATTTAGCTTTCAGACATAGGCTGACAGAATGGATAAAAAAACATGAGCAATCCATATGCTGTCTGTAAGAGAGTCACCTTAGACCCAAGGATGCAAATAGACTGAAAGTGAAAGGTTGGAAAAAGATACGTCACACAAACAGTAATAAAAAGAAAGCAGGGATAGCTATACTGGTGTCAGATAAAACAGACTTTAAATGCAAAAAAGTGATAAGAGATACTAAAGGCCAATATGTATTAATAAAAGGGACACTCCACCAAGAAGGAGTAACAGTCATAAATATCTATGCACCTAACCAGGGTGCAGCAAAATACATGAAGTAAACTTTGGCAAAACTGAAAGGAGAATAGATATCTCTACAATAATAGTTGGGGACTTCAACATGTCACTCACAGCAATAGATAGAACAAGTAGACAGAAGATCAGGAAGATCAGAAGATCAAATTCCAGGAAGCAGAGAATTTGAACAATATGATAAACGAGCTGTACTGGACAGACATATACAAACCATTGCATCCCAAATCAACAAGTTATACATTCCTCTCAAGTGCTCATGAATCTTTCTCCAGAATAGACCACATGCTGGGCCACAAAACAGCTCTCAATAAATTTAAGAAGACTGAAATTATACAAAGCACCTTCTCTGATCATAATGGAATGAAACTGAAAATCAATATTAGTCAGGAAAAGGGAAAATTTGCAAATATATGGAGATTAAGCACCACACACCTAAACAATCAGTGGGTCAAAGAAGAAATTGCAAGAGAAATTAGTAGATTCTTGAGACAAATAAAAACAAGAAAAAAAATTATCAAAACTTATGGGATACAGTGAAGGCAGTGCTAGGAGGAAAATATAGCCCTAGATCTCAATATTAAAAAAGAAGAAAGAGCTAAAATCAAAGACCTAACTGAACACCAGGAGAAATTAGAAAAAGAACAGCAAACCAATCCCAAAGCAAACAGAAAGAAAGAAATAACAGAGATTAGAGCAGAAATAAATGAAATTGAGAACAACAACCACCACCACAAAGAAATATATAGAAAATCAACAAAACCAAAAGCTGGTTCTTTGAGAAGATCAATAAAATTGACAAACCCTTAGCCAGATGAACAAAGAAAGAGAGAGAGAAGATGCAAATAAATAAAATCAGGAATGAAATTATGAGTGACCACCAGATATAAAAGGGATCATGAAAGGATAAATTTGAGAAACTGTATGCCAACAAATTAGACAACCTAGATGAAATGGACAATTTTCTAGAAATGCACAAACAACCTGCATTGGCCCTACAAGAAATACAGGGACTCAACAAATGAATTACAAGTGAAGAGATTGAATCAGTGATCAAAACTCTTCCAACAAAGAAAAGCCCAGGGGAGGCGGCTGTGGCTCAATCAGTAGGGCTCCCGTTTACCATATGGGAGGCCCCGGGTTCGGTTCCCGGGGCCTCCTGGTGAAGGCAAAGCCCGCCCGCACGGTGTAGTTAGCTGACCTGGCGAGCACAAGCAGCAAGGGGGGGATAAATGAACAAATAAATAAAATCTTTAAAAAAAAAAAAAAAGAAAAGAAAAGCCCAGGACCAGATGGCTTCACAGGTGAATTCTACCAAAATTTCAATGAGAGTTAATACCAAACCTGTTTGAACTCTTCCAGAAAATTGAAAAGGAGGGAGAATTACTCAACACATTTTATGAAACCAGAATCACCCTAATACCAAAGCCAAAAAAAGATACTACAAGAAAGGAGAATTATTGAACAATCTCTCTAATGAACAGATGCAAAAATTCTAAACAAACTACTTGCAAATCAAATCCAACAGTATATTAAAAGAATTATACACCGCATCAAGTTGGTTTTTTCCACGTATGCAAGGGTGGTCCAACATAAGAAAATCAATTAATGTAATACACCACATTAACAAATTGAAGGAAAAAAAAAAAAAAAAAACATATGATCATCTCAATTGATGCAGAAAAGGCATTTAACAAAATCCACCATCCTTTCTTGATAAAAAACACTTTGAAAGATAGGTATAGAAGGAAAGTTCCTCAACATAATAAAGGGCATATATGAAAATCCCACAGGCAATATCATACTCAATGGGAAGAGGTTGAAAGCTTTCCCTCTATGATCAGGAACAGGTCAAGGATGCCCAGTGTCACCAATAATATTCACCATTTTGCTAGAAGTTCTAGCTAGAGCAATTCGGCAAGAAAAAGAAATAAAAGGCATCCAAATAGGAAAAGAGGAAGTAAAACCCTCTCACTATTTGCAGATCACATGATCCTATATTTAGAAAACACCAGAATATCTACAACAAAGCTAGTAGAGCTAATAAATGAGTTCAGGAAAGTGGCAGGACACAGGATTAACATGCAAAAATCAGTAATGTTTCTATACACTAGTAATGAGCAACCTGAGGAGGAAATCAAGAAAAAATTTCCAATTACAATAACAACAAAAAGACTCAAATATCTAGGAATTAGTTTAATCAGGAATGTAAAGGATTTGTATTCAGAAAACTACAAAACACTGCTAAAAGAAATCAAAGAAGACCTAAACATTGTGAAGATGTCAATTTTACCCAAACTGATTTATAGATTCAATTCAATCCCAATCAAAATTCCAACAGCCTACTTTACAGAAATAGAAAAGTCAATTACCAAATTTATTTGGAAAGGAAAGTGGTCCCAAATAGCCAAAAATACCTTAAAAAGAAGAATGAAGTCAGAGGACTCATGTTTCCTGACTTTGAAGTGAATTATAAAGCTACAGTGGTCAAAACAGATATGATGGGCATAAAGATAGACACATTGATCGATGGAATCAAACTGAGAGCTCAGAAACAGACCTGCTCCTCTATGTCAACTGATTTTTGATAAGCCTACCAAGTCTACTTTTCTGGGACAGAAAAGTCTCTTCAACAAATGGTCCTGGGAGAACTGGATATCCATAAGCAAAAGAATGAAAGAGAACCCCTAACTCAGACCCTATCAACTTAAAATGGATCTTAGACATAAACATAAAAGCTAGGCTCATAAAATTCCTAGAAGATAACATAGGGAAACATCTATAAGAGCTGTAGTAGGTGGGGGTCTCTAAAACCTTACACCCAAAGCACAAGCAACAAAAGAAAAAAGTAGATAAATGGGACATTCTCAAAAGTAAACACTTCTTACCTCAAAGGACTTTGTGAAGAAGGTAAAAAGGCAGCCTACTTAATGGGAGAAAATATTTGGAAATCACATATCTGACAAGGGTCTAATATCCGTGATATATAAAGAGATCCTACAACTCAACAATAAAAAGACAGATGACCTGATTTTAAAAATGGACAAAAGACCTGAATAGACATTTTTCTAAAGGAGAAATACAAATGACAAAAAAACACATGAAAAAATGTTCACTATCTCTGGCTATTAGGGCAATGCAGATCACAACTACAATGAGATATCATTTCATACCTACTAGACTGGCCACTATTAAAAAAAAACAAAAAACAAAAAAAACTACAAGTATTGGAGAGGATGTGGAGAGATAGGAATGTTTATTCACTCTTGGTGGGAATGTAGAATGACACAGCCACTGTGGAAGTCTGTTTGGTGGCTCCTAAGGAAGTTAAATATAGATCTGCCATGCGACTTTGCAATACCATGACTAGGTATATACCCAGAAGATCTGAGAGCAGTGACATGAACAGACATCTGCACACCGATGTTCATAGTGGCATTATTCACGATTGCCAAAAGATGGAAGCAACCAAGTGTCCATCAACGGATGAATGGATAAACAAACTGTGGTATATACACACAATAGAATATTATTCAGCTATAAGAAGAAATAAGAACAAATGAAGTCATGAAGCATATGAAAACATGGATGAACCTGGAGGACTATATATTGCGTGAAGCAAGCCAGGCCCAAAAGGACAAATATTGTATGATTTTTCTTTTATGAACTAAATATAATGAGCTAACTCATGGAGTTAAAAGCTAGAATATAAGTCACCAGAGAAAGGAATGTGGTTAGAAAATGGAAAGCTGAGGTTTAATCTGTGCAGAATGGTAAAAAGTTGTTTGGAAATATTTGGAAATGAATAGAAATGGTGAAAGCACATCACAGGATTTGTAGTTTGTCGCACTAACATATGGGTACATAATAGGTTTTTTTGTTTTGTTTTGTTTTTTGTAGTAGTGAAAATGCTCAAATTGACTGAAGTGATGAATGCACAACTCTGTGATTATACCAAATGCCATTGATTGAACACTTTATAGATAAATTGTATGGTTTATGAGCAAAAAAACTAATAGGGAGAGTTGGAGGAAAAACACCAAATGTAAAAGATGGACTATAGTTAGTAGTAATATTTTAATGATGCTCTTTCGTAATTTGTAACAAATGTTTCACAACAATTAATGGTAGTGGTTGTGGGATGATGTATAGGAGCCGTGTATGATGTTATGCATGTTTGTTTTATAAGCTCACAACTCTTACTGTACACTTATTGTTTATGAATGTTCATTTATGAATGATATACTTCAATAAAATGCTTTTAAAATGAAAAATATCAGTCTTAACACACCCCAATGGTTTCATTTTGTAGTGATGAAAATGTTCTAAAATTAGATAGTGGTCATGGTTGCACACCTCTGTGAAGATACCTGAAAAAACACACTTTAAAAGGGTGAATTTTTTGATATGTGAATTATATCTCAATAAAACTAGTAGTAAAAAAGAAAAAATGTAATAGGAATGAAATAGTAAACCTACAAGCAGAAATTAATAAAGTAAAAAACAGAAGTGAATTTGAGGAAATTTTCAAAGCCAAACCTTGATTACTTTAAAAGACTGTAAATGCGATAAACTAGTAAGAATATTCAGCAGAAGAAGATAAACGGCATAACTAACAAAATTAGTAGTGAAAAAGAGGACGTTACAACAAATTATATAAACATTAAAAAAAAGAATGAGGCTATTGGGCTAGGCAAAGCTTTCTTAGGTGGGACACAAAAAGAAAGAACTATGAAAGAAAAATTTGGCAAATTGGGTTTCATCAAAATTATAAAAATTTGCTCTTTCAAAGATACTGTTAAAAAAATAAAATATAAGTCAGAGACAAGGAGAAAATATTTATAAAACATGTATCTAATAAAGGGGTTGTATACAAAATATATAAGGAAATCTTACAACTTATAGATAAGAAGACAAAAGTGCAATAAACACGGCCAAAGAGCTGAACAAATACTTTACAAAACAAGATATTTGAGTTGAAAAGAAGTACATGAAAAGATGCTCCCCAACAGGAGTCATTATGGAAATGCACATTTAAGCCACATTTAAATACTTCCACATACTTACTAGAACAGCTAACATGAAAAAGACTTTGTACCATGTTTTGGAGAGAATGCAGAGCCACTGGAATCCTCAACTATTGCTGATAGGAATGCAAAATGGCATTGCCACTTTGGAAAACAGTTTAGAAGTTTCTTATGAAGTTAAACACACTTACTATAGGGCCCAACAATCCCAGTACTAAGTGGTACCCGAGAGAAATAAAATACATATTCACATGGAGGCTTATACTTGAATTTAATAGTAGATATTATTCATAATTACCCCCAAATGGAAACAACTCAACTGTCCATCAACAGGTATATGGATAAACAAATTGCAGTATATCCATGCCTTAGTCTACTACAGAGCAGTAAAAAGGAACAAACTGCTGATATACACCACAACATGAAAGAATCCCATAAGGCATTATGCTAAGTAAAATAAGTTAAATAGGAAATTATATATACTATGTGGTTCCATTTATATAAAATTCTAAAAAAAGGTAAAACTATAGTGACAGAAAGCAGATCAATGGTTTTCAGGGGCCAGGGTTGTGGGGAAGGGATTGATTGCAAAAGGTTATAGAGCAACTCTTTGGAGATGATGGTAATGTTGTATATCTTGATTGTGGTGGTAGTTCATGAATGCAAATTTGTCAAAAAACTTTTAATTGTACTCTGAAAATTGGTGAATTACTTTGTAATCTTCAATAAAGTTAATAAGAAAGGTAATAAAGCTATTATGAACAACTTTATACCAATATATTTGGAAATTTAGATTAAATGGACATACTCCTAGAAAAATTGCACTTAAAACTGTTAAAAACTATAAAACTTTATTGAAATAAAGGAGATTTAGATAAACAGAGAGCTCTACCATATTAATAAATTGGAAGACTCACCATTGTAAAGATGTTAATTTTGCCAAAATTGATCAAGGATTAAATGCGATACCAAGCAAAATCTCAACTGGATGATTTCTGTCTAAATGACTAGCTGATTTCTAAATTTATATGGAAATGAAAAATGTCAGATATTAAGAGCAGCTTTCAAACTCTGTAATTAAGACAGCCTGCTACTGGAAGGACAGACACATAGTCTAGTGGAAGAAAATAAAACAGGCTCACATATATAAAAATCTCTTTATTTGTGACAAAGGTGATACTGCAGAGAGAAGTAGGGGAAAAACAATATTTTCAATAAATATTGCCAAGTCAATTAACTAGAAAAAAAAAATCAATTCCACAAAGATTTAAAGTGAAAGGTAAAATAATAGAGTTTCTTAAAAGATAACGTGAGAATATCTTATAACTTGGGTAGGCAAAGGTTTCTTAAGCAGTACTAGTTGAGCAAAAGACACACAAGAGTAATACTATATGATTTTATTTATATAAAATTCAAACAGAGGCAAAACTCAGCTGGAGGATTAAATGTCAGGATTAGATGTCAGTAGAAATTTGGTGCAGAGGAGGGATTAATAACCTGGAGGGGAGATAAGGGAACTCCTGGAGTGCATTCTTTTTCTTCATTTTAGTGTTGGTTACATGCATGTATTTATTTTGTGAAAATTCAGCTATATTTCTCTATGTGTCTATAAGAGCTATAATTATAAAAATAATATTGACTTTATGAATGAGATAAAATATACAGCATCTTGTACAATGCCTGGCATAAACTGATAATCAATAAATCCTCATTGCTTTCCTTCCCGTTACAAGAATTATTCAAGTAGAAGCTTTAGATCGGTGCCTCCGGGACTTTAATGTGCATAAGAATAGCTTAAGGATCTTGTTAAAATTCAGATTCTGATTCAGCAGGTCTGAGGTGGGTTTTGAGATTCTGTATTCCTCAAAACATCCTGGTGCCAGACCACACTTTGGGAAGCAGGCTTTAAATCCACTTTCTTTTCTAGGACACTACCATTCTACAACATTTTATTCTGCTGCTTTGCTGTAACATCTGCCCTGTACTGTCCATTCTCTTTGATTTCCGTGATCATCTTTGTTTTCTGTTAGATCAGTAGTTGTCAAACTTTTGTCAGACCAAGAAAAACAGTAGCAACAAACTGGATTTACTGGGATAAGCTGTGCTGCTCTTTATGAGATAATCCATGAGGTGAGATAAGATTTTTTTTTTTTGCAAGCCGCTAAACAGAAGTATAGTCACCATAAACAAAAACGTGAGAAAATAAACTCTAGACAACTTAAAAGATCCTTCAAGACCTTCAAGGAAACTACATGCCCTCCTACAATTATATTTTGGTGCTCACTGCCCAGGTATTCTTAAAATAGATCTGTAAATGCACACTTTGGCTTTGCTATTAGTTTGAAAATGATCAAACTATTAACTTATCTGTATTTTTAGGTTAATTGATTTGGTCAGACCTAATTTTTAAAAGCCTCTTTTGAACAGGCTTGTTTTTCTCTCCACTCTTTTGAGTCTATTTATATTTATAAATGAGAACATATTCTTAAAGAAAAGACCTAATGAGGAATAAATAAGTGAATAGAGCAAGAAGTTAAATAAAGGCTAGTTTTATGAGATTAGTAGTGAAAGCAATGTTTCATACAAATATTTTCTACAACTATTTCCTATATAAAATGTGTAGGCATTGTCTCACTACCTTGAAAATGAAGCTTTACTTCTCAAAAGATTTTGGATCCCGGCATGAGAACTTGAGGCTTCAATGTACTGCCAGTGTAATAGGGAGAAAGGAAGGAAGGAAGGAAGGAAGGAAGGAAGGAAGGAAGGAAGGAAGGAAGGAAGGAAGGAAACATTTTCACTCATGCTCCAACATGAGGAAAACGTCATTTCAATCCATTTTTTGTTTTTTGTTTGTTTGTTTTTTAATACTTTTTATTTTTATTTTTAAATACTTTAGATTACATAAATGTTACATAAAAAATATAGGGGATTCCCATATGCCCTACTCCCTATCCCTCCCATACTTTCCCACATTAACAACATCCCTCATTAGTGTGGTACATTTGTTACAATTGATGAACACATATTGGAGTATTGCCACTAAGTGTGGATTATAGTTTACATTATAGTTTACACTCTGTCCTGCACAATTTTGTAAGTTATAACAAAATGTATAATGGCCTGTATCCATCATTACAACGTCATTCAGGACAATTCCAATGTCTGGAAAATGCCCCCATATTACACCTGTTTTTCCCTCTCCCTCCCCTCAGAACCTCTGGTGGCTACTGCCTCCACATCAGTGATAAAAGTTCTTCCATTGCTAGAATAACAATAAGTCTATAGTAGAATAACATAAGTCTACTCTAGTCCATCATTCATTCCCCAATCCTGGGATGGTGATACCCACTCTGCCTCTAATTGAGAGGGAGCTTCAATCGCATGGGGCAGATGGATGGAACTATCTTGCTTGCAGATGCAGACTCTCTCTGGTCCTTGGGATAGGTGTTGTTCATCATCATCTCCTTGTTAGTTTTCTTGGGTGAGTCCAATGAACTGGAGAGTAGGTGTTGCAACTCTGTTGAGATTCAGGGCCCAGGTGGCACATGGACAGCCCAATCCATTCTTATGTTGCTGTTAATCCATCTCTTTGCCACTCTTAAATATTTTGAGCTCTCTTTACATTACATTTCTTCTTTCCTCTCACTGCTTTTCACTCTCCCTCCTTGCTTTACATAAAAGTAGATGCTATGGAAGTGCCTATCTTTTGACTTGTTGGAATCAGTTGGGAGAAATTGTGATGTTCTGGTTATCTATTACTATATATAAACTTCCTCAATCTTAGTGGTGTGAAACAGCAATGATTTTAATGCATTCACTGATCCTGTAGGTCAGGAATTTAGACAAGGCCAGCAGAATGGCTTGCCTTTGCTATGCTATGCCTGGTGCCTCAGTTGGGAAGACTACTGGCTGAGAGTGACTCAAATGGCTAGGGACTGGAATTATCTGGAGGCACCTGGACTGGCACCTGGACTGGGGTAACTGGCAAGCTAGTGGCAGCTGGAACTATTGACTAGTGAGTCTATATGTGGCTTCTCCAGCTACCTTGAGTTTCTCACAACATGGCAGCTGGGTTCTGAAAGGGAGTGTCTCGAGATAGGGCCTTACATAAAAACCAAACAGAAACTGCAGTTATTTATGACCTAGCCTTGGAAGTCACATGGATTCACTTCCACTGTGCTCTACGGGTAGAAGCAGTCATAAGACCTTCCACATTCAAAGGAAAGAGACATAGAACCCCTCTTCTTATGGGAAGGAATATCAAAGAATTGGTGGCCTTTTTTTTTTTTTTTTTAACTGCTACAAGTAGGAAATAGCCAGTCTGTGCCGGAGCCAGCTTGTATTGGCATGTGAGTGCCAATAGTTACATTTTCAGGAATTTTGCAAGCCAGTTGTTAAACATAGTCATTATTAAATAAAGTTACATCAACTTTCAATTAAGTAAATTATAACAAAGGTAAGGGTATTTACTATTACCAAACTCATCTCTTCCTAATCATTTTACTACATTTTGCTGTTAAAATGCTATTGAGATTATTTATGTTCATTGTATTGGATGGTGGAAATACTATATAATGGTATGCTACTGTGCCTCTTTTCCCAACTCCGTGTTCAGTGATGTCACCTTGCTAGCTTGAGATGGGCTATGGTGTGACTATTTACACATGGAAATCACCAAATGCTAAAAATCAGGGCTTGGCTTATTGTTTTGTTGATTGTCTACAATTAAGAAAGTGATGGAGAAAATATTAATAATGCAGATTAAACTTAGAAGTATAATGTGTTTATAGCCATACATTGTGAGTGGCACAAAAATAATTGAGGAAATAGTCTTCTGGTATTCAAAAACTATTATTTGATTCAGCAAAGTCACTTACTTCATTAATGAATGAATGTGTATCTTTGTTGTTTCGCTTTCATCATATTTATTAAATATCAACCAACATTTGTGTGGGAACTATAATTGTTCATCAATGACATGAGCACCTTCTTTGCTGAATCAGATAGAAATCAGACATTTTTTGATGTTACATTTGTTACATTTGTGAAATCACAGCTATTTTCCACTTTATGGATTAACCATATGACTACACCTTTTATAGCCTGGAGCTGGGGTTAATATAGCCACAGATAATGTGTAAGAGAGGAATAATAATATCGTATTATAATAAGATTCTTCATCTGTACGAGAGGAATAATAATAAACCTTCCTCATAAGATAGTTGTGAAGATTCAATGAGTTAGAATAGAAACTGACATATTGTAAGCACTCAGAAGATATTAACTATTAGCGCTCTATGTTATATAATAATAATAAAGGGAATAACAATTGTAAAACAAAGTGAATTTAGTCACAAGGTGGGACTTTACTTTTTTATTGAAAATCACATACATCCTCTTTTAAGGATTAAAAATTCTTCATTGGTCAAAGATTAGCAAGATGCTTTTTAAATAAACATGTCCTCTCTCACACTTTTAATAACATACCATCTTTCTAGAAAATTTTCATCCCTTAAGTATGATAAAAGGGAGAGGTGGAAGGAGGGAGAAAGAGAAAAAAATGCATCTGGGGATGAGGAACAAATGAGAGGAAAGAGTTTTAAGTTAAATGATAGCAAACACAATTAAGAAGTATGATATGAATTATTTGCTACATCTAATACAATATATCAGTATTATCTTGGGCAGCTCATCACATTTCCAATCTCAAATATACTTAGGGATTTTAGTGCATGTTCTGAAATAAATACATTCCTTCCTTTTGCCCACCTTCTCTCTCTTTCCTTTTTCATTGTCTCTCTCTCTGTTAAAGCAGTTGTATTCACACACCATACAATCCATCTAAGTGCACAATTAATGGCTCTCAGTATAATCACAGAGTTGTGCATTCATCACCACAATCTCTCTTTATAAATAAACGTGCAGTAGTGCATTATTTAAGATAAAGTATAAACACATCAAACTAAATGTAAGTTGTTGACCCTTAATAAAAAATTTAAAAATATATTTGTCCTTTTTATATAGGACTGGAGATGCTTGCACAAAAAGGGAAATCATTGTCACCTCTAGAAAGTATTACTGGAATATCATTATTTTTCATTATATCCATGTGTCTGCTCTTTCTTTGGAAAAAATATCAACCCTACAAAGGTAAGTTAAAATTAGAAAAGAAAAAGGCAAAATATTTTTATATATGTACTAAAAAAGTAACTTACTATATTTTCTCCCTCTTGCTTTTAGTTATAAAACAGAAGCTAGAAGGCAGGTAATACATATGTTCCTACAAAAAATTTTTTTCTTGAAATTTTTTTTTCCTCATTTATAATCACTGACAGAAATGCCTTTTTATCTTTTAAGGCCAGCAACAGAATACAGGAAAGCTCAAACATTTTCAGGTAATGGCCAAGCTGGAAAGGGCTATTATTTGCATTAAAGTATATTAGTTAATATTGTCATTTATTATTATATATACTTTACTATTGCTGTAATATTAATATAATAATAGCATCCTCACTTCATAAAGTGCTATGCCTTGTATGATTTTATCAAGTCACACACAGCTGAAAGGTAAGCCTGGGAGGTACTCTTGGATCCATTTTAAAGGCAAGAGAATTTGTGTAATCTAAGCATCTTTTAAAATATATATAAAAAAATAACATTTATGTAAGCAAATGCACATGTATGCATATATATTTTATATCATTTTACAAATATTGGTGTATATTGTGAAAAATTTGATTTTTAGCCACAATAAAAAAAAATGTTTTTAATTAAAATAAATAAATAAAGGCAAGAGAATTAAGGGTCAGAGTCACTTGCCCATAGTCATCGAGTTCCACTGAATACATTGATCTGTCGAGTCCATTGCTACTGGAATTATTTTGAAAATGGCAAAGGGTTCACTTTTGTTAACTGCAATATAAAAAGGTTTTAGGTCTTTGGTCTGGCAGATGTAATTTTGGCGGCTCTGTCCTAGGGAGAAGAGGAAAGGGAGGTTTGAACAGGGCCAGCACGGCTTCTTTGTTCCCAGCCTGCCCCTGATTGCCATCACTACTGACCCCATAGTGAGCTGCTATCATAAATTAACAATGGAGCTTTTGCTCAGGCCTTGGAGTCAGACAGAGCCAGTTTCAGTCTCAGGTATGCCACTTTACCTCTATGTGACCTTGGGAAAATTAATTATTTTTCCTGACCTCAACTTCCTCATCTATATAATAGAGATAATAACTTCTTCCTAGGGTTGTTCTGAAAATTAAATAAACTGATGTAGGTAGCGTGCCTAACAGGAGGCCTGGGTGCTTCTTCCTCTTACCCAGCCCTTTCTCATTTACAAATGATAGAAGGTCAGAGCCGGGAAAGGTCCCAGAGACCATCTAGTTCCCTCTCCCTTCCCCATCATTTTACAGATGACAGTTTAAGTGATATTGATATTGCATTGTGTTATGTTGTATTATATTTTGTAGGTATAGGAAGCTGCAGTTATTTATTGTTCTTTATAGTTTTGCTGGTCTCTGTTAAATCTAGCAGGGTGCATTAAATATTATAAATGGATCAAGAGCTACTGTGACCTCCAGGCTGAAGCCTTGAAGTCCATATGTTTCTGATAACCCAGGGTTACAAAAAACAACACACTGTTCCCACACCAGGCTTTAATAATTACTGATCCAATTCAATTTAATAATTACTGTTCCAATTCAATCTATCATATAGTTTCCATACTCAGCTTTAGAAAGATTTCAACATTGCTTACTGTCAACATGACTAAAGGGACTAGGAAGGCTAAATTCATTTTGTACACACACCACTTAAAGTAGACAATAAAGACACTTTACAAAGATTTTAAAAAAACAATAGCAATGTGAGGCATTGGTTTGTAAGTAGTATTTGTTTTCCATTTCAGGCCATGAAGATGCTCTGGATGACTTCGGAATATACGAATTTGTTGCTTTTCCAGATGCTTCCGGTGTTCCCAGGGTTGGTTTCATAGTGCCTGATTAGCCAAGAAGCAGACTTCTGCTTCTCCAGAGGTGTTAGCAGTGTTCGTTTAAGCTCCTAGGCAGTGTGGTCAAATGGCTGCAGGACCCCTTGGCAGTATGAATTTACTCTGTAAGGAATGACCTTACAGGCTGGGGAACTGAGGCATCTTCTGTAGCCTTTATTAATCAGGCTAACACAGATAAGGAAGGTATTCTAATTCATAAACAGTTTTACCTGGTAAGCTCGTGAAAAGGGAACTAACTAGCTTGAAGATCAAGAAAACAGAATAAATTGAGGCTCAGGGACACTAGTTTAAGTCTATTGCTGCATCTCTGCAGGGACTGCAACCAGTCACTTTACTGAACTCCCTCTGCTCCTCAGTTTCCCCCTCATTTCTCCCTCACATCTATTAAGGGCATTGCAAAGACAATCGTTCATACTCTTGAAGGTACCCCATCATGCTCTTCAGAAGAAAAGTGCCAAATAATTTCAAGGTATGCAACTATGCATATTTATCATCATCCTAAAGGTGCACAAGGCGGCAGAAAAAGCTTTTGTACAGTTGAAGCCATTTTGCAGTCTGCAAAGAAATGATCTTTTAAAGCAATCAATTTTGTTTAACACACAAAGAGTTGCTCTTAGCTAATCAACTTAATATTTTTAGAGATTTGCATAGAACGAATCCTTCTATCCTCTTGATTCCTGATGCCCCTATGATAGTTCACTTAAGGAAGGACCACAGGCAGATTACTTGCTTCTGGCCATTACATTTCCCGTTTTCAAAAGAACTATTTGCTGTCAGGAAATGGTTTCATAACTTGGTTAAAGCATTCTATCAACGTGTAAGGTCCATCCAGTATATTTCCTGTCCACAGACTTATTTCACAAATGCCATGTGAGAATGGGGAAGGATGGATTGGATTTCATTCTCCCTATGGATGAGTCAAGAGCCCTGGCAACCGCAACTTCACAAATGAAGGACAGAACTGCATTACAAAGGCTTTGCAATGCTCTATTCAGTCTCAGGCCTGATTGGCTCACCCTCATCTTCCATAATCAGAAAAACAAAAATACTTGGTGGATCAATTATTTCCGTTTCTCAATGTAGCAGAAAACACCCCTCAAACGAGAGAGCTGTGGCTTCAAATGGGAGAGCAGGAGGCTGAAGAGCTAACAAGTCCTATAACTGAATTTTTGAAATGAGATGTTCCTCTATTTAAAATAATACAATTTTTACTTCTAAAACTTCATTAGAAAAGAGTGGCATTAATGTAACAAATTGTAAATTTAGTTGTGTGATTAACCAGGATTGAGTTTTACAGTTTTATTGGTCTGACCTCGATTGGTTCAAACTGCTAAAATCCTCAAGAACTTGCAGAATCCCCACTTATTTCTGTCATAAGCAGAATAACTTAATTTGCAGCCATGCCCATCTTCAGAGCTGACAACTCCTGAGGAATCTGCTGAGATTCTCACCTGGCTGTGCCAGGTGCATTGGGGAAGAAGTGGGAAATCAAAACCAACAGCTAAAGGAGGGGAAGGAGGAGGAGGAAAAATAGGGCAGGAGGAGGAGGATCTCTGTGAGAAGCCAGAACCACAGTTAGGCGCAAAGATTAGTGCCCAAATGTCATGGCCTTGGGAAGTGGAGGAAAAATAGTAATAAAACCAAGATTGGCGAATTCAGATTAAGAAGGCAAATAAATAAATTTTTTTTTTAACTTTTTTGAGTTTTAAAAAATTGAAATACTCTGTTTGTGGACAGAAGACTCCTCCTCTATCTACTTGGTACACATTTCACCATCCATTTTGCACCTCTTTTGGGAGTTGAACAGAGGGTAGTGAGCAAGTTTGCTAGTTATTAACAACTCTAATATTGGATTACGTGACTCAGTTAGTGATTATGTTTTTACCATAGCCCCTGAATCCCTCCATACTAAAGAAAATCAAGAGTTGCTCTAAAGTACACACTATAAACTCAAATCTCCTTCACACAAAAATGATAGGACAAATCACATTTCCTAGGGCTGCTCATAAGAGCTTTTTCAAGTGAAATAGAAACAAGTGGTTTCCAGAAAGACATACAACTAAAATGTTCCCTATAACCTAGCAGGTCAAATTGGAATGAGGTCAAGGTCCCCTCAGACTTACCAAGGGCAGAATTTTCTAGGTGGACATGTATAATTATGAAGGGATGAAAGTGGACAGAAGTGTGATGAAAATAGGAAGACTTTGAAATAGAGTAGGGAACCAGACTTTAGCTAAATAATTGCAAAGCAGTGTTTACAGAAAGAAAGAAGTTATAAAATACAAAGAATGGGAGTTAATAAAAACATGAATGGCAGTTTCAATAAAATACATGTTGATTTTTACCAGACAGAAATACACTACTAACTACACTTTTCATATTCATCTACACCTTTAACTTTTAGATCCTATTACTGCATTCAAACCAAAACATTTCCTTTTGTGTATCCTATATTTCTCGGTACCGTCTTCACTAACTTGCAATCTGATGAGGGCTTTGGCTATATACTATTTCTTTCATCCATCTTTCTACAGGTAATTGGCAAATAGCATCAAAAGTGTAACTGAGATATAATGTAAAAGATAATAATATATGCTCTCTGATTCTAAGCTGTCCTGATATCTCTGCTTTTGCTATTTTTTTTCTTTCTATTGTATTTTCTTTGCAGTAATGCCAGCTTTCTTCTTAAATGAAGAAAGAAAGTGATGGCTTTGTCAAGCTATTCCTCTTCTGACCTCATAGTTATGCTGCTGCCATACAAACTACCATAGGGTAAGTGCAGGGAACTGTAGTAAGAAGGAAATGAACGTTCCAGGGAAGATAAACAGTTCTAATTCATTAATCGTCACCACTTCAGTTGTTTTCAACTTATCAGGGTAGTGGAAATACTATTTACTAGTCTTCTGCTAATTTTGATTTTTTAATGTGCCATGTTTTTTTAGATGCTGAGTAGGTCTGTTCCAGCCTCTGATAGTGTATCAGGACAAGACTTGCACAGTACAATTTACGAAGTTATTCAGCACATCCCTGCCCAACAGCAAGACCATCCAGAGTAAGTGTGAGCTGCTTTTGGTGGTGCTGCTAAGGAGAGGCTCAGCTTTCAGCCCCTGCTTTCCCTGGAATGCATTGAAAGGCTCAGAAGAAAAATATTGAAACAGGAAATTATAACTTCTGTACATTTGAACACACTTCAACATCTGAAAATAACTTTGAGAAATAAAGAAGGCCAAGCATACAAATACCGGGGTGTGCGCTGGGGCCAATGGCCTTCAGAGCCCTGAAATCAGTGGCCAGGGTTTTACCTTTCTCCCTTCTCAGAGCATTTTCTCAAGGAATGCACATGGGGATATGGAAGGGATGTCCGACCCAGTTCTCAAGCCATATTGGTTATCTTGGTTTCTCAGTGGCTAGGGTGATATCAGGGTTGTGATGATCTGTCACTAAAAATAGGACCAAGAAAAAAAGCCTCAACCTGTCCACAGGAAGGTCAGCATCAAACAGCCAGCCTCTTATAGAGTCAGAGCAGGTCTACTCCCAATTGAATAGAACCACAGTAAGGACTGGTCTCGGAACTGGAGAGGACAGAGCCTTTGCTGAGGCCAAAGCCGGGAAAGTGGCCAGGACTTCTTAGCTAGTTAACCTCCAGGCTACCACAGCCTCCTTTCCCTGCCACAGAGAAACTACGCCTACAACCTTTTGAAATAATGAAATGAACTTCCCTTTTTTCATGGGCTGGAACTGCCTGCAGGTGTAACTGCCACAAATCATCTCCCATCATTTCTTTATTAGTCATTTATTGACTTTGAAAAGAACATCAATAACCCACACAGGAACTGCCCCTTCGGCAAAAGAAAGTCTAGCAGAGTAATTCGTGCACACCTCTGGATAAACACCAAAAATAACAGTCAGGAGTGAATGAAAACACAGGAAATCATCTTATGGGGAGGAAACCCAGTCCTAGGGGGGCCTATGCTCACTTTCGTCAGCATTAAGGCCTAAGTAGGTGTCAAGAGCACTTTCAGAGGACCCCATCTCGACATTCCTTCTTTTTCCCAGGAGCAAAGGGGATCAGGTAAATTAGGAACAGAACCTGACCCAGGTAGGAACTTCTGATTTGAAAAGAAAAGAAAAGAAGAGTGCTTTAAAGCATTATATTATAACTAGCAGAATTCAAGAGTAGGATATTATTCCGTGACAATAAGGTAGAAAAAAACCAACTTTCTAAAATGATACCTACTTTCTGAAAGAGAAAACTAGGGGATTTTTTTCTTTGTTAAATAGAAGGAATAGCAAGAATTTTGAGAATATGTCTGCTTCCTAATTTTAAGATAAGGTTGTACCCAACTAAAAATTTTATCCTATTTAAGTTCATTTGCTTTTCTATACATCTCTTTTTTTTCTAAATATCTATATCCCCATTAGAATGCAAATAGGCCAAATAAAAATATGAGGTTTACTTTTTACACTTCCAAATAATAAAATAAAGGCTGGTTTCAGATTGTGGGTGTAGCTACAATTACAGAACATAAAATGAAGTGATTAGGTTGCTTTTGTACATTAAAAAAGAAACTACATTGCTTTTCAGACATGAACAAAATCTTTAGAATTTCTTGGGGATATAAAAATTTATTTTAAAAATAAACTTTGAAGTTTGACAATCAAGCAGAAATGCTCCTTTTCAAGTACATAAAGGACTATTCAAAGCTGCTGTCCTGTACACAGCACCTCAGAGGGCTGTCATCCCAGAGGACTCAGCTCAGCCCACGTGACTGCCCATAGCCCATAGGTTTCCCTCTTTTTACCACTTTCTTCCCTGTCTTCTGAACCTCTCTTTGTTCCTTACACATGCCGTTGTCTTTGAGTGACTCTGCTCATTAACCTCCATCCTCTGATTTCTTCCCTCTCTGAATCTGCCTTTCTCTTTCCTTCTCTTTCTGTCAGTCTCTGTTCTCTCTAATAGCCCTTTTAAAATATTCCTCCTCTGTCTCTCTTCTAATTCATCTTAATGTGGAGCTAACATTTTTTAAAGTGTTATTTTTTTAAATTTCTGTGAATACAGATTTATGTTACCCATCGTAAAAATTGTAAAACAAATAAATAGAATATTTTCTTTTTATTTCATCACCAACTGTCTTGCAGATTTTATTTATAATGGATCCAGAAACATTTCCAGGACATTTACTATGTGTCAGAGATAGAGATTAAATAAGACTCAGTCCTTTAAGGGTTTCATAATTTGGTAGATTCTTGTTTGCTTATTGTAACTAAAGACTAGTGGTCCTTAATAGAGTAAATATTCCACAATAGAATAAATTTTGCCTATACACGCAGAGACCATTTTTCTCTCCTGATTGTATTTTCTATGCCCAATTAAATTGAAAGGTCAATTTCATGAATAATGCAGTGTTACAGGTGGTTATGAATTCTCCCAACCCCTACTCCCAAAGTGAATGTGCCAGCTCTAGGGGAAAATCCTAACTTATTGCTTTCTTTATTTACAATTTATTTACAGTCACTTCTGAGGTAGGAAAGACAAACAATTTATTTGGCTTCTAGGCTATTCTAACAGTGTCGTTTTCTTTACTACATAAATCAGTTACCTAATTAGACTGGTGTTTAACAAAATTATAAAGTGGCCTGTCTTCATACTCTAGTACTCAGTCCAATTATTTGTTTCTTGACCTTAAAGCTGCATTTATTTAAATGATGGCTACTGAACTCATTAAGTGCTCTTGGCCCAGTTTGTTTTGAACCTAAGCCTGGGCTGTTAGTATCTTGAAAACAGGACATCCAAGTAAGTAAACCTTTAGTTTCAAAACATTCACATGATTTGAAGCTATGGAAAAAAATAAAAGAATTTAAGGTTCTTCTACCTGTAGACTGGAAAACTATAGACTATTTTACATATCTTGTATATCTCTTCACCAGGTGAGCTTTCCCGGGCAAAGCAGTGCATTGGGATGAAATAACGAAGGAACATTTTCAAGAAAAAACAGTGGAAATGTATATTTATCCAGAATCAGTGAAGAAATCAAGCCCAATACCTCTTATTCATTACTCCTTTTAAATGTAGAATAGAGTCATTTATAAAAACTGGACTGCAGGTTTTCCAGCATATACACACGCATTGTGCCACAGAGGAAAGTGGTGGAAAAATATTCCTCAGTGGACAGTGTTTAGTGTGCTGACTAGGAGGAAGAAAAGGATGGGGCTTTTGAATTAATCTTTCTATATCAAGTTTCGCTAGCAAGCCTAATTAGTTCCAGTCTATACTTTCACTTTCATCAGCATTAACACTATCCTATCTAACCTACAAATACGGTAACTTTATATTTGTTTCATTAAATTCTTATTATTGTTAAGATTGCTATATTTATTTTCTTATTTTGCATCCAAAGTTCCTTCTTGCTATTTGTTCCAAAAATAATAAGGATGGTTGCCACAAAAACAAGACCATGCTGTCTCATAAGTTATCAATCACCAATGGTGTTTTTGAAGAGATTTGTTAAAACACTGAAGGAAATAACTTATTAAATCTTGTTTTTACTTTTGTTCAAATAAATTATTCTGTTTTTGCTTTTATGTGGCCTTGATTCTTCTTCTTCCAGCATAAAAATATTATACAAGTCAGATTGTAGATTTAGTTTTAATCCTTATTTCTCAATGTGCAGAAAAGTGTAGATTATAGAGTACTATTAAAACAAGAATCTTGCTTTCTCATAGCCATTATTTTATACAGAAGAGAAGAAATTGAAAGAATAGCATCTCTTTTTAGTGTTTCAAGTGCGCCACTATATTTATACAGTCCTTCCCATACTTTTATAGAAACAGTGAAAAGTAAAATAAGATTGAGCCCCATGATTCCTTTCTGTCTTCCTTCTCATATATGTTTGCTGGAAAAATCAATCAGTCCTACAAGTATTTTCTTCTGTAGTTAGTAAAAAATATTGTATGATTAGAAAAGGAAATGATACTTGGAAATGCAGAAGACTAACCATAAGACGACTAAAATCACTTGTAATCTTGCTTCTCAGAAATAACCTGTTGTCATTTTCCTAGACTAGTTATGTTTTTTGTTGTTGTTGTTCTTTTTTTTTTTTAATTTTGCTTTTGGAGATTAGTTATGTTTTATGTTTATTCATGCTCCTTCCAATACCAGAAAGGATTTATAGTGGCTCATATAAACACATAAATATGTAAAAAATATATATCAAAAAAAGAAGTTGATAAGGAAAACAGGATGAAGGAACAATGAAGACAAGGTGAAAGCAGAGAAGTCAATAATCACTGTGATGAGTTCCCCTTCATCTGTGAGTATTGTTTTATACCACTGAGATGGCACAGCATATCCAGGTATAAGTCTCAAGAGGGACTTCTAAGCTGAATGCAATTTGTTGTTGTTAGAGCCAAAGACGAGTTACACTTCTATTGCAGGGCCAGGAGAGAACAGGTCATAGTTGGCAGTCACCCACCCACCTCATATCCATTGACCTCTCTCTGCCCTTCCTTAATCTTATGTGTCCCCTTGTTCCTGGGGGCTATTCTCTTTGCTGACGCATCTTTTATTTGGAGGGCAGATGCTAATTATAAGGAGCTAGGGCTACATCTCTGTATTGCTTTCCAAGACCCAACCCTGAAACACTTTAGGTCACAGACAATCTTAAATAACCATTTCCTGAAAAAGTAATAATACATCCTTATGGTCCATGAATCAAAACCCTAATAAAAGATAATTATTTTTATTAGTTTAGGGGTTCGAGTTTTGTTTTGGCTGTTTCTGTTTATCTCTCCGAGTTTCTTTCTGCAAACCAAAGAAAGCGCAAATGTATATTCTTATTTTTTTCAAACATATTTTTCAATCACTTGTAATTCTTCTCATTATGTGTATGTGTCTCATACACATAAAAATACTTGGACTCTCTTCGGACACGGTTCCACTCAAAGTAGCAAGGAACTGCTGAAGGGAGAAATGTGAAAGGATCTAGAATCCAATTAACTTTTACTGTCATTGGTGTGTAACATCACATGAGTCACTGCTTTTTTAGTAAATGGGGATGAAAATCTCATAAATTAATCAAGGTTCCAAGGGAAGTGATGAACCAAAACCCAGATGTTCACCTAATTAACAAATTAATTTTTAAAAATGTTCCCAAAATTCTTTCTTTATTACTGAATATAAGCTATTGGTAAATATTTTTAACTTTATATTACTGATTCTAACTTAGAATAGAACCATATTCCTAGTGCTTATTATTTTTAAAGAATATAGCCTACTGATAGACTCGTAAGCAAAAACTTAAAATGCAAAACATAGCTTACTTTGATTTCCTGACATTTGTACACTTCCATGTTAATAGGACAATTTCAGTTGAAGTAAACAGCACATGTACACTCAAAGAAGGAGGTCCTTACACTCCCTCAGTTCTAAAAGATGACAGATCTTACAAAGTTTTGTTAAAATAATAAAATTGAGTGATAACACAGTACGTGGCAAATAGATAGATATTTTACTATATTTTATTAAAATTTTAATTTATTTCTAGAAAATTTTCTTCTTCTTCCATACTGCTAGGCATCCCTGTATATTCCCCTGTCATTCATATATATATATTTATATATATATAATGAAAGGTTTCTTTTTCAGAGACACAGAAATCAGACATGGCACGTACATTTAACAGGGTTATTCTCTTCCTTCTCATCCCCCAGATACATTCTATATTGTGACTACCTGTGTTAACCCTGAAGTCAATAAACACTTTCACAAACATTACTTTCTTTGATCTTCACAAGAACTCTATGAGCTAGAACAAGCATGCCCACCTTACAGACAAAGAGTCCAAAACTCTGAGTCTTAAATGAGTTTCCCAGTGTTACAAACCAGTATATGGCAGAGCTGATCCTGGAACTGCACCTTCTGGCTCCAAGTCCGGAGGCTATCGCGATGCACCATGTGATCTCTCTGGAGCATTCTAGACTGGAGTGCACACCAATTTGTCTTCTGTTAGCCTTACCTTGTGAATTTAATTAGTTTCAAATACATTTGACCCTTGCCAAGCATTTTATTCACTTGTGTGTTTATTTGTTTGTCTCTGACAACTTTCTCATTTGAATATGTTTCTTGGGAAGATAACAGCTCAATTGCTTTCTATAGAGCACAGCATAAACTGAGAGATTGCTTCTTCCCTGTGTTTTCCACACCTGTGAAACTCATCAGCAGGATCCACTTTAGGTTTCCAACAGAGACTTTTGAAACCTCTGGGCAATCAGGTCCTTAAGTTCTAGGTAAACCAGTTGTCACAGCAGATGGGTCCTCCGAAACTCTCGTAAAAACCAGTTCTCCTAAGCATTCCCTAGGGCATCCATCCCAGCACATGCACTTTAGTATGCAGACAGTAAATAATTTATTTTATTGTACTGAATTGAATTATTTGACCTCTGTACTTTTAAATAAAGACACCATCTACAGAAGGCAAACAAATTACTGTGTTTCCAATAGCCAAGTCCCTTTGAGATTGACTCTCAGGGGTACTTGATAACTTTGGGAACTCTTTTTGCTGAGACCTTGTGAAAAAAATTTTGAGTTTGAATGCAGAAACCACATGTTTATTAATAATCTGATTAACTTAAAACACCAAGCCAGTTTGTTATAAAGTGCTCCTCATCCAAGAATTTGGACAAAACCATCACTCGAAAGTGAATTCAGAAAAAACAATTTACAAGGCAAATACTGACAACAGATATGAGCAGGCACTACCAAAAATGCTATTTTTTCTTTCATTAAATTATGTCATTTTCTAAACAGATGAAGATAAATCACCTTAACATAATATCTTTTTGTATAAATACCCATAAATAAAAAATGTCTCTAGATAGTCTAAAGAGCTGTAAACATTAATACCTATAACAGAAGTTTAATGTCTATTTTAGAAAAAAAAAGAGCGCTAAAATTCTCTTCCGTTGAAAGTCATTTATTTCTCTGGTACAAGGGAGCAAGGTCACTACTACATCAACCTATTTTCTACAACAATGTAAATAACAATGTTTACACATCTTAAATTTGATAGGTCACAGAAGTTAGAATGCTATTATTTTTTGATCTAACAGAAAAATAAATAAAAATTAAATATTTTAATCCAACATTTGTTATTGGCAAATCAGTAGTGTCAACTTTACATATCAAGGACAGCATCATCTGGTTTTTAAAAAATCCTCACTATGTCACAGTATTTGAGTTTAAAATATTTAAAATAGTAAGCATTTCCCTTTTTGCTTAAAAATACAAAACAATCACCATCAAGCTGCTATTGTAACACATTTTTAGCCGAGGTAAAGTGACCATTTATTTGATCCATGGCACAAGTTATAAATATACCACTTTTCTGTCAGACTAAAACCTTATAAGATTTCACATTTATAAGCTACAATATACACTGACTAAGCTGTCAGCCACTCACAGTTTTTTTAGAAAAAGATCTACATTTGTCCTGATAGTGTCAAAATATTACACCATCATTTGTAGGAAGGAAAGAAGGAAGGAAGGAAGGAAGGAAGGAAGGAAGGAAGGAAGGAAGGAAGGAAGGAAGGAAGGAAGGAAGGAAGGAGGGAGGGAGGGAAGAAAAGAAAGGAAAAGGCAGGGAGAAAGCAAGAAAGAAAGGAGGGAGGGAGGGAGGAAGAGGCACACTCATACTGTAACGTTATTAGGAAAATAGCAAATAAATTATATAAAGATAAAAACACTTCAAAGGTACGTGGGTTTCATTGTTTGTGTTTTAATAGTCTATAAAGTGCAGAGAAATCATAAGTAAAGGGAAAAACTACTCCCTATAACAATAGTTTAATTACAGCAGCATTTGCATAGCAATACTTAGAGGAAGTTGGACACTTCAGGTTCCCTCAAGAAGAAAGGATGGAAGAGGAACTTTTGATCAGATTTTTTTATTTTTTATTTTTTTATTTTTGCCATAATTCTGCTTTCTTCAAGAATGGTTACGAATGCTAAATCTCCATTAATTGTATTTCTTCAACAGTGAACAGGTCTATCTGGTATCACTACAAGAGTCAGTATCTGAGTAAGTTCTTCGGTGGCGCTGGGATAATCCGGTGAAGTGTGGCTCGTGGTTCTTTCAGAGTGGCTACTCCTCTCTGGACTGCAAGAACAGGGATGACCGACAGAACGTTTCATCATTTGAACAGGAGAAGGTGACACGGGAGAAACTAAGGGATCCAGACGGAGCAGTTGAAAGATCTCAGGCTTAAACTTGGCATTCGCCATCTTCACACATTCCTCAAATGTTGTGATGAACGAATTACAGGGGACACTAAGCAGAGGCTTCATTCGTGTTTCAACGCTGGAAGATGAATGACTCTCATAATGGTGAACAAATTCTTGGATCGTATGAACTTGCTGCATTACGAGGTCACAGTAGAGCAGGAGTCCAGACATTGGGTTTTTCAGAGAGACACTGGTTTCACTTATTTCTTTTTCTTTTTTAGTCCTAGTGTCAGTCACACAGGCTTTGGAGCCCCCCAGAGCAACCACCCACGTCTGTCTTAGCCGCATTCACCGCTTTTATGTAGAAATGCTGCTCTCCTGGAATGAGTAATTCCATTCTTGTGTTTGCTGAATGGTCTTTAATTTCACAAACTTCCATCTTCATACTTCCTTTGCTCCCTTTGCAAACAACGTCCTGTGAATCAGAGCAGGGCAGGATCCCATTATCCGAAACAAGCCAGCGAGGCTGCCAACCCGTGGATAGTTGGTCCACTTGATGCAGAAGCCCGGCCTTGCTTCAGGCCGGGCGCGGCGTATCCTCCTGCCCGGGGGTCCACCAAGCTGCCCGCACGGAGCGCCCTGGGGATGCGGCGGCCCTTAGAGGCCGGGTCGGCGGACGCCGCGCGGAGCTCGGGGCCTGCGAGGTGCGGGTCAGGCATCTCCCCGCAAGCCTTGGCGGTGACTGCAACGCGGCGGACGACGGCCTCCAGCTGGCTGGTCCGCAGCCGGGCTACGCCCTTGCGCTCCCCCCTCCTTGTCCCTTGTGAAAACTTTTTATCCTTTAGAAAGCAGAGCCTTGCGAGTAGGATATCTATAAAAATTTTAACTTCATTAATTGCAAAATAACCGAGTATTCGTGACCCACAGATCGCGTGCTATTACCCACTCTACAGGTGGGGAAACTGAGACTCAGATCTTCAGGGCCTCAGTTTCCCCTTCAGAACATGAGGAGGGTTGGACTTGACCTCTGCCCTGCTTCGATTTATCCAGCAGTGACACTATGATGATGTCCTGGCCTCTCCAAGCAGAATCAGGTGCTGCTCTTACTGTGCTTGCACTGCACATTTATGGAAGCAATTGCCATACTACTGTAATTATACTGTAAGCCAAGCATAAAAAAAAAATTATAATACTGTGCTCTAAATGCAAAGTAGAAGTGTACAAAAGGTTAAATGGCAGCACAGAGGAAGAAGTGGTTAGTTCCATTTGTGGGCCTTCAGAAATGTCTCCTGCAGCATGTAGAGTTTTGAAGAATTGAGAGGAATTCACTATCTGTGGAAGGAAGGGCATTCCAGCAGGGAATATTCATTAAGATATGGGAGGAGGAGCAAGTAAGAGACGTGGACAAGCAAAACAATGGACATGTGGAATATCCAGGAGGGGATATTTAGTAAAATTATACAAACACGCCAGTGCTTGGGAAATAAATCTGGTTAGAAATTTCAGATCTTATGTTTAACAAGTATTTTTTAACTCTCATCCATGTGCCAGAGATACAGAGAAGAAACAAACATGACCCAGACTTTATCTTATAAGAGTTTTCAGAGTAGTCATGGAAAGAGGCACACATAGTTAATAATATTAATAATATTAGCACAAAATAATACAACAAATACACTTACTATCAAAGAACACAGAGCATGCTGTGGAAGCTTAGATGAGGGCATCAAATTGAGTCAAGAGGGGTCAGAGTAGGCTTCCTGGAGGAAGTTGAGCTGAACCTCTGTTTTAGTTTGTCAAAGGGCTGCTGATGCAAAATACCAGAAAACATGTTGGTTTTTAATAAAGGGGATTTATGTGGTGTAAAAGCTTACAGTTTCAAGGCTGTGAAAAGTCCAAACTAAGGCACCATAAGAGGTGCTTTCTCATCAAAGTCAGCTACTGTTAATTCAATTGTCTGGTACATGGTATGCATGATTGTTTTGTTAACTCATAACTTCTCAGGAAAAAAAAAGTACAACTTACAACGGGTTCACACCCCCAGAAATGGATTAAATTTAAGAATATGTCTTACTGGGATACATATAGCTTCAAAGCACCACGGATGTATTCTCTAACAGCAACTAGTAAACGATTATATAAGACAGAGCTGGAAGTAGAGATATAATTTGGGATGACATTCCCATTATTATGTTGAGGATGAAGCTCTGGATGGGCTGTATGAGGGCAGCAGGTATATATAGTTTAAAGATAAAACTTTGTAGGGACTCAGTGATTGGATAATGGAGAATAGAGGGGAAAACCATGAATAGCTCTTACATTTCTGTCTTGAGTGCCTGATGATGCCATCACCCAAGATGGGAAATGTATATGGAAGAGTAGTGTTTAGAAAGAGGGAAATGATGATCCAGGGATGGTCAGGATCAGAATTAGTTTAGGAAACCAAAAAGAAATGCCTGATATGCAAATATATAACCAGGATGGGAACGCTGAGGAGAGGTCTGGGTGGAAGAATAAATTTGAGCCATGTAACATTTAGAATGCCTTTGGCAGCAAGTAATGGAAAGCTGTTAAAATGGACTTAAAGGATAATTTATTATGTTAGTGACAGGAAGTTCAAAGGCAAGGTAGACTCCAGTATTGGTTAATTCAATAACTCAACAATGTCATCAAGAACCCAAATTCTTTTCATCTCTCTACTCTTCCTCATGGTGACAGGATGGCTGCAGTGATTCCACAAGTTATATCCAGAAACTACAAAATCCAGAAGATGGAAAAATATTTTCCTGTGTTATTTTCTTGGGTGTAAGGAAACCTTTCCCAGCAGCCTCCCAGCAGAATTCTGATGTTTCCTTGGCCAGAACAAGTTACAATGTCCTTTGCTGAAGAAATTACTGGCAAAAGGAATGGGATTATCTTGACTGACACACTATTCAGAATTTACTCCATCCCCTGGAGATGGAGATGAAATCAACTCTCCCCTCCAAAAACACTTGGCTGAGTGAAGGAGCAGGGACAATCTGAATAATATTGGAGTTTGTATGGAAATGAGTAACAGGGGAAAATGGATGTAAAAGGATGAGATTGAAAGCACATAAAGAGGGAAACACCCTTAGAAATACCAATTCCTGGAAATTAAAAAGAAGCCAAAGGAGGTTATGAAGCAGTAGTGGAAACAAGAGTAAAACTTGGAAAGAAACTTTAAAGATGACCTGGGCATACCTTAAAAAGAGAGTGACAGGGACAAATTGAAAAGGCATTTTATCATTGTGTATCCCTAAATATCTAAGAAAGAGAATTGCCCTATATATTCTGGTGCCCTGGACAAGGAAGTTCCTATGTTTACAGTGACCAACCAAAATTGCATTTTCTTAGACATTTTTAGTGAAATTTAGCCAATTTAGTGAAATTTTATTAGTTTAGTATCTATTTAATATATAATTAAATGGCATTTCATGTTTTAACTTTATGAATTTGCATATTAAGAAATTTACCAAGTGGGAGTCCTTATTTTTAGTTTCCAACCCATAGAGGTGGAAACTGACCTGCCAAGAAATCATAATTGAATTTATTTTTATTTTATTTTTTATGGGTAAAAATCAAAATTCTCACAATACATACAAACATTTGCAAAATGATATATAAATATATATGCATATATGTGTCATAATTGAATTTAGTAGACAATTACATCTGCTTGATTCTTTATCCCACAAACAACCTCTAACCTTGATTTAGTTTCCCAAAGAAATGGCCAGCACACACTTAAAACATATTTATTTCAAATCTTCCACTCTCAAAAGTGTCCCAATTAGGACAATATCTTCTATCGTGACTATGTGGAAAGCTCTCATATGCCTCCTTGTCCATCTTGAAAATCCCTATTTACTTTTCAAGATTATCAGTGCCAAAATCACCTCTGTTGTGAAGCCTTTCCAGAAGTGCCTGAGACTCTTAGGTGGCCCTTTAGTGCTACCTACAAAATTCTGTGGGTCTCTTGATCATGTGTATATTTTCCCCTATCAGACAATAGAGGAAATGATTTTAAATAATAGCATTTAGCATCTAGGTTACAAACCTAGAAATATTAGCAAAATAGTAATGTATACATAGATGCAAAACCAGACACTGCTTTTCATGTCCATTCCTCATTGTCTAATCTATAGTATGAGGGGTAGGACCAAACAAGCTCCCGGATTCTTTTAAGTTCCATAGCCTATGAGTTTATTAAGTTACTTTAAAAATCTACTATATCTTCTTAGCAGTCAGATATTGTAAGATCCAAATCTTTTAACCAAGTTGCTACCTTTGTTTAAACAACTGAACCGGGAGCTAGACATAAAAGGTTTGTTTCCATATCATTTGTATCCACATCATTTCTATATAATGCTACTTAGTATAAAGTACCATCAAGTAATTATCTACACAGTATAATAGTTGTCAAAAAACCTATTATATCAGTAAAATATGCTAAAATTTCCCAATAGTTTTTTTGGACTTTCTCTTTTTCAAATTATCTGTTTAAAGGAAGAGAAAAAGAAACCAGCATAAATGCCTATCAACAGGGGACTAGTTAAATAGTAGTTAAATAGAATTAGGATACTGTAGCTATTAAAAAGAAAGATAAATCTAAATGAACTAACAAGGGTAAAGTTCTGCATATATTATTAGCTGAGAAAAATAAGTCACAGGTCTGTTTTATGGCATGATTCTATATGTGGATAAAAATGTATTTCTTTATATATATAAAATATATGGAAGGAAACATACTAAACTGTGTTCAACCTCTCAAAGAGTAAAGGAATAGTGGAGTGAGGTATTTAATTTTTTTTTCTTTTTTTTTTTCACATAAATTTGTATGGTTTGATTTATATTTTTATAATAATAAAAGACAAAAAAATTAAACATCCAGAGAACCTAATATTCTAAATCACACATCTTGATTGAAATTCCATTTGTTCAACATAATTCTGTAATAATTCAGGTATGCCATTTATCTATTCCCCTTCATCACCCTCTTCTTCTTTTCTCCATTTAACTTGTTCCTTTCCTCCTCATTTTCCTTCTCTTTTTTTCTAATTTCATTTCTCTTTGTTGTCTACCATATCCTCCTGCCTTTCACTTCCTTTCTCCCTGCCTCCAAGCTGAATTCTGGAAAGGTAAAAATCTGAGAATGTGAACAGGTGACATTTGTGCTGGGTGGTGGCTCTGGACATGGCCCAGGGCTCCCCAAATAGAGGACGTGACACAGCATGGTTCTGGCCACTTGGGAGGCACTGCAGCCAACATGGAAGGGCACCAATTCAGAGACCAGCAATCAAGATGTTTAAAGCAAAATTATATCACTGAAGCCCAGAAATGTCTTTCTTCATCAAAATGTGTAGAAATTTGGCTCCAGTGTCACGGCCATTTCTCCTGTGGGCTTTAGAAGAAGGGTAAAGTTGGGATAAAGGAGCAGCCATCACAAAGAGAGGGCTGGGCTGGTGTTACCATGACAACTGCTGGGTTAGTCAGAAGAGTTAGTGAAAGATAAAGTATTTGGGGTCTTGATTCTTATGGCTAAAAATCTATGACATATAGCCTCATTGAATTGGAACACAAAAGACTGACCTGGAGCAGAGGCTTTTCATGGATTTGTTTAATTTATTGATGCAATTTATTGTGCAATTTATGTCAAACTCTGCCAGGTCCTTGAAATAAATTCTCCCTCAACCCTCAGAATAATTATATGAAACATTTCTCCCTGTTTTATATATTAAGAAACAAAGCCTAACTCCAAGTAGTTAGAAACTTCTCCAATGTCATCAGCTAATAAATAAATGTTTGTGTCACTCTCAGATCCCTCCCAGACAAATACAGCAAGGATTGTATGTTTACCTACAACACTGTCAGCTAAAGCCTCCAAGCTTTCTGGATCTAAACAGTTACAGAATATCAACTATTCAATTTGTTCAGTGCTCAGATGGTTTCTAATTTACATAAGGAAACTAGAAAAAAAAAAGGAGAATTAAAAAAAAACTCAATAAGCTAGAATCGAAAGGAGTATTTCACTTACAATGTATATAATATACATACATATAAATGTGTTTATAAATAAATGGAAATGTCTATATACATATTTATATATACTCAGGCAGTGTTTCCATTGCAGTGACACAGACTGCAAACTTCTTTATTTGCAGAGCCATAAATACGAGGTGTTATTCTTTACAATTTCTAGAATTGAGTACCCAGAATTTCAATTCACAACTCTCCCAATACCAAGCTGCTCCCAGAAAGTTATCAATGAGATCTTTATTGATATAGCGATAGGAAGGCCCAGATGAAGGAGCTGCGTATGTGTGTAAGTGTGTGAATTTCATGTGTCTCTGAAAGGACTCTGAAGAAGTGAGTGGTGTTTAAACTAGTGTAAACCAGTTTTAATGGGTAGACTCACTTCTTGTGTCCTCTGCATCTAATGCATTTTTATTCTGAGTTGCAATTAGTAATGATTAGTATTTCATAATATATCTTTGAAAAAGCACGAATATGATTGCTTCCCATGACATTCCTCTGCCCTTCCTATCTCCCAACCATAACATAAGGGATGGTTGAAAACATTTTCTACTGACACTTCTGAAGGAGGCTACAGAAGGAAAACCAACTCCCAGATTTTCATTTCAAGCTAAGTCAGGGCAAGTAATATTTACTGTGTTTCACCCATACCAGGAATCATTTGGTCTTCTGAGGAAAGCAGGCACCCCTGCAGTCAGCTCTCCCTCTCTCCTAATGCCTGTTTGCCTCTCAGTCACTGGCCTATTGATGTCTAGAAGCATGGGGTAAGAAGCCACATGAATGGCAAGAGTGGTTGAATAAGTCCCACTGGCAGGCAAACGTGGCTAGAGGGAATATGCAAATCCCCTCTACCAGGACATGTAAGTTTCACACTTATATTTTTTGTTTAAAAGACAATTTCCAGGACCTGGCTCCAGCACCTGTGCACAGCAGCTGGCTGGCAGCTCCTGGCAGCCGTTCCTGCAGGGCGGGAGGCCAGGGGAGCGATGGCTGAGGGGCCAGCCCAGCAGCCCCAGTCGCTCATCTGGCTCCCGCCACTCCCTCCCAGCCCCGCCATCACAGGGTCCAGCTGCAGCTGAGCCATCTTGAGCCACCATCTCACTGCTGCCTGCAATGCAGGGCCTGCTCATTTCTCAGATATAGGAGAAAGAAAGCCACAGAAACAAGAAGCTGAGAACAGGGAAGCCTGAGGGGGAGGGGAGAGGCCAACAGATGCTGCCATGTGCCTTGCCATGTGACAGAGGAGTCCAGGATTGGCCACAGCCAGTCTTCAGGGAGAAAGCATTGCCTGATGATGCCTTGATTTGGACATTTTCACAGCTGCAGAATTGGAAAGGTGAACATGGGAGACCTTACCCCCTCACTGAAGAAGACCATGATGATTCAGCTTACAGGGAGAATGGTTTCAATATTTTTGTCAGCAACAATATTGCTTTAGAGAGGCTGTCAGATATTCGCCATGCTAACTGTAGGTACAAGATGGACCTGGAAAAGCTGCCAAACACCAGCATTGTTATCCCGTTTCATAATGAAAGTTGGACTTCACTCCTGCGGACCATACACAGTATAATTAACCAAACCCCAGAGAGTCTGATAGCAGAAATCATTCTAGTAGATGACTTAAGTGATACAGAATTTCAAGGGACATTCCAATTACACTGTGAAGAAAAATCAGGAATTGAAAATAAATGAAATTTTAGAGCCTCAATTTCTCTTAAGGAAGGGGTACAAAACTTCTCTCATAAATAATTACAATAAAGGAAGAAAAGCATCACTCTGGCTGCAAGTTTTTCTTGCAGAAAAAAATATGTGAATAATGGAGGGATTTGTAAAACACTTGTGTTTTCAGCTCTTGAAGGTACAAAAGAACATACTGAAAAGAGTCCTGCCTCTAGTGTCAAATTACATGAATTTGAATCTCTACTTTATCACTTTTTAGCTTTGTGACATAGATGACAATTATGACAAATGACAATGACAAATCTACATGTACAAACATGAAACAGATAACAAAAATTTGTAGATCTACTTCAATAAATCTGCTTCAAATAGATCATTGTTCAATATTTAACATTTTTGTATCGTGAAAATAAAATTGAAAATGTATTTCCAAAAGATAAAAATTAAAGAAATTTTCATATGAAAAAAAATGCAAGGAGCACAACCTCTCTTCACCTCTGTTTTCTCATGTTGCAAATGAGAATAATTATACTTCAGTTCCACAGAAGGTGATTATGATGATTCTATAATAGAACAGGTAAAGTGTCCAGCCCCTGAGAGAAAAAACTTGAGAAAAGTGAGATCAAGATAAGTGCTTCTAGGAAGTGAGGGACCCTTGACATATCTGTCCCTAGGTTGTCAAAGATACCCTCCCTGTTTCTTTCTGATCTGTCCCTCAGTCTTCTCTGGAGCCCGTGCTTTGCTATTCTCATGCCTAATTTGCCATTAAACAAAAAAGAGAGATAACAGGAAAACTGGAACAACTCTTAATAGGGGATTATTATCAAGTTTCATGTTTGGGGAATATCATAGGTGCTCATTAAAGACTCATTGAAGAATGAAGCTTAGTGTCTTTTTAAAAATCCCATCTTTAGCTTAATTGAATATCCTTAATATGTTAAAAACCGTATATTGCTACCAAATGTAAGCTATGGACCACAGTTAGTAGTAATAGTCTGATGTTTTTTCATAATCTGTAACAAATGTTCCATAACAATGTAAGGTGTTGGTGAAGGGGTGATGTATGGGAATTCTTCATGTTATACATGATTGTTTTGTAAGCAAATAACTTCTCTAGTTAAAAAAAAAAAAAACGTATATTGCATGCAAAAATGTTTATTGGGTACAAAGATGACATATATTTTGTCTATAAGATGTCCCTGTGACAGCCCCATCACTGAATCTCTTATACTCAATAAAATATGATAAAGGAAAAAAAAACAGACAATTTCCACACTGAAAACCTACAAAAAAAAAAAATCATCATACAATTAAGTAATGAAGTGTTACATAAATTAATACTCACAATGTTACAGTGATAATCTTTGTGATCAGGTAATTCAGGTATTCTTTACCTTTCCGACTCATGGTCTGTATTTTCCTGCTTGGGAAAAAAAAAAAAAGTTATAGAAGCAGAAGAATGAAAGGTGGCAAGGTTCAGTGTAATACAATTGGTATTTAAAGGAATAGTTTGCAAATGGCATGATAAACTATAATCCACAGCCTAGAGAAAAGATAAATACAAATAGGCTTACATTATTACAAAGTCCCAAGTACAACACACCATTAAGACTAGAATGTATGGCCAAGGTGATTTATAGAAAATTTTAAGAGCAGAAAGGATTATTTTCTAGATTTGTTTATAGCTTGTCTGCTATAAAGAAGGGTGGCTGGCACCTATTCAAGATCCCTTCCAACCACCTAGGATTCTGAGAGTGGTTGCATCCCCATTCCTTAATCCTTTAGTGCCACCTATGGTCCCAAATTAGAAAGTGTTCTTTAAACCATAAAAAATAGATATGATGAACAGTCTCTAGGCTTAAAAATTAGCATATTTATCACTCAATTATATTTTGACTTTTGGGTTTGATTAAATTAACCCAATATCTTTCTGGAGGGCAATATGTATTATGAGATTTAAAAATCTTTAGACCAACAATTCCATGTCTAGAAAATGAGAGACAAAGATTTACGTATAAGAATATAACAGTATTATTTAAAATAACAATGTGCAAATGATAATAATACATCCATATGCTGGAATATGACGCAACCATTTTCTTTTCTTTTTTTTTTTAAGTTTATTTATTTACTTTATCCATTTTAAATCCCCCCTTCCCCATTTGCTGTTTTGTGTCCATTCGCTGGGCAACTCTCTGTGTCTGTTTCCTGCCATCTCTTCTCATCCTCCTCCTCCAGTCTTCACCAGGATTCGATCCTGGAGACCTCTGATGTAGGAACCTGCGTCACCTCGGTTCCTGGTTTTTGGAGCTTTCAGAGTATCTCATCTTGTCTCTTCCCTGCGTCTCTCTCCTGTTACATCATCATCTTGCTGCATGGCTCCCGGAGCCTGGCAGCTCACCGGAACACAGAGCCTTCTATATATTTTTTTTATTTTACCGGGAGGTCCTGGGGATTGAACCCAGGTCCCTCCATATGGCAGATGGACACCAACCATTTGAGCCATATCGACACCCTGCCATTTTCTTTTAATGTGGCAAAAGAAAGAAAATCACCTTCAGTTGTAATCTCCTTGTTTTTTTCCTTATTGGAAGATTTTAGGTCTTTTATAAACTGCCAAACTAAGTCAACTCTTAAAAATTGAGATTTTCTTTCCTTGACAAGCAAGTATGACTTACAGGATAATGAGGCTATAGATGGGCATAGACTTATGATAAAGACCAAAAAGCTGATCTGGAACAAGTCAGGAACACATTGACAGAAATCTTAGAGACACCAGCAACAACACAACAGGAAATAAATCACGTGAAAGACATGGTGAGCCGTGAACTTATAGATTCCAGAACTCCAGAAGAAATGAAAAAAATAGCCAATTTATGATTGAAGATACTCATTTGCTTCTTGAGAAGAAGAAAATCCAGAGGGATCGTCAGACATTGGAACAAATTGGACATGTGTCATCCAAAGATAAATACCAAGACATTCTCAATGAGATCGCCAAGGATATTAGAAATCTAAGAATCTATCGTAAACTTTGAAAAGCCAAATTGGTAAAACTTCAGCAGACTCTGAATGTAGTTAACAAGAAGGCAGCATTTTATGAGGAACAAATTAATTATTATGACACCTACATAAAGATTTGTTTAGATGTGTTTCTTTTACAGAGAAAAAATTCTCAGAGGTCAATTAAAGTAGATGGAAAGGAAGAACCCCAAGGGCCAAAGACAGTGAAGCCTGTGAGGTACGCCACAGGAAAACTGCATGAGAAGATCTTCAGTCAAACCAGCTTAAAAGTATTACATTTGATATCATATCTACTGAAGATGTGGGCATCTTTGACGTGAGATAGAAATTCCTGGATGTTGAAATGGAAAAGGTGCAGATCAGTATTCAGGATTTAGTTTAAATGCAATATGAAGGAGTAGTTGTAAAGAATATGTTTGATAAGGTTATATACCTTATTAAATACCTATTGAATAAGAAATTCTATGGAAAATGAAGTGCCTGAAGGAATTTCATATATTCTGTATCACCTGAATTGGGAAATGCATTTATTTAGTATTATGTTTTAAACATGATTGAAATCAGTGCTTATAAATGGGTGTTTTTTTAAACATCAAAACTGTTCTGAAGAATGTACCCATGTGCATTTTTGATAATTTGACACTACAATAGAATGATACACAAAATGAATTAATGTAAACACTTACACATTATATTGTAGTATAGGTACTCAGATTTAAAACTTTTGCCATTCTGTGACCTGTTTTGCTTTTAAAGTAGGAAAAAAATAATTTAGCTGACTAGGGATGAATGTGAAAACCTATTTTCCTATGAAAAAAATTTAAATGTCCCATTTGAATAATGTAATTTTTCATAGATTTTAAATCTATAGAGACATGGAAACTTAATTATTTGTAATAAATTCTTAAGTGGAATTAATTCTTACTTAATTCTAAACCCTGTCTTCTGGGAGTTGTCAGTTTTAAAGAGAACTTTTGTGCAACTCAAAATGAAGTTTTTATAAGCAATTAAAAGTGACAATATAATACTTTCTGTATAAAAGTACATACTTTATGTGATTTATTCCTACTAAATCCAAGTGCGCTACTGCATATGTAAGGACTCTTGTAGTGAGACTCTTTAAATGACTAAAGGTTTATCAATCGCAATGAATGTGCCACATTCATTGATGTTGTTTATGTGGGTGAGTGTGGGAAGTGTGGGGAGCAGGGCATATGAAAATCCCTATAATTTTTGTGTAACATTTGTGTAATCTAAGTATCTTCAAAAACATATATATATATATATTTTAAAGATGTGAAGAAAAAAATAGTAAATAAATAAGTGACTAAGGAACAATGTAGACAGCCATCATAGGCCGCTGCCTCCATCTCTCACAATTCATTTGAATACTTCCATTGTGCCTCTCAATTTTTTTTGTAATGCAATAAAATTAATATCTAGATGGTTTTTAAATGTATTTGTTGGAAATTGTTTTAGGTAAAATAAATGTTGTTTAATTACATTAAAATATATATAAACTGTCAAAAACCTAGAGCTATATAACTCTACAGTGTGCAATAGCACACCAAAAATAATATAATCCATAACCCACAAAACTAAACAGCTATGTGCCTAGAAAGTAGAATTTACAAATACGCCAGAAAAGATTAAGTTGTATTTTGTATAAGCACCAGTCCAAATAAATGAGCTAAAGACCCCGCTTTACAAAGAAAACAGAACTCACCAGATTGAAACTCCTTTATCTTATAAATAAAACATACACACCTCCCTCATGCTTCCATCCATGGAAAGGGCCATTAATCTCACCATCTATGCTTTGGGTTCCACCTCTGTTACCTACTCAAGAATGTTACACTATCCATTATCCCTTTCTTTTTTGTATATTCAATCTATCCTCTCATCAAAAGTTTCTCACCAGCTTTAAACATGCATACTCAAGTGTCTGTCATTAAAAAAATATATAGAATGCCTCACTCAAACCCATATAACACCTCTTCACTTCTAGCAAATGATAGTCCTATCTCTATTTTTCACTTCACAGACAATTTTCTTAATTTTCTGTATTTGTCACCACAATTTTCACACCTCAAACCCACTCTTCCACTCTGGCATATGTTTCTATCATTCCATCAAAACTGCTCTCAGTAAAGTCACTAATGACCTCCATGTTGTTAAATTCATGGATTTTGTTTCAGTCTTCACCATATAATCAGTGCTCTACGTTCTATAAATGGCCTCACCACTCATTTAGTTGTACAAACCAAACCCTAAAAGTCATCCTTGATGACTACATCTCCTTCACTGTGCATATTTAATTAAATGGTATCTCATTGTGGTTTTGGTTTGCATTTCTATAATAGCTAATAATATTGAGTATCTTTTCATGTGCTTATTGGTCCTTTGCATATCATATTTGGAGAAATGTCTCTTCAAATCTTTTGCACATTTTAAAATTGGATTAATTGTCTTTTTATTAAGTTGTAGGATTTCTTTACATATTCTGGAAATTAAACCTAACTGGATAAGTGGTTTAGAAATATTTTCTCCCGTTCTGTAGGTTGTCTTTTTACTTTAATGATGAAGTCCTTTGATGTGCAAAAGTTTTTTTTTATTTTGATGAAGTCCCATTTTCTTTTCCTTTTGTTGCTCATGCTGTTGGTATCAAGTTTAAGAAACCATTGCTTGACACAAGGTCTTGAAGATGCTTCCTTATGTTTTCTTCTAGGAATTTTATAGTTTTGGTTCTTATATTTAGATGTTTGATCCATTTTGAATTGATTTTTATATACAGTGTGAGGTAGGGGTCTGCTTTCATTCTTTTGCATATGGATATCCAGTTTTCACAGTATCATTTGAAGAAACTATTCTTTCCCTGTTGAGTGGATTTGGCAGCCTTGTGAAAAATCAGTGGGCCATAGATGTGAGGGTTTATTTCTGAACTCTCAAATTGATTCTGTTGATCTATATGTCTGTCCTTGTGCCAGTACAACAGTGTTTTGATTACTGTACCTCTGTAATATGTTCTAAAGTCAGGAAAGGTGAGTCCTCCACATCTATTCTGCATTTTAAAGATGGTTTCAGGGAAGCGGCTGTGGCTCAATCAGTAGGGCTCCCGTTTACCATATGGGAGGCCCCGGGTTCGGTTCCCGGGGCCTCCTGGTGAAGGCAAGCCCGCCCGCACGGCGTGGTTAGCTGACCCAGCGAGCACAAGCAGCAAGGGGGGGATAAATGAATAAATAAATAAAATCTTTAAAAAAATAATAAAATAAAATAAAGATGGTTTCAGCTATCTGGGACCCTGTACCATTTCTTATAGACTTGATGATTGGCTTTTCCATTTCTGCAAAGAAGGTTGTTGGAATTTTGATTGGGACTGCAATGACTTTGTAAGTTGCTTTGTGTAGAATTGAAATCTTAACAACATTTTGTCTTCCAATCCATGAACACAGATGTCTTTCCATTTATTTAGGCCTTCTTTGAATTCTTTTAGCAATGTTTTGTAGTTTTTCAAGTATAAGTGCTTTATGTCCTTGGTTAAATTTATTCCTCGATATTTGATTCTTTTAGTTGTTACTGAAAATGGAATTTTTTCTTGATTTCCTCTTCAGATTGTTCATTACTAGGAAGCATTGCGGATTTTTGCATGATGATCTATTATGTTGGTTGTGGAGTTTTCACATATGTTCTTTATCATGTTGAGGAACTTTCCTTCTAGTTTACTGAGTGTTTTTATCAAGAAGAGTCTTTTTAACAAAAGGGTGTTTTATCAAAATAAAATACAACTGATTTTGTCAAATGATTTTTCTATGTCATTTGAGATGATGATGTGGAATTTTTCCTTCTTTCTATTAATGCAATGTATTACATTAATTAATTTTCTTATGATGGACTACCCTTGCATATGTGAGATAAATCCTACTTGATCATGGTGTATAATTCCTTTAATGTGCTGTTGGATTTGATTAGCGAGTATTTTGTTGAGGAGTTTTGCATCTGCATTCATTATGGAAATGGGTCTATAATTTTATTTTATTTATTTATTTATTGGTAATATTTTTATCTGGCTTTGGTATTAGGGTGAGACTGGCTTCATAAAATGCTCAATTTTTTTCTTCCTGATCAATTTTTTGGAAGAATTTGATCAAGATTGGTATTAACTGTTCTTTGAGTGCTTGGTAGAATTCACCTGTGAAGCCATCTGGTCCTGGGCTTTTTATTTTGGGGAGTTGTTTGATGACTGATTCAATCTCTTTGCTTTGGTTTTTTGAGGTCTTCTACTTCTTCTAGGCTCAGTATAGGTTTTTCGTACGTTCCTAGGAATTTTTCCGTTTCATCTACATTGTCTAGTTTGTTGGTGTACACTTGTTCATAGTATCCTCTTATGATCTCTTTTATTTCTGTGGGGTCAGTAGTGATGTCCCCATTTTCATTTCTGGTTTTATTTATTTGCATCTTCTCTCTTTTTTTCTTTGTCAGTCTAGCTAAGGGTTTGTCAGTTTTGTTGATCTTCTTTAAGAACCAACTTTTGGTTTTGTTAATTCTCTCTACTGTTTTTTGTTCTCAATTTCACTTATTTCTGCTCTGACCTTTGTTATCTCATTTCTTCTGCCTACTTTGGGCATATTTTGGTGTTCTTTTTCTAGTTCCTCCAGCTGTGTAGTTAGGTTTTGTTTCTGGCTCTTTCTTCTTTTATAATGTAAGCATCGAGGGCTATAAATTTCCCTTTCAGCACTGCTTTTGTTGCATCCATAGGTTCCGAGATGTTGTATTCTTATTTTTGTCTCAAGATATTTATTGATTTCTCTTGCAATTTCTTCTTTGACCCACTGATTATTTAATAGTGTGTTGTTTAACCTCCATATCTTCATGAATTTTCACTATTTTTGGCCTGTTGTTGATTGCCAGTTTTATTCCATTATGATAAAGAAAGTGCTTTGTATAAATATTGATCTTTTTAAGTTTATTGAGATCTGCTTTGTGATATTTATTGAAGTCTCTCAAACTCTGCCATATATTTTAACTATCCTTTCATAAATTTTTATTTCTTTATTTTTCTATGCTTCATTTGGGTAAATTCCTCAAAGCTATCTTTGAACACACAAATTTTCTTTTTTTACCATAACCAGAATTTAACCCATCTATTGAATATGCATACATACACACACACAAAATGTATATATATATATATACATAACAAAAATATATATACATATATATGTATGTGTGTGTAGTTTCTAAGATTTCTAGTTAGCTCTTTTTCTTATTCCATTTCCACTCTTTTCATAATTGCTTATTCTGTTTATGGATTGTCTCTTTGAGAGTCCTAAATATGGTTACCAAAATTTAAATTTACTTTATTTGGAATAAATTCATAGTCACTTTTTTTGTCTGTCTTTTTTTTTACATGAGTTGCTTTGTGTGTTTTGGAATTTTGGTTTCTGAAATCATTTTTAGTGGATTTCCCCCTCTGTCCCCTCTTTCTTCACCATTTTACCACTTCTGGCTGTAATTGCTTTCACCAGCCATCCAAGACACCCATTGTGGTGCTCTTGGAGTTATTGTTGAGGGAGTCTCTGAGACAGGAGTGTTAGTTCTGTTCCCAGTTGTGAGATGATGTCTGTGTTCTCACAGCTCCCTGTATACACTTGGAACATGATCCCATCCCTGACTAATGTGCACCACTTTTAGCCTCTGTTACCTCACTTCAGCTGAACTTCTCAACACTCTGGCACACTTTAAGGCCTGCTTTGCATTTCTGTTGTGTTATCCATTTTCTTGACATTTAATTCAGTTATGTTGCTTTAATTTTCTTTTTAAAAATATATATTTAGCTTAAATGGTTGAGCACCTGCTTCCCATGTACGAGGTCCCAGATTCAATCCCTGGTACTTCCTAAAAACAAAACAAACAAATGAAAAAAACAACTTTCATTGGGGAGCAGATGTAGCTCAGTGGTTGAGTGCCTGCTTCCCATGTACGAGGTCCTGGGCTCAATCCCATATATATTTTTAAATTTCTCTTTCCTTTTAAATTACCAGTCTTTTTTCATCTCCAAAGATTTTAGGCGTGCAGTCTATTTTATAGCCTGATTAGCATTTATTCTATAATTTCTCATGCTATTATACATAACTCAGTGATTTTTATGTCTTAAAATGTTTGAACATTGATAATGAAAGTAAATGATCAAAAACAAATATTTTTAAAGAAGATCAACACTCAGAAATTATAAAATTCTTTTCTACACTTTGTATATAGCATTTAGTTACAAATAAATGACATATTGTAGAAATTCTAAGCAAAAGAGTAATTAAATGCTCAGAAATGCATAAAATTATTACTAACAGTCACATATACCTTCACTGGTCACCCATCAGTGTCAACATTTATAATTCAGCAAGTACAGTTTCCGTGTGATCATTGGATATTTGTGGCTTTTATGTCAGGTGGATTCTAGTGAAAACTGTGTCCAGGAGAGCTTTGAGGAAACTTACCTAAATAATTGATATATATAGATTAAGGCCAACACACAGTCACCAAATGGAATCTTCCTCAACTCTTGGCTAAATTGAGGGACCTGAAGAAGTGGGATAATGTGAGGTTAAAATATCAGTTGGAGGGAGGATTGTGGGAAGATGGCAATGAACTAAAAGGCAGAGCTGAATGCTCTCACAAAAACAACAAAGAAAGAGCCAAAAGCTGTCCAACAAAACTGTTTTGGGGGTCAGCAAATCAGGACAGTGCTACACAACTCCCAGGAGGGTGAGGGACAGAGAGACGACGAAGCCAAATCAAAAAACAGCTGAGAAGGTCTCCCCTCCCTCATCCCCAAGATACTAAGCTGGGGTAAAATCCCTGGCTCACTGCAGTTGACTGAGAGGAGAACAGACATCTTCCTCCCTGTCAATTGTTTGAAGGGAAAAGGGAGGGGGAGTCGGGAGGCTTTTCTTCATTGAATTTGGCCAGCAGAGCCTGGTTTGAATCTCTACTCTGGGGATTCAACACAAGAACACAGGAAAGCCCAGACTGAAACACCTCCGTAGAAAGGTGCATTGACGAGCCCCATCTGCTGGACAGTATGGAAATTGCATGGACAAATCTGTTTATATCTTTCCAGGACCTCCCCTTGGCCTTGGATATTCTAAAGAGTTCTCACCATTGGCCCCCACCACTGGTGCTATAGCCAATAACAGCTGGGGTCCCTCCCCCTAGCATTAGCAAGGGGAGGAATAATTAATAGTTTAAAAGGTAACCAAACAAGCCAGAGCTCATTCTCTCTGCCTAGAGGAGCCAGCAACAAATCTCAGTGCGTATTTATGTCCTTTTCTCCCATTTCTCAGCAAGCTCTGTTCTTTTCTCCCATTTCCCAATGAATTCTTTTTACTGTCCAAAAACAAAACAGAACAAAACACAAAACTGTTTATGGTACTTTCTGTAGCCTACACTTGGGAGAAAATCTGCACCCCATTACTGAGTCCCTAGCCCAATTTTGATAACTTAAGCCAGGCAATTTTAAAGACTTAGAATAAGCTGAACCAAATATCAAAGAAGAGCTGTGGGAAAAAAATAAAAACAATAGGAAAGAGTGAGAAATTGGCCATCAGAGTAAATTCACCAATTCAGGTGCCTATACAAGCCATAATAGGAAACAGGAAGAGATGGCCCAGCCAAAGGAACTAAACAAATATCCTGAAGAAATACAAGATTTAAGACAATTAATCAATGATAATCACACAACTCCCCTAAATCACTTCAAAGAATTTAAAGAAAATAAGACTAAAGAAATAAAGGATATTAAGAAGACACTGAGTGAACATAAAGAACAATTTTGACAACCTGCAAAGAAAAGTAACAGACTTTATGGGAATGAAAGACATGATGGATGAGATTAAAAATACATTAGAGGCACATAAGAGCAGTTTTGATTTGCTTGAAGACAGAACATCTGAACTAGAAAAGACAGAAGAACAGAAAGAGAAGGGAATGAAAGAAAAGGAACAGTCTCAGGGAACTGAATGAACATGAAACACAAAAATATATACATTATCGGCATTCCAGAACGAGAAGAGAATGGAAAAGGGGCAGAAAGAATATTTGAGGAAATAAGGAATGAAAACTTCCCAGCCCTTATGAAAGACATAAATATCAATATCCAAAAGGGACAATGCACCCCAAACAGAATTAATCCGAATAGACCTACCCCGAGACACCTACTATTCAGAATGACAAATATCAGAGATAAAGAGAGGATTCTGAAAGCAGCAAGAGAAAAGCAGAGCATCAAATACAAGGGAAACTCAATAAGATTAAGTGCCAGCCTCTCATCAGAAACCATGGAGGAAAGAAGAAAGTTGTGTGATGTATTTAAGGTACTGAATGAGAAAAACTGGCAGTCAAGAATTCTGTATCTAGAAAAATTGCCCTTCAAAAAATCAGAGTGAGTTCAAACTCTTCACAGACAAACAAAAACTGATAGAATTTGTTACCAAAAGACCAGAATTACAAGAGATACTAAAGGGAGTACTGCGGCCTGAAAGGAGAAAAACAAGAGCTAAAGATTTGGAGAAGAGTTTAGAAATGAAGATTATTAGGAAGGGTAAATTAAAGGGTAAGAAGACAGACAATAGAACAACATGACAACAGATAGCCAAAGGTCAAAATGGATGAAGTATGTAATGCCTTTACAGTAATAACACTGAATGTTAATGGATTGAACTCTCCAATCAAAAGACATAGACTGATTAAAAGGATTTTTAAAAATATGAGCTGTATATATGTTGTCTACAAGAGACCCACCTCAGACATAAGGACACATCCAGGGTAAAAGTGAAAGGTTGAAAAAAGGCATTCCATGCAAATAGTAACCAAAAAAAAAGCTGGCGTTGTGATACTAATATTGGATAAAATATATTTCAAATACAAAACTGTTATAAGGGATGAAGAAGGTCATTATATATTAGTAAAAGGGACAATTCACCAAGAAGAAATAACTGTACTCATATTTATGCACCTAACCTGAGTGCCCCAAGTTACATGAGGCACAAACTGGCAAAACTGAAGGGAGAAATAGATGTCTTTACAATAATAATTGGAGACTTCAATACATCACTCTCAGTTTTGGATAGAACATCTAGACAGAGGATAAATAAAGAAAGAGAGAACTTGAAAAAGATGAAAAATGAACTAAACCTAACAGACATCTATAGTGCATTGCACCCCAAAACAGCAGGATATTCTTTCTTTTCAAGTGCTCATGGATCCTTTTCCAAGAGAGACCATATATTGGGTCACAAGACAAGCCTCAATAAATATTAAAAGATTGAAATTATACAAAACATCCTTCAGTGCCTGCACTTTCTCTGATCATAATTAATGAAATGAAATCAATAATGGACGGAAAAGGGGAATATTCATAAATATATGGAGATTAAATGACACACTACTTTTTTTTGAGAGCAAAGTATTTTATTTGTTCATTTTTTGCATTCAAAATATTCTTCGATGACATCCTTGGCCTGAGATTCTTTGCCATAGTCCTTAACAACCACACAACTGCAACCGAGTGCTTTACGGGGTTCCCCTCTCTGTCGATTTTACAGAGTCCTACCCATTCACCTAGTTTCTTGTTGTCATCAACCTTAATTAGGTTGATTTGGTGCTCAGCACAAAGGGCCTCCACCAGCTTGACATACATGGGTTCATCACAGTTGGTTGCAAGCACACAAAGATGGGCTTGGTGCTTGTCTAAGGCTTTGGCAGCTTCCAGGGTTCCATATGCTGGGCCATTGTGGATGAGGGCAGTTTTTAGCACCTCTTGTAATGCAGTGTTAAGATCCATTACACCTCTAGCAACAATGCCTTCCTCAGCAGTGGGGTATGGGTGGAGCTGAATCTTGAAATCACCTGAGCCTCCGCCTCCACACAGTGGCAGGGAACTAGAATAACACAATCTTAAACAATCAGTGGATCAAAGAAGAAATTGCAAGAGATTTCAGCAAATATCTTGAGACAAATGAAAATAACACAGCATATCAAAACCTATGGGATTCTGCAAAGGCAGTGCTGAGAGGGAAATTTATAGGCCTCAATGCTTGTATTAAAAAATAAAAAAGCTAAAATTGAAGTTCTAACTGCACACCTGGAGAAACTAGTAAAAGAACAGCAAACTAATACCAAACCAAGCCAAAGGAAAGAAATAGTAAAGATCAGAGAAGAAATAAATGAAATTGAGAGAAGAAAAAAAAAAATAGAATCAACAAAACCAAAAGTTGGTTCTTTGAGAAGACCAACAAAATCGACAAACTTTTGGCTAACTGACAAAGAAAAAAAGAGAGAAGATGCAAATAAATAAAATCAGAAATGAGAGGCCCTCCTCATTACCACTGACCCCGCAGAAATAACAGAGAACATAAGAGGATACTAATAACAACTGTATGCCAAAAAACTAGACAATGTACAGGAGATAGACAAATTCCTAGAAACACACAAAACACCTACACTGACCCTAGAAGAAATAGAAAACCTCAACAAACCATTCACAAGCGAAGAGATTAAAACAGTCATCAAAAACCTCCTGTTACGCCTGGGACCAGATGGCTTCATAGGTGAATTTTACCAATCATTCAAAAATGATCTAATACCAATCTTGCTCAAGTCTTCTAAAAAATTGGATGGGAAAGAATGCTACCAAACTCATTCTATGAAACCAACATCACCCTAATAACAAAACCAGATAAAGATACTGTAAAAAAAGAAAATTATAGACCAATATCTCTAATGAATATAGATGCAAAAATCCTCAACAGAATACTTGCAAACAGAATCCAAAAGCACATTAAAATAATTATACACCACGATCAAGTGGGCTTTATCCTGGGTATGCAAGTGTGGTTCAACACAAGAAAATCAGTTTGTATAATAAACAACATTGATAAATTAAAGAAGAAAAATCACATGGTTCTCTCAATTGATGCAGAAAAGGGTTTTGATAAAATACAACACCCTTTCTTGATAAAAAAAAAAGTCCAAAAAATAGGAATAGAAGGACGCTTTCTCAATATGGTAAAGTGCATAGATGAAAAACCTACAGCCAGCATTGTACTTAATGGTGAAAGACTGAAAGCTTTCCTGCTGAGATCAGGAACAAGACAAGGATTCCCATTATCACCATTGTTATTCAATATTGTGCTAGAGATTCTAGCTACAGCAATTACATTAGATAAAGAAATAAAAGATAAAAGGTACCCAAATAGAAAAGGCTTGTCATCACTCTTCATTGATGGTATGATCTTATATCTAGAATCTCCTGAAAAATCCACAAGAAAGTTACTAGAACTAATAGACAAGTTCAGCAAAGTGGCGGGATACAAGATTAATATGCAAAAATCAATAGTGTTTCTATACACTACTAATGTGCAGTCTGAGGAGGAAATCATAAAAAAATTCTATTTAAAATAGCAAGTAAAACAATCAAATATTTAGGAATAAATTTAACCAAGGACATAAAGGATCTGTATTCAGAAAACTACAAACATTGCTCAAAGAAACAAAAGAAGACTTAAATAAATGGAAGGACATCCATGTTCATGGATTGGAAGACTAAATATCATTAAGATGTCAATTCTATCCAAACTGATTTACATATTTAACGCAATCCCAATAGCCCTTTTTGCAGAAGTAGAAAAACCAATTATCAAATTTCTTTGGAAGGGTAGGGGGCCCCGAATAGCCAAAAAGATCTTTAAAAAGTAGAACGAAATTGGAGGACTCTCACTTCTGGACTTTAAAGCATATTACTTAGCTACAGTGGTAAAAAAACAAAAACAAAAACAGCATGATATTGGCATAAAGACAAACACATTGACCAGTGGAACCAAATCAAGAATTTACAAATAGATCTTCACATCTATAGTCAAGTGATTTTTGACAAAGCTGTCAAGCCCTCCCAGCTGGGCCGAACAGTCTATTCAACAAATAGTGCTGGGAGAACTGGATATCCATATCCAAAAGAAAGGAGGATCCTTATCTCATACCTTATACAAAAATTAACTCAAAATGGACTAAAGGCCTAAATATAAAAGTGAAAACCATAAAATTCTTAGAAGAAAATGTAGGAAACATCTTTAAGATCTTGTGGCGGGCTGTAGTTTCTTAAAACTTACATCTGAAGCATGAGCAACAAAAGAAAAAAAATAGATAAATGGGACCTCCTCAAAATTAAACACTTTTGCACCTTGAAGGACTTTGTCAAAAGAGTAAAAAGCAGACAACTCAATGGGAGAAAATATTTGGCAATCACATATCCAATAAGGGTTTAATATCCATGATATTCAAAAATAAAAAGAGAAACTACCCACTTAAAAAATGGGCAAAAGACTTGAAAAGACAACTGTCCAAAGAAAAAATACAAATAGCAAAGAAACACATGAAAAAATGTTCAACATCACTAGTGATTAGGGAAATGCAAATCAAAACTACAATGAGATATCATTTCACACCTATTAGGTTGGCTGTTTTAAAAAGGCAGAAAACTGTATATGTTGGAGAGGATGTGGAGAGATAGGAACACTTATTCACTGTTGGTGGGAATGTAAAATGATACAGCCACTGTGGAGGAATCTTTGGCAGTTCCTAAGGAAGGTGACTATAGATTGCCATGTGACCTGGCAATACCATTGCTAGGTATATACCCAGAAGAACTGATGGCAGAGACACGAACAGACATCTGCACACTGATGTTCATAGCAGCGTTATTCACGATTGCCAAAAGTTGGAAACAACCCAAGTGTTCATCAACTGATGAATGGATAAACTGTGGAATATATACACTATTATGTAGCATAAGAAGAAATGAAATCGTGAAGCATATAACAACATGGATGAACCTGGAGGACATTATATTGAGTGAAGCAAGCAAAAGGACAAATACTCTAAGATTGTGCTATTATGAACTCAGTATATTATGGAAACTCATGGAGTTAATAATTTGAATATAGGTCACCAGAAAATAGGAGGGTAGAGAATGGAAAGCTAAGGGTTAATCTGTGCAGAATTGGTAAAAAGGTTGTTTGTAAATCTTTGGAAATGAATAGAAACGATTATAGCGTAATCATGGTGTTTGTAACTAGCAGTGCTATTGTACGGGTATAACAGTGGCTGAAAGGGATAGTCTAAGGTCATGTATCTTACTAGAAGAAAAGAAGCTAAAAACTGCAACATGGGACTGTATAAGATAGTAAAACATGATATAAAACACGAATATGGGTGATATTGCATAAGAAAGACCGTTTTTACAAAACATAAATACAAATACACTAGAGATACAGAAAAAGAATAGCAGCTTTGTATAGCAGGGGAAGCATGGATTGAGAGGTGATGTGTTTTGGTTGGTTGTCTTTTGTTTATTATTATTATTATTATTGGAATAACGAAAGTGCTCTAAGAATGATTGAAGTGATGAATGCCCAAATATAACACCGAATACCACTGATTGTGTATTTTGGATGGATTTATGTTTTATTAATATGTATCAATAAAATAGATTTGTTTAAAAAAAAATCCCTCACTTAATAGCAGCACTTCCCCAGAGGGAAGAATCCCCCCCCCAAAAAAAAAATCAATTGAATAAACAAATGCAATAACCTATTTCCCATTTAAAGTAATCCCCAATACTGATATGCAGAAATTAAAACTTATCTAGAATGCCTTTAATTTCTCTCACAGGCAATAAAATTTTCCCTTGCAGGTAAAATTAATCAAATCAACTCATTTATCAGTTATCCTAGAATACATTAAATCAGTTAAGTTTAGTACAAAACTCCATCTTTGAGTCCTCTTACCTTATTGCTGGAACTGTGGGGAGGGAATTTTGAGTCTTTTGCTGTGGCTCTCTGACGATGTCCTGGTGACCTGCCCTCTCTGTGTGGGTGATTCTGTGTTGGTAAGAGAGCAGTCCTTGGGCTCCCTCATATCTCCCTGGTGTGGATGATTCTGAAGAGTTGCAGCAACTCCTCACTCCAGTACCACAGTGCAAGATCATGCTCCGATACCTCCCCTTGCTTTACAAAGGCACTTCTTGGTGCTGGGTACAACTGGGTCCTTGGCCACCTCACTCCCCCACTTGGGAAATTAGGAGACTATGTAGGCCAGAGCCTGTTCCGACCTGGCTGTTGGTCCTGATGGCCTGTGCCCCACTCCCATTATCCCAAGGAGCAGAAGGGAGCTTCCCACGGACTTCACTCAGTCTTCTGAGAGTATCTCAGGCTCTGTCCTCCAACCCCACCACTACCTCCTCCCACCCAAATCCTACAATCCTACTCATCCTTGATTCCAGGGCAGGGAAAATTTTTAAATGGTTTAACCTGATCTCATCTAATTTCAAATGTCTCAGTGGTCTGCACTGTCTTGTAAAGTCTGGCAGAAGAAAACTGGTCTAGGATTCCCACTCTGTCATGCACCAGAATGAGTCAGAACCTTAACTATTATCAGGGATTCTCATGTGCTCATGACTTAACCAATCGATTTCAAGCTCCAAGTGTTCTGAACTCCTATGGGAGGTTTATACTTATAACAAAGTTACAGGCCCCAAGCTAGTTCTTTTGCTTGGAACTGGACACAGTCCAGATATTTAGAGAAAACAAGAGAGCACACCCACTTGGAATGATTACTATACAAGGAAGTTGCTGAGAAATGAAAGAAAAAGCTGCCTCTGGCTGGAATCTGCCCCCAAACACTGGAAGAAGAAACTCCAGAGTCTCAGAGCCCTGGGAACAGTTGCAGGCACATTTCCCTCCCTACAAGGTGGATCATGGCAGCCAGCCCCACAAAACATCCCTTCTTGATTTGGGGCATCTCCTAACCTCAAAACCACGAGCCAATAAATTTCCATTGTTTAAGCCAGCCCATTGTATGATATTTGTTTTAGTGAAGAAGAAACTAAAACACAAGGCTAGTATATTGTTGAGCCAAGACTTTGCAGGACAATAAAATCTTCCTTTGCCTTAAAATGGAATTCTTAACCTGAGTCTTTTTGTTGGAATCCAATGCCAGTAAATCAGACATTCTCTTATCACTCAGATGGTATGTGCTCTGAAGACACTGTAGGCAGGGAAGTCACACACATATACAGAATGGGTATCAATTCCAGTCAGGACAAATTAGTCCAGGGTAGAAGGGGTGTGATATAACCAACTTACCATGAGGTGCCTGGCTAGAAGGATGGTGCAACAGTGAGGGCTCAACATTGGCCTATGGCCATAGGCAGCTTGGACAGTTAGCAATGGCAGTAGCTCAATCTGGCTCCCTGAGAGGGAGCCTAGGCTGTAGGGCTCCATTCAAAGACCTATTGTGCAAGCCCTAAGGTGGTCAAGCAAAGAGCTGCTAGATATCTACAGGATAAGTTTCCCTGTCTGGTAGACAAGGTGGTGGTTCAGTGCCTTCTCTTCAGTGGATGCTGTCTGGCAGACATAAGGTAAAAGGATCCACAGAGCTTGTGATCACTACCATAGATCCATATGCCTCTGTCCCAAACTCCCCTCTTTCCAATATTCTGTTCTTTCTCCTTCTAGGCCCCTGACAAGCCATCTAAGCCATTTTGCCAATGCTCAGGGGCCTATGTTTATCCATATTCAGGTCATTTCCCCTTGCATACAAATAATGATCAATGCACTGCTTGTAGCTCAGCCCACTGCAAGGGTTATCCTTCACCATATTTTATCAACGCTACTTCTGAGAGTGGCTGTAGTGAGGCAACAGCTAGTTTTTAGTTAGCACCAATGTACTGATGGATCCATCTATGGACCTAGACTTAGTTTTTGCCTCTTCTCTCAGTTGTAAGGTATACTTGTAACATCATAAGGATAATTTGAGGGAGCAGCAACAGTGCAGCTGAGATAGGTGATGTGGAATTCTGGCTCACCTGTTTATGTAATTGCTTGTGACCTCTGGGCCTGCTCAGATGTGATCCTGAGTGTACCATTCTATCATTCAACAGATTACTGTTGCATCTCCTTGACCTCATGACTCATTAGAGCTGATAATATCCAGTTCCTTTTGGGAAACTCTGGTTACATATAATTTTGATATCCCATGGTCAGGCAATCAGTCTCTTCTAGGGCTCATTTTCAAGCATCAAGTAGCTCTCTGTCACATTAGAAAATAGCCACTTAATGCAAAAGAAAGCAGCAAAGAAGGAATAGAGAATCAAGAGTCCATACTTTTTCTTGTGATAAAAGTCTTAAAATCTAATAGTATTCCCAAGATGTGCTGCAAAAAAATGCCTCCAGGACAATTTTTCTTAGAAATACTTTTTACAAACTTAACCACAGTTTTGGAAAGAATGCAAATTGGTTTCCATTTGACAATCTTGTTTTACTTCATTATTTTTGCCAGTAATAATTTTTTTAAAAACTTACTCAAGTCTCAAACTAGACAATGAGAAACTTTTGAAGCTAAACTGTATATATTATTTTTCTTACCTAGTAACTTAAATAGTGTTTAATATGTTTTCATACTTTATAGAGTTTGTCTGGAATTGGTAAAAATAGTAATATACAAATATTATTATTTAAGTGTTATTTTACCTATAAGTATTTTTATAAATAAGTGAAGAGATATTTTAGTTTCCTTTGTTCTGCCTGTACAGGTTTCACTTCGAAATGTTGATATTGTATAAACCTGCCTAAAAGTTATACTATATCAAAGTCTCACACATGTCAAAAATTATTTTAAATTAAAAGATGCATTTGGAGTTTCCTGAAAAAATCCAGAATCCTATAGAATCTATAATGTGTCTTTCATCTTAGGCCTTACTAGACACTTCATGCAGTATTTTTATGCACAATGTATGCTGCTAGCATCATGCGATCTACTGGGCTACAGATGGATCTTCAGCAGGACTTGTTCTTGCTATGGACTCCATTTGAAACTGGTATACTACTGAGCCATCCAAAAATTGGATCAGAGAAGTATTCCAAAGTAAAGTATTTACTACCTCTAACATCCAATGAAGCCTACCAATTGCCTTTTTCTTAGTGGTAGGAATTCTGAGATGCAACAACTTTCCCCTTTTCTTAAAGTGGATTTCTTTGTATTCCACCAGACCATAAGCTTCCTAAAACCTTCACTGATGTGACAGACCCCTGGATTTGTAAGGTATATCTTCCACCCTCTGGCACATATTTTCTTACTAAAGAATCCAGAGTCTCTAGGTCCAATTAGCATGATGTCATCAACATAGTAGACAAGCATGGTGTTCTGTGGAATATCAACATGATCCAGGTTCTTGACAGCTATATTAAGAGAGTTAATGTAGCCATGGAGCAAGAGCATGGATATGTACTACTCCCCTTTCTGTATCAGTAATTGTCATACTGATAGAGAGAGAAAAGAATACAGTCACCACATCAGTAGCTGCATTTCAAGTGCCAGAGGCTGTGTTGATGTATTCAATAAAGATACCAACTCTGGTAGAGCAGCTGTGATTGGGACTACCACTTGGTTAAGCTTATGGTACTCCCCCACCATATGCTGATTCATCTAGTTTTTGTAGGGGCCTTGCAGATTACTTGAATATAGATATTACAAAATTCTCCTCAGGGAGAAGTATTGCTTCAAATTTAGTATCTTGGAAGGAGATTGGGGCAGTTCCAGTAGCATCTACTTGACCCTTTCTATTGTGATGGCTCCTACTCCATAGTTCATGGAACGAGTGTGAGAGTTTTGCCAGATGATAAGTGTATTTATCACAACTATGCACTCTGGGACTGAAGAAATAACCAGTGGGAGTTTGTGAGTGCACTAGGCCCTCCTGTGAGATGGACTCTACTAATCTTCCTCCGTAAGCCCCACTCTACCCAGACTACCATTGTCTACAATGCCACTTTGGATCCTTGGCCTCAAAAGGTATAGGTATTCCCCTTCCCCCATTGCACATTCAGGTAAATGAGTGGAGGTTCCTGTGGGAAGGCTTGGGGAAATAGTTACCATATTTACTGTCTGTGGTATCACAGAGGCCTTCCTTGAGAGACATCTCCTCCTCATTCGATGGGCCCTGGGTCTGTAGACTGGCTTAGTTCTTGAAACATAGGATCAAAATTTTCTAATGTGGTGGCTAATATCTCTTCTACAGGTCTTAATCTTTTTGATTATGAAAATTTGGTTATATTGTGATACTTTTTTGCCTGCCCATGCATCTTATCCCGAGGAACACCACGATCTATGTTAGACATAACCTCAGGCCCCAGGTTGACATTCTGGTCTCGCTGCTCACTGTCATTATTATGTCCACCTTGCTTCTCCATTTAAGGGCTGTCTCTTGGACTCTGCCATTGGAGAATACTATCATCCTGATTGATACTAGGGAGCCCAGTTCTGTGGCCATATCTTTTACCATCAATTCTGACCCTCAGTATACAGCCATCTGTTAGCTTCTCAAAGATGCTGTTGCCCCTTTGTAGGTGCATGCCATATTGCCTTAAAGAAAGGAGTGTCCTTGGGTGAGTTGCCAGGAAACCTAAGCAAATGGTCGGTCTTCTGGGGTCAAATGATACATTTATTCATTCTCTCCTCCCTGAGCCTTGTGGTTCCTTCTTAAATAGTCTTCCAAGGCAGGTCCAGCATCTCTACCTATTTTACTGTAACATGTAGTTATATTCTGTCCTGGATATTAAATCCAGAGTTATGAAAGAATGTTCCCTTGGCAATAAATATCCCCTTACAGGATTATATTCTGCCCGTTTTCACACCCCAACTCAACGTTCTTAGGATCTCCTCTCACATGTGTTACTCTGGTTTCTGATGGTATGTATAAAACAGGTCTTGTACTTTTCTGGCTTGTCTTAGTTTCCCAGCTGCTAAGATAAATTACCACATAGTAGGTTGGCTTAAACAACAGGAATTTATCAGCTCACAGTTTTGAGGCTAGAAGAAATACAAAACGGAGGCATCAGCAAGGCAAAGCTTCCTCCCTAAAGACTGTGGGGTTCTGAGGTTCTGGGGCTGGCTGGCTGCGATCCTTTGGTCCCTGGTTTTTCTATCACATGGCAAGGCATATGATGGCATCCTCTCCTTTCTCTTCCAGTTCCGTTGACTCCCAGCTTCTCCTCCTCCACATGGCTTTCTCTTCATAAATCTTCCAATAAGAGGATTAAGGCCCTACCTCATTCAGTTGGGCCCCAGCTTAACTAAAAATAACATCTTCAAAAGGTATTCTTTGGAAATACTATTTTTAGTAGTTTCACACATACAGGAATCCAGATTAAGATTAAGAACATGTTTTTTCCTAGGGTACATAATTCAACCTACCACATGGAGTGTGTATTCTCAGACTATATTTTTCTGCTTGATTTATACTGAGACCTGACCCTAGTTATTGGTCCTAGGCAAGGAGCAGACCAAGATTGTCCTTAATGCTTAACCTTATTATATGTAGTCCAGTTGATCAATTTTTCCTTTATAGTTCATGTTTTATGTTCTGTTAAGAAATATTTACCTTCATATTTTTCTGTTTTCTTCTTAAAGCTTCTTTTTGTTATGTGTATTTTTAATTTTGATAGCTATTACTGAATTGCCCTCCAACAAGATTATTCTTTTTACATGTCCACATACAGTATGAGTCCCACACCTTCCCTAATACCTGATATTAGTGTTTTCATTTTTCCAACATGATATAAGAAAAACTATATTTCACAGTGTTTAATTATGAGTGAGGCTGAAAATATTATGTTTACTGACCATTTGTATTTTTTTCCTTGGAAACCCTTTTTATATCCTTTGTTTATTTTGTTTATAAGGAAACCAGGAGTTTCCTTACTGATTTGTACTGGCTCTTTGTAAATTAAGAAAATTAGCTCTTTATAAGTATTATAAGTGTTGTGAATATAATTTTCCTGGTTGGCCAGTGCTCTTTGGCTTACTTTATGATATATTTTTCCAAATGATTTAAATGTTTATGCACTCAAATTCATTAGTTTTTTCTCTATATGCCTTTTAGGGTTTATATAATGCCTTCTCGACTTTAATATTATTTTTAAAATTTGGCCATATATTCCAAGAGTGAATTATTTATTTGTTTATTACATTTAAAACATTGAGTCAACTGGTATTTAATTTCATGTAAGGGGATTGAAATGTTCTATTTTATTTGGTCCTATATTGGGAAGCATGCTGTATAGTGGACACCATGTGGAGGGGTACCATGAGCATAGTTTTCCCAGTTAGGCTATGCCTCAGAAACATTGATTCCAATGGGTTATAATCTGTTACTACACTATTTATTTTGAAGCTCAAATTGTCCTAGATTTGACTAGTAAGCACCTATTCAAGTTGGTTTTGAGACCTATTACCATGTCTTTCATCATTTTTTGAGCCCTTCTTTGCTTTCTGGCACAAGATCCTCCAAGCTTTTCTTATACTTTTCCTGTCTCATCTCTGGAATCAGCTATCTATCTTTCCAAGGTGCCCTGGTTCTTATAGGAAAAAAATATAGCATTTAGAAGCCAGGATCTGGGTGCCAGTTATGTTTATTGCCATTAAGGTATCTCTCCTGCCTCTCAGTGAACAATCCTAGACAATACGCTCACAACTATATTTATTTCTATATCTACATACATTGAAAACCATGAGATCACACAGACATCTTTAATTGCAGTCCCATACCAGGGGGTTCATTCTAGCTACTCTTCTTCCATATTTGTAACCACTTCTCCAACAGTGAGAAATCTGGCTTTCATTTCCTTAGTTTATTTCCTTATTTGGTCACTTCTGCTGTGTAATCAATCTCCTATCCTCTTTGCCATCCCCTCCTTGCACAGAAGCCCACCCCCTCTACCTCCGGGCTTGGGCTTTGACTCCTCACTTCAGGCTACCCTCCTGGAAGAATGCCTTCCTGGTTCCGCTAGGGCTCTGCCACTCCTCCATTTAGATACCTTGCTCACCCTGCGTGGACTCTGACACACATCAGGCTGCTCCTGCTTATGGACACCCTCCTCTCCTTGCTTGGGCTCTGACACACCACTCTGGCTGCCTCCTTATGCATGCCTCACCCTGCTCAGGCTCTGATTCCCCACACTAGGTCATCCCTCCCTAGGGCCACCCTCTTGGGCTCTGACTTCTTGCACTGGGACACCTTGACACCCTCCCCTCCTACCATAGATGCATACCTTCCTCTGTCTATTAATGATTTTAGGACAGAATTTTTAGGAAATGGGAGAGAAAGAAAGAGAAAAAAAAGGAAATGAAGGGGATTTTGTCCATTAGGTAGCTCGTGATGTCATCAGCTGAAAGTGATGGGGATCAAAATTTTGGGGGGGCATGGAGAATATATGAAATGATACTTATTGAGAGAGGGAAAAGAAGCTTAACAAAGAACTGTAGATTACTGGTAGTATACAGTGTCTTTTTGAAGTTATATCCTTCAAGTCCTGGTAAAATTTTTCAAATACTAAATTTAAAATTTTAAGAGTATGTATAGAAAAAGGAAGAAGCTAAACAAATGGAAACAGAGACTGTTTGGATAATGTGTCCGCCCCCCCTTTCTTCATTTATTCTCTAATTCTTAAGTTTGAAAATGAACTTTTATTATATTCATAAGGAAAAAATAATGTTTTAATTTCAAACAATAATGAAACAAAGGAGGGTCCCAGAAAGCAGAAGAATTTAGGGGCACTTAGATCATACTGAGATTTTAATGTTCTACCCACTATTTCTATTTTCTTTTTTTCTGTAGGTTTCTTTTTTCCCCTGATTTCTTAACTTTTGTGACTTAAATATCTGTTTGGTGAACAGTTTCGAAGCAATGGTTCAATTTTATTGATAATTTTCTGGGTGTTATTTTTTTCATGTTGCAAATCCTTTCGAATACAAATGAATGTGTTATCAAGCAAAAGTGAAACTTCCAGCTTTTCCACTTCCTCCTTCTGCTGGGGCTTTGCCCCTCCCCCGCACCTCCAGGAAGAGGCAGAGCATCAGAGTCTGAGACCAAGACTTCACAATTTAGTGGCTTCGTTTTTTTTAAAAGGATTCTTACAATCATATATCTCCTAGCCATCAGAAGATGAATAAGAAAGCAAAGGTTGAAATGACCTGTTTCAAGTTTCTGATATAAAAAGAAGTTTTCAGAAATATCCTGGTAAGTTGCTGAATCATTAAAACTTTATTTTTTTTTTTATGCCTAGGAGAGGACAGCTATTTTTTTTTTTAAATTCCAGCAGTATTTTTTATATAAATATATATTTACTTGTAAAAATACTGAAATAATTAAGAAACTTCAATGTATTAAATACATATCAATATATTTAGCTAAAGCTAACTTTGTAATTAATGTTCCTCTAAGAAGAAATGCACCGGTGAGCGCAATGAGGGTGGTGAGAGCATGTTGTGTTGTCCTGGTGGGAAGGAGGATAGAAAACAATGCAAAGAAGTTCAGGAATTTAAGCATACAAGATTGTAAAGGAACCCGTGGTCCTGTGCAATTACGTGAAATTCTGGCTTTCACAATTGTTAATAATAAAAGTTCTACGCTTAAAGATAACATCGTCCAGAGGCTAGCTATTCTTCTATTTGAGTCTTTCCTTCACATTGAACTGATTGAGCAATCTGGTTAAAACTAAAAAAATTCACAGTGTGCTTTAGGAAAACAAAACTAATTTGCTTGTGGGTGGTTTCAATTCGTCACACCATGGGAGAAGGGGTGTAACTGCCAGACAAGAGCCAGGATTCTGAGGTGTGTCTGCCCCACGATCAGGAAGAGACCTGCAGGGCAGAATAACTCCTCAGGGTGTGGCTGTCTGGGGTGCTGCTGAGAAACCACTGGAGAAGGCATGAGCACCCTGCTTGTCCCCAGGAGCTCTGCTGATGTGGTACTTCTTGTTCAACACCCAGAGAGATAACTGAAGCAGCCCCTAAGAACTCCTTTGTCAATAATTAATGTTATTGATAAGATTTGTGTTCACAGTTGTTTCAAAACAGGAAGCCAAAGGCCTTTAGGAAGTAAAGGAGTTATGGCAAAGCATTCTCAAAATTTGTCCACACCGGTCATGGTAATTTTTATCTTTATATAACTCCAGCAACATATAGATAGATGCTCTTAAAATAGATGAAGTACAAACTATTTTAAAATTATTAGTAAATATAATAAGTTCAAATCATAATATCATTCACAACTGCTATCATATGTTTGGGAGGGGAAGGACCAAGAAATTTTTTACATAATTGGTTCAGGGATATTTTTGAAGAGCTTCGTATATCAGACTAAGACAAGGTATTATCTGTTTATCTGTTTAACAGAAGAAAAGGCTCCATATTTGGGGAACAACTGTCAGTGACCCTATCTGAGAAAAGTAATTCTATCTCCCTAATAATTATTGGCAGAATCTGAACAAAAAGAAGTAAGAGAAAGCTGCCACCTTTTAGGTGTCCCAAAGACAAGTTTTCTTTGCAGCACCCCCCACACTAGACACAGATGCACAGTGAATTGTTGGCTGTGTAGAGGCCAAGGAGTTGTAAAAAGAAGGGATGGGCTGTAGAGGAAAATTTCTGATATGCTGCTGCAATTCTTGAATGTTGGAAACTATTGAAATTACTGGCTAAAACGAGAGTCCTTGCAATCTTTAGGATGACCGGAGACAGAATGGGTAGGTTATACTGAAGAGAGGACTCTGGCTAAGAGAAGAACTGAACAGAGCTTCTGTGGAAAGTGGTAAGACCAGGAGATCAGCACCTAGAGCAGAGGGAGCAGGTGAAGAGCACAGGTGCCGAGGCTTGGTCACTGAGGACCAGAGTAAAAGAGACCTCCTCCAGGGAAAACCATGAGAAGAGGCCTCTTTCAGGGACTATGAGGAACAGCAGAAAGTTGATAAGGGGGTTAGGAAACTGGGATGCATAGAAGGATTACTGGAGAAAATATATTTATAATTTTCCTTTTCTTTTATTAAAAACTTCCTTTTCATTCTTTGTGACCAGATGATGGAAGCCAAGGTTAGTTCTGGCCTAATGGGTAACATGGTAAGAGGCTTCCCCAGATTTCTGTCTGGTGATTCAAGCCAAGTGAAATAATTGCCCTACAACATGAGCTGAGTCCTGTGACCCATAAGCATTGCTAATTATGGATTTTCAGAAGTTCCTTGTTTTTAGCTACTCTAAAGAAAATACATTACCCATTCAACAAAATTTTTTTGAGACACTGTTAAGTCCAACAGGATTTTATTTTGCTTTTATTTTGTGGTGTCATTTTTTGGTGAAATATATTCCCAACAAATATATTAGCAGACCAAGACTGTTCTGCCTACACCTGCTTTCTCATTGCTGCTTTCAGGGACATGACTGACAAGTTTTCAAGAAAAGGCAACTAGTCAAACTAAGCGTTTGAGATCAAGGAGCCTCACGATGACCTGTTTCGAGCTTCTGATATAAAAGGTGGAATTTTTCAGAAAAGCCCTGGTAAGTTCCTAATATTTAGAGCCATCTATTTCATCAACTCTTATTAGAACCTATCTTTAAAAAACTAAGTTTTAAAACTAAAGCACAACTCTGAAAATGAATGTACTTTCAAATGTACTTAAACTATTTCTAATGAAAGGATTTTAAGAGAAATGAGAAATAGCTCTGCTTTCATAAGCATGTCACTAGATGTAACTTGTGCAGTCTGACTGCAGGGTTCTTTGACAAATAAACCCCGCAGCAAGCATGGCAGAGGATTTAGGGCTCTGGGAAGGAGGCCAAAAGACCTACGTAAAATGTAGATGAGCAATGCAAGCTACCGACCTGTGTGGAAAACTGTAGCCATGTAATTATGCAAAATTCTGTCTCATACACCTGAAAATGATATCAAAAGTTTACACTGAATTAAAGATAAAACCCTCCACGTTTTAACCATGGTTTTATTTAAGACTTTCCTTCTGGAAAGAAATACATGATTTTAAGGTACACTTTAAGAAAATGAAACTAACTTGCTAGCGTGCAGTTTCAGTTCCTCAGAGCGTCAGGGCAGGATATAAACCTGCTGGGCTCCAGCCAAGATTCCCAGCATCATTTCCACCACCTAGGCCCAGCTCCCAAGTGCAGGTGAGCACCAGCGCTCACCCTGAGAGCTCTGCTAGTGTGACCCTTCTTGTTCCGCACCCAAAGAGAGAAAATAGAAGTCCTGAGGGACTGGATGCCAAAATTAGGTAATAATAAAAGGACTTTTGGAGCTCAAAATTTTCCCAGAACAGAATACAGGGCATAAGGTGGAGGTCTCCTTCCCACCTCCAAACGAGGCAGCTACACCTTTACTCATTTTAGGTAGGAGGCTTCATGCCCATTTCTTTTGAGGAAACAAAACAAAAACAAACAGCAGCAACCAAGACAACACTGGTTCTGGTCCCATTGGTGTCTACTATGAATGGGAAAACTGAGGCTGGCTGAAAGGAGACCTGAGTTAACCATGACATAGTTTTCCTGATCACAGCTCCCACTCTCTTTATTTACAGGATGTCGCTTCTTGATATATTTCCCAGAGCAGAGGGAAAAGGTGAAAAGAGTAGAAGTGCTGAAGCTCAGTCACATAGGGGAAGACTATGAGAAAGGGCCTCATTCGGGGACTGTGAGGGACACAGCAGCTTATGGGGGGTGGGGAGTTACGAAACTGGGATACATAAAAGGATTGCAGGAGAAAATATATTTATTTCTTTTAATAAAATTTCCTTTTCATTCTTTGTGACCAGATCATGGAAGCTGACATTAGCTCTGGCTTAATGGGTAGCATGATAAAGAGATTTCACCAGATTTCAGTCTAGGGATTTAAGCCAAGTGAAACCATTGCCCCAGCAAAACAAACTGAGTCTTTTGACCCTTAGGCATTGCTAACTCAAGGGTTTTCAAAACCATCTTATTTTTAGTTATTTTTAAATAACTAAAGAAAATACTTTAACCATTCAACAATTTTTTTGTTGAGAAGCTACTAAACGCAAGACACTATAAGAGAGTGAGAAAAAAAAACATGCAAAAATCCTTGTCCTCATGGAGCTTACAGTCTAATGGATATGACAGAAAATAAATAAGATAAATAGGTAATATATATATGAAATACTTGATTGTAATAATTTCTAAGTGGATAAAAATAAAGCCTGAATAGAAAAAGGAAATATTGGGAGATGGAATGAAACATAAAGGTTAAAAAGAAAAATAGTCAGCCTTCTAGGATATGGATCTAATCAGATAATGTTCTTGATTAGAACATTAATCAATGTCTGTTGAAATTGCTATAATCATGTCCTAAACAATTTATTTTCCTTGCAATCTTTGGGGTGTCCAGAGAGAGAGTGGGTAGCTGAAATTACTGAGAGAAGACTCTGGCTAAGAGAAGATATTGTACCAGAACTGAACAGAGCAAGTCTGTGTAGTATGATAAAAGACTCACCAGAGGTCCATTTCCCCAGAGGAGAGGGAAAAGTGAAAAAAAAAGCAGAGGGTGATACTAAGCTCTGTGGGCCCAGCTCAGTGAGGACCTAGAGTAGAAAGAGAGCTCCTCCAGGGAAAACCCTATATAAGAATGTCCTCATTAGGGGATTGTGAGACAGCAAAGCCCATATGGGGGATAGGAAACTGGGGCTCACAGTAAGACTTTAGGTCACTGTAACTTGCTTTTGGATGAAGAATATATGCTTATTAATCCTCCTTTAAAAATGTTAAACTCCCTTCTTACTCACTGTGACCAACTGATTTGGAAGCTAGAGTTAGTTCTAGCTTAGTGGATGACAAAATGAAGAGATTTCCACAGATATCTGCCTGGGAACTCAAGCCAAGTAAAATGATTCTAGAAGAAAATGATACATGTCCATTGTTCCATAGGCACTGATAACTCATGATTTCCAAAATTATAATTCAGTTGTTTCACTATTCTAAAAATCTTAATTTATTCATTCAACAAATATTTATTGAGCATTTGCTTTATGTCAAGCCCTGGTGGTAAACCAGTGAAAGAGATGCAACACTGCCTGCTCTTGTGGAGATTACATTCTAGTTGCTGAGAGAGAGGAAACAAAAGATAATTACATAAAATATGTAGTTTGTAAATCCTAAAGAGAACAATTGAAGCAAGAAAGGGTGACAGAAGGTGCTGGAAGAAGGACTGAAATTTCAGACAGAGTGGCAAAGAAAGGCCTTACTGGATTTGTGGAAAGAGCTGAAGAGGGATGTGAGCACTATAGCTGTCTAGAGAAAGAAATTCCAGGCAAAGCAAACAGCTAGTATGAAGACTAGATACAGCAGCATAGCTGCCATGTTTTAAGAACAGAAAGACAGCCCACATGGCTGGAGTGGAGTGAGTACAGGTGATGAGGTCAGAGAGAGTAGAGTGGGGATATCATGTAGGATTCTTATGAGTCATACTAAGGCCCTTGGCTTTTACTCTGAGTGAGATGAAAAGCCACTGGAGAATTTTGAGCAGAGTGACATGACCATGATGACTGTGCTGAAAATGAGTGAACTGGGGGAAGAAAGATGGACAAGCCAGAGTCAGAGAGACCAGGTATAAACTATTAAAATAATCTAGGACAGAAATGATGGCTTCAATCAGGGTAGTGGCAGTAGGGGTGGTAAGAAATGGTAGAATTCTGGGTATACTGTGAAGGTAGGGTTAAAAGTATTTGCTAATATACTGAATGTAATGTGAAAGAAAAAGGAAAGGGTCAAAGATGCTGCACAGGTTTTTGCCTTGAACAAAGTTGCCATTAACTGATAAGAGTGTGAGCGGAGCAGGTTTGGGGTGGGAGGGGCAGATATCAGGAGATGGGTTTGGGTCATGTTAATTTTAAAGGGACTGGCAGACAGTCAGGTAGAAACAAGGAGACGGCAGTTAGATACATGAATGTGGAGATCGCAGAAGTCAGGGATGATAATATTAATTTGGGTATCATTGGCATACAGATTATATTTAAATTCGAGATGGATGACATCTATAGCAAGAGATTCTGGATGGGAAAGGAATCTACAGGCACTTCAACATTTAGAGGAGTCGAGTTCAGGAGGACCCAGCAGAAGGACCAGCCTGAATGGGAAAGGGAAAGTTAGAAGAGTGCGGTAGACTGAAAGTACGTGGGGAGGAGAGCATTGCAAGGAAAAGAGAGCACTCACTTGTTTCAAAAGCTGCTGGTAGGTCAAGAATTGTTTTTAGCAATGCAACATTCAGTTGCAGTGGAGTGGTAGGGCCAAAGCCTGACTGGAGAGAATACTACCCGGAATGGAAGAGGGGAAATGGAAACAGCAAGTATGGACAATTCTTACCAGCAGTTCTACTGTGAAGAAAAATAGAAATGGGGGGAGTAGTAGAGTCAAGAGTCTTGTTTGAACATGAAAAAAAATAACATATTTGCATCTAAAAGAAACGATCCAATGGACAAGGAAAGACTAATGAAACCTGATAGAGAGCACAGAATAGCTGCAACAACTTCCTTAAGTAGATGAGGGGCTGGGGAAATTAGTGCACAAGTGGAAAGGTTGATCTCGCTAGGGGGGATGTGGACAGTTCATTTACAGTAACAGAAAATAAGATAGAGTATATGTGCATAGCAACAGACGAGAAGTCAGGAAGCAGGTCAGTGGGTGGATGTGGTTTTAGGAGCTTGGGGAAGCTCTCTTCTGATTGCTTCAATTTTCTCAGTCTAAATAGAAAGCAAGCTTATAGCTGAAAGTGATGAGGGTGAGGAGGTGTTGGAGGTTTGATAAGGGAGGAGAGAATGTGAAATAGTCATTGAGGACAGTGAGGGAGTGACAAAGCAGGGGGATGGAGCATGGATGCTGGGCGAATTAACGGTCCACTTGAGGATAGTGGTCATGCCCTTAAAGTGAGGCCAGTCAGGTGCTTAGGGTCCTTCTCCAGCCACATTCTGCTGAGCTGATGTAGGCAAAGGGGTAAATTTAACCAGCATTGTGGTTTACCTAAGGGAGTAGCACAAAGGGCAAGAGAGAAGAAAGCTAGTGATTATAATGAATAACAAAAAATTAAGGGAAGTGGACATGGCTCCCACCTCCCACATGGGAGGTCCCAGGTTCAATTCCTGGTGCCTCCTGAAAAAAGAGAGAGAAAAAAAAATCAATCAACAAGCAAAATGAACAAAAAAACCAACTCAGGGAAGCCAATGTGGCTAGCGGTTGAATGCAGGCTTCCCACATATGAGGTCCCAAGTTCAATTCCCAGCCCCAGTATCTTAAAAAAAAAAAAAATTAAGCCAGTCAAAGGGGAAAGTGAGACCATGAGTAGGGTAAGTGAAAGTGAGCAGATAGAGAAAATGGCAGGATCAATGGATTAAAGGCCTTAGTGTCAAAGAAATATTAGCATTTGAGCACTAAAAGCGGTGAGCCTGAAGGGCAGGAGGCAGTGGTAAGAGTGAGATGTTTGAAATTGATGATAGAGGGCTTGTCCCTATTGGTAATGATAAGGTCAAAGATGTGACCTAGGGAGTGGAGCTGGAAAAGGTCTGGATCATTAGGCTAGAGGCCTTCAAGACGGTGAGAGGCCAAGGCATTGGAAGGATTATCTACGTATCCATGGAGCCACCAATGGGGATGACAGGATAGTGTCTGCAGGCATGAGTGTCCTTTTCCCTTCAGCTGCCTATAGAAAGGGGTCAAAATGGATTAAAATGTATAAAAAGCAAAGTGTTCAGCAAATTCTCAAAGTAAAATATAGGTATAAAATAACATGGTAGTCATATCTTTTTATTTAACCTTTTCTCCAAAGTGACTTCAAAAACCTTTCATTAGGAATATGTTTATTAATAAGTATTTATATTATTGACTCCATATAATGCATATAAACAGATGAGGTGGGGCTCTCCCTTCAGTCTTAACCCAAGATGGCATTTAGGACTTCTGCAGAGGAGAGAGGAGGATGAAGGATGGGCCTTCCAATTTCCCAGACTAGAAGAACCATCTCTTGTCCTATAATGGATGCCTACAGCAGGCCCAGTGCCCTGGCCTGAGAGCAGGAGGAGGTGATGCCCGATGCGGGAACATCATCACACCTATATTCTTTAGATCCACTATATAGGCCTTTGGAAAGTCCACCAGGTAGATTTATTCCTAATTTCCTTAACTATATCCCCAAAACTTTCTCCCCCCACCTGCCTCCCACCCTACTCCAGCAGCTCCCTCCTCTTTTATCTCACCTGCCCAATGTCCTCAATCTCCTCCTAGGGATACTGCATATCTCCCTTACATCCTACTCTTACATCCTACTCTTATCACAAATCATATATCACAACTTTTCATTATAAACTTTTTTTAGTGTATGTGTGGTTTGTTTTATTTTTCTTCCCTACTAGACTATAAGCACCGTAAAAGAATTTCACATCTGTTTTTGTTACCACTGTTTTTCTTGAGCATGATGCCTGGTGCATAATAGGGGCTCAATAAATATTTGGCAAATGAGTGAATGACACCATTTAAGGTAAAATAATACTTATATCTGGTTACAATATGTGCACTAATTCTTATGGGATCTCCAAGACCACTTTCACCTATACAGTAAATAAAGACACTAAGGCAATCCAGGAAAAGTTTTATCAAAGCAAATGGAAGCTGCTATGCCCAATGGTTGCAAGCTCATGGAAAAGGTAAATCATTCTAGTGTGGGTAATGGTGTCGGAGAGCTTGCCAGAAAATGATTGGCATGGCTGCTTCCATTGCCAGGCACAGGGCTACAGACCAAGGCTTTAGTTTAGGTCATCCTCCATGCTTGACTTCAGGAAGACCATTTTGAGATACGGAAGGGTCAATTTTGCAGTTTCACTCAACTTTGTCACTGGTTATACATTAGATTTTTAGAAACCCAGGTTCCTCAAATCTTTCATATAAAAATCACAAATCTTTTTAAATGGTTGTATTTTCTCTCTTTATAATTTGATATTTTGTTTTATTTGAACTTTAATGTTTTTAATTTATCCTTATATTATTCTCATTCTCTTATTCTTTCCTTACCATTTCATAAGTTTATCTTTTAAATTCTGATGAAGTCTTAGGTGGTGCCTGAGAATTTACATTTGTAGTAAGCTCTCAGGGGATGCTGATGCTGCTGGTCCAAAGACCACACTTTGAGAACCACTGTTCTAGAGCTTCCCGACACAAGAAAGTTACCCCAGCAAATTTTAAAAAGAACTAATGCCTAAATCCCAACCCTACCTCCACAACCAATTAAATCAGAGTCTGGAGACGTAGACCATCAGGTGATTCTAATGTTCAGTCAAGATTGAGAACCTCTCCTCTAAGGTGTCCAGAATATTCAGCTTTTGTATTTCAGCAAAGTACATTATGATAGGACCTTCATCAGCCTCAGATCAATAAATCAGGCTGAGATGGGCTTTTAAGAAGTCAGAAATTTGTACTGTTTTCCCTACCTAATTCCAGCAGGTCTGATTTCCTGAACTTATAGCTAGTCTCTTTTGGTACCTTCTGAGAGCCACAAGAAATAGCCAACCAAATTGACTGTCCTGATATTTTGCCACCCAGTCCCCCAAAGTTCCAGCCTGGGTGGCCAAGAAGCTTGTGTTCCAAAAGACAACAGGTAGTGACTTAACCATTGTTTTGTTACTAATTAACAAAGATATCCAGCTTCCCAGCTAGAAATGGGCTTTCCCATTCCCCAGCCCATATTTACCTAGCCAATTTCATATTTTAAAGTTTATTTACAATATTTCTGTGTTACTTAAGATTCTGGTTTTAAGTTACAAAAAATCAGCTTCCACCAAATTAAGCCTAAAACAGAAAAGTATTACAAGGATAAAGAGGTGTGTCACCCTAGTTAGCAGCTATTTCGTAATCACAATCACATAGGAAATAAGGGTATTGACTGGCGACTGTAAAACAGCTAAAGTATCAAGCAGTCTTAAAAATCTCTCTCTCTTTATGAGATTACATACATAATTCACTATATATGAGATTTTATATATATATATATATAAAATTCACGATGTGATTTCAATAACATTTATATATTTATTTATTTATTTATTTATTTACTTTTATTTTTTAAAGATTTTATTTATTTATTCATTTATCCCCCCCTTGCTGCTTGTGTCGCCGGGCCAGCCAACCACGCCGTGCGGGCGGGCCTGCCCCCACCAGGAGGCCCCGGGAACCGAACCCGGGGCCTCCCATATGGTAAACGGGAGCCCCACTGATTGAGCAACAGCCGCTTCCCATTCAATAACATTTAATACTAAATTATTTTTGTATTATTTTTCTCCAAGGAAGAAAATTACAGCATTGACATGAGTGAAAAAGTAATTCTACCTGAAATGACCAAAGACTGGACCAAAGAACATGTGAAAAAATGGGTAACTGAAGACCTTAATATTGATGATAAATATGGGCAAATTCTGCTCCATGAAGAAGTGACAGGATTAGTCCTACAGGAATTAACTGAGAAAGACCTTCTAGAAATGGGACTACCACGGGGCCCAGCACTTTTGATAAAACGTATGTATAACAAATTGTATAATAGTTCTCCTGAAAGTCAAGATCAGGATTCTGGACTGGTGGATCATACAAAGACCCAGACCCCCAAAAAAGAACACCAAAAAAAGCCACAACAGACAAAAAAGGAAAAGGAAAAATCAATGTCATCCAATATTGATCATGATCTCACTGAGATCAAAGGTACTGAAGAACAAGAATTGATTCCTAAGAAAGAAAATGTGTTAAATGAAGTAGCAACCACTAAAGCCAAAAAAAAGAATAAGGTAAAAACTGAACAATTGACTTGTATGCCTTATCCTTTTGATCGGTACAACGAGGGCCAGCGTTACATTGAACATTATATACTTCCATCTGAAACAGGAACACTCAATCTCATTGACCCAATACATGAGTTCAAAGCCCTCACAAATACAGAAACAGCCACAGAAAAGGACATTAAAATGAAATTTAGCAATGAAGTTTTCCGATTTGCATCAGCTTGTATGAATTCACGTAGCAACGGTACCATCCATTTTGGAGTCAAGGACAAACCCCATGGAGAAATTGTCGGCGTGAAAGTCGCCAGTAAGGATGCCTTCATTGACCACTTCAATCTAATGCTCAAACAGTATTTTGAGGAAAGTGAGATCTCTGAGGCCAAGAAGTGTATTCGGGAGCCAAGATTTGTGGAAGTCTTGTTGCAGAACAATACACCATCTGACAGATTTGTCATTGAAGTAGACGTTATTCCAAAATACTCTATATGTAAAGAAAAGTATTTCTACATTAAGATGCAAAACTTTAAAGATGAAACATGGAAACAAAACCAAGATCATTCACTGTTTGTAAGAGAAGGGGCTAGCTCCAAGGACATCCTGGCCAATGTCAAGCATCAGGATGCAGATTTCAAAGCATTTATACGAAATTTAAAGTCACTGGCAGCAAGTAGAAAAGAAGCTGAAGAAGAATATGGAGTGAAGGCAAATAAGTTAGAGAGTGAAGGATTAAAGCTGGTTAAACTTCTCATAGGAAACAGAGACTCATTAGACAATTCATACTATGACTGGTACATTCTTGTAACAAATAAATGCCATCCAGACCAAATAAAACACTTAGAGTTCCTAAAGGAAATTAAATGGTTTGCTGTGTTGGAGTTTGATCCTGATTCTGAAAGCAATGGAGTGGCGAAAGCTTACAAAGAAAGCCGAGTAGCAAACCTTCATTTTCCAAATCAGTATGATGAGAAAACACCAACCATTAGAGAGAAGATATCTACTCTGAATCTGTACCAGCAGCCCAGCTGGATCTTCTGCAATGGGAGATCAGACCTGCAAAATGAGGCATATAGACCTCTAGAACCACACTTATGGCAGAGGGAAAGAGCTTCTGAAGTCAGGAAACTGATTTTATTTCTCACAGATGAAAATATCATGACAAGAGGGAAATTCTTGGTGGTGTTTCTATTATTCTCTTCAGTGGAAAATCCAGGAGATCCACTCATTGAAACTATTTGTGCTTTCTACCAAGCCCTCAAAGGCATGGAAAATATATTGTGTATTTGTGTAAACTCACAGATTTTTCAGCGGTGGAAAGATCTGCTACAAACAAGATTGACAATTAAAGATGAATTAACAAATCACAGCATTTCCACTCTAAATTTGAAATTGATAAACAGTACCATCCTTAAACTGAAATCAGTAACTCAGTCATCAAGAAGGTTTTTGCCGTCCCGTGGATCTTCTTCTGTTATCCTAAAGAAAAAGGATGAGGATATCTTCACTGCGCTGGAAATCCTCTGTGAAAATGAGTGTAGAGACACAGACATAGAGAAAGATGAATCCAAGTTCCTAGAATTTAAGAAATCAAAAGAAGAACACTTTTATCGAGGTGGCACAGTATCCTGGTGGAACTTCTATTTTTCTTCTGAAAACTATTCTTCAGCTTTCGTCAAAAGGGATAGTTATGAAGACCTTAAAGATCTGATAGAGTGCTGGGCAGAGTCTCCTAAACCAATCTTTGCAAAAATCATCAATCTTTATCATCATCCAGGCTGTGGGGGGTCTACATTGGCCATGCATGTTCTCTGGGACCTAAAGAAATCTTTTAGATGTGCTGTGTTAAAAAACAAAGCAACTGATTTTGAAGAAATTGCAGAACAAGTGACCAAATTGATCACCTATAGGGCAAACAGCTATCTAGATCATTTCCCTGTACTTCTCCTTGTGGATGATTTTGAAGAAGTGGAAAACATCTACATTCTACAGAATGCCATCAATTTAATATTGGCAGAGAAGGGTTTGCGATATGAAAAAACATTGGTAATTATCTTAAACTGCATGAGATCTCAGAATCCTGATGAAAGTGCAAAATTACCAGATAGTATTGCACTAAAATACCAACTTTCTTCCAAGGAACAAAGAGCGTTTGAGGCCAAACTGGAGGAAATTGAAAAGCAGCACAAGAATTGTGAAAACTTTTATTCCTTCATGATCATGAAAAGCAATTTTGATGAAACATATATAGAAAATGTAGTCAAGAACATCCTAAAAGGACAGAACGTTGGCAGCAAGGAAACACAGCTCATTTCTTTCTTGGCGCTGCTCAACTCTTATGTTACTAATTCTACAATTTCAGAGTCACAGTGTGAAATATTTTTGGGAATAATATACACTAAGACCCCCTGGGAACCCGAAAGGCTAGAAGACAAGATGGGAACCTACTCTACACTTCTAATAAAAACAGAGGTTGAGGAATATGGAAGATACACAGGTGTGCGCATCATTCACCCTCTGATTGCCATGTACTGTCTAAAAGAACTGGAAAAAAGTTACCACTTGAAAAAAAGTCAAATTGCCTTGAATATATTAAATGAGAAATTATTCTATGTGTCTGGAATTGGGAGAGACAAATTTCTCCATGATGTGCAAACACTTCTGCTTACAAGGCAGCGCAAAGAGCATGGAGATGAAACAGACACTTTGTTTTCCCCATTGATTGAAACTTTACAGAACAAAGATATTGAAAAGGTCTTAACTGCAGGCAGTATTCGATTCCCACAAAATGCATTCATTTGCCAAGCCTTAGCAAGACATTTCTATATTAATGAAAAGAACTTTAACACTGCTCTGGTTTGGGCAAATCAGGCCAAAAAGATAGCACCTAAAAATTCCTATATCTCAGATACACTTGGTCAAGTCTACAAAAGTAAAATAAAATGGTGGTTGGATGAAAACAAAAACTCTAAGAACATTACTGTTGCTGACCTAAAACATTTCCTAGAAGCAGCTGAAAAAGCTTCAAGAGCTTTCAAAGAATCCCAACAGCAAACTGATAGTAAAAACTATGAAACAGAGGCCTGGTCACCACAGAAGTCCCAAAGAAAATATGATATGTACAATACAGCCGGCTTCTTGGGTGAAATAGAAGTTGGTCTTTACGCTATTCAGATTCTTCAGCTCACTCCATTTTTTAACAAGGAAAATGAATTATCTAAAAAGCCTATGGTTCAGTTTTTGTCAGGAAAGGGGAATATTCCTGTTAACCCAAAAAATGAATATTATCTGGCTCTTAAGAATTTCATATCCCACCTACAAAATTTACAATCGGATTTAAAAAGATGCTTTGATTTTTTTGTTGATTATATGGTTCTTCTGAAAACAAGGAATACCCAAAAAGAAATGGCAGAAGTCATGTTAAGCAAGAAAGTCAGCCGCTGTTTCAGGAAATACACAGAACTTTTCTGCCATTTGGATTTGGATCTATTACAATGCAAAGAGAATCATTTACTCCAGGAGGAGAACTGCAGGAAAAGTCTAGCAGCTTTGAGAGCAGATAGGTTTTCTGGACTCCTGGAATATCTTAACCCAAGTCACAAAGAGGCTACAACCATCATGGAAAGTATAGTGAGCAAATACACCTTCCTATTTCAGCAAAATCCACATAAAAGGCTGACAAATGAGAAACAAAATTTCATTTTGGCAAATATTATTCTCAGTTGTCTAAAACCCAACTCCACGTCCATTCAACCACTCACCACACTGAAAAAACAACTCCGAGAAGTCTTGCAAGTTGTGGGACTAAACCACCAATTTTCAGATCCGTATTTCTTAGCCTGCCTCCTGTTCTGGCCAGAAAACCAAGAGCTAGATGAGGATTCCACACTAATGGAAAAGTATGTCTCATCCTTAAATAGATCCTTCAGGGGACAGTATAGGCGCATGTGTCGGTCCAAGCAGGCAAGCACGCTTTTCTATTTGGGAAAGAGGAGGGGTCTCAACAGTTTTGTTCATAAGGCTGAGATAGAGCAGTACTTCAGTAAAGAACAAAATACGAATTCACTGTGGCACAGTGGAGATGTGTGGAAAAAAAAAGAAGTCAAAGATCTTCTGCGTCGTCTAATTGGTCAGGCTGAAGGCAAGTTGATTTCTATAGAGTATGGAACAGAGGTAAAAATAAAAATACCAGTGATATCTGTTTATTCAGGTCCACTCAGAAGTGGCAGGAACATAGAAAGAGTTTCTTTCTACCTAGGATTTTCCATTGAAGGCCCTCTGGCATATGATATAGAAGTAATTTAAGAAGATTTATTAGTTCAAATACACTTATTCATATCTCTGACATTATCCCTTCTTTTTATTGCCATAGCTTTTTTTGTGTTTTGTTTTTCATATAATCAACTTTATTTTTAGAGATATTTTAGATTACAGAAAAGTTACATCAAAAATATAGAGGATTCCCATATACCCCACCCCTCCAACATCTTACATTAGTGCGATACATTTGTTAAAATTGATGAACAAATATTGAAGCATTGCTACTAACCCAGATCTATAGTTTACATTTTGCACCTTAAAATTTTATAGGTTTTGATAAAATGTTATAATGGCCTGTATGCCATTAGCATTTTGCTGACATTATTGGCATAACCTTGACCACAATGAATTATGATCTGATTATTCTGCTTTTGTCTCTCTGGTTGAATTATAAACCTTTTTAGGGCACAAAATTTATATACACACAGAGTCTAGCACACATTAGAGTCAATCAGTTAATGTTTTTAAATATGTGTTTCAGACTAACATTCAATTAAGTTTCACTTGGTATCCACTGGTCATACCATAACTGGTTACAGGTCAATAAAATCTATTTTAATTCTATCTACTCCTATGAATTTTCTGAATTATTTCTTCAATGTGAAAGCAAAGATTTAAATAAGATTAATGTGGAAGAGAAAGCACCTCCTCAGCTTATTGAACTCAAACTCAGAGATCCATACCAAAGTGCCTCTTATCTCACCTTGGCATCAAAAAAACTTACATGGATGGTAAATATTTGTACCCCTCCCCCACTTAACCATTTCCTAAACACACACAATTCCTTGAACCCCTTGCCTTTTCTCCCAATTCATTACATCAGGATGGGAAAGAAAGAAGAAAGAAAAGAAAGCAAAAACAATTCTTCGCTTTGGACATTAAAAAATTAGACTCAACCAAAGATAAAAAGAATTTCAAGAACTCTTGTTGAGTAACACATATACACAGGATAACGATTCCCTTGGATGGGTTTGAAAAGAGAGCGGAAGAAGGGAGAAAAGCCATAGTTATTGTCCCAACCACTCCTATCCTCACTACAAACAGTCTGGCAGACACTACCAGTTGCCTACCTTATTTCCACTCTCCCCTCTTCCTTATTGATAAAACACAGAGTTTGCTTATGGTAGTAAAAGTGCTCAACTGAAAAACTACATTCTCCAGTGTTTAGTATTCAGTTATGGTGTCCAGGTAGCACAGACCTGGCCAATGGGACATAAGCAGAAGGTTGCTGGGAATGTCTGGGTAAGTTCTGCTTTCTTGAAATAGATGCCACTTCTTCTTCCTCATTGCTTCCTCCTTCTTCTGTCTGCCTGGAAATAGAAAGGACACTGGAACCATTTTCTGACCAGGAGGTGACCATGAGGTAAGAGTCAAAGCTAAAAATTGCAGAGCCAAAAGAGAAAAAACCTGAGATAAGAATACGATCTTAAAGCCCTGGAGTGTCTTCTGCCTTGATATGAGACAAAAATGAACCATATTTGTTTAAAACATTATGGTAAGGTTTCTGCTACATGCACCTGTAAATAATTCCTGATACAAGCAGCATAGCAACCAAGTGACAGTCACATGCCAGTCCCACTCTTGTCAATCTTTCATTCTACTAGCCTCAGTGTCAGGATGAGTAAAGGCTAAAGAAAGCTCTCCATCATATGTTTACCTAATTATGCCAAGTATAAATTAGCCATGCTAACTGCAGAGGAAATAGTCTTAACTGAAATCTCACTTATTCTAAAAAGGAAGTTTAGAAAATAATAAAACAAGCTTCTTTCTCACTACAAATCCTTTCCTAGACCTGGTTTAAAGAAATAAAATGAGTAACAAAATTAGTTGAATTTATTTTCTTTTGTTTCAAGAATACCTATTTTGGAGGTGGGAAGAAGTTTTTTTGATCATTAAACCAAATTATAGAAGAAAGAGAACTGAATAATGCTATCCTAGAAAATTATCTTGGCTATGACTATATACTTTTAAAAGCCCTGTGGAGCAAAAGTCATTCTCAACATCCATCCAAATAGTCACTTACTCATGCCTCCACATCTGGGTCTTCTTGAACCCTCTCTTTCTTATGAGACAATGGGAAGGGGGCCAATTTTCCTCTACGGAAAAATAGCAGGTCTGCTGCAGTGTCCTGCCAAACCCTCACTCTGAAAATCAGCAACCCAGATCTTTTTACTTTGCCACACCTCTTCAGTTGTACTATTTTCCCATCATAGTCAATAAACATTACCTATGTCCCCAAATTATAATCTTACCGGCTTCTGTTATCATTTATAAATTATGGCTCTTTCTATCTCTTTTTGTCATCAACCATTTCTACAAATCCTCACAGAACGTTATATCCTTCAAAGTTTCTGTATTGCTTTCTTTTCCTTTTTCTCTTAGCATTAAAATTCTTCTTGGATTCTTCATAGAGAACTTATCTAATACAAAATAACATCCCCACCAGCCAACCACCAAAGATGCTACAACCCATATACACAGTATAGGATAAAACCTATTCTGTAATGCATGTTGTTTTAGTTTCCTAGGCTGTTTAAGTAAATACCATGAAATGGGTAAGGTAAAACAATGGGAATTTATTTGCTCATGGTTTTGAAGCCAGGAAAATGTTCAAATAAAGGCATCATCGAGGCAATGTTTTCTTTGAAGATTGGCTGCCAGCAATCCTTGGCTTCTCTACCTCATTGGCAAGACATATGGCAGCATCTGCTGGTCTCTCCCTTCTCTTCCGTGTTTCGTTGATTTCAGCTTCTTGCTTCTGTTGCTTTCTCTTTCTCCTTCAATTTCATTCTACTTATTAGGACTCCAGGAGTAGGATTAAAACCCAAACTGATTGAGGTGGGACATACTCAAACTGAAGTACTCTCATCCAAAGGTCCTACTTACAATGGGTTCACACCCACAGAAATGGATTCGATTTAAGAACATGTTTTTCTGGGATACATGCAGCTTCAAACCACCACATGTGTAGTAGGTAAAACTATCAAATTTTATCCTTATCTTTGCATTGTGTTATATTAAAAAGTTAGAAACGTGCTCAGAAAAATATTGCCTTAAATCAAATCACACTTTTCAACTATTAGACCATCTGCTTAAAGGAAAAATAATGTTCATGATAATATAATAAGTTCTTTTCATGTCAAATTTTTTAAATCCCCAAACTAACCCATCCCTGGGATCCTTGGGATCTCTCTGTACAGAAAATTGGCCCAGACCCAGAGTTGAAGCACTGAATAACTATTTCCCCATGGAATTTCAATCTGTTACCAGGGTAATCTCTCTTCGGTTGTGGTCTTCCTGGGGCCACTGGGGTAATAAGTGAATCTTGCAGCATTCTAGAATATTTACTTGACCTAAACTGCCCACCTGCATTATCTGAGTTGTGAAGGTGAGTCATAAACACAGCTTTAAAGAGCAGACAGTCACAATCACTCACATTGATGAATACCCTCTTTGCAATAACTTTCAAGATTACACAAAATGAACATACCACTTATGAAGAAGATGAACAATTCCATCTCTAACTATATTCTAATCAGAAAAGGAAAATAGAAAATGTTCTAAAATCAAGAGTAATATAGAACCTATCCAAGTGAAGTGACAAGGCCTGATTCACCCTTTCATCTGAAACAACCAAATTTATAGTCAACTAGATATTGTGATAGAGATATGAAACAAGGGATTTCAAGACATTGGACATCACTGGGCAATGAAGGACAGTGATTCCTGAGAAATGGGGGAAAGCAAGGTGATCCCTACTATTATCTCAGCTTACTGCCTTGAGAGAATTTCCAGGTTGTGTCAAAGTCAGGGGAGGAACTCATATGGAGCACAGCAAGCATCTTGAGTTAATGAGACAAAGCTGAGGGTCATAGAGACAAAGATTATTAGAATTCTCAAGGCAGAGTACTGGAGAAAAAAGAGTACAGGAAGAGAATTCCAATGACCTGCAGAAAGTTTCCCTAAATATTCATCAGAGAACTGATTAGTGGATGAATCACTAAAATAACGAAACAAAGAGTTACACCTAATAAGCCAAAAAAAGAATATAAAATAGAATAATAAAAAAGCTACTAAATTAATCCAAGTAAAAAGTCAGAAAATAGAGGAAAATTAGAACAAAGAATAGATGGAACAAATAGAAAACAAGTAGCAAGATGGGGGATTTAATCCCAATCTATATCAATAATCACATTAATTATAAAAAAGTCTAAACACCCCAATTGAAAAGCAGGGATTGCCAGATTAAAACAAAAAACTATACACTACCTAAATTCTACCTACAAGAAACCCATTTTAAATAAGAAGATGAAATGGATTTTAGGGATCCTGGCCAGTTTAAATGAAGGTGGGAGCGTGGTGAGGTAGGAAGAAGACTGAATTCACAAGAATCTTTTAAGTTGAATTTACAACTAGAAGTACGTATTACCAGATACAGTTTATTATTTTATTATTTGTCAAAGGGAAAAAAATGTAATAAAAAGAAGGGCAGGGAAAGATGGCAGCTGATTAAGGCATTCCAAGAGTCAGCTCATCCTACAGGGCAGTTAGTAATCTAAACAGAGTTATCTAAAGCACCTGTTTGGGGGACCCAGGAGTCATCCTTGAAAGAATGGAAGGAGGACACTGCCAATCTGCAATGAAGATTTGTGAGTAGAGCACTCCATGCCATGGAGGCCGGTTCTCATCCTCCACTGACAACACAAGCTTCCTGAGAAGCTATTCTGTGGCAGTAGTGGGAAGATCCATTTCCCAAAAACAGGGGAGGAAGAGACAGTTGGGCACCAACTTCAGCTACTGATTAGTAAATTCGGTTGGCTAAAGTATAATCCTAAGAACAGCTAAAGTTTGAACCTATCCAAATTAGAAAAAGGCCAGTAGTCACCATCTTAACTCTGCCCATGGCATGAAGAGAAGTGGGGCTGATTGAAAATCACAGTGATGGTAGGGATCAGCTTCTTTCCACCCAGGTCAGATTGCATCTCTAGCCTAGGCCCCAGATCCACCTCTGACAGGGAAGAAGCTGGAGGGACTTGCACCAGCCTCTCCTGGCAACTGCAGGTGCGTTTGGCCAGTAAAGATTGAATAGTCAGACATCTGGGGTTCCATTCCCACACCTCAATAGGATAGGAGAGGAGTTGTATTTCCTTGGCCTCTCTGGGCAACTGCAGGTGCTTTTGGCCCACACAAACTGGTTTGTTGAGTGCCTTCTATTCCATCTCCACTCGGGGGCTGGTGTTTCCTCAACCTCTCAGGGTAAATGCAGGTGCTTCTGGCCTGCAGGAACTCGATTGTTGGGTGCCTATAGCTCCACCCTCACCCCCGATAGGACCAGAGTGGGGGGTGGTGTTTCCCCAGCCTCTCTGAATAACTGCAGGAGCTTTTGGCCCACACAGACTGAATAATCAGACACCTGTGGCTTCATCCCCACCCCTAGGTAGGATAAGAGGGGAGCTGTGTTTCCTCAGTCTTTCCAGGCAAAGGCAGGCACTTTCAGGCTGCACAAACTGGACTGTTGGGTACCAGTGGATCCACACCCACCCCCCAATAGGATAGGAAGGGGCTGGTGTTGCCTCAGCCTCTCTAGGCAATGGCAGGTACTTTTGGTCTACAGGGACTGAACTGTTGGGCACCTGTGGATCCACCCCCACCCCCCAATGAAATAGAAGGGGATGGTGTATCCTCAACCTCTCCAGGCAATATTAGGTGCTTTCAGCCTACAGGGACTGAACTTCTGGTTGCCTTTGGATCCACTCCCACCATCTAAAAGGCAGAAGGGATAGCACTCCTTCAGCCTCTCAAGGCAACTGCAGGCACATTCAGCCCACATGGATTAGATTGTTGGGCACTCCGGAGGGTCCATTCCCACTCCTAGCAGGAAAGGAGGGGGTCCAGTACTACATCAGTCTACCTGGGCAAATGTGGTCATTTTCAACCAACATGGCACAGATTGCTGCATACCTGCAGCTGCATCCCAGACCCAGGTAGAGGAGGAAGGGGCATCAAGCTTCATCAGTCTCTCTGGGCAACTATAGATGGTCTTGGCTTGCACAATTTGGATTATTACAAACATCTGCAGCTGTGTCCCTATGCCTGGCAGAGGAGAAAGGTGGGAGAAGCTTCAGCCTCCAAAGTTTACAGCACCAACTACATCCTTGGCTCCTACTACACAATCAGCAAGGGAGAAAGGGCAAGAAGGCCTTAAACTAAAGAAGAGAGCCCAGAATAAGTACATCTAGTAAGCCAGATGCCAAGACACCAACAAAAAATTACAGTGCATACCAAGAAACAAGAAGATATGGCCCAGTCAAAGGAACAAGATAAGCCTTCAGAGGACATAAAGGAATTGAGAAAACTAATCATAGATATTCAAACAAATCTCCTTAATAAATTCAATGAGATGGCCAAAGAGATTAAGGATATTAAGAAGGGGAAGCGGCTGTGGCTCAATCAGTAGGGCTCCCGTTTACCATATGGGAGGCCCCGGGTTCGGTTCCCG
>JAKSZT010053770.1:45175388-45192030 GCA_026826555.1 Tolypeutes matacus | reverse complement strand
ATCAACTCCAAGACATATACTAATCAGAATGTCAAATGCCAAATATAAAGAGAATTCTGAGAGCAGTAAGAGAAAAGTGATGCATAACATACAAGGGATACCCAATAAGATTAAGTGCTGATTTCTCAACAGAAACCATGGAGACAAGAAGTCAGTGGTAGGATATATTTAAGACACTGCAAGAGAAAAACTGTCAGCCAAGAATCTTCTATCTTGAAACCTTTGAAAGCAAGGTTGTCTTTCAAAAATGAGGGCAAGTTTAGAATAGTCACAGATAAACAGAAACTGAGAGAGTCTGTAACCAAGAGACTGGCTTTGCAGGAAATATTAAAGTGAGTGCTACAGCCTGAAAAGAAAAGACAGGAGAGAGAGGCTTGGAAGAAGTCTAGAAATGAAGATTATATCAGTAAAAGTAACTAAAAGTGTAAAAAGAGTGGTGAAAATAAAATATGACAGATAAAACCCAAAGGTCAAAATGGATGAAATAAGAACTGTCTTTAAAGTATTAATATTGGGTATTAATGGATTAAACTCCCCAATCAAAAGACACAGACTAGTGGAATGGATAAGAAAATATGAGCCATCTATATGCTGTCCAGAAGAGACTCACCTTAGAGCTAAGGATACCAATAGATTGAAACTGAAAGGCTGGAAAAAGATATTCCAGGCATGCAGTAACCAAAAAACAAACAAACAAACAAACAAACAAAAAACCCTGGAGTGGCTATATTTATAATAGAAGAAATAATAATCATAAATGTATATGCACCTAACCAGGATTCCCCAAATTACATGAGGCAAACACTGGCAAAAAAAAAAAAGCAGCTGGTTTATAAATAGGATTATGGCTGAAAAGGTTAGTCTAGGGATGTAAATGTCAATTGTAAGAAAGCTAGAAAATAATCTAGGGACTGAATAATACAGTGAATTCAGAGGTGAATGAGAATTGTGATTAATAGTACAAATGCAAGAATGTCCTTCTGTGAACTAGAACAGATATACATCACTATTGCAGGGCAGTAGGAATGTGGAGAAGCATGGGGAAATATAATTAATGTAACCTATGGACTACAGTTAACAGCAACACTGTGATATTCTTGCATCAATGCCAAAGATGCACTGTGTTATTAATAGAGGAGTATGGAAAAAAATATGCCAAATGTATACCATGGATTATAGTTAGTGGTAATAGTATGATCATATTATCTCATAATCTGTGAAAAATGTTCCACAACAGTTTAGTATGTTGGTGAAGGGATATTGTATGGGAATTCCACACGTGTGTATGATTGTTTTGTAAGTTCACAACTTCTGTAATTTTTAAAATTAATAAAGAGGGAATTGTGGGAATACGGCATTGGATTAGCAGATAAGGCTCAGTGCTCTCATGAAAACAATAGAGAAGGAGCCTAAAGCTGCCAGAGAGACCTGCTTTGGGGGTCAACAGACCAGGACAATGCTTCAGAACTCCCAGGAGAGTGAGGGACAGAAAGACGAAGAAGCCAAAACAACAAACTGTGAGTTACTAAACCTCCTGGCCATGGAGAAGGGCTTTCCTCCCCCACCCCCAAGACATTCAGCAGCGGTAAAATCCGTGGCACACTGAAGCTGACTGAGAGGGTAGCAGACATCTTCCTCCCTGCCAGCTGTTACAAGAAAAAAAGGAAGGGGTAGTCAGGGGACTTTTTTTTCAGTGAATTCGGCCAGCGGAGCCCACGTTGAATCTCAGGTCTGGCCTGATGAAAACCAAGAGAGATACACCTCTGTGGAAGCATGCACCAATGAGCGCCATCTGCTGGCTGATCAGGAAATTACATGGACAGAAGCTGTTTTTAGAGCTCTCTTTATCCCACCCCAGGGAGAAAGTCTGCACCCCATTAGTGAGTCCCTGGCATGGTTTTTCGGTAACTTAAGCTGGGCAATTTTTTTTTAATTGGGATTTTTAAAAAATCCAACTTATCAACTTGGGATAAGTTGAACCAAATATCAAAGAACTGTGAAAAACTAATAATAACAGTAGGCAAGAGAGAGAAATTGCCCATTAGAGTAAATTCATCAACATATCAAGATGTAGACATCAGCAAAAAATTACAAACCATACTGGAAACAGGAAGAGGTAGCCAAGCCAAAGGAACAAACCAAATATCCTGCAGAGATTCAGGATTTAAGACAATTAATCAATGATAATCACACAACTCTCCTGAATCAACTTAAAGAATTTAAAGATAATATGACTAAAGAGATAAAGGATCTTAAGAAGACACTGGGTAAACCTAAAGAACAATCTGAAAGCCTGCAAAGAAAAGTAACAGACCTTATGGGAATGAAAGACATGATGGATGAGATTAAAAATACATTAGAGGCACATAAGAGCAGATTGGAACTGCTTGAAGACAGAATTAGTGATTTTGAAGACAGAACATCAGAACTGGAAAAGAGAGGAGAACAGAAAGAGAAGAGAATGGAAAAAATGGAAGAGTCTCAGGGAATTGAATGACAACGTGAAATGCAAAAACATTCACATCATAGGCATTCCAGAAGGAGAAGAAAACAGAAAAGAGGTGGAAAGAATATTTGAGGAAATAATGACTGATAACTTCCCTACCCTTATGAAAGACATAAATATCAATGTCCAAGAAGGACATTGCACCCCAAACAGAATAAACACAAATAGATCTACCCTGAGACAACTACCATTCAGAATGACCAATGTAGAGAGAAGATTTTGAAAACAGCAAGAGAAAAGCAAAGCATCACGTAAGAGGAAAATTTGATAAAATTAAGTGCTGACCTCTCATCAGAAATCACGGAGGAGAGAAGAAAGTGGCATGATGTATTTAAGGTATTGAAAGAGGGAAACTGCCAGCCAAGAATCCTGTATCTGGCAAAGCTGTCCTTCAAAAATGAAGGGGAGTTTAAAGTCTTCACAGACAAACAAAAACTGATAGAATATATTACCAAAAGAACAGAATGACAAGAGATACTAAAGGGAGTGCTGAAGCCTGAAAGGAAAAAACAAGGGTGAGAGACTTGGAGAAGAGTGTAGAAATGAAGAATATTAGGAAGTGTAAAAAAACTGACTATAGCAAGATATGACAACTGAAAATCAAAGGTCAAAATGGATGAAGTATAACATTGAATGTTAATGGCTTGAACTCCCAAATCAAAGACACAGACTGATCAAATGGATTAAAATATATGACCCATCTATATATTGCCTACAAGAGACTCACCTCATATGTAAGGACACAGCCAGGTTAAAAGTGAAAGGTTGGGAAAAGGCATTCCATACAAATAGTAACTAAAAAAGAACTGCAGTGGCAATACTAATATCAGACAAAATAGATTTTAAATGCAAAACTATTATAAGGGATGAAGAAGGTCATTATTTATTAAAAATATGGGCAATTCAACAAGAAGAAATAACTATACTAAATATTTATGCACCTAACCTCAGTGTCCCAAGATACATGAGGCATACACTAGCAAAGCTGAAGGGAGAAATTGATGTCACTACAATAATAGTTGGAGACTTCAATACACCACTCTCAGTATTGGATAGAACATCTGGACAGAAGATAAATAAACAGAGAACTTGAATAATATGATAAATTAACTAGATGTAACAGACATCTATAGAGCACTGCACCCCAAAACAGCAGGATATACATTCTTTTCAAGTGCTCAACGATCCTTTTCCAAGATAGACCATATGTTGGGTCACAAGACAAGTCTCAATAAATTTTAAAAGAATGAAATTATACAAAACACTTTCTCTGATCATAATGGAATGAAGCTGGAAATCAATAATGGACAGAAAAAGAGAAAATTAATAAATATATGGAGATTAAACAGCATACTCTTAAACAACCAGTGGGTCAAAGAAGAAATTGCAAGAGAATTCAGCATATACTCTTGAGATAAATGAAAATGAGAACACAACATATTGAAACCTATGGGATACCACAAAGGCAGTGCTGAGAGGGAAATTTATAGCCCTCAATATTTACATTAAAAAAGAAGAAAGAGCTAAAATTGATGATCTTACTGCACATCTGGAAGAACTAGAACAGCAGAACAGCAGACTGACTAATCACAAACCAAGACTAAAGAAAGAAATAGTAAAAATCAAAGCAGAAATTAATGAAATCGAGAACAAGAAAACAACAGAGAGAATCAACAAAACCAAAAGATGGTTCTTTGAGAAGATCAACAAAATCTACAAACCCTTAGTTAGACTGACAGAAAAAAAGAAAAAAAAACACAAATAAATAAAATAAAAAATGAGAGGAGGAACATTACCACTGACCCCATAGAAATAAGGAGATCATAAAAGGATACTATGAACAACTGTATGCCAAAAAAACTAGAAAATGTAGACGAGATAGACAAATTCCTGGAAACACATGACTTCAGAAAAAATAAAAGACCTCAACAAGTGAAGAGATTGAAACAGTCATCAAAAACCTCCCAAAGATGAAAAGCCCAGGACCAGATGGCTTCACAGGTGAATTCTACTAATCATTCAAAGATGAATTAATACTGATCTTGCACAAGCACTTCCAAAAAATTGAACAGGAAAAAATGCTACCAAACTCATTCTATGAAGTAAACATCACCCTAATACCAAGAGCAGATAAAGATACTATGAAAAAAAATAATAGACCAATATCTCTAATGAATATAGATGGAAAATTCCTCAACAAAATACATGCAAACATAATCCAAAAGTACATTAAAAGAATTATACACCACGACCAAGTGGGTTTTATCCGAGATATGCAAGAGTAGTTCAACACAAGGATAGATATCTGCACACCAATGTTCATAGCCGCATTATTCACAATAGTCAAAAGTTGGAAACAACCCAGGTGTCCATCAACTGATTAATGGATAAATACATTGTGGAGTATTGACACGATGGAATATTATGAAGCAGTAAGAAGAAATGAAGTCATGAAACATATGACAACATGGATGAACCTGGAGGACCATTATATTGAGTGAAGCAAGCCAGACACAAAAGGAAAAATACTATATGATTGCCCTATTATGATATAAATATATTATGTGAAATATAAATATATTATGTGAAATATGAATATGGGTAGAATTGCATATATAAGGCCATTTTTCCTTGAAGCTGAACAAATGTAAGTTAATACTATGAAATGTTAATTTCAGACCAAAAAAAAACACATTATACTAAGTGAAGGAGACCAGACACAGAGTACTACATATTGTATAATTTCATTTATATAAAATGTAAATATAAATCAATTCATAAAGATGAAAGGAGATTAATTGTTATGTAGGTCTGAGGAAGGAATGCTAAGGGGTTTGGAGTCTTTCTTTTGGAGTAATGAAATTGTTCTAAAAAATTTGAGGTGATGAATATACAACATTGTGATTATACTAAAAGCGATTGATTATACACTTGGATAGAATAGTCAGAAACAGCAGCTATGTGTAGTGGGGGAAGCATAGAGAGATTGAGAGGTGAGGAATTTTCTTGTTTGTTGTTTGTCTGGTTTTTTTGTTTATTATTATTATTGAAATAATGAAAATGTTCTAATAATGATTGAAGTGATGAATGCACAACTATGTGATTATAGCAAATATCATTGATTGTACACATTGGATGAATTGTATGTTTTATTAATATGTATCAATAAAATTGATTTTTTTAAAGTAATAAAGAGTGGGAAGGAAGAAAAAATTATTTTAAAGTAAAATAATGGGGAAAAAGTTATATCATGCTAACATAATGAGAAGAAAGCTGCAATGACTTTATTATTATCAATGTTTATTTTAGAGCAAAGAATATTCTAAGAAATAAAGGTCATTTCAGAGTGATAAAGGAATCAATTCCTCAAGAGTTCAGAACAATTTAATCACCTACTAACAGAGCTTCAAAATACATGAAGCAAAATGGATAGAGATACAAGAAGAAATAGATACATTCAGAATTATAGACAGAAATTTCAACACCCCTCTTCAATAACTGATAGAACAAGAAAAGAGAAAATTGGTAAGAATAGACTTGAGCAACACTATCAACCAAACTAACCTATTTGACATTAGAGAACACTGTACCAACAAAGGCAGAATACACATTCTTTTCAAGTTCACAAGGAACATTTATCAAGATTGAGCATATTCTTGACATAAACCAAGCCTTAATGAATTTTAAAAGATTCAAGTCATATAAAGCATGCTATATGACCACAATAGAATTAAATTAGAAACCCATGACAGAAAAGTCTCTGGAAACTCACCAACTCTTTGACAAAATATAATTATCTATTCAAGACTTTTTAAAAATTCCTCTCATCAGCAAACTAGGAATAACAGGGAATTTTCTCAATCTGATAACTAGATGTACAAAAATCCTATAGCTATCATCATATTTATTAGTTAAATAATTAGAACTTACTCCCTAACATCAAGAACAAGACAGAGACATCCACACATGCCACTGCTATTTGAAATTGTGCTGGCAGTCATAGCCAGTGCAATAAGACAAGAAAAAGAAATAAAAGCCATACAGATTAAAAGAAAGAAATAAAACTGACCCTATTCATAGGGCACATGATTATTCCATGTACCAAAGCCTAAGGAATCTACAAAAATTTCATCAAAATAATAAATGAGTTTAGCAAGGTTGCAGGATACAAGGTCACCACTGAGAACTCACTCAGGTTGCTATATACTAGCAATGTATAATTGGAAACAGAAATTTTAAAAGACCAATACTATTTCAATAACTCCAAAAATGAAATACTGAGGTAGAAATCTAAGAAAACATTACAAGATCTCTATGCTGAAAACTACAAGACGCATATCAAAGAAACCAAAGAAAACCCAAATAAATGGAGAGATACCACCGTGTTCATGGATTGGAAGTCTCAATATGGTAAAGATATCAATTCTCCCAAATTGATCTATAGATTTAGTGCAATACCTATAAAAAATCCCAACAGAATTTTTATAGATACAGGCAAGACAATTATAAAATTTATATGGAAAGGAAAGGAGCTAGAATAACTAAAATAATTTTTAAAAAGAATTAATTTGGAGTAATTATACTACTCAACATTAAGACTTACTCTAATGCTAGAGCAATAAAGACAATGTGGGATTACTGAAGGGATAGACACCTATATCAAGGGAACAGAATAGAGTGCAGAAATAGACCCACACAAATAGGGTCCTTTATTTTTTTTAAGAAGGTACAAAAGCAATTCAATGGAGAAAGAATAGTCTTCCAAAAAAAACTTTTGGGCATCATTGGACATCCATAGGGAAAAAATGCACCACACTCTAAACCTCTCACCTTACACAAACATTAACTCAAAATGGATAATAGATCTAAGTGTAAAACATAAAATTATATAACTTTAAGAAGAAAACAGAGGAGAAAATCTTCATGACTTGGGTTTGCAGGAAAAGTTCTCAGACAAGAGCTATAAAAGAAAACATTTATAAATTGGACATTATCAAATTTAAAACTTTTGCTCTGTGAAAGATGATATCAAGAGAATGTAAAGGGAAGCGGATGTGGCTTAAGCAATTGGGCTCCCATCTACCATATAGGAGGTCTAGGGTTCAATTCCTGGGGCCTTCTGGTGAAAAGCAAGCTGGCCCAAGCAGAGTGCTGGCCCACATGAAAAGCTGGCACAGCAAGATGACACAACAAAAAGAGACACAGAAGAAAGACAGTAAGAGACAGAGCAGAACAGAAAGCTGAGGTGGCACAAGAGATTGAGCAGCCTCTCTCCACTCCGGAAGGTCCCAGGATTGGTTCCCAGTGCCACCTAAAGAGAAGACAAGCAGACACAGAAGAACACACAGAGAGCAGACAGCGAGAGCAAAACGAGGGTGTGAGGGGGAAATAAATATATAAATAAAGTTATTTATTAAAAAAAAAAATGAGAATGTAAAGATATGCTACAGACAGGGAGAAAAGTTTTACACAGCACATAGCTATCAAAGGACTTAGAGCTAGTATGTATATATTTAAGCCCTCAACAATTAGAAAGCAATCCAATATAAAAACAGGCAAAGGGGAAGCGGCTGTGGCTCAACTGGTTGGGCCCCCATTTACCATATGGGAGGCCCCAGGTTGGATTCCTGGAGCCTCCTGGTGAAGGCAAACTGGCCTGTACGGCACGGTGAGCTGACATAGCAAGATAACACAACAAAGGAAGACAAGCAGACACAGAAAAATGTGCAGCAAATGGACACAGAAAGCACAAGCAAGAAGGGTGGGATAAATAAATAAATAAAAATAAATCTTAAAAAAAAAAAAACAGGCAAAGACTTGAACAAACACTTCAGTGAAGAGGATATAAGGGTGGTGTGATGGTTTGGAGCTGCATGTTCCCCAGGAAAACAAGTTCTTAAATTAATCCATTCCTGTGTGTGTGAACCCATTGTAAGAAGGACCCTTTAGATGAGGTTACTTCAGTTAAGGTGTGGCTCACCTCAATCAGGATGGGTCTTCATCCTATTACTGGAGTCCTTTATGAGTAGAATGAAATTCAGACAGGCAGAGAAAATGTCACAGAGGGAGCAGCCAGAAGCTGAAGATCAGTGGAACCTTCAAGAGAAGGGAGAGAACAGGAGAGGCCACAATGTGCCTTGCCATGTGATAAGCTAAGGAGCAAGGATCATCAGCAGCCAGCCAGTCCCAGAACACCACAGTCTTCGAGGAGAGAGTATCACCTTGATGATGCCTTAATTTGGACTAACCTCAAAACCATGAGCCATTAAATTCCCATTGTTTAAGCCATCTCTTTGCTTGATGCAGCCTAGGAAACCAAAACAGGTGGGAAATTAGTACATGAAAAGATACTTAGCATCATTAGTTATTAGGTAAACACAAATTAAAACCATGATGAGATACCCTTATGTACCTATTAGAATAGCTAAAATTAAAAATACTGATAATATCATTAAGATGGCAATCCTACCCAAAGCAATTTATAGATTTAAAGCAATCCCCCCAAAAATTCCAGAAACTTTCTTTGCAGAAATGGAAAAGCCAATAATCAAATTTATTTGGAAGAACAAGGGGCCCTGAATAGGTAAAGCCATCTCGAAAAAAAGAAGAATGAATTTGCAGGACTCATATTTCCCAATCTTTTCTTATTACAAATCCACAGTAATCAAAACAGCATGGTACTGGCATAAGGACAAACATATAGCCCGATGTAATTGAATCAAGAGCTCAGAAATCAACCCTCACATTTATAGCCAACCGATTTTTTTTTTTTCCGGTACTGGGACTGGGGATTGAACCCAGGACCTTGTATGTGGGAAACCAGTTCGCAACCACTGAGCCACATCAACTCCCCTGAGTTGTTTTTTTGTTTGTTTCATTACTTTTGTTTTTGTTTTTTTAGGAGGCACTGGGGACCAAACCCAGACCTCCCATGTGGAGGCAGGTACTCAACCACTGGAGCTACATCTGTCCCCCTCACCCCCAACTGATTTTGACTAGAGGAAAAGAGTACTCAATTGTGAATGAATAGTTTCTTCAACAAACGGTGCTGGGAAAACTGGATCATCATTTGAAGAAAGGAAGAAAGAAAGAAAGGAGAGGAGAGGAGAGGAAAGGAAAGGAAGGAGGGAGGGAGGGAAGGAGGGAGGGAGGGAGGGAAGGAAGGAAGGAAGGAAAGGAGGAAAGGGATAAAAGTGATGAAAAGGAGGAAAGGGAGGAAAGGAATAAAGAAAAAGGGAATAAAGGAGGGACCCTACCTCACACCATATACAAAAATCAACTCAAAATGGATCAAAGATCTAAATATAATATCCTAGAATTATCAAACTCCTAGAAGAAAATATAGGGAAGCACCTCAGGACCTTGGGTTAGGCAATTGTTATTTAGATTTTACATTCAAAGCACAAGCAACAGAAGAAACATAGACAAATTGGACCTCATAAAAATTAAAAGCTTTTGTGCCTCACAGGACTTTATCATGAAAGTAAATTGACAACCTACACAATGGGAGAAAATATTTGGAAGCCACATATCTGATAAAGGTTTAAACCCAGAATATATCAAGAAATCCTTCAACTTAGCAACAAAAAGACAAACACCCAATTTAAAAATGGGCAAAAGATTTGAATAGACATTTCTCCAAAGAAGATAAACAAACAGCCAGAAAAACACATGAAAAGATGCTCAACATTATTAGCCATCAAGGAAATTCAAATCAAAACCACAATTATTAGAATGGCTGCTATAAAAAAAAAAAAAAACAAAACAGAAAATAACAAGTGTTGGAGAGGATGCAGAGAAATAGGAATACTTGTTTATTGTTGGTGACAATGTAAAATGGTGCAGCCACTGTGGAAGACAGTTTGGTGGTTCCTCAGAAAGCTAAGTATAAAACTAAGTATAGAACTATACCTAGTGGCAATCCCACTCCTAGGTATATATCCAAAAGAACTGAAAGCAAATTCGAACAGATATGTGCACACTGATTCACTATTCACAATTGCCAAATGATGGAAGCAACCCAACTGTCCATCAACTGATGAATGGATAAATAAAATGTGGTATATAATACAATGGAATATTACTCAGCCATAAAGAGGAATGAAGTCCTGATATATTCAACAACATGGATGAACCTTGAAGATCTGTTGAGTTAAATAAGGCAGACACAAAAGCAAAAATATTGTATGATCTCACTGATTTGAAGTAATTAGAATAAGCAAACCCACAGAGTCAGAATCTAGAATATAGTTTATCAGGGGATGAGATTGGGGATAGGGAGTGGAAAGGTAAGGTATGTACAGGGTTCCTATTGGAATTATGGAAATGTTTTGGTAATGGGTGGTGGTGATGATAACACAACATTGTGAATGCAATTAACAGCATTGAAATATATATCTGAATGTGTTTAAGGGGAAAGGGTTAGATTATATCTATGGTAACAGAATAAAAATTTTTAAAAATCCATGGAACTACACTACACAAACAGTGAACCCTAAGTTAAATCACGGACTTTAATTAATAGTATAATTATAAAAATGTGCTATCATCAATTGTAGCTAATGTTCCACACCAATGCAAGGTGTTGGTGGTGGGCTGGCATATGGGAATATTGTATTATATGCATGATTGCTCTATAAACAGAAAACTTCTCTAACAAAGAAAAAAAAATCAATGCTACGGCAAATTTAAAATAAAATAAAATAATAAAATAAAATGCTGATAATACCAAGCACTGATGAGGACAAGGAAGAACTGGAATTTTCACACACTACTGATGGGAACTTAAAATAGTATAATCAGGGAGCAGATGTGGCTCAAACAGTTGGGTATCCACCTCCCACATGGGAGGTTCCGGGTTCGGTTCCTGATGTCTCCTAAAGAGGATGAGCAGATGGAACAAGCTGATGCAACGAGCTGACGAATGAGTGGACACGACGAGCAGGAAGTGGACGTGGCTCAAGCAGTTGCACACCTCCCTCCCACATGGGAGGTCACAGGTTCAGTTCCCGGTGCCTCCTAAAGAAGATGAGTAGACACAACGAGCAGACAACAAGCAGAGACAACAAACCAAGACAATGAGCCGACACAATGAGCAGAGCAATGTGCAGTCATAATGAGCAGACAATGAGCAGATAGATGAGGGAGCCATCTCAGGGGGGAAAAACGGTTCAATCACTTAGTTTTTTTTTTTTTTTTTTTTTAAAGATTTTATTTATTTATTCATTTATCCCCCCCTTGCTGCTTGTGCTCGCTGGGTCAGCTAACCACGCCGTGCGGGAAGGCTTGCCTTCACCAGGAGGCCCCGGGAACTGAACCCGGGGCCTCCCGTATGGTAAACGGGAGCCCTACTGATTGAGCCACAGCCGCTTCCCTGTTCAATCACTTTGTAAAACAGCTGAGCAGTTTCTCAAAATGTTAAATATATACCTACAATATGATCCATTCATTTCCCTACTATCTATTTACACAAAAGAAATGAATGCATTTGTCCATGCAAAAGTTTTTACAGAAATGTTCATAGCAGCTTCATTTGTAGTAGCCAAAGAGCAGAAATAACCCTAGTGTTCATCACCAGGTCAATGGATAAACCAATAGTGATATATCCATACAATGGAATACTAGTCAGCAATAAAAACAAATATACCATTGATGCACAAACGAATCTCAAATTAATTATTCTGCATGAAAGAAACTAGACCCAAAAAAGAGTATGTAAACCCTTTATACTGTATAATTTTACTCCTATAATATTCTAGTAAATACAAACCAATCTGTAATGATGGAAAGCAGGTCAGTGGTTGCCTGGATATGGGGCATGTGAACAGGGACAAGAGGAAAAGTTTACAAAGTTGAATAAGGAAAAAATTGAGGATGATTGACATACTTATTATGTTGTTTATGTTGGCCATTTCATAAATGCATATTTATGCCAAAACTTATCAAAATTATATACTTTAAATATGTACATTTTATTGTCTGTCAATTATTCCTCAATAAACGGTTAAAAAGAGAAATTACAGCTCCTCTCTCTCTCTCTTTCTCTTTCTCCTCTCTCTCTCTCACACATTCACACACACACACACGCGCGCGCAGGTCTGTGAAATTCAGAGGCCTTTGCCCTTTGGATGGTTTTTGTCTCCCCTCTGTGACACATTCAAACCACAAAAAAAGTAGTCCTGGGGGCTCTAAAGACTCCCAAAACCCATTTGTTTGCTGCGCAATGAATTGAGGAGTACTTGCAATCAGGAGAAAGTGGAGACAATTACAAGGGTTTCTTTTGAGGACCACTTCACTTCAGTCCCCTAGAATAGAATGTGCCTCCTCCCCTCCCCAAGAACAATGAGGCTAAGAAGGAGACCCTGTCATCTCCTAATTCCCCAAATCATTCTACTAAACCTTTTTATAAAAAGCCCTTCTTCTTTTTGGTGCATGCCAAGAATCCAAATCCCGTCAATTTGTCTTTGCTGTCATGTACCAACATTCCCCAGAGTCAGTGAGAACTACTCTTAAATGTTGACTCACAGATGCCCACCTCTTCAGCCACTCTTCTTTTGAGAATTTCTTCAATGCCCTTTCATCCTCATCATTCTGCCCCATTTGCTTTGCAAAACAACCACTCTGAATTAATCAGGTTTTCCAATTGCTAGCTCACCTGCATCCAGGCTACTAACTAGAAAATGAGCAGAGGAAATCATGCAGCAGTTCAAATTGATGCTGGCTAGTTTTGCATGCCAGTCTCCTCACTGACCCAGCGTTACTGCCAGACCTCCCCTCCATGGTTATCTCTACCCATTCCCTTAGCTGGTGCTAAAATCTCCTGTTCCTTGTTTTAGTTTCCTGGCTGCTAACACAAATACAGACAATGGGTTGACTTAACAACAGGAGTTTTTAGTTCAAGATTTCAGAGGCCAGAAGGCTCACTTCCTCCCAGGGAAGTGAGCTCACTTCCTCCCAAAGTTGCAATTGGGGAAACCTGAGTGAGAATAATTTTTTTAAATGTTGGATTGAATATTCATTAGTTTTTGATACCATGTGTTCATTCTGCTTCCTCTTTTTCAACTCCTTACTCATGAGGGCTCATGTGCTTACATTGTCTCCAGTGTGTGCAGGGCTCTACCTAATCCATAAATCACCAGCCCCACCCACAGAGATATATTAACTCACAACTGGCGATGGCACAACAAGAGACCTAGGAGGTCTCATAAATGGGAAATAGACGGAACCAAGACAGCCAGTGGAAAAAGTCCACACTTAGAGAACAGTCAGGCTTGAATAGAAGCCTGCCAGTCATCCTCCAACTTGGTTTATACAGGTGACTGAATCAATGCTAAAGGAAAGATGCCCTTGGGAAATTCTTGCCTCCCAAGCCAAGAGGCTTCTTGGACTTCTCATATGTCAATTCTTCCTTCATCTGGGAAGAAGAGGTATACAAAATGCAAAGCTTTAGGTGACTCTGTTCCCAAGAAAAATGCCAATGTAACAACAACAGAAAGGAATGAAAGCTTCAGATGTTCTATAAAATTTTCTAGGTCATGACAAAATTTTCTGTGCTTGCTACTTTATAATAATTTTATTAAACAATAAAGGAAATGCCCTCTCCTTTATGAGGGCTAAAGAGAAACACTGACCAGATGGTGAACAGAGAGCTTGAATTTGGACAATCCTCTCTTAAGAAGGGGATCTTCAATGTTTAGAATTTTGAAATAACTACAAAAAATAAAAACAATTTAAAAAAAAAACAAAAAACCACAACTCAATCTAACAAAAGCCTTAGAAGAGGGCCTAGAAAGGAGACCAGAACCTCCCCTGACATTTAGCAGAGAATTCCCCTCAAACATGGAACAGGCCTTCTGGTTAAACAAGCCACATGCCATGGTTAGTTCAGGAGGCTCTGAGGCATCCTAGAAGCAGGAGAAGGTTGAGGGGTGGAGACCCAGGTGGGTGGCCCTGGGCAGGGTAACTGGCCTAGATAACACCAGAATTCAACAGCAGAATCCCCTCAGGAGGTGAGACAAAATTGGTTTCCATACTTTCTAGGAATGCTTCAGCAAATAGTTGGCCCAAGAACTTCATATGCAATAGCAGGACTGAGCCAAGTGAATGGTATATCCAAGTCTAGATCATGCAATCTCAACCAGGAACTCTCACCTCCAAAGTTTTGAGAAGCAATAAAATCATACATTTTTTATGTAAAAAGCACAGATATACCTACACTACATAAACAGATGGTATTATATAAATGATTTTTTAAAATTTATTTATTTTTTATTGTGGGTAAAAAATCAAAATTTTCACAATACATACCAATATTTATAAAATGATATATAAATATATATGCATATATGTGCATTTGCTTACAAAAATGTTATTTATATATATATAAATATATTTTAAGAGGTGCTTAGATTACCTAAAATATTACACAGATATGGTAGTATATAAATGATGGTATTATACTCGTGGTATTAAAATTTAATGGGGTAAAAATAATGCCTAAAAATCCTCCTTAGAGGGACAATAATGGGAAGAAAAAAGAGACTGAGAAACATTGGACTGGGTGGTCAGATAGGGAATGAAGAAAGGGGTTGCCTGAGCTGAAGGTCTAGGAACTGGCATGACCAAGGAGAATCTAAGCAACTAAATAAACTAGTGGAATAGAAGCTCAGTGTGGGGAACAGAACATAATAAGCTGATCCTCATGACCTGGCCCACATGGACAATGAGACACCCAGGCTTGGGAGCTCAGGGTCAGGAGTCCCCTTCCCAGGATGACACTCATGGGTGGGCGATGAGTCTGCTGGTCATACCTGGGCTCCTCGGCAGCCACGCTCTTTCTTCCTGAAGCTCAGGGTATGTGAGCACTGGCCTGAAGCACTCTACCACATTATTTAAACTCTATGTCCCTCAGATTCTCCAGCTATAGATGAAGATAAAAAGCATCTACCTCAGAAGACTGTTGTGAAGAGTAAATAATTTAATGCATGTAAAGCAGTTAGCACAGTGCCTAGCACATAGTAAGTGCTCAAAAAATGTTCACACTTGCTGCTAATTCTTTAAATGTTAGTTATTTCTGTCACTCTTGCTCAGATAGTTTTCTACCTGGTCCAGACACTGACCTTAGAAAAGATAAATCTGTGCTCTGAAACCAGAGAGATTCGAATGCAGCATTAACCTAGAGGCCTTTGGCATTTACAGGGAGTTCAGGGAAGTCCCTGAAAGTCATTCCTTTATACTTGAGGAAAATAGTCCACCCTTAAAAGCCGGTGAAATTTCTACATAGACCTTTCTTCTCCTGGAGCTTCACAAGGCTCCTGATAGCAATAAAAATCAGTGTTCCCCAGGGATGGATGGACCAGAATATCCTGCCCTTTGTCTCTACCCCTCGTGAAGCCCTCTGAACAAAGAAAACATTTTAAACCTTCATATTTTAACCAAACGGAGGCATAGTCGTGACTCAATTCTGACTCACATCTGGGGAAATGAAAGTAAAAGCAAGTTTGCACATTTCCTTCTGTCAACTTTGAATATTCAGCACACTCATTTCTAAAACACACCCTATTACTTCTGAGCCAATTAGCATTTGCATTGAAATATAAGCAGAGCAAAACCGGAACAAAGAAAATATTTCTTTCTGACATTCTAGGAGGAAGAAAACAGACGTCAAATGGATATGGTTTCCCTCTTATTTATATAGAAGAAATTTGCAAGACAACGTGGGTAAGTACAGGATTATTAATATTACTTATATCTATCTATAGAATAGGAAGTAGATTCAATCTAAAAATTGAATCTACTCTTCAATATTTACAATTAGAAAATTGAAATATATTCGGGAAAAAAATTTTCTAAGCCTAGAAACACCAACCTATTTGTTGCTGTGACAGGACTGTGCTTTTTTTTTTTTTTTTTTTTTTTTTAAAGACTTTATTTATTTATTCATTTATCCCCCCCTTGCTGCTTGTGCTCGCTGGGTCAGCTAACCACGCCGTGCGGGCGGGCTTGCCTTCACCAGGAGGCCCCGGGAACCGAACCCGGGGCCTCCCATATGGTAAACGGGAGCCCTACTGATTGAGCCACAGCCGCTTCCCAGGACTGTGCTTTATATTAGTGGAAAATTGAATAATAACATTCGAT
>JAKSZT010053770.1:45105851-45175139 GCA_026826555.1 Tolypeutes matacus | reverse complement strand
TAGATAGATAGATAGATAGATAGATAGATAGATAGATAGATAGATAGAACTATAGGAAGTCCTTAGAATTATGGCAGCTTTATGTTTCATAAAGATCCTGAGTTTATGTCTGATTTCCCCCAAAACAAGAACAAAGTAATGCAAGGGGATGGGGTCCATTCAGGCCCTGCCCTACTTCCCCAACCCTCACCTATATGCGTATGTTACATGGCACATGCATAAATCAAATCATCTGTCTAATTCACCCCTCAGTCTCAAAATCTGATTTGTAATATATCCCCTAGGGGCTATGGACTAAGTTTGTAGGGCTCTGTGAGGCTCTGACTGATGGAAGAAGTCACAGGGACCCCAGGAAAAGTATACAGGTAGGATAGGGCAAGAGAAGGGACATGAGAACCCTGGGTGTGAGACTCAGGAGCCAGAGCACAGGAGGCAGCAGGTGGCTCAGGGTGCCTCCTGATTTATGGGTTACAGTAGTTCAATAGTACACATACAACAGTATGACGTACTCACTTCAAGAAGTGAGTAGCAGATGAAGTAAATGGGTTTTAACAGATGAAAATGACTTGGATAGGTGGGTTACTACAAGAAGGTGGTGTCAGGTTTTAGGCAAGTATGAACTCAGTGCAAATCAACAGAGGTGTGAAAACAAAAAAAACAATCCCATAATTTGAGGTTGCAAAAATAAATGTCTAATAAAACTTTAGGACCTCAGAGGCACAGAAGTGAATTAATCATATACCTTATTCATAACACACCACCACCTCTGTTTCATGCATGTACCACTTTCATTTTATTCATTTTTTATTTATTTTTCATGTATTTTGGAGAAGTTATTGACTTTTTAAATGAATATAATTTATATAAAATAAATCATATGAATATGAAAATTTTATATAAAATTTTGTATATGTATTCATTAGTGTAAACACTAACCAGATCAAGATATAAAACATTTTTATCACTCCAGAAGTTCTTCTTCCCAGAATATATCTCTGCCCGCCCCCCCAAGATGTAAACACTAGTCTGAATTCTATTGTAATACATTAATTTTGCCATTCTTAAGCTCCATGTAGATGGACTTAGACTATATATATTCTACTGTGACTAGCATCTTTTACTCAAAATTATATCTGTGAAATTCATCCATGTTGTTGCCCATATCAGTACTTTAATCTTTTTCATTATAATTGCTAGGTCATAGGTAGGTATGCATCTAACTTTATAAGAAACTGGCAGATAGTTTCTCAAAGTGGAAGAAACACCTTGCATTTCTACCAACAATATTTGAGAGTTCCATTTATTCTACATTTTGTCAACACTTGGTGTTGTTGGTCTTTAAACTTAGCCATTCTAGTGGGTGTGTAGTGTTATCTCATTGAGTTTTACTTTATATTTACTGATCGCTGAAGATTTGGGGGCTCTTCCAGATTCCAATTCATTACATCCTCCTATGCAACTGTCAGAAGCTCCTTTCTCTTCCCCCCTGTAGGCCAAGTCTGGTCCTCAATCCTAGCCCAGAATCAGCAAATACCATAAAGCTTATTTAGGAAGGGATCTTCCCTCTCTGAAATTTTAGTCCATCCACCCTTGTTACCTCTACAACTCTATGATGACTTCAAAAATATAAGTTTTGCCATGTATTTTATTTTTTCCTAGTTGTTACTGTGGGAGTGTTAGTGGCCTGTTGCAACCACCACATTGTGTAGTGCAATGACTGCCATTTCTTCTCAAGTCTGCTTTTTCAGTAAGTTAGATTTTTCAATGAATTTGTTCACTTCACCTTAGTTTTCAGATCTATTCATGTAAAGTTGATTGCAATATCTGCATATCCTTTTAACTTTTACTACTTCTGATATTGTCTATTTGTGCCATCTTTCTCTTTTATTTTCCAGTTAATCTTTCCACAGATGTGTCAATTTTATTACTCTTTAACAAGAAGTAGTATGGGGCTTTATATGAGCCTCTCTATTATAACTTTGCTTTTCATTTTATTTATTTCTGTTCTTATCTTTCTTTTTCCCTTCCTTCCAATTACTTTGGGTTTATTGGTTTTTTTTTTTTCTTTGAACATCTTAAATTGGCATTTAGTTTATACTTTTCAGCCTTCTATTTTTATAAAAGCATTTAAAGTTATAAATCTCTCCAAATATTGTTTACACTGTATTCCACAAATTTTGATATGCAGCATTTTCATTACTGTTCAATTAAAATATTTTTCCTCTTATGTATGTGACATTGCATTTTTTCTATTTTTTGTTTAAGCTTTTTATTTTGAGATAATTTTTGAAAGAAACAGTGAGAGATACTGAGTACCTTATTTTTATGATCATTGATATGCTCATGGGATTTTTCTTTTGTATCCTGTAAATATGGTAGATTATATTTATTTATTTTCATATATTGAACCAGCCTTGTATCCTTGGATTAAACCCTACTTTGTCATGGTGTATACTTCTCTTCACATATTCCTAAATTCTGTTTGCTATTATTATGTTAAGAATTTTGCTTCTATATTAAGCAAGATATTAGTCTAGAATTTTCTTCTTTTCTTTTTATTTACTGTCTTTGTCTGGTTTTTGTATCAGGGTAATACTAACTTCCTAAAATGAGTTGGGAAGTATTCCTTTTGTTCTGTTTCTGGAAGAAATTTGGTATTAATTCTCTTTAATTCTTCTTTAAACATTTGGTAGAATTCAGTGAAACCATCTTGAGATTTCTTTTTTGGAAAGAAATCTAGTTTCCTTTAGAAGTTATGGGACTATTCAAATAATCTATTTCATACTGAGTGATTGTGGTGGTTTATGTTTTTTGAGGAATTGGTCCATTTCATTTGAGTTGACAAATTTACATGGGTAAAGTTGTTCATAGTTTTCCATTATTGTCCTTTGATGTCTGCAGGGTCTGTGCAAATTTCTGACATTGGCAAATTGTGTCTTCTCTTCTTATTCATTGCTAGAATTTTGTCAATTTTATTAATCTTTTTGAAAAAGTAGCTCTTGTTTAATTTAGTTTCCCTATTGTTCTTATATTTTCAACTTAACTTCTGCACTTATAGTTATTATTTTCTTCCTTCTGCTTGCTTAGTTATTATTTTGCTCTTCTTCTAGTTCTTCGAGGTGAGAGATTAGGTTATTGATTTGAGACTTTTCCTCTTATAATGTAGACACTTATTGCTGTAAATTTCCCTCTAAAACTTTCCTCTACTTTAGTCATGTCCCACAGATTTTGATATGTTGTATTTTCATTTTCATTCATTGTAATGTATTTTTTTAAATTCCACTTGAATCTTCATTTTTGGGAATATATTATTTAGAAGCATGTAGTTTTGTGTTTTTTTTTTTTTTTTCCTCGTATCTTTTGGTATTGATTTCTAGTATGATTCCATTGTGGTTGGTGAACACACTCTGCCTGATTTCAATTATTTTAAAGTAGGTGGTATTTGTTTTATCGTTCAGGATATAGTTTATCTTGGTATATGCTCCATGGGAAATTGAAAAAACTGTGTACTCGGCTGTTGTTGAATGGAATATTCAATAAATCTTGATTAGATCTATTGGCCAATGGTGTTATTGAAATATTCTACATCCTTGATAATATCCTTGCTGGTTGTTCTATCAGTTGTTGGGATAAAAGGTATTGAAATTATCAACTAAATTATGGATTTATACAAAATTCTATCCTTAAGTTTTTACTTCACACATTTTGCAACTTTGTTGTCTGCTGCATATGCTTTCAGGATCGTTAGGTCTTTGCGATGGATTGAGCTTTTTTCATTATATTGTATTCCTCTCCCTCTATGTAACTGATAATTTTCTTTGCTCTAAAGTCTACTTTACCTGATATTAATATTGCCACTCCTCCATTTTTAATTAAAATTTGTATGATATATCTTTATCCATCCTTTTACTTTCAATATACCTATATCATTATATTTCAAGTGAATGCCCTGTAAACAGGATATATATTTGGGCCATGTTTTTAATCCACTCTGTCAATCTCCAAAATTTAATTCCTGTACTTAGACCATTTACAATTAATGTAATTAATAACATGTTAGGGTTTAAGTCTGCCATTTTGTTTTTTGTTTTGTTAGTTTTCTCTGTTTTCATTTCTCTGTTTTATTTTCCTGACTTCCTGTGGTTTACTTGAAAACTTTTTTAGAATTCCATTTTTATTTATCTACAGTGCATTTGAATATATCAGTTTGCATAGATTTGTTAGTGGTTACTCTAAATATTACATTATATGAACATAACAGTCTGTTGGTGTCATTTTACCAGTGTGACTGAAGTGTAGAAAACTTACCTTCCTTTACTTTTCTTTACTCCCCCACCTATAATAATATTAAATATTTTTCTACATACATTTAGAAGCACACCAGCAGTTTTTGCTTAAATCAGCAAACATTTAGGAAAACTCAGTAGGAGAAAGTTTATTATATTTACCCATATTTTTGCTTACCATGCTCTTCCTTTCCTCCTAATGTTCCAAAGTTCCTTCTCTTTTCATTTCCTTTCTTTAACTATTCTTTTAAAAAAAAAAAACAAAAACAAAAAAAAAAAAAACCTTCTTTTAATGGTAGGTCTTAAATTAAATGGTCAATTTAAACTATTCTAAGTTTCCTTTTGCCATTCTTTTAGGGTGGATCTTCTGGCAACATATTATCTTCATTTCCCTTTTTCTGAGAATGTGCTTATTTCCACTTCATTCCAGAGGGCTTCTGGATATAAGATTCTGGGTTGACAATTATTTGCTTTCAGCATGTGAATAATATTATGCCATTTCCTTCTGGCCTCCATGGTTTCTGATGAGAAATATGCTATCATTCAAATTGTTTTTCCCCCATAGGGAAAAGATTTTTTTCTTTGTTTTTAGTTTTCAGAAGTTTGACTGTGATGTACCTTATTATGGGTTTCTTTAAATTTATCTTGTCTGAGGTTTTTTTTAGCTTCTTGAATCTGTAATTTATGTCTTTTTGCCAAATTTGGGGCATTTTCAGCCATTATTTGTTCAACTACTTTTTCAGCCTGCCTTCTTTCTCCTCCCCTTCCAGGACTCTGATGACGTGAATGTTAAATTTTTTGTTATAGTCCCACAGGTCCTTGGGGCTCTTTTTTTTTTTTTTTTTTTTTTTTTTTTTCCCAGTCTATTTTATCTCTGTTCAGATTGGGTAATTCCTATTTCTATCTTCCAGTCCACTGATTCTTTTCTCTGTCCCTTTCATTCTATTGCTGAGCCCATCCACTGGCTTTTTAATTTTGATAATTATATTTTTATTATATAATTTCCATGTAGTTATTTTTTATCTCCTATTTCTTTGCTGAGTTTTTCTATTTGTTTGCTCATACTTTCCATTTTGTTTCAAGCATGCTTGCAATTGTTCTTTTTATAATGAATTGCTTTAAAATCTTTGTCACACAATTCAACTTCCGTCATCTCAAATTTAGAGTATTGTCATCTATTGTCTCTTTTCATTCAGTTTAAGTTACTTCTGGTTCTTGTTATGGTTAAGTGATTTCTTTATTGAAACCTAGGCTTTTGGGGTATTATGCTAGGAGTCTCTTGCTCTTATTTAAATCTTTCATTTTACCTGGCTTCCTTGCCACCACTCCAGCAAGGAATGGAGGGCATGTGCTCCCTTGTTATAGCTAGGTGAGAGTAAAAGTCCAGATTCCCCACCCATTGAGGAGGGCTTCTCATTACTTCTGGGTGGGCATGGAGTCCTGGCTCCTCCACTAGATCTCCATTAATGTTCTCATAGTTGGAAAGAGTAGGAGTGCCATGTTACTGCTCCCCACTTGATACCTTGGTAGTGTTGGCTTAATCACAACTGGGTGGTGGTGAAAGTACCTATCTCCATTAGGCCTCCTCTGATAGCACCCCAGTAGGGAGCAAGGGGGGTACTCTCCTTAATACTGGGTCAAAGTGGAAGTCCAGGCTCCCCATGTAGTTTTCACTGACACCATGGAGGAGTGTCTTGTTACAACTTGGCAGGAATGAAAGTCCAGCTCCCTACTCAGCCTGCTTTGACATCACCCTGGCAAGGGTTGAGTGGGAAGATTGGGGAATCTCATTACAGCCTGGCCAAGGTGGAATTCTAAGCTCTTCATTAAACATTTGCTGGCATGGTGGTGGCAGTGTTTTTTTCCTTATTGTTTAACTAAAGTAGAAGGTTTATTGTTTACACATTTTCTGTCTTGCTTAGTTGCCCCTTTCCTGGTAGTTTGCCATAGTGAGAAGGCTCTTGTTGGGGCTATTTTTGTCTGTACCCATTGGCATTTTCCAGTTTCTGGCTTCTTTAGCTCCAAAATTGGGAAATATAAGGGAAAAAAACCCAGGGAACTGACCATATTCTTCTCTGTGTATCTTTGTTCCTTATCTACTTAATCAACCATGTCATCAATCATCAGGAGGCATTATTTTTATATATTATTTCATAGCACTGGTCCTAAATAATCTATCTTCCATATTTCCCCAGGCTTTTCTCCTCTGATAATTGTATCAACCATTGGGAGGCAATATTCCTATGTATTATTTCATAGTATTGGGCCTATATAATCTAGCTTCCATATTTCCCCAGGCTTATCTCCTCTGATAATTTGATTTCTCCCACAATGAATGAATGAAGGTTTAATTCATTGGTATAGCACACATTTGTGTACCATATTTTTGTATCATACTTAAAGATGTCTATTATTATTTGGATTTTGTTTTTTCTCTCCATTACTATATTTCTCTAGCTCAGATTACCATTAACTTTCCAGTTAGTAGTCTTCCAACTTGCTGTCCAAATATTAGTACCATTTGTTATGGCCCAGAAATCAATATAAATACTGATTTAATTATTTAATTAATAATTTAATAATTATTTCATTAATAATTTATCTGGTATAAATTATTATGTGGAAAGTTACATTGATGCAATTGTAGCTTCCACATATATTACCCAGCAAATTATCCCAGAAGTCATGGAACAGAATAGCTCACAGACCAAATTAAGAAGCTTGAAGCACATGCCTTATTAAATTAAAAGACATAACATAAAATGGGGGTGGAGGGAGAGACAGGTTAACAAGATTCAAATAACCTATAAGAAAGATAGAAGGGTCTCATAACCTGAGTTGTGCAATGTTCATATATCTTTTCTTTCCCTCTTTGCTCTATTAGAATCTCCACTAATTGTGTGATTATGAGAACCAGAGCTGAGGTCTTTCTAAGGGGACATCAATTAACCTGATAAGCAACTTTGATTCTATTTATGTTTCTTAAGTATGAGAACAGAATGGATGTTACCAATGGGCGAGCCAACTATTACCTCAAAACATCAAGTGCCAATTTGGTCCTTTTATCCCTTACTATGTTTAATGCTGATAGGCTGTACTTACTTTATCTATGTCAATCATAGCATGTTTCACAAACTACACTTACTTTCATACTTCTTTTTTTTTAATGTTCCTTAGTTCATATATCATTTTCTACTTAATATCATATTCTTTGTTTCTCTTATTTTCAATAGCAGAACTGAATATTCTTAAATAATAGAGCAAACACACATTACAGCAAGCAACCATTAATATGGATGAAGCATCTCTGTGTGAATACTAACTGGAAGAGTCTCCAAGATATACTTTGTGACTAAATAAAGCAAGGTAAAGAGAAGTGTGCATATTATGCTACCATTTTCATGAAAAAAAAAATGCTTATATATTTGTATACATGCAAATATATAGTATTTATAATATTTCTCTGGAATAATACAGAAGAAACTGGTAATGGTAATTTTTTCTCTGGAGAAAATAATTAGGGTGGCATGTAAATCTTTTTGAACTTTAAAAAAGTTTAACACATATATTGCCTATTGAAAATTGATTATTTTTAAAATTTACCTATAAAGATACAAATCATTTTTCTTTTTCTATATATAGGTATCAAAATGGCAGAGCAACCGAACCTGCCAGAAAATACAGATGACTGGACAAAAGAAGATGTAAATCATTGGTTAGAAAGTCATAAGATTGACCAAAAGCACAGGGAAATCTTGACTGCGCAAGATGTGAATGGAACAATCTTGAAGTTGTTAACCAAAAGAGATCTTGTTGATATGGGCATAACACATGGACCAGCTATCCAAATAGTAAAATTATTCAAAGAATTTCAGAAAATGCCCTCTGGAGATCCTATTGAGATATCTAAGGAAAAAAAAGACAGTAAAAACGTTCCTAAAAAACAAACATTGATGCAAGATGAAAGTGGAGAAATGTCAAAGCAAAAACAAAAGGATAAAGAGAAATCAGATATGGCTACTGCTTCTACAATGAGTACAGTTAAAAATGGTTCTAAGTCACTAAAAAATAAGTTCATGGAAGATGAGATAGATGGTACAAAGGAAAGCCAGCCAGCCATAGAACCAACATGTCCATCATACCCTTTTGATGAATTCAGTGACCCATATCGTTATAAACTGCATTTTATTCTACAGCCTGAAACAGGACCACTCAATCTCATTGATCCAATACATGAATTCAAAGCCTTTACAAATACAGAAACAGCCACAGAAGAGGATATTAAGATGAAGTTTAGCAATGAGGTCTTCCGATTTGCTTCAGCTTGTATGAATTCACGTACCAATGGCACCATTCATTTTGGAGTCATGGACACACCCCACGGAAAAATTGTAGGGACAAAACCCAATAAAGCAGCACTTATTTCCCACTTCAATCTGATGATTGAACAGTATTTCGAAGAACATCATGTCCAACAAGCAAAGAAGTGCATTCGAGAACCAAGGTTTGTGGAAGTTTTATTGCCAAATAGTATTCCATCTGATAGATTTGTTATCGAAGTAGATGTCATTCCAAAACACTCTGTATGTGAAAATGATTATTTCCAGATTAAAATGCAAAATTGTAACAACAAAACATGGGAAAAAAGTCCAAAATTCTCAGTCTTTGTGCGAGATGGGGCCAATTCTAAGGATATCATGAAAAATCAAGCAAATTTCAAAGCATTTAAAGTAGGTCTGAAAACACTGGCAGAGTCTAGAAAAGAGGCAGAAGAAAAACGCAGAGTAAAAACAAACAAAAAGGAGAGTGAGGGACCAAAGCTAGTTAAACTTTTGACAGGAAATCAAGACTTGTTAGAAAATTCATACTATGATTGGTACATTCTTGTAACAAATAAATGCCATCCAAACCAAACAAAACACTTAGATTTTCTAAAGGAAATTAAATGGTTTGCTGTGTTGGAATTCGATCCTGAATCTGAGAGCAAGGGGACAGTCAGATCTTACAAAGAAAGCCGAGTAGCAAACCTTCACTTTCCAAGTCTATACAAAGAAGGGAAAACCACAAGTGAGAAGATCTCTAGTTTGAATCTTTACCAGCAACCCAGCTGGATCTTCTGCAATGGTAGGTTAGACCTTGACAGTGAAAAATATAAACCCTTAGATCCAAGTTCCTGGCAAAGAGAAAGAGCTTCCGAAGTCAGAAAACTGGTTTCATTTCTTACAAATGAAGACATAATGCAAAGAGGGAAGTTTTTGGTGGTATTTCTGTTACTCTCATCAGTGGATGACCCAAGAGACCCGCTCATTGAGACTTTCTGTGCTTTCTACCAGGATCTCAAAGGAATGGAAAATATTCTTTGTATTTGTGTATGTTCTCAGATATGTCAGGGATGGAAAGATCTACTTGAAGCAAGATTAACAAAACAGCAAGACGAATTAACAAATCAATGTATTTCTGCCTTAAGTCTTGAAGAGATAAATGGCACTATTCTTAAACTAAAATCTGTAACTCAGTCTTTAAAGAGATTTTTGCCATCTATTGGCTCTTCTACTGTTCTTCTGAAAAAGGAAGAAGATATCATGACTGCCCTGGAAATTCTCTGTGAAAATGAATGTGAGGGTACACTCTTAGAGAAGGACAAAAATAAATTACTTGAATTCAAGGCATCAAAAGAGGAAGACTTCTATCGAGGTGGTAAGGTATCATGGTGGAACTTCTACTTTTCTTCTGAAAACTATTCTTCACCTTTTGTCAAAAGGGATAAATATGAAAAACTTGAAGAAGTGATTCAAAATTGGGCAGAGTCTTCTAAACCTACATGTGCCAAAATTATTCATCTGTATCATCATCCAGGCTGTGGGGGTACTACCTTGGCTATGCACATTCTCTGGGAACTAAGGAAGAAATTCAGATGTGCTGTGCTGAAAAACAAGACAACGGATTTTGCTGAAATTGGAGAACAGGTGACCAATTTAATCACCTATGGAGCAGCCAATCATCAGGAATACTTACCTGTACTGCTCCTTGTGGATGATTTTGAAGAACAAGATAATGTCTATCTTCTTCAGACCTCTATTCAAACAGCTGTAGCTAAAAAGTATATTCGTTATGAGAAACCTCTAGTGATCATCCTAAATTGCATGAGATCACAGAATCCTGAAAAAAGTGCAAAGATCCCAGACAGTATTGCTCTAATACAACAACTATCTCTCAAAGAACAGAGAGCCTTTGAGCGTAAGTTGAAAGAAATTGAAGAACAGCATAAAAACTTTAAAGATTTTTATTCCTTCATGATCATGAAAACCAATTTTGATAAAAAGTACATAGAAAATGTAGTCAGGAATATCCTGAAAGGGCAGAATATTTTCACCAAGGAAGCAAAGCTCTTTTCTTTTCTGGCCCTTCTTAATTCATATGTTCCCAATACCACTATTTCATTATCACACTGTGAAAAATTCTTGGGAATTGCAAACAAAAGGGCTTTCTGGGAACAGAAAGCCTTAAAGATAGGATGGGCACCTATTATACAATTCTGATAAAAACAGAGGTGGAGGAATGTGGGAAATACAGCGGGGTACGCATTATTCACCCTTTGATTGCAATTCGCTCATTGGAAGAATTGAATATAAGCTACCACTTGAAAAAAAGTCAAATTATGCTGGACATGCTAACAGAAAATGTGTTTTATGATACCGGTATAGGTAAAAGCAAATTTTTCCAAGATATGCAAACACTGCTGCTGACAAGACAACGCAATGAACATGAAGGTGAAACAGGAAATTGGTTTTCCCCATTCATTGAAGCATTACATAAAGAAGAAGGGGGGAATGCAGCAGTTAAAGATGTGTTGCTTGAAGGCATCCGTAGGTTTGATTCAAATGCATTTATTTGCCAAGCCTTAGCAAGACACTTCTACATTAAGGAGCGGGACTTTAGCAATGCTCTGAACTGGGCAAAGCAAGCAAAAAAGATAGAGCCTAACAATTCTTATATCTCGGATACACTGGGTCAAGTCTACAAAAGTAAAATAAGATGGTGGATAGAGGATAATGGAAAAATCAGGAGCATTTCAGTTGATGATCTAACTGATCTTTTGGATTTGGCAGTACATGCCTCAAATGCATTCAAAGAATCTCAGCAGCAAAGTGAAAATAGAGAGTGTGAAGTGTGGGAAAGGCTGTGTCAGAAGTCAAAAAGGAGGTATGAAACATACAATATAGCTGGTTATCAAGGGGAGATAGAAGTTGGCCTCTACACAATCCAGATTCTCCAGCTTATTCCTTTTTTTGACAACAAAAGTGAACTGTCTAAAAGAGATATGGTCAATTTTCTGTCAGGATGTAGTGCTATTCATGGGGATACAGACAATGAATTTAAATCAGCCCTCAAAATTTTTATTCCTTATCTAACTAATTTGCAATTTTCTTTGAAAAAGTCCTTTGATTTTTTCGATGATTATTTTGTCCTTCTAAAACCCAGAAACAACAATAAGCAAAATGAAGAGGCCAAAACTCGGAGAAAAGTGGCTGGATATTTTAAGAAGTATGCAGATATATTTGGTCCCTTGGAGGAATCACAAAACAAAAATCTCAGATCAAAGCTCACTTTACCACTTCAAGTAGAGAGGTATAGGAGAAGCTTAGAAGCTTTAAAAGCAGACAAATTTTCTGGGCTCTTGGAATATCTTATCAAAAGTCCAGAAGATGCTATAACCACTATAGAAGAGATAGTGGGCAAATATACTTTTCTCTTTGAACAATGCAGAATCCAGCTAAAGGAAAAGCAAAATTTCATCCTGGCCAACATTATTCTCTATTGTCTTAAATCTACCTCCAAATTATTAAAGCCAATTAAAAAACTGAAAGATCAGCTTCGGGGAGTCCTGCAACAAATAGGTCCGACTTATCGCTTTTCAGAACCTTATTTCCTAGCTTCCCTCTTATTCTGGCCAGAAAACCAACAACTAGATCAAGATTCCAAACAAATGGAAAAATATGCTCAATCACTGGAAAATTCTTTCAGGGGGCAATATAAACATATGTATCGTACCAAGCAACCAATTGCATATTTCTTTCTTGGAAAAGGTAACTGTATGAACAGGCTTGTTCACAAAGGAAAAATTGATCAGTGCTTTCAAAAGACACCTGATATTAATTCCCTCTGGCAGAGTGGAGATGTATGGAAGGAGAGAAAAGTCCAAGAACTTTTACTTCGCTTAAAGGGCAGGGCTGAAAACAATCGTTTATACATAGAATATGGACTCAATGACAAAATCACGATACCCATCACACCTGCTTTCTTCGGTCACCTTAGAAGTGGCAGAAGTATAGAAAAAGTGTCTTTTTACCTGGGATTTTCCATTGGAGGTCCACTTGCTTATGACATTGAGATTGTTTAAAAGCCTAATCTTATCCCTCCAGAAATGTGGTCTCAGTACTATGTTGAATCTTTTTTTAAGATTCAAGAACTATACTTTAAATTGGTAAATTTCTAGGCTCAGTCCCTTTATATATAATAGTTTAAGCCCTACACATACAATAGTTTAAGCTTGTTATGAGTCCTACAAAGACTCTGTTAATGGATGAGGGAGTGAGATTTATGGAAAGCAGCAAATTTCTTCCTTAATTTGGATAAACTAAAAGAATTTATTAGAAAACCAGGGAAATTTGAACTCAGGCTGGATATTTGATGATATTAAGGTACTATTATTGATTTTTAGGTGAGATGATATTATGATTACATTTTTAAGAGTTCTTATCTTTTAGAGATACATACTAAGTATTCATGAATAAATAATATGATCTGGGCTTTACATCAAGGTAATCCTATGTCTGGGGTTGGTAAAAGGAGAGTAGAAAGGCAATATAGCTGTAACCAAATTGAACGTGAGTTAATAATTGTTGAGGCTGGGTGATGGCTACCTGGAGGTTTGCTATTACTATTCTTTGTACTTTTATCTGTGCTTTTGAAATTTTCTGTAATAAAACGTTTACAAAACAAGAACAAACAAAAAAAGCAATTTATTTTTGTCTCCACAATCCCATTAGAATTTTTTCTCTGGGGGAAATTTTCCCTTGCGCTTGCCTGAAATTTCAGCTCCATGTCTCATCATCTCACTTTTGTTTAAAAAAAGAAAGAAAGACAGAAAATCTTCTAGTGTCAATGTAGAAATTAGGATGTTCAGCCACATTGTTCTCTGGAGCCACTCCCCACTCTGTCCAGGTTTTCTAACAGTTCAGTCTACACACAACTGTCTGTGTTTGAGTCCTCTTGCCCTTCCAGGTGATCACTTAAACTAAATTAAACCAGGTTAGGAAGGTGCTCTCTCCTCCATAACCTACCTTGGGACCCTGAGAACCACCCCTGGATGTTTGCTCTACCACTGGCAGGGAGGGCGGCTAATTTCAATCTCAGGAACAACATGCCCCTAAAATAGGGGACACAGGTTAAGCTCTCTGAGAAAGTGGACCCCTTGAAGCCCTTTTCTCTGGTCTCAAGATGAGTTCTGGTGTGAGCTGGTGAGAAATTTCTCCAAAAGAATTTCTTCATAAACCTTATCTTCCACAATGACTGCAGTGGGCAAAATGGAGCCTGTGGGCCAAATCTAGCCTATGCCTGTTATTATGACATTTTATTACAACTCAGCCACACTCATTTGTTTAAGTATTAGCTATAGCTGCTTTTTGCTATGAAATAAACAAAAAATAAAAATAAAAAATAAAAAACAGAGAGCATATGGTCTGCAAAGCCTCTGGCCCTTTACAGAAAAAGTTTGCTGATCCCTGCTCTATGCTATCAGACTTTATGTCTTTATTGTAGATCCCTGCTTTATGCTATCAAACTTTATGTCTTTACTGTAGGTCAATTGTTTAACTGGTTCTTTTTTAAAAAATAATATTCTATTGCAGTATAACATTCATACATGAACATACATAAACGATAAATGGATAGTAAAAGTTGTGAACCTACAAAACAAACATGCATATCATCACACAAGGCTCCCACATATCACCACACCACCAACACCTTGCATTGTTATGAAACATTTGTTACAAACTATGAAAAAGCATCATCAAAATATTACTACAAACTATGGCCCATATCTTACATTTGATATCTTACATTTGGTGTATTTTCCCCCAACCCACCTGTATTAGTCACCAAAGGAGTGCTGATGCAAAATACCAGAAATTGGTTGGTCTTTATAAAGGGTATTTATTTGGGGCAGAAGCCCACAGTTACCAGGCCATAAAGCTTCCCTCACCAAAGTCCATTGCCACATGTTGGAGCAAGACAGCTGCCGATGTTTGCCAGGGTTCAGACTTCTTGGGTTCCTCTCTTCCCGGGGCTGCATTTCTTTCCAGGCTTAGCTCCTCTGTTTCTTCCACAAAGTCAGCTGTAGACTATGAGGCTCTCTAGGCTTTGCTTCTCTCCACAAGGCCAGCTGTGAACTCTCAGGCATATGGCTCGACTCTATCCCGGGGCCTTCTCTCCTTCCTCACGACCAAGCTCTCTTACTTCCCGGGGTTCTAGCTCAAAACTCCAACATCAAAACTTCTTCAACTCTGTTCTTTGTCATGCTTTTTATATTTGATTCCCACACCACCAAGGGATGGTGCTCAACACCCTACTGATGTGGCCCAGTTAATGCCCTAATCATAACTTAATCATGCCCAGATTAGCAGACCAGTTTACAAGCATGATCCAATATCTATTTTTGGGATTCATAATTACATCAAACTGCCCAACTGTTACACCACCCAATTATTAACACACTGTATTAGTATTATACATTTGTTATAGTACATAACAGAATGTTCTCATATTTGTTGTTAACTACACTCCATCTTCCACCACTAGATTCCCTGTGTTATGCAGCCTCATGCCTTGTACAATCCATGCAAAGTGTACACGCAGTGGCTCTCATTTTCATCACAGAGTTGTGCTGTCATCACCTCAGTAAATTTTAGAACATTCTCATCACTCCAAAAGGAAAACTCCCATTCCCCCATATACCTCCTTACAGTTGTCTCATAGAATTGATATATCTTCTTTGCCATTGCTGCAAAAATATTACAATATTATAGTTTATCATCCATAAATTACATTAGTTGTAAGTTTCCCATATATCACCATATTCTTAACACTTTGTAAAAGAACATTGTTATATTTACACTATTAACCACAATCTTCATCCACCACCAAAATCACTGTTATACATACCCTAGATTATTCTCTAGTTTCCTTTCAATTGATATTTATGTCTACAGATTACACATTTCAGCCACAATCTCATTTATAATGTGTCTAACTGGTTCTCAGACACCTAATATGAAAACCTGCTATAGGTAGATCACCTCATTTTGGTATCTGATATCTATTATCTGGGGGCCAAATTTAAAACTTAACATCCTTTTACACATAAACTCTCTTTTTGCATTATAATCCAGGCCCACTGTCCCAAGTACTAACAGAGTTATAAATGTGTGGGATCTTTTTTTCTTTTGCAAATAAAAAATCTGTATTATGCTGGGTATTTGACAGGCACACTGATCTATCATGATTTTCTTTAACTATTTAGCTTTATATTTTCTTCAGGTTCATGGAAATTGGTCTTGAAAAATAGAAATCTGAAAGGTAAGATTTAAATATTTATGTGGTATGATGGTTAGGCTAATGTGTCAACTTGGCCAGGTATTGGTGCCCAGTTGTTTGGTCTAGCAAGCACCGGGTTAATTGTAACACAAGGGCATTTCATAGACTTTAATCATCAGTGAGTTGATTGCATAGATGACTGATTATATCTACAGTCCACTAAGGAGATTGCCATCTGCAATAAGTGACCTCTCATCTAATCACTTGAAGGCCTTAAAAGGAGAAATGATTTCAGCCTTCAGAGAGAGAATTCTCATCTCTACTTCAGACAGACAGCATCTCCTGGGGAACTCACCAAGGACCTTTATTGGAGTCCCTGGCTTGCAGCCTACCCTACAGAATTTGGACTTGTACATCTCCATGGTCATGTGAAACAATTTTATAAAATCTCATACTATTTACAGATATCTCTTGTCAGTTCTGTTTCCCTAGAGAACCCTAAATCATACAGCTTGGTACTGGGAGTGGTTCTTGAGAAACAGAATCTTAAAAATGGAATTTCTGAATTGGTTCTGGGATTTTTGCAACTGGCTCCCTACTCTGATTAGATTCAAGGGCACTGATGACTTTCCAATAATCAAGAGGCCACTGACGGTCCATGGCATGAGTTGGCAAAAGATGTACACAAAATATTACCACTGGATATGACTACTTCCATGGTTACAAGAGGCAAGGATCTGGATGAGACTGTTTATAACACCTTAACAGAGTTTTGTAGAGTTAAAAGGTACAGTGGCTTGCTCTTCCTAAATACGGTGGATACAGCTGCAAAGGAAAGAGAGGAGATGAAGGCTTCAAATTTGCAACTTAAGCACCACATCAAAGATGTGAAAGTTTCTGTTGGTGCTCTGAAAGAAAATCTTGTTTCATGCAGCCACAGACTTGAGATCTCTGAAAACCAGATTCAGAGTCTCATTGTGCAAGAAACAGAGTTACAAAGGAAACTAAAATCACAACCTTGCAGGGTGTCTGCTGTCAAAGTGAGGGCATTGATTGGAAAGGAGTAGAATTCTGAGGATTGGGATGGAGACATATGGGTTGATGATGATGGCAGTGGGGATATTGAAACTCTAAATTCTGCTAAGACTTTGCCAGATAAACCTGTAATGGTCTGCCCTGAGGAGATAGCCACCCAACCTCTAGCCTGCCCCAAGGAGTCCACCATCCAACTGACACATGAAAAGATTAATCCTGTCTCACCAGATGAAACTGCAACAGATTGGCTTGAGGTAATTGGCTTGCAATACACTTCCAATGCTTCTCCTTATCAACCCCTACCTCCTTCTTCTGGACCTATAACTAGACTAAAGTCACAACAAGTCCCCAAAGGTGAAGTACAATGTGTGACCCACAAGGAAGTATGCAATAATCCAAAAGAACTGCATGAGTTTTCCAATTTATATAGACAGAAATCAGGATAATATGTATGGGAATGGATATTAAGGGTGTGAGAAAATGGTGGAAGGAATAAAAGTTGGATCAGGCTGAATTTATTGATATGGACCCACTAAACAGAAATTCTGGATTCAATGCTGTAGATCGAGGGGTTAGAAGGGCTTATGGGTGGCTGCCTGAAACATGGACCAAAAGATGGCTGACATTGCCTGAGGTAGAGAGGCCAGAATTTCCCTGGTATCCTGTAGATAAAGGGTTCCAAACTTAGAGAGATTGGGATGTTAAAATGGATCTACCATCTAAGACCTGCCCAACCACCCCAAGAATGCCCACATGTCATATCTTTCATCAGATCTGTGAGGAGTAAATTTGTGAGACTAGCTCCATCTTCCCTGAAGAGGTCTGTGGTTGCTCTAGTCTGTAGGTCAGATATTACTATGGGAAGTGCTGTCACTGAATTTTGATCCTTAAACATTGTGGGAATGAATTAATTCCAGGACAGCAGAGAACAAGTGGTAGCACTTAATCACCAAAGATCAGGTAGGTGTGGCTACCACAATGAAAAGCACACTCAGAGCTGCAAACAATAAAATCTGAGCCACAGAGACATATGGCATTGGCTAACAGATCATGGAGTACCTAGAAGTAAAATAGATGGGCAGTCTACTAAATTCTTACTAGATCTGTATAAGCAGAAGAGTTCTAGGTCAAGTGAACAAAAGCCTAACTTGAATTACAGAAAAAGAGTGTCACAGACCCATAATCAATTCCCAGACTTGGGACAGTTTACAGGTCAGATATTACTGTGGGAAGTGCTGTCAGTGCCCAGAGCACCTTAAATGATGGGAAGGCCAGATCCCCTTGAGGAAGGACCCTGTTACACTGCCAAAATTTTATACTGTTAATTGTCCTCCCAGCCTACCCCAGAGAGACACATGGCCTTTTAGCAGGGTAACTGTGCATTGAGGAAAAGGAAATGAACAGACATTTCAGAGATTATTAGACACTGGCTCAGAAGTGACATTCATCCCAGGAGACCCAAAATGTCACTGTCAGAGTAGGTCCACCGGTCAGAGTAGGGGTTTATGGAGGTCAGGTGATTGATGGAGTTTTAGCTCAAGTCCTTCTCAAAGTGGGTCCAGTGGGTCCCCAGACCTATTCTGTGGTTATTTCCCTGGTTTTTGAATGCATAATTGGAATAGACATATTCAGCAACTGGCAGAATCCCTACATTGGTTTCCTGACTTGTGAAGTGAGGGCTATTATGGTTGGAAAGGCCAGGTGGAAGCCACTAGAATTTCCCCTACCTAACAAAATAGTATAATAAAAAGCAATACCGGATTCCTGGAGGGATTGCAGGGATTGGGGCCACCATCAAGGAATTGAAAGATGCAGAGGTGGTGATTCCCACCACATCCCCATTCAACTCTCCTATTTGGCCTGTGAAGAAAACAGATGGATCTTGGAGGATGACAGTGGATTATTGTAAACTTAATTATGCGGTGACTCCAACTGCAGCTGCTATTCCAGATGTGGTGTTATTTCTTGAGCAAATCAATACATTCCCTGGTACTTGGTATGCAGCTATTGATCTGACAAATGCTTTTTTTCTCAATTGCCATTAGTTAAGGACATTATAAACAGTTTGCTTTCAGCCAGGAAGCCAGCACTATACCTTCACTGTCTTATCTCAAGGATATATCAGCTTCCAGCCCTATGTCATAACATTGTCTGCAGGGACCTTGATTGTCTCTCCCTCCCACAAGATATCACACTGGTCCATTATACGATGATATTATGTTGATAGGACCTAGTGATAAAGAAGTAGCAACTATCCTAGACTTATTGGTAAGGCATTTGCATGAGAGAGGATGGAAGATAAATCCAACAAAAATACAGGGTCCTTCCACCTCGGTGAAATTTCTATGTATCCAGTGGAATGGGGCATGTCAAGATATCCCTTCTAAGGTGAAGGATAAGCTGTTGCATATGGCCCCTTCTACAACCAAAAAAAGGATTGGAAAAAGGATTTTTGGGACAACATATTTCTCATTTGGGTGTGCTACTCTGGCCCATTTACTGAGTGACAGAAAAGCTGCTAGAGGGGACCAGATCAAGAGGAGGCTCTGCCACAGGACTAGGCTGCTGTGCAAGCTGCACTACCACTTGGGCCATATGATCCAGCAGATCCAATGGTACTGGACGTGTCAGTGGCAAAGAGAGATGCTCTGGAGTCTCTGACAGGCCCCTATAGGAGAATCACAATGCAGACCTTAGGATTTTGGAGCCAAGACATGCCCTCCTCTGCAGATAACTACTCTCCTTTTGAGAAACAACTTTTGGCCTGTTTATGGGCCTTAGTAGAGACTGAATGTTTAGCCATGGTCCACCAAGTTACCATGAGTATTATCTGACCCACCAAACCATAAAGTTGGGCATGCAGAGCAGCACTCCATCATAAAACAGAAGCAGTTTAAATGAGGGCTCAAGTGGGTCCTGAAGGTACAAGTAAGTTACATGAGGAAGTGACCCAAATGTCCATGGCCACCACTCTTGCCACATTACTTTCTCTTTCTCAGTACAGAGCTATGGCCTCTTGGTAGTTCCTTACAATCAGTTAACTGAGAAAGAGAAAACTCAGGCCTGGTTTACAGATGGTTCTGCACAATATGCAGGTACTATTAGAAAGTGGGCTGCAGGAGCACTGCAGCCTCTTTCTGGGATGTCCCTGAAGGACAGTGGTGAGGGAAATCCTTCCAGTGGGCACAGTTTTGAGCAGTGCACCTAGTTGTTCATTTTGCTTGGAAGGAGAAATAGTCAAAGGTGTGTTTGTATACTGATTCATAGGCTGTTGCCAATGGTTTGGCTGGATAGTCAGAGACTTGGAAGGAACATGACTGGAAAACTGGTGACAAAAAGGTCTGGAGAAGAAGTATGTGGATAGGACTTTTTGAGTGGATAAAAAAAAAAAAACCATGAAAATATCTGTGTCCCACGTGAATACTCATCAGAGGAAGATTCACTTCAGCAGAGGAAATTTTTAATAATCAAGTGGATAAATTGACCCCTTCTCCAGCCACTCCTGTCATTGCTCAATTGGCTCATGAACAAAGTGGCCATGGTGGTAAGGATGGAGTTTATGCATGGGCTCAACAACACAGACTTCCCCTCACCAATCTGTCAAGCTGGCTACAGCCACTGCTGAGTACCCAATCTGTTAGCAGCAGAGACCCACACTCAGCCCCCAATATGGCACCTTACCCCGAGTTGATCAGCCTGCTACTTGGGGGCAGATTGATTACACTGGACCACTTCCATCATGGAAGGGGAAATAATTTGTTCTAACTGGGATAGACACATACTCCAGATATAGGTTTACCTTCCCCACACACAATGCTTCTGCCTAAACTATCATCCATGGTCTTACCGAATGTTTTATCCACTGCCATAGTATTCCACACAGCATTGCTTCTGATCAAGGAACCCACTTCACAGCAAATGTTGTGAGGGAATGGACACAGGCTCATGAAATTCGCTAGTCTTACCAGGTTCCCCATCATCCAGAAGCAGCTGGATTGAGAGATTTAGTGCATTTCTGGTTGTACGTAGGATAGCTGAGTATTGTTAGGTGAAAAAAATGTCTGTTAGTGTTTTTGTTTAAAGTTTAATTATGGTTTCAGGTGATATGTATGACTGAGAAGTTGAAAGGGGGTGGACTGTTACAGTTAGGCTCATGAGTCAACTTGGCCTGGTAATGGTGCCCAGTTGATTGGTCAAGCAAGCACTGGGTTAATTGTAATACAAGGGCAATTTGTGGACTTTAATCATCGGTGAATTGATTGCATAATAGCTGATTACATCTACTATCAACTGAGGAGATTGTAATAAGTGACCTCTCATCCAATCACTTGAAGGCCTTAAAAGGAGAAATGATTTCAGCCTTCAGAGAGAGAATTTTCATCTCTACTTCAGACAGACAGCGTCTCCTGGGGAACTCACCAAGGACCTTCATTGGAGTCTCTGGCTTGCAGCCTGTCCTACAGAATTTGGACTTGTGAATCTCCACAGTCTGTGAGACAATTTTATAAAATCTCATACTATTTACAGATATCTCCTGTCAGTTCTAACTAACTAATATATGTGGAAATGATAGAGTGATTTACTCATCAATAGGCCAGCAGTTCTCAATTGTGTCATAACAGAAACCCCTGAGAATTCTTTCCAAGTAAAGTAGCATATACTGTCCCCCAATTCAGATATATCCTAGGGTAAAAGGGCATTAGAATGTTTTTAACTATCCCCTTCAAAACCACTCACTAGGTCATTGTAATACAACAGAGTTTCCCAAGTCACCATTCAAAAAGAAAAATGTTTAACAATACTTCCAAAACAAATAATGATCTAAACAAATGAGCTTTGGAAACTATAGTATACTTAATTCTAGTTTTGGCTATTCACAATGTGGATTAGCAAAAAAAAAAAAATTTTTTCCAGAAAGTAACACTAAAGGGAAGACCATTTATTTTAAAAGACTAACTTCTTTATTCCCTCACTTATTATGTCCCTTGGTTCTCCAAAGATCTCCTTAGTGCACAACTTGGAAAGTGCTAGAAAAGAGTTCTCATGCACTAATGTGAAGAAGCCCAGCTCCAATTAAAATAAGTGGATTGTTTTTCTCTGTTCTTTTCTGTATTTTAAAAACTTAAACATATGAGTGCACGATAATCATAATACTGTAGCCTAGTTTCAAATTCTTTGCTGGCCCTTGTAACCTCAGAATGTTACATCACGGCTGAAAACATTCCAGGTAGGTAAAAAAAGTACAATACCTTTTATTAGTGGAAGGAGGAAATTGTTCTCTTTGAAATCCAGAAGTATACCCTTTAGTAAAATGCTATCATCATCTCTTTCTAGTTGCAGTAAGTGCAGATTTAAGTCCACATTTTAGCAATTCCCTTAAGATGATGATCTACAAGTAAAAGTCTGAGCAGAAAACAGTTGGCACAATTGAAATTGGTAATTTGAGAAGAATTTAATAAAGGAACTATTTTTAAAAGTTTAGGAATGCTGAGGGAAACCTCAAGGAATAATGCAGTAACCTTGGCTTGATAGTAACATCAGGGAGCCCCAACTATACTTAAGCTTGAAGACAGAAGGGAAGAGAGCTATTAACAGAACCATGACAGAGATAGAGAAGTGGGGGTGTGGAGAGAGAACACTATATGGAGACGGCTGCCTAAAAGGAGCTATGATCTTCAGTACAGGATGTAGCCAGCCTGAGGCACCCTGAGGGAGAGAGCATAGGGGGATAAAAACCCCTATGTCACTCTCCTTCCTCCCTCAATTCTCCTGCCTGTGCCCCCAAACCAGAGAGCAAGGGAGCCCACTAATATAATTCATACAAGTCAGCAGAGCACAGAATAAAGGAGAGAGAATCTCAATGAGCAAACAGAAGATATCCAGCACCATAGCCATGAGATCCTTAATTCCTAAAACAACCTCAACACTAATCTAAGTTTGTGTCATTCACACATGGCCTTAAAAAAAAAAAAAAAAGGAAAGGTGATATCTTAACCTTGACCAAGGTCTTGACCAATTTACCTAATCTGCTTCTTGCTTTCAAGAAAGCAATTGAAGGGCCTTAAAAATAGAACTACTTAATAGATACATGTTTGGGAACTGATTTAACTCTGTCTTTGTTTTTGTTTTTGTTTTTTCCTTTATTTTTAAAGGAGCTAGAGATTACATAAATGTTACATCAAAAATACAGGAGAGGGGTAGGATGTGGCTCAACGGGTTGGGCATCCGTCTCCCATATGAAGGGACCCGGGTTCGATCCCCGGGACCTCCCGGTAAAAAAAAAAAAAAAAAAAAAATACAGGAGATTCCCATATACCCCTCCACTCCCCTCCCACACTTTCTCCCATTAACAACATCTTTCATTAGTGTGGTACATTTGTTACAATTGATGAACACATATTGAAGCATTGCTACTAAGAATGTATATAATTTACATTATGGTTTGCACTGCACAATTTTATAACTTTTCACAAAATGTATAATGGTTTATATCCATCATTGCAATATCATGCAGAACAATTTCAATGTCCTAAAAATGCCCCATGTTACACCTATTCTTCCCTCTCCTCCCCTCAGAAACTCTGGTGACCACTGTCTTCATATCAATATTACAAGTTCTTCCATTACTAGAATAATAATAAGTCTACATTAGTCCATAGTTGCATTCCCCCCTTATGTTTGTTTGTCCCTCAATCTTGAGGATTTGGGGATGGTAATGCCCACTCTACTTCTGATTGAGAGGGGACTTAGATACCATGTGGCAGATAGGTGAAACTGTCTTGCTTGCAGTTGTAGATACTCTCTATTTTGGGGGATGTACATTGTCCATCATCATCCTTTCGTTAGTTGTCCTGGGTGATTCTGAAGAAATGGAGAGGCCGTGTTGGCTGCAACTCTGCTGAGATTCAGGGCTCAACTGGCATATGAACAGCCAAAAGACTTAAGCATCTGGGACACATATTTCATGGGTATAGTGCTATTATAGGTTCAAATAAAAGGAGCATAAGAACCATGTGTAGGAAAATTATAAATGAATTTAACTGATACATTGGGCAGATAGGTTATCATATATTCTAAGGGAAGACCCACCAACAGGATGCCAATTTCCTGGGGTTGTCTGCCCTGCCTATAGTGTCTAGATGTCTCTAGTTCCATCATGAGCACCCCAGCTTGAGGCACTGTCTACTGTGGCAGTCAGTGAGATCCTCCTGAGACATGCATAAGGGTAACCTCTGGAATGACCTCCTGACTCACTTTGAAATCTCTTAGCTATAAAAACTCATTTGTATTTAATATTTCCCCCTTTTTGTCTAAGTCTTTTTCCAAATGCATCACCAGTTGGTGCTTGGCAATAATTCCTTGGTGCCAGGTAGGCTCATTCTTGGGAGTCATGTCCCATGTTGGGGGTAAGGCAGTAAGTTTATATGATGAGTTTGGCTCAGAGAGAGTCCACATTTGAACAACAAGGAGGCTTTCAGGAGGTAACTCTTAGGCAATAGATATTACTAGGCTAAGTTTCAATTGTACAAGAACAAGATTCATAAGCACAAGCATCAGTATCAAGGGCCTGGTGAATTGGTCTGTCCTCTTTTGCTAGGCACTGCCCATGTACTCTAGAGATTCTTGCCACTCTATTAGAGAATGTAGCAGGACTCCCCAGAATGGGAATTCAATATTCCGCCGGTTATTGTGTGGGTCTCCACCCAGCGAGAAAACACCCCATGACCATATGAACACATTCATATTACACAGAGGCATGCCCCAGGTGCACCCCTCCCCACATATCTTCCCACCACCAATACCCCACACCAGTGATCCTCCCCTGCCACGGTTGCAACCCTTCTGCAATCCAAAACCTCCCCCAAAACAATGCCAATAATAATAATAATATAAAATAATTTAAAAATTAAAATTAAAAAAATTTTTTTGCATTGTGCCTTTCACCACCATAAGATCTGTTATCTTTAAAGTATACTGATAATTTCTTATGTATGTTCCCCCAGTGTCTTTTTTTTTTTTTTCACTTTATTTTCCAAAAAGCTTTAGGAAAAGCTTTTTTTTTAGAAAAGTCACACAGAAAATACAAGGGTTCCCATATACCCCACACCCTCCTCCCTGTTTTTAAGTATAATTCCCAATACCTATCTGTTCTCAATTTATGAAAGTTTTGTATATGTTTCTGAAGAGCTTTAAGCTCACAGAAGGAGCTTTACTTTTCAGCCATCCCTTGCACATTACAACAGGTTCCCAAACATGAATGAGGTATCTTAACTCACAGAGATGGGGCAGTGAGGAGAGAAGTTCTAGCTCTTGTATATCAACTGCCTTTTGATGCATTAACACTTTCATATTTTATATTTTTTGGTTTAAGTTTATAGATTATGTTTCTTATTCCCTTAGGGATGCCATAATAGAACTCTGAGGTTAACACTCTACCTCCTCTTTTCACCAGGAAAAAAAAAAAACTGTTAGTCTAGATCCTCCAAGAAGCAGATGCAAAGAAAGGATAAAATGTGCATATATTTTATTAGGGGCAAAGCCTATGAGAGGAAATGAGAGGGAAGCTGATAAGGCTGAGAGAGTCATCAAACTGTGATGCAAGTCTGGCCCCAAGTGAAGGAGAAAAAAATGTAAGGTTGACTACTGTTCAGTCTATGGAATGTATAGCAAGTCCATCAAAAAGTCCTTGAACCAAAAGTCAGCAACCAGAGGCGCCAAGGTCTCTCAGAAATGGGCTTCCCTTAATATCCCTATTGTGATGAGCGATTGGCTGGGAGAAGCCCATGAGAAGTGTGGCCTTGGTACAAATGTGGGGACAGGTTTCAAAGCCCAGGAGCTAAGACCCTTAGTCAATTAAGCTCACTGGAGTTAGAGAGCTGAGAAACTTGTTCCCATGGCCATTATAAACAACAAACACAAATAAAACAAAATTAAGACCGTTCCAAGTGTAAGATAAAGATTGATCACATTTACTAAATTAAGAAAATTTGATTCCTGAACATCTATGCAAAGAGATGTATTGTTTCTATAAATGTCACTGGAGAAAGCCCTAAATGAGCTGAGTGTTTTAAAAATCTGATCATTAATTCAAAGTTATGATACAGAAATAAAGTAATATAGCTAGTTTATTGGGGAAGAAAATGGATCTATACATAGTTCTAGTTAAGATTCACTGGCCTGCGCAAATGACTAGAAATAAGGAGACACAGATTATACAAAAAAAAAAAGGAAAATTAGACATTCACAGAAATGGGCTGTTTACCTTATTCTTGTGGTTTGTTCCATATAGCATTATATTCTGCAATCTGATGTAGGCCTACAGAATTTCTATTGGTTTTGTGAACAAATCCAAAGACAGGATCAGCAATAGAAAAACAATAAGCAGATATGTAGAAATAATGTTCTTTTAATTTACAAATACTATATCAGTGGTTCAAGTATCTTCAGAGCTAGCAATAAACCCTGTTGAAGTTCTTATGCTCCAGAAATTAGGCTCAGAGGTGAGTCCAATTTTACCGAGGTAGGAGATCCATGAATCTTTGTAGAGTTTATCTACCATCCTGTGGAGCACTTGTTTCTTAGCAGGTCTTGCAATATGCTAACCACTTCTTGTTCATCTGAGCAATTAACATGATGTCATCAATATAGGGGATCAAAGTAATATTCTGCAGGATATCCAGACATCTTCAGATGATATCATGATACAGAGCCCACGAGTAAACATAGTCCTCGAGCAAAACTATGAATGTATACTTTTGTCCATTACTGATCTTTTTTTCTGATAGAGCTAGAATATAATACACTGGCTAAATAAAGACCCTCAAACCATAACATATCTGGCAAGGCAGATTAATTTATTTGGTTGAGTTTTTGATAATTTATTATCTAGAAAGAAGGTCTTATCAATTCAAACTTGAGCATAATAGAGACTCACATTCTCTAACTAAAATGCATGGAAGTTTAATATCCTTATATATTTTGAAATTTAAAAGCAAAACACCTTTGGGTAAAAGAGAAAACCATAAAGGAAACTTTAAACTGAATGAAATATTAAAACATTGCATTTCTAAACCTGTGAAATACAACTGAAGTGGTGCTTGGAGGGAAATGAATACCCTCAATTGCTTGTTTTAGATAATAAAAAGAATGATTAATTCTCAACTTACATAGTTAGGAAAAATAGAATAAAATCACAGAAAACTAAAAATATAATGAAGATAAAAAGAGAAATTAGTGATATAGAAAGCAACCAAGTAGTAGAAGGGCTCAATAAAACAAAACAAAACCAAAAATAGATTATTTGAAAAGATTAATCAAATAGACAAAAAGGTAATTCTAGTTCAAGATACTTCAAATTATACCCCATAAGGGGCCACTTATTATGAACAGCCACTCAAAGAGCCTCATCTATTTCTTTGTCAACATGGATTGATCAAAAATAAGATAAAGATACAAATAAATAACATTATGAATGAAAAAAAAACATAAGAACAGAAAAAGTTTAAAACATAGACTTCTACTGTTAGGAAGGTGGAGTAGATATACTTTTCCCTATTCCTTCCACTAAATAAAACTAAAATCCCTGGACATTATATATAACACAAACAAAAGTTGACTGTGAAAGATAGACAGAAGGTAAACTGACTAGGGACATAGGGACCTAATAAATGACAATTACAAAGTGGTATCAGCAGAAAGCTAGTTGGGAGCCTTTCAATCGTAGTCAATGTGGATGCCTCCCTGATTATTTATGTATTACAATCTTCAGCTGAGTCAATCTTTTTCTAATTATTTTTAATCTTCCTCTAGGAACCTTTCCCAGGCTAAACAGAAATCTGCCTTCAGCAGTTACCATCTGGTATTATTTAGTGGCCTCCAATTGGTGAGTCATGGAACCACAGCAACTTGGAGTTGGAAGGGGCTTCAAGGTCACTTGCCTAATTTCCCTTCCCTGCAAGAAGTCCTGCACTAGTTTCCTTTACAAGTGGCGACTCAGCTGTCTGTATGTTTTTAGGTAACAAGGAAGCCCTATTTTACAAGATATTCCACTCTACCTGTGAGAGACTTTTCCCTATATTAGGACAAAATATATGTCCCTATTCACCAGACTAACTGGTGCTAATCATTCCTTCTAGAACAAAGAATACATCTCCTCCCTATTTATAGGTCAGTCCTTCAAATATTAGCCAACAGTAATCATGACTCTACTTCGTTTTCCCGAGACAAATCATCCATTATCACCAGACCTAAAGATGTTCCACTGAGGACACTTGATAGTTTCCAGACCCCTCACCAAGCTTGTAGCCCTTCCCTGGTTGTGTTCCAGTTTTGTTAAATAAATTAATGCTCAGTAGAGAACACAATGTAAGAAGCATGTTCTGAGCAATTGAACCCATTGGCTACCTTGTTAAAGAGATTAAAATTTGGGTAATGTCACCAAGACTATACCCACCTTCTTTTTTAGTAATCATTACCCACCTTCATCTGACTTATAATCAATTACAGCACTTGTATCTTTTTCACAAATACAGGACAAGGAACTCAGCCAGGTATTCGTTGTCCTATATTTGCATCTGAATTTATAGCCTTAAATTTCATAAGGTGGATATACTCTTCTCAGTATAAAGATGCTGTGGCCGTTTGGCAATGTGATGTAATTATGAATTCCAAAAACATAATTGGATCATGCTTGTAAACTGATCTGTTAATTTGGGCATGATTAAGTTATGATTAGGGCGTTGACTGGGCCACGTCAGTAGGGTGTTGAACCCCACCCCTTGGGGTGGGGAATCAAGTATAAAAGGCATGGCAAGAGCAGAGTTGAAGTAGTTTTTGAGAAGCAGTTTTGATGTTGGAGAAAAGGCCCCAGAAGAGAAGTAAGCCATTCACCTGATAGTCTACAGCTGATCTTGTGGAGGAACCAGACGTGCTAAGCCTGGAGAGAAACGCAGCCCTGGGAAGAGAGGAACAAAAGAAGCCTGAACCCTGGCAAACGTCAGCAGCTGTCTTTCTCCAAAACGTGGCAATGAACTTTGGTGAGAAGAAACTTATGCTTTATGGCCTGGTATCTGTGGACTTCTACCCCAAATAAATACCCTTTATAGAGACCAACCCATTTTTGGTATTTCACATTAGCACCCCTTTAGCTTACTAATACAGATGCAGAAAACTCCAGAGAGATTATTTTGCAAGGGTCACACAACTAGTAAGTGGCTTAACAGAAAAAAATTTTTTTCTGATGTTAACTACCAGTGTTGTTTTTTTTTTCTGGTATGCATTTTTATTTTATTTTATTTTTTTAAATATATTTTTAATTTTTTTAAAAAAAGATAATTAGATTACATAAATGTTACATAAAAATATAGGGGATTCCCATATGTTCCACTCCCTACAACTCCCACATTTTCCCACATTAACAACATCCTTCATTAGTGCGGTACATTCATTACAATTGATGAAAATCTTTCGGAGCATTGCCACTAAGCATGGATTATAGTTTACATTGTATTTTACAATCTCTCCCACACAATTTTGTAGGTTATGGCAAGATATGTAATGGCCTTTATCTGTCATTGTAATATCATTCAGGACAATTCCCAAGTCCTGAAAGTGCCTCCATATTTCACTTGTTTTTCCCTCTCCCTATCCTCAGAACCTCCAGTGACCACTGTCTCCATATCAATGATCTAATTTCTTCCATTGCTAGAATCACAATAAGTCTATAGTAGAATACCAGTAAGTCTACTTTAGTCCATAGTTCATTCCCCAATCCTGAGGATTCTGGTATGGTAATGCCCACTCCACCTCTAATTGAGAGGGGGCTTCAATCCCATAGGGCAGATGGACTCATTGGACTCTCTTGCTTGCAGTTGTAGACTCTCTTGGTTCCTTGGGACAGTCGTTGTCCATCATCATCTCCTTGTTAGTTGTCCTGAGTGAGTCCAATGAACTGGAGAGTAGGTGTTGCAATTCCGTTGAGATTCAGGGCCCAGCTGGCACATGGACACCCCAAAGATTTTAGTCTCTTGGACGCACACCTATCAACCCTAGTACTAATTAAAGGTTCAAATGGAAGGGTCAAAAGAGCCATGTTTAGGAAAACCACAACTGAGTCTAACTCCGCCACATGGGGGAGTATAAATTCCAACGTAGGGCCCACTGGCAAGGCATCAAGCTCCTGAGCTATCTACCCTGACTATAGTGTCTGTTTGTCTCCAGAGTCCTCAGGAGCCCCACTATTTGAGATAGTATTTACTCTGGCAGTCAATGAGATCCTACTCAGACATGCATAAGTGTAACCTCTGCAATGACCTCCTGACTCACTTTGAAGTCTCTTAGCCATATAAACTCATTTGTCTTTACCCTTAGCCCCCTTTTGGTTAAGGTCTTTGTCCAGTTGAATTGGGCTTAGAAGAAATTTGACCCCAGATTAAAGGCTGTGCATTTTCTATGAGGTTATATATTTTACCTGTAAATGATCTACTTGGGTGCCCTTTGGTACTCCCCACTGCCAATTTTTGCTGTAACTGGACAAGTACAACAGCCACAGTCTGAAAATGGTATAGTTACCAGGATCTCAGAAACACAAAAGATTAAGGCATATGTCATACCTACTGGTGAGTCACAAACGCCCAGAGAGGTGCTGACTGAGGGTGAGAAAATCTAGAATGAAGAAGAGGGAGGAGATTGAGTATCAGTTGCAGCACTGAGAGCAGCTGCATTACAAGTTTGTCCTACTTGCCTTCTTCTCATTTCTAAGAGAGGTCCACCAAAATCCTGGCAGATCTGCTCCTAGATCTCACATGAACAAATAGATCCTAGTAGCTCAGGTGTGGGCTGTAGTGAATCCTAGGCTGCATTGCCCAAATTCCCCTTCAGCATAAAAGAATTTATTCCCCCAGAAGTTGGGAGTACTGCCGGAAAGTAATCCTCAGTTTTCAGTCACCATCTTTGGGAATTGCCTCAGCTGCAAAAAGCATGCATTCAACAGTCAATGTGGAATATAAAGGCCAGGGCCCATGGCCCCTCCTCAGAACAACTCCGAAGAACCATCTTGTCTTTAGCTTTGGGACTGAATTGTGGCACAACTTTTCCTCTGCCCAATTATTCCCTTTCCTTCCACAGGTATCAATCCCAATCACTCTCCCTAATAAACTCCCATCGATCAGAATCTCAGAGTCTGCTTCTCAGAGAAACTAACCTGCAACACAGACCAATGGAATAGATGAGCCAAGAACTGACCCTCACCTATATGTATTCTTGACTTAAGACAAAAACAGCACAGCAGAACAGATTTTTCAATAAGTTATGAAGGGTAAATCAGTTATCCATACAGGAAGACAGAAATTGAATCCTACATCATTCCATACACAAAAATCATTTCAAAATGACTTAAAGACCTAGATGAAAAAGAGGAAATGATAAATATTTCAAAAGAATCTTCATGATTCTGGGGTACAGAGGATTCTTTAATTAAAAAACAAAAGTAACTAATTTGAGGAAAATATTAATTATTTAAAATACATTTTAAATTACGAACATCTATTCATCAAAAGATATCATATAAGAATAAAATTGCAAGCCACAGACAAAATGCCTGCAATATATAATCAAAACAGTCTAGGATACAGATTATATAAAGAACATCTTTGAGTAAAATTAATTTACATAAATAAATTAGTTCTAGTACCATTAATACCTAGAACAATAAATAAAAGGCACACAAGTCAATTAAAAAATTTGATATAAACATGAACCGATTTGGCTAATAAAGATATGAAAATGTAATCAACATCATTAACTGATAAGGAAGTGCTAATTAAAACCCCAACGAAATACAATTAATTAGATTGGCAACAATTTTAAAGGTTAATGGTACTTAGTGCAAATATAGACCATCAGGATGGCTCATTCTCTGAGGATGAGAGTGTAAATTGGTACAACCACTCAAGAAAACAGAATGGTAGTATTGGGTAAGTTTAAAGATATATACACCCTGTGAAGCAGCGATTCTAGTCCCAAGTATAACCCTCAGAGCAAGAGTTTCTCAAACTTGGCACTATTGACAATTTGGGTGTGATAATTATTTGTTCTGGAGGTCTTTCCTGTGCATGTTAGGATGTTAAGCAGTATCCCTGGCCTCTACCCACTAGATGCCAGTATTACTTGCCAGTCATGACAACCAAAAATGTTTCCAAACATTGACAAATATCTCCAGGTGTACAGGGGAACAAAATCTCCCTGGTTGAGAACCAGTACCATAGAGAACTGTGTGCTTATTTGAGCCAAGACATATGTACAAGAACTTTATAGCAACATTGTTCCTAATTGCCAAAATCAGGAAACAATCCAAAGGCTTATCAACAATAAAACCAATTATTATATTGTGGTAGAGCTATAGTTACAACATATGCTCTTACTAACATTACATGGAGTGAAAAAAAATCCTGTGGTTTTACATAAAAGAATACATATTATGATTCCATATATTTAAAGTTTCTTTTTTTAAAGGCAAAACAATACCATGTTCTGGGAATCCATACAGAAGTAGTGCTCTAAAAATGATTGAAGTGATGAATGCACAACTATGTGATTATACTGAATACCACCGATTGTACGCTTTGGATGGATTTATGTTTTATTCATATGTATCAATAAAATTGATCTGTAAAAAAAATAAAAATAAAGCAAGGAAATGTCTGCCATAGAAGTCAAGTCCTTCTCCTGTGAGGGTGAATTGAAATGTTCCACTCTAGACTTGGGTAGTGGTTACATGGGTGTTATCTTTATAATTACTTTTCCAAACTGTGCATGTAAGTCTAATATACTTTACTGTATGTATGATATATTTTGAATTTTTAAAAAATGTTGAAATAGAAGCACTGTCTTGACTTATCTCTCCAAATACCATTTCATATCTCTCCTCCCCTTTACAGACCTTTACTGAAAAAGTTCTTCAAAAAGCTGTTCAAACTCACTGTCTCTGACTTCTTTCATTCTCTTTTGAACCCACTCTTATCTGGCTGTCACCACCATCACTCCAATTAAAATACTGCTGTAAGATCACGTCTCAGCAGCATTTGACATAAGCAATCATATCCTCCTCCTTGAAACATTTTCTCCATTTGCCTTGGAACAGAGTAATGCTATTTATGACTAAACAACAAATAATAGAATGAGTGAAAAAATATTCCTTGATGTAGTGAAAGCATATTTATCAGATATTATGGATCATCTGTGCTAATTACATAGCTACATAACAATTATATAACATTATATAAAATATTTAAGTTTCTCTTTCCCGTTAACAAAAATATTGTGACCCAAAGTATTTACAGCAAATATCCTTATTTTATTAAATAAATAGGAAAAGTTTCATTATGATGTATATAGAAATTATTGAACTTACTTCTAATTTTTACATAATTCTTAGTTATTTCTGGAAGCTAAACACCAGAGTTCAACAAACACACACACACAATTACTTACTGAAAGACAATCTTATGTCTTTGAAAAATAGCTTATAATTTTTGCTGCATATTACATGGTATTATTTCACATTAAATAATGAGAAACATATTAATGTGTTACTTTATTTTTATTACAAAATGAATAATTTATATTGGATATTGAAGCAATATCACTTTAACCTCACCTTAACTTCTTTATTAATCTATTTTCTTTTTATTTTTTCCCAAACTTTATTTCAAATTCAAAACAATAAAATAACAGAAAAAGGCAGCTCACCAAGTTATGGAAACATTACTCCTAAAAAGTTCTGTCCAGGCACTTTTATGTCATCTAATTCCAAATACTAATTCAGTTGATCTTCTAGTGTTCAGAAAGAGACACAGATGAACATAGATGAGTTAAATGACATAGTCAAGTTCTCCTTATTAATGAAAAAAATAAAGAAGAGAAAATTGCTTAGGCATATTCATATCTCACAAAACCAAGCCCCATATTCTTTTTTTACCTTATTAGTCTATTTTACAAAATGAATTCTGTAATTTATTTCTCACTGGTTTTTATAATATACCTTGAAGTGTATATTAATATGCTTAGTTAAATTTTAAAATTTAACTTAAATTAAATTTTAAATTAAAATTTAAAATTAAATTTTAAAATTTAACCCACTTTTTCTGAAATTTTCGTTGGTCGATAGTTTGTCAAGGAGCACTAGCTTTGCAAACTAAGTTTCAGGTTGTCATTTTCTATGAATTGAGTTAGTTAAATGTGTAGTTCTCAGATTTTGATAAAAATATTTACAGTACAGCATTTTATGAAAAATTATCATACTAGCAAAGCTGTATTGAAACTAACAATATATTTATTTTCTAAAACCTTTTTGAATATATTGGGTTAAACAAGGTGCCTCTAAGTAAAAGAACATGTATAGTAAATAGTTTTCCCTTTGGACTGGTAAAGTCTTCTCCCAGAAACTGAGAAAGTGAATGACTATAATAACAGAACAACAAAATATTTTGCAAGCCAGGTTGTTTCCAAATCTTTGCATTCAACAAAATTGAAAGTGGACCTAATTGAGTTACTGATAAATCATTAAACAATTTTTATGATAGGTCATTACCTGATTGCAATATAAATCATCAGGAGTTCAAATAACTGTCATAGTTTTAGCAAAACCATTTCCATTCCCATCTATTATTTATGTAAACAAGATTTCTCAGTAGTTTTAGCTATAACAATAAAAAGCATAAATAGAATTGATGTTGAACTCATCTTTTTCTGGCAATAACTAATATTTTTCATAGATATGAAAAAAATAAACCAACTGAAAAAGCAGCTCAAATATATTTAATCAATACATGTGTTTCTAACAAAAAATTTAATACCTGTGCCTAACTGTTATTCACCAAAATTATTATTATGTCATCTTGACAAATTCTGTACTACTACTACTAATGCTCATAACTAAATACAGAAATTTTAAATGTTTAGACACAGTTTTTTTTGGTCACAGGGTAAAAGATTTTGAATTTTGATAAGATGATTAGGAAAATACTTTCAAACATTAAAAAATACTGTATTAAGATAAAATTCTGTGGATTAGAATGGAAATGTAAGTTAAAGGAAGGAAAAGAATAATGTAAAATTTCAAACTATTACATTATATCTTGCTCATGTTTCTTTATATTGATGGTGATGCCTATAAACCTGATTTAATAATACTCCATTTGGATACATTTGAAGAATTGAGTTTTAAAATATCAATATTTACAATATATCCCCAAAATCACATCATTTGCCACTATTCAAATTTAAAATAAAAAAATTTGATGTCACTTTTTAAATGTGCAAGGAATTACCTAGTTTTTTGAAGATTATTTTGGAAGGCATTGAAAACAAAAAAGTTACTTTAGAAAAATTCTCACACATGTACACATGACAAAATGTAAAATAACATCATTGTACATTGTCTTAAATAATGAAAACTTGAGGAAAAACTAAATATCCATCAACAGGAGAATGGGTAGGAAAAATATATATAATGGAATGCTATGTAAGGATTAAAATGGATGTACCAGAATACACAAGTCAACATGAATATTTTTTTAAATGGTGATACCAAAGCTATATTATTTATATAAAAGTTTTAACCAGCAAAGCAACATTATTTAAATACATTGCTTAACTAGAAAATATAGAATGCAATTTTAAAACATACATGGAATTAATAGAAAGTATGAGAGAAGTTAAGATCAGAGAAGGAGAGAGGGAGAAATGGGATTGTGGAGAATACATAGAGGCTTCACTTTAATCTGTAATGTTTTTCTTATTTTAAAAAAATCTGAAGCAGTTACCACAGACTGCTAGGCTTATGAAAATTTGTTAAAGCTGGGAAGTAGGCATATATGTGGGCTTACACTTATCTGTATATTTGAACTGTTTAGTAATAAAAATAGCTAAAAGTAAAAGGTAACATTTAAAAGAAAACCAGTAATAGAATGTATCAAAAAATGAGGGAAGGAAGAATTTTTAAAAATTATCAATACAACAGATGATAGGGAAAAAAAGAAAAGCAAAATACAAAGAAAAATCTGATAAATTTTTAAAAATCACAAAGTATGATGGTGGAAGTAAGTTCAAATATATCCATAACCCACTATATCTATAAAGAGATTAAACTCACCCATTATAAGACAGAGATCCTCATATTCTTTTTTTTTTTTTTTTTTTTTTTTAACTGGGAGGTCCCAGGGATCGAACCTGGGTCCCTCCATATGGGAGACGGACACCCAACCAGTTGAGCCACATCCGACCCCCTCATATTCTTTTTAATCCAGCCATGTACTGTTTACAAGGGACTCACTTTAAACAAAATGACACAAATGACACAGAAAGGTAAAAGACAAAGAGATTTAAGAAATAGCAGGCAAAAAATATTTCCCAAGAAAAGCTAGTGTAGCGATACTACTATCAGGTAAGAAAGAATTTAAAGATCAGTAACAGGGATAAAGAGAGAAATTGCATAATTAAAAAAGGAGCAATTCACTAAAGATTCAATAACAATAAATCTGTGTGCATTTACCAATGTATATACATAAAGCAAAAAACTGACAAAAGTACAATGAGAAGCTGACAAAACCACAATCATAGGGGAAAGATTTCAATTTACATGCATCAGAATATGATCAGTTGCGTAGACTCCCTTCCTCAAATCATCAGAATACATAAAATTTGAACAGCCAAATTAATATAGGAACTTTAAAGCCATATAGAGAACCCTGCAAAGAAACAGAGAATAGGCATCCTTTAAAATGCCCTAAGAACAATGAAAATTATGGAGATTATCTCTCAAAAGAAGGGCTCAACAAATCCCAAATGGACAATTCATACAGAGATCACATTCGGTTACCAAAAGCAAATTAAATTAGAAAACAACAAACAAAAGTATTGCTTTTAAGTATTAACATACGTTTGAAAACTTTTTATTTTTATTTTTATTTTAAGTAATCCTAAAAAAAGGAGAACCGTCTCTCAGTCTGGAAGGGTTGGATCTGAATTTCAGGTCCAGCTTGGTGACAGTAACATGTATAATACACTAGAGGTCAGTGTCGCTTCATATTTATTCCAGGCCTCGCGGTGGGGTCAAATGACGCCAAAAAACAATTCCAACGATTTAGATTTCAGACCCAGTTTCATGCCATTTAGGTTTAAGATCAAAATATCTAATAAAGAGAAAATATTACTGCTTATAGTGAATAATTATAATGTTATACAAATGTAAATTTTTATCACACAAGCGTTTTAAAATTAGGTTTTCGTGTATTTTCCCTGAATTAATTTTTAGCCTGCTAAAGCAATTTCGTGTGATTTTATAGGCCTTTTAAGAGACAAGCAAGACAAAAAGCTAGCATTTCTTATTGCCTTTGAGAAAAAGGAAACTACTCTAAATTGTCTTCTACTCTATTTGTACATAAAGTGTATTCCTTTTAGAAATACTGCCCTGTAACATAATACACAATATTAAAAGGGGGAAACCATCTAACCTAACTGCCTGCTCTTAAAGTCTGCCAAATCGGGAGTTATTCTATTTTTAAAGACCCCAGGGAAGGAAATCATCAATCAGGAAGTTCTTCTTCCCATCTAATCTAAATCCCTTCTTGTGAAGTTTAATCCCATTTCCTGTCCTGAGAGACTTTCCAAATGAGGATGAAGGACATTTGCTGCTCACAATCCTCATCAAGAGAATAAGCCTTCTTGTCCTGGAAATGTGTGTATGTAAGGTTCTCATGGACTGCAAAATGGGCCTTAACAAGGGAAGTAGCTGTGACCAACTCAAACTAACAGCCCCAAAGCTATCCTATCTTTATTTTTTTTTTTTTTTTGTATTTGCTTACAAAAATGTTATTTTATATATATATATACATATATTTTAAGAGGTGCTTAGATTACCTAAAATATTATACGGAACCCACTCGGATTCCCATGTTGCCCACCTCCCACACCTCTTGGACTTGATGGTATTCTATCCTATCTTTAAAAGAAACTCTCTAACAAAAGCCTGTTGGAATGTGCAGAGACCAGCCTTGAAGTAAATCAGGGGTTCTTAACCGTTTTTGTTCCACAGAACCCTTTGCCAGTCAGGTGAAAACCACGGACCCCTTCTCAGAACGTAGCAGCATATAGTTTTATGACACTCAACTAGCATCAGGTCTAACAACTACCATAATTTCGAAATATGGAGAGCATAAGCGATTTTTCAAGATATGCAACAACTGTGATGTGATATGAAATGAATACTACTGTAATTTATTGCATACATTCATAAGTGAAGGAAATGCTAGTTTTCAGTTAGAGGTCAGAGAAAATAAAGATAAGAAGCTGATTTTTTTTTTTTCAATTCCAGCTCATGAACTCCCTGAAATCTTTCCACCAACCCCTTGGGGGTCCTGGAGCCCCTGGTTAAGAACCCCTGAAGTAAAGAGATATGGGTTCTTATGTCCATTCTACTATTAGCATTCTGGGTAACATTAGGCAGTGGGATTGAGTAAGTAATCATTGAGCACCTTCTATGCACAAGGTTCTTTAGTTCTTTATAATCCTCACAATAGGCCTGCAAGCTAGGAGGAATTATTATTATTATCATTACTATTATTATTTGAACCATTTTACAAACAGGGAAATTGAGGCCCAGGAATGCAAATTAATTTGGAAAGGGCACACAGCCCGTAAAAGAGAGAGCTGGGCTGGTTCTGTGTGCCTCCAAGCCTGAGCCTTTCAGCACACCACTGTCCTTCAGGTTCTTCCAGCTTTAAAGTGATGGATGCTCAAAAAGGAAACTTAAAAATCTGTTTCTCCGTCCAAATCACACCTCCTCCCTTCCCTTAACACAGGTGGTTGAAACTTAACATTGTGCAAGTTAACATATGAAGAACAGTTGTTCTACTTTTACCCTGGGGTCAGAGGTACTTAGGTTAAATATAAGGAAGTGGTACTTGACAATAAAGATCATCACACACCATTGCACACCACTCTATCTTTAAAAATAAGAAATATTCACAACCACATGAGGTGGTCAGATCTGTGGCCCTAACTGAAGTCAGGGCATGCCCTACAAGGGGTCATTTCCCTAAGTCCTGACCACTGAGGATTGTGTTGTCCTTGGCTGCTGCCATACCTGTTTTCTTCCTTCCTTTGCTTTCCTTTCCTTTTCCTTTCTTTTTTTTTTTTTTTCCTTTTTTTCCTTCCTTTCTTTTTTAAATTACAGAACAACCATACATCTGTTGAGAAGACAAATCAAACCATACAGGCATATGGAAAGTAAAACATGCTAAAAACTCTCATTTATTCTCTCTACTCCTTCACTCCAGTAGTAGCCAGTAAAAGTTGATGAATGTGTATCCTTGAGGGCTTTTCTATTCCTTTACAAAGAAAAAGGAAGAGTAAAGCAGAGCTAGCGGAGGAGAGAAGGGAGGGAGTTATTGCTACAAAACTGGGGTCTTGTATGTACTGTTCCATAGCTTGTTTCTTCCACAAAACAAAAACAAACACACTCTCACAGTCATTCAGCATTTATACTTTCTTTTAACAGTTGCACAGTTTTTGTTAACATGGATGTGCCATAGTTTGTGACTCTTCCCCTATCTGTAGGCATTTAAGCTGTTTCCAGTTTGTTCCTATTCCAAATCATGCTACAGTGAAATCTTTGCCCATATATCTTTATGCATTTAATGTGAATATTTCTATGGGAAAAGTTTTTACAAGGGGAATTTCTGGGTCAAAGGGTACAGGCAATTAAAGTTTTGTTGCCAAACTGCCCTTTGAAAATTCTCTAGCTATACTTCTACCACTTATTAGTTTAGCCTTTTTCCCACCCTTTACATTAATAAAAAAAAAAAAAACATTGTTTCTATAAAATAGGCAAACAGGAGTAATGAATGGAGAGTATACGAAGGTTTCAGAATCATTATCAGGATACTTTCTACTTCCTGCTATCCATATTTTCTGAAATTGTTGCTTTTTCTCATGGGGAAAAAGTGGCAAGCATGAGGTTTGTTTCTTGGCTTATTTTTTTAATGGAGATAAAATTTTATACAGTGAAGTTCACAGATATTTAGGGTACAATTCAATTAGTTTTGGTAAATGTAATATAGAACATTTTTATCACCTCAGAAAGTTCCCTTATAGCCCTTTCCAGTAAATCCCAAATCTCCAAGAATATACTCATAGACATCTTTTTGTGGACATATTTTCATTTCTCTTGGGTAAGTACCTAGGAATAGAATTGCTGAATGATAAGGTAGTGGTACGTTCAACTTCGTAAGAAATTACCAAAGGTTTCCAAAGGAGTCATACCATTTTTATATTCCCACCAGCACTGTATGAAATTTCTAAGTGCTCCTCAATTGTGCCAACATTTAGCTTGAAATTATAAATATATGTATATATATAAAATCATGGTTTTAATTTGCATTTCCCTGACGATTACTAATGTTTGAGCATATAATTTATTTTAGTGCCTATCTTTTGTACCATATCCATTCGAGTATTTTACCCATTTTTAAATTCTGTATTTTTTTTTCTTGTTGATTTGTTGGAATTCTTTAAATATTCTAGCTATAAATCCTTTGTCAGATATGTGTATTGCAAATATTTTCTCACAGTGAGTAGCTTATCTTTTTATTAGTGAATTCTTTAGATAAGCAAAAGTTTTTAGTTTTGATGATGTCCAATTTATAAGTTTTCCTTTTATGTTTAGTGTTCTTGTCTTCTTTCTAAGAAATCTTTGTAAACTCCATGGCTGCAAAGTATTATCCTAAACTTTCTTCTAGAAGCTTTCTAGTTGCATCTTTTATGTTCAGATCTATAATCTACCCCAATTAATTTCTGTGTATGACATGAGGTAGGGGCTGTTAATATTTTTCTATTTGTTTATCCAATTGTTCCAGTACTATCTTTGGCATAAAGGCTTAATGCTCACTTTTTATCTTTTATTACCCTTTGATGTATATAGGATACATCGTATTATTCTCTATTTTATTCTTGGTAATTTATGCTTCTCTTTTGGTCATGATCAGCCTTACTAGAAGTTTATAGCAGATAATACATTTTATGAATCTTTTCAAAGAACTAACTTTTGGCTTTTGTTAGTTTTCTCTATTGTTTTCTATTTTATTGATTTCTGCTCTTATATTTATTATTCCTACCTTATGCATATATTGGGTTTGATTTATTCTTCTTTTAATAGCCACTAAAAGTGTAAGCTTATGTCATTGATTTAAAATCTTTCTTCACTTGGAACATAAGCATTTAAAGCTATTAATGTCCCTCTAACCACTGATTTACCTACATCCCACAAATTTTGATACATTGTATGTTCATTATCATTCACTTTGAAATACTTGCTAATTTCCCTGTGATTTCTTCTTTGATTTGTGGTTTATTCAGAAGTCTTCAAGATATCTTATTGTAATTGATTTCTAATTTAACCCCAAGAGTTTCTCTTTATCTTTGGTTGTCAGAAGTTTGGCTACCAAGTGCCTAAATGTCATTTTATTTGTATTTATCTTACATGGAGTTTGATGAGCTGCTTGGAGTAGAAAGCAGTAGAAAGTGAATTCTATTTCCAATATTGTACTTTTCAGATCTATAATTTCCATTTGGTTCTTTTTTTATAGTTAGCATTTCTTTGCTGATATTCCCTCATCTGTTCATTCATTGTGACTCTCTTGTCTTTTAAGTCCTTTTTTTTTTTTTTTTACTGGGAGGTCTCGGGGATCGAACCCGGGTCCCTCCATATGGGAGATGGATGCCCAACCAGTTGAGCTACATCCAACCCCCATCTTTTAAGTCCTTAAACAAATCTATAATAGCTGCTTTAAAGGCTTTGTAACATCTGGGACATCTTTGGTCATTTACTATTGGGTCACACTTTTGTGTTTCTTCATATGTCTAGTAATTATTTTATTGTATACTGGACATTGTAGAAACATGCATTATAGACTCCAGTTTCTGTTGTTTAACTCTGAACAGGGTTGATTTTTGTTCTAGCAGGCAGTTAAATAACAGGCAGATCACTCTAAACTTACAGAGGCTTGGTTTAACACTTTGATGGGGTATGTTTCAGTTTTGTCATTAATCTTAGGGCAAACCCCATAAATCTGATAGCTAGTCTTCACACCTAAGGCATGACCCTTCTAGAATTTCAGTGGAAATCTTGAAAAATTGCCAAGCCCCTCAAGCCTGGGAGGACTCAAACTCTAAACTCTATTTCCCTAGAGTGGGTGGGAGTTGAATTCTCTGCTCAGTTCTTTCCATTTGTAGCTCTCCATTGGGCTCCTTGTAGTCTTCCCTGTGCAAAGGAAGGATTTGAGAGGATATTATGAGCCAATTTGGGGTCCATGCCCCCTGTGATTTCTCTTATGGAAACTTCTGTCCCTCAACTTCCAGTCACTATGATAGTCCTGAGCTCTGACCTCTGACTCTTCAGGCTAATAAGACTGTGGCTTTCTGTTTGAGTACTAGCTGCCCTGCACCAGGTACACAGAAGAGTGTCCTCAGGGGAAATCCATAAAAATGTTCATCTAATCCAGTACCGTTCCCTTACTTCGAGGATCAAATCCCTTCTAGTTTTTGCCTGCTTTGGTTTCTCTCCAGTGCATTTAAATAGTTGTATTTTAATATTTCATACAGAGTTTATAATTGTTTTCTGTGGGAAGGATAGTCTGATACCAACTATTCTACCATGACTGGAGCCAGAACATATATAGGCAACTCTTTAATTTAATTTATCTTAAGCAAGAGCTGCCTTCTTCACCTGAAGCAAAGATTGCAGCAGTTTGAAATTTGGGGACTAGACTTTCATTTCTGGATCACTGGTTTCTATTCCTAGCTCATTGGTGCTGTACTAAAAGGTAGATGTCTCAAAGAGAGAGACAAATGAAATAGCAGGTCTGTTTTTGTTTAATTTAGAATTTTTAAATAGAGAGATATAGGACCTCAGCTTCCTAAAACTCTTCAACCTGAAAGATAGGAATTATTGTCTGTGAGGCCTCAACACTTTTGCAAATAATCCCTTGAAAACATCCCCATGCCTGGCCATTTATGTAAATAAGAGAAATTCTGTTTTAATTCATTTTGCTGGGTGTGCTGGAAAATTAAAGAAAGTAGAGTCAGGTAAAAATTTAGTGATCTGGGAAATGTGGAATTATTTCTTTTGTAGGATGTGGTTTTAAAGATTCCTGGCAAGAATGCCCCATACCATAAGAGTTCCGGGTGGGTGCCATGCCACACAGGAAACAATTGTAGCCTGCCCCTGGGAGTAAGCCCGAGAGCTAACAAATTCAGTGTGCATTGTAATGCTTCATCAACACGCCTTCTGCAGGGCCTGCCCTCTCTGCTGGGTCACTGACCTTTATAAGTGCACAGTCATGGCCACCGCCTGACAGGCATGAAAAGAAGACAGACAATGGATGAGAAGGAGACATGCACAGAGGGGGAAAATGCACTCATTCAAGGGATTTACTGGTCAGGGATGTCATGTCCTATGTCCACTTCCAGAATGCATGTGGCAGTGTTTAAACCATGCATACTGGACTGAATATATAAGGAATGAATATTGTTAACATGAACATAAAAATATCCCTGAGTATCAAAAGATCAATTTTGTGGCAGCACAGAACAATATAGAAAGTTGTTCTGTGCTCTAAAAATATTCAAGTTTTAAAAGCTTTAGATCATTAAAATTGATTAGAGTGTCATACAGCCTGATTTCAAAGGCATTCCAGACTCTAGAGAACAGCTCATATAGTGACCTGCAAATGGAGGGAAAAAAATTGAATTCAGGTCCTGAGTTTGCCACAAAGTAGCCGTGTGACCTTTGGCCACTTGCTGCAAGCCATCAGGCTTTCATTTCTCCATCTTATGTCCAGAAGATACACTCTTAGTACATGATCCTATCTCCTTTTTATTTCAGGATATTTATGTTTAATACTATCCCTTCACATCCTCAGATGATGTGTCCAGCTTCTTGTTCAAGAAGTTTAGAAACCATGTGAATACAGTGATTTTCAAAATGAACTCCTGGAAACCCTAAATGTTCTCTCAGTTCAATCAGAGAAGCTCTGGCATTATTTCCATTATTGGAATTCCATATAGGATTTTATCTTTTAAGAAAGGACTGACTACTGGGGGGGGGGGGGGGCATTTGAAAACCAATTTTCACGGATAGCGCATCTACCTCCAAAGATATATGATTCTTGTAAGCGAAAAGGAATGCATAAATTTGTGCTTTTATTGATAAGCATTTTTCAGAGGCTTCTACAGTCGTATTAAATTATACCCTCTCACACTGATTCTTGACTAAAATACTACTCTGATAGAAAAATAATGTGCTGCAAATGCATGTGGAAAGGCACATGTGTTTTGGGAACCCCAGTCTGGAATGGGATCACTGTCCTAGATTGCATCCACAGACCTCTCCACTACAGAGATAGTCACACGGAGTGGGGTTGTCCAGTGGTTTTGCTACATGTCATGGTCTCTAAGTCTTAACCACCCTCATCCGGTTACACCAGCACTAAGGACATCTCAGTCGAGCATCTTGCCTGGTATTCCACCCCAAAGTGCCTAATAACCCTTCTAGCTTCTTGAAGAACTCTATCAATTATCAGTTGTTCAGGGAATTAATTTTAACACTAAACAAATCCAAACATAATTAAGAGCACAAATCGGAAGAAAGAATAATCCTATGATGCATTTCAAAGACAAACAAAAGTGATTTCTACTATTGGTCACTAAGAAATAATCCTTCTCACTTCTCCCGTCTAAAAATTCAGGTGACAAAGAAGAAATGTGTGTGAACAATATTCAGGTGGGTTCCTAAATCCAAAGCACATTCCTAATATTTACAACAGCTTTCACTCAAGAACCTACTCCCATATATGGTAGTAATTATTTTTATTCCCAATTTACAGAAGTAATTTATTACTGGAGAAGATAATGTCAAAGTTAATTTTAGTGTGCAGTTGTCCTTCACTGCTAAAGAGACACTATGAGAGAAGAGCACTGTTAAGGTGAAGTCTAGTACATCTCCTTCTGGAAGAAAATGATATTTCCTTGGCAGTCCATAAACCTACATGGTAGGAATAACTGCTCCCAATCTTCATGAGAAATACTAGAAGAACAATCACTGTATTGAATATATCCACCCCAAAATACCAAGGACTACCCTCTAGGAGTTTTTTTTTTTTTTCTCCCTGTCACATAAAAACTTGCATACAGCCTAAGAATATCATGTAATCATATGGTGAACAATTTGCATGATTAGGATTTTGGGCATCTTAGTTTGTTCTTGATTTCTCTATTCCTTTAAAAACTTTCTTGCTGGGACAGGGAGAGGCAACTTTAAATTTAACAGAGATGACTGTCAGAATTTTGAGGGAAGTGAGTGTACTCACTCCATCCACTTCCTGTGTGAAGTGGGATTTGAGTCATATTAATTTATCCCAGACCACACCAAAATTAAGCTGTTCACGTCTGAAACATTCCACGAATTCAGACGCAAGGAGGAATTTGTTCAGCCATGTTATAGATTCATATTTCTCTCCTCTCCCAAGAAGGTCTGGGTGTCCTTATAAGGGAGAAGGCCTCTGTTTCCCACAGTGTGGAGAGCTAAATAAATATTCTCTCACAGTCAATGCAGAGGTAACTTTTTTTTAATGGATTAAAAAAAAAAAGCTGTTCTGAGAGTCCATCACTGTTTCAGCATCCCCATTCAGAGAGGGGGCTTTTGTCTCTCTCTCAGTGGGAGCTGCCATTTTAATGGGGCCTCCAGCAGGGCCTAGTTTGATGATGAGAAGTAGGCCTGGAAGAATTGCTGATTTTTTTAAATTTAGATTTTGGTCAATTTAACCATACTGGCTTTCCAATGAACTGAAATTTAAAAGTGAACCTAGGATAAGTGTCCTTCAGAAGCTCCCATCAGATTATTTCAGAGATTTCTGATTTCTGATGCTCTCTCATGTGAAAACCAATCCTTGAAGTTCTAATAGGCATAACCGCACCTCCCCCCAATCTATTTGCATAGATGAAAATCAGGAAAATTCGTTTTTAAAACTGTGCACACGTATACACATATATTCAGCCACAAACATACACTCCTAAGTGCCTGATTAAAGCGTCTTCAATAAATTGCTTTTCACTGTTCCGTGTTGCCAAGCCAGGATTGGGATCACTTTGTGGTAATTCTGGGGTTTCCCTTTTGCCTGAGTCATGAACACAGAGATAGTTGGAATGCTCTCCCACCCCATAGCCTAAGAAGTGCCAAATCTACTCCCCACACCCAGGCCCCAGAGGGGAATTCCAAGCCCTCCGCAGCACGCTTTCTAGATAAAACTGTTTCTCTTTGTAAATGAGGCCTGAGGCCGGCGCCTACCAAGCCAACCTGGCCCGCGGGCCGCTTTCCTCGGGCCCTGGCGCCGGACTTGCTCGGCTTGGCCGGCCCGGCAGCCCCCACGGCCCCGCGGCCGCACACTGGCTGAGCCCGGCAGCTGCGCGCCCAGATGCCAACCACTGGAATGTGTTTTATGTTCCCGCGTCTCTGCCTGGCCGGCCTCCGGTGAAGACTCTTCCCCGGCCTCTCCGGCTCCACTGCAGGGCTGCGGCAGCTGGGGAACTGATGTGGGATCAATTTACAGATGAGCTGTTCACCATTCCAGGAACTGCTTGCCTGCACTAATTCCGTGCAGGATGCACACACTGAGCCCCTTTGTAGGGCTAAAGGGGGACGATTGTTGTCTGCCTAGATATGTTTAGTAAATAGCTGACTGCGTGGGCCTGCTGTATGCTCTGAGTACCAGGATGTCCCTAAGTGTGTGTGCATGCGCGAGTGTATGAATTTGCGTGGGTGTGTGAACTCATGTTCCTACATAAAGGAGTTCACTTTTTGCAGAAGTACATACATACATACATACATACATAGATGCATAGGTTAAAAAAAACTGATGTATTTCCAAAAGGCATCTAAGTATCTGGAAATATTCATCAGTTTTGTTAAAACATATCTGTTCGTTATATCATTTTCGGGGAATTTACATGAAGGTTTCCTACAGTCAGGCAACCAGCAAACAGGAAAGCACTCTTTAATTGAGTTGAAATTGGGAATGGAAGAAAAGAAAATTTGCACCTGTCAAAGAAATTAAAATTGAGTGCTGTGTTTCCCAATAACTGTTGTCTAGGGGATGAGAGTGGGAGGGGAAAACCCCAAATCAGTCTTAGTACCCTGCTTCAAAGTTGTGACTGCAAAGTCTTTTGGGCTGTCAATGATTTGTGTTTCTTTGTGGCATAGATTTTTAATTTATAACATATAATACAATTTGTTATTACTTCACTGGGTACTAATCAAAATATTAATTCTGATTTGTTTGCTGGGAACTGGGATATGTGGGGGGAGTTATCCTTGTTTTTTGATTTGTTTGCCAGGACCAGTGGGTTCAGAGACCTTCTACCACCAAGAGATTGCATGATGATAAGAAATCATTTTACCTCTCTTTGCTTTTTCTATGCTTCAAATAAAAAATGACAACCACAGATTCAGGAGTCTAGGAAACATTTGACCCTGGGATGAGAAGTCAAGTACCGAAGGACCAATTTTACACACCACGTATTTCTGGAGAAGACATGTAAAAGTAGACCACCCACTTATAAAGTGAAATCTTCAGAGCAGATATGCTGTCTTTTTAAACTTTTTTTTTTTTAATTAAAACTGTATTTTTCCTGTAATGAAAAAATGAATACAATACAGAAATGTTTAAAATAAAAAATTGTAGCAGTTTGGCATTGTTTATGAATTCCAAAAATAAATATTGGATTGTGTTTGTAAACTGATCTGTTCCTCTGGACATATTTGATTTTATTAAATTCAGAAGTTTCACTTTTACTTGATTAAATAATGATTAAGGCTTTGATTGGACCATGTCAAATAGGACATTGAGTCTGCACCCTAGTGGGTGGGGACTCACAGAGAAAAGGACAAGGCACAGGAGTTAGTTGGAATTTAATGCTGGGGACCCAGAAAGTAAATACACAGAGAAGTAGATACCAGAGGAAAGAGAGAAGGCTCTATTAAATGTGGCAGAGGCCTCAGGAAGAGAGACAAGCTGTTCACTTGATAGTCTACAGCTGACCTTGTGGCAAGACCAGAGCAGCTGAATGTGGAGAGGAACAAGCCTGCAGAGAGACGAGACTTAACCCAGCCTACAGCTGATATTGGAAGAAGCTGGAACCACAGAGCCTTAAGAGGAAGAAGACTGAACCCTTGCAGATGTCAGCTGCCACCTTGCTCCAACCCGAGGCAACAGACTTTGGTGAGAGAAGTAACTTATGCTTTATGGCCTGGTAACTGTAAACTTCTACCCCAAATAAATACCCTTTATAAAAGCCAACAGATTTCTAGTAATTTGCATCAGCACCCCTTTGGCTGACTAATACAAAAATGAACATGACTCCCATTCCCAGAAGTAAACACTGTTACAAATTTAATGAGTATCCTTCAAGTCTTTATATACAATGTGTGTGCACATACATAGATGTATATATATATGTATGTATTAATATATATTTTTCATATATCTATATAGAGAAGATTCAGACTTTTAATGAGATTCTGCTAAACATATTATTCCATAACTTCCTTCTCTTTACTAAAAAATATATCATGGACAACCTTTCATGTCAGTACATACATAATTTTTGATGACTCTATAATATTCTAGAATATCAATTAATAGTAGTTTAGTCCTTCCTATATGGATGGCCATTTAAGTCATTCCAAATTCTTCAATAATACCAATAATGCTACAATAAACATCCTTGCATATACATCATAAATTTTAAGTATATTGTATGTAGATACAGCTGCCTTTGCCTCTGAGGAAACTATTAATTGAGCACATAGAGACAGCAAGAAGTAAAGAATAGGTGTTATATAAAATATAAAGCTGCAAGTTGCAAAGTAGTGAGTTAGAATGGCTTATAGAAAGAGGAAGTTGACTCATTAAAAGTTGCATTTGAATGTTAATGTATTATTTTTCACACAAATGAGACTCCGTTCTTCTCACAGTATTTTCTTTAGAAAACATACATACCTGTAGGTGTGTACCATTCTGTCTCCAAGATTTGCCCTAAATGGGGTATGGAGTTGGGTCCACCATATAAGCCTGAAATACTAATGCATACAGCAGTAGTCTTAGGGTTCCCCACAGTTAAAAAGATGCAGTGGTTGCTACAACCTGTACTCATATTTGTCTCTTTATTTCTCAAGGGTTCAACTTGAAATAAAAATTAATTTTTCCTTCAGTTTGCTCTCCTCTCTATTCTAGCTTCTTTTATCATATGTTCTTTATGAGCACCACTTCACACCCTTATTGACTGGTTCTAGATTCATATTCCTTTATACATTCATTTATTGAAATACATTGAGACATAGTAGAGCTCAATAATCTTCAGTCTACCACAAAACTAGCAACGGGCCCTTTTTATTTATCATTTTACATTTTTAAGTCCTTTTACAAATAATTTATGGAAGTAAGAATAAAGAGATAGTAAAATAATAAATAAAAAAAAGAACTTTGCTAGAAATTTAATTTGTTAGAATTTAACATAGCAAACCCAAATTTTTATTTGGTGTTTTCCTGGTATTGAAGGTATATATAATGGGTAATAGCCTTAAAATTCAGTCAACTACCTATTATCTTATGAGCCTGGATCATATCCATACTATAAATACTGATTCCAGATTTCAAATTCTTTTTTAATAGGTTCTACTAATTATTATTTCTGGTTCTTACTGCATTTAGTATCATCAAAATGCAGTAACTTCTGAAATTTTTAACAAATTATAATTTTATTGATGAGCAGACTTCTTTGCTCCATAATTACAAAACATTTTCATTTCTAGATTTATAAATACCAATTAAAATGGCAAATCCAAATGTTCATTTCAATATCATCTATTTCCTTCCAGGCACCTTTGCATACACACCTGTCTTCAGCATTTGTCCACTTATGAACTGTACCAAGTAAATTTTGGTGCATATACATCATAAATGATGAAAGAATACTGTCACCCACCCTTTTAGCAAAATGGGATTGCCCAGGTTCTTCTTGCAATATATTGCATTGTAAAGTCCTTCCTGTTGAATGACCAACTGGATGAAAATACCATGTTTCCTCTTTATTCTTAGAAATGAATTTTTCATTCATCAATTCTTGAGTTTAGGAAAAAATTTTACCCAAAATATTGCCCTCTCAAGACTCATATCTGAGATTTCACTTTTCTGATCAATTTTAGCATCATTAGAACCTAGAGTGGTGCTATCTGTCTCTTGGCATTCACCGTTTGATTTTGTCTAATCATTGTGAAACATCTGTCAACTCCCTTTTCTTTGCCATTATGGGCAGAAAATGAAAATTTTTTAATTTTCAACAAAAGCTTTAAAAAGACAAGAAAGATAGTATCTTCAAACTTCTTTTATTCCTTTTTTAAAGATGATGCAATACTTTGGGTGACACAAAGAAATGTGAAGTGTGGTGCAACAGTGCCTATTTATTCATTTCCTTCTAGGCAATGTCATCATTCTCCCACTTTCTTCTTTAATCTTTTTAAAAAGTATAGTTGGTAATAATTAATAAGTGATAATGAAATCATTCCTAGTATGATGAAATAGCAAAATGGAAAAATAGGATCACTAGGATCCCATAATGTAACTTAGATTTAAACAGGGTGCAATGGAACCATAAAATAATTGCAAGTAGAATGGCTTTTATTTTTAAGAAGCAAACTTCCTCTTAGTTCTTGAGAAGATCTCTAAGACAGAATAAAATTCACAAAGTATCAATCTTTACAAACATGAACTCAAAAAATAACTTGGGTGCAATGGACCCTGATGGTATACTGAGGATTAAGGTATGGAGGAGAGCTATTCTATGACTCACTTCATATCCTCCTTTTGAGGGTGTATAGATCCAGGATATGACAGCCATCTATGAGGCAGGTGCTGGACCAGTGCTTCACTATTGACTCTTAAAGCATGCACAACGGTTGAAAATGAAAACAGTTACATTAACAAAAGGTATGTAATTTCAAAGTTTTGTGTTGAATTTCCAAATGGCCTATATTTCAAATCATTTAATGGAAGAGTAACTGAGATAAAAGTTAAATAGTTTACCTAAGTTCAATTAAATAAAATATTCTGGTTCTCAAAGCTAGGTTCATGCGATAAACATTTACTGAGTGTCTACAATATGACAGGGACTATGGCTAGGCAGTGAATATAGATACCTTAAAAATGAGTTAAATTGGGAAGCGGCTGTGGCTCAATCAGTAGGGCTCCCGTTTACCATATGGGAGGCCCCGGGTTCGGTTCCCGGGGCCTCCTGGTGAAGGCAAGCCCGCCCACACAGCGTGGTTAGCTGACCCAGCGAGCACAAGCAGCAAGGGGGGGATAAATGAATGAATAAATAAATAAAATCTTTAAAAAAAAAAAATAATGAGTTAAATAGAAATAAAAGTATTCCAGGAATATACTACTTGAGGACAATGTCAGCTTTATAAACCTAAGGTCTCTACCTTTCAAAGGGGGGAGGGGGGAGCTCATTAGAAAATTACTCACTAAAATTGTTACTTGGGCACAACTTTTACTTTCCTTGCTGATTTTAACCTTGCCACCTCTTCTTTAGTCCTGCACACAGTATCATGTGTAAGTGTACCAGTACACTTTCTTCAATCAATTGATTGATGGTAATTAATTAATAGATTTATAGCCTGCTTCGTTCTACAAAGATTTCAGGAAGCATACAAAAATGCTTTTACTACAGCAAGGTAAAAACCAAGACAAGAAATAAAAATTGGTAAAAACTTTAGGTTCCAAGTATAGACATCTAGCTTAAAACAGCAAGAAAGAGAGAAAAAGGAAGGAAGGAAGGAAGGAAGGGAGGAAGGGAGGAAGGGAAGAAAAGAAAAGAAAAGAAAAAAAAAAGAAAGAAAAGAAGAGGTATTTTAATTTTGAACAATCACACCTTAGAGAGGGCAGAGGTGCGGATAAACCTTAGTGACAACTAGAACCAGCACCCTAAAAGACAACCCCCTCTTGCTTCAATCTCTGTTTTGCTCTGCTTGTCAGTTTCATTCTCCCTCACTGCAGACAGATTTTCTCCATGTGGCAGGAAACCAATAGTATCAATGTAATTAAAGCCAGGAGTGAGGTGGGCCATATGATTCCCACACAGAATATTCCACTTCTTCAACCAATTGTCCAGAGTGAAGATAGAGAAAAAAGCCCAGATAGGGAAGAAATCATCCCAACACTGCCTCCTCCCCCATAGCAGTAATGTCACTACCACTGGTGGAGCAGAACTTTAGGATAGGCCTTCAATGGGGGCCATAGAATTGAGTAAAGTTAGCAATATCCACATTGACACGGGGCAAACAGATGAGGTAACCAAGTAGAACTGAATCTTACTAACTCACCCTGATCCCACACACTCAGCCCATGACACCAGGAGAGGGTGGGAGCCGTCCTGAGTTCCTGTTATTTGCCCTGAATGGAAATGGAGAGGGGGAGGAAGGGGAAGCAGTGTACAATTTCACACAGGGGAAGATCCAGAATCTTTTATTAGCCACCTATGGTGGCTTGGAGTTAGGTACCCCAGAAAAAACATGTTCTTAAACTTGATTCCTGTGGTGTGAACCCCACTGTAAATAGGATCTTTTGAAGAAGTTATTTCAATTATAGACTGGCCCAACTGAATCAGGTTGGGCCTTAATCCTGTTACTGGAGGACTTATTGAGAAGGTCACAGAGGGAGAAGCCATAGGAGAAGCAAGAAGCTGGAAATCAATGGAACCTGGGAGAGAAAGAGAATACTCCACTATGTGCATTGCTATGTGACAGAAAAGCCAAGGAACCCCAAAGATTGCTGGCCAGCCAGAAGATATGGACACTGGGAGGAAGCAAACTTTCTAGCCTATGAAACCATGAGCCAAGAAATTCCAGCCTATTGCCTGGTGTGTGTTTTTTTGTTTATTTTTTAAAAGCCAGGAAATTAGAATGCTAACTGTATTAGTAAGGATTCTCTAGGGAAACAGAATTGACAGCAGATATCTATAAATATAATGACATTTTAATAAAAGTTGCCTCAGGTGACTGTGGGGATGTACAAGATAAAATTCTGTAGGCCAGGCTTCAACCTGGGTGCTCCAATGAAGGCCCTCAATGAATTCTCCAGAAGTAGCTGGCTGGCTGAGGTAGAGATGGAAAATCTCTCATCTGACTGCTGAAATCATTACTTCTCCTTTTAAAGCCTTCAACTGATTGGATGAGACATTTCCCATTGTTGAAAGCCATCTCCTCAGTTGATTATAGATGTAATCAGCCATAGATGCAATCCACAAAATGTCCTCACAGTAACAATCAGGCCAGTGCTTTCTTGACTAAACAACTGGCCGTCGTCACCAGCCAAGCTGACACATGAACCTAACCATCACAGTCTACCCCTTGTCAACTTGGCAATCATACACTTAAAACTTAAACCATATTAATCTCTAAATAAAAAAAAGTAACAATCATGTTTTTCGCCTAACAATACACAACTGCCCTGCATTTAATGCAGAAATGCACTAAATCTCTCCAGAATAGGGTGCAAGTCTTTGGGTAATATTCACTCTTAAACTTGATACCCTATAAGTTAAACACTATGACATGAAACTAATAAAACTTATGTCATATGATAAGGTGATAAGACAGAGAAAGATAAAGATATTTCCTTTATGTACATCTATAAACATACTCATAACAAAACAAGAAAAATATTCATAACTATTAGAGTCCTTATTTCTGTAACTGATCATGTGGTCAAATTTCGTATTTATTACGACCTTCTTCCACTACCCATTCCATGTTCCCTTTACCCTCAGCAAGCACCTCACCTGGCTGTGGTTCTTTTCCTGGTGGGGAGAGCCAAACCTTCATTCCTGAAGTTTCTGGGCCATTGATGTTCCTGCCTGGATTGGGTTGTTGCAGTTTTCCATTGACTTTAATTACAGGGCCTAGTAGTACTAAGAGACTCACTAGGGGATCTCCTGTATTCCACACAAACTCTTCTTTACTTCTATTGTATAGCTGCAGTCCTATTTACCCTTGAGAATCAGGATCAATCACCCCAGCCAATGCGGTAATTCCTTTCTTTGCCTGTCAATTTTGAAGTAAGAGGAGTCCAAATGGCCAGGTGGCAGTCAACTTCCAGTTCAATGGAATCAATTTTGTGTCTCCTGGTAAAACACTCCTCCTTTTGGAACTAATACCTGTAGACCATCAAAGCTTAAGTTTGCAGGGAAAGGAAGCAAAAACTTTTCTAGTGTATCACTAGGGGTAATTATACACTAGAAAAATTGAGTGGTGCCACTCTCATTTCCACACCTTGATCCCTGGAACCATGAATCCTGGCTTTGTGAAAAACGATACCATAAAGTGGATACTGATTTAGAGCCAAATCAGTAAAGCCACCTGGAGAACATTGCCTCAGTCCTGCAAAGTATTGCCACCTAGTTGACACCATAATTTAGTCTTCAAAAGGCCATTCCAGATAGTACAGGTGCAAGTGTTCTTCTGTGAGCTAGAATGGATGTATGTCACTATTGCAGGGTGGTGGGAATATGGAGAAGCATGGGAAAAATACAATTGGTGTGACATATGGACTGTGCTTAACAGCAATACTGCAATATTCTTGCATCAATGCCAAAGATGTACTGTGTTGATAATGGGGGGGGTATGGAAAAAGTGTGCCAAATGTATGCTATGGACCATGGTTGGTGGAAATAGCCTGATGATACTATCTCATAATCTGTAACAAATATTACACCACGGTGTGGTATATTGGTGAAGGGGCATTGTATGGGAATTCTACACATGTGCATGATTGTTTTGTAAGTTCACAACCTCTATAATAAAAACATCTTTTAAAAAATAATAGGGTGGGTTGAGGGAAAAATACATCAAATTTAAGATATAGACTTACATTTGTATTATTTTGATGATGCTCAAAATAGTTAGTAGTATTATTTTGATGATCCTCTTGCATTGTTTGTAACAAATGTTTCACAACAATGCAAGGTGTTGATGGAGGGGTGATGTATGGGAACCCTGTATGATGTTATGTATGTTTATTTTGTAAGTTCACAATGTTTACTATACACTTATTGTTTATGTATGTTCACGTATGAATGATATACTTCAATAAAAAAATATTTTAAAAGAAGGCCATTCTATTGTTCTATCAATCCAGCTGCTTCAGGATGACAGGGAACATGGTAAGACCAGTGGATTCCATGAGCATGTGCCCATTCATGCACATGCATGTCATTTGCTATGAAGTGGGTTCACTGATCAGAAGCAATGCTGTGTGGAATACTGTGATGGTGGATAAGGCATTCTATAAGTCGACAAATGGCAGTTTGGGAAGAAGGACTGCATGCAGGGAAGGCAAACCCATATCTAGAGTATCCTAGTTAGAAGAAATATCTGCCCCTTCATAATGGAAGTAGTCCAAAGTAATCACCCTGCCATCAGGTAAAGGCTGATTACCTCAGGGAATAGTGCCATATCAAGGACTGAATGTTGGTCTCTGCTGCTGACAGATTGGGCACTTGCCAGTGGCTATGGACAGGTCAGCCTTGGTGAGTAGAAGGCTATGTTGTTAAGCCAATGCATAACATCCATCTCTATCACCATGGCCACTTTGTTCATGAGGCCATTGGGCAATGGCAGAAGAGGCTGGGGAAAGAGGCCAACTGGTATTCACAGAATGGGTCATCTTATTCATTTGATTATTAAAATCTTCCTCTGCTGAAGTCACCCACTAGTGAGAATTCATGTGAGAAACAAATATCTTCATGTTTTTGCTCAATCTGAAAGGTCTTCCACATGCCTCTTCCCAGACCTCTTTGTCACCAATTTTCCAATCATGTTCTTTTCAAGTCCCTGACCATCCAGCCAAACTATTGGTGACAGCCATGAACCAGCATACAAACACACCTCTGGCCATTTCTCCTTCCAAGCAAAATGAACAACCAGATGCACTGTTTAAAGTTCTACCCACAGTGAGGAAAGTCCTCATCACTGTCCTTTAGGGATATCCATGAAAGGGGCTTCATATAGTGCAGAACCATCTGTAAAGCAGGCCTAAGTTTTCTCTCCCTCAGTCAAATGATTGTAAGGAACTTCCCCAAGAGGCCATAGTTGTGGACTGGGAAAGAGAAGGTAATGTGGCAAGGCCATGGGCATTTGGGCTACTTTTTCATGTAAATTATCAGTGCCTTAAGGATCTGCTTGGCTCTATCTTGTATATATCACTTCCATTTTATGATGCAGTGCTGTTGTGCACACTCAACTTTATGGTTTGGTGGGTAGACAACAACCAATTCATGATAGGCAACTCAGGTCTCATGGTAACTTGGTGGCCCGTGGTTAAGCATTAAGTCTCTACTAAGGACCAGTCAAAAAGCTGTTTCTCAAAAGGAGAGTAGTTATTTGCAGAGGAAGGCATGGCTTTTCTCCAAAATCCTAAAGGTCTGTGATGTGATTCTCCTACAAGGTCTTGCCAATGGCTCCAGACAGCATCTCTATTTGCCATAGACACTTCCAGCACAATTGCATCTGTTGGATCATATGCCCTAAGTGGCAATACAGCTTGCAAAGCAGACTAGACCTATGGCAGATACTCCTCTTGTTCTGGTCCCCACTCAAAACTAGCAGCTTTTCTGTCACTCAATAAATGGACTGGAGTAGCACACCCAAATGAGGAATATGTTGTCTCCCAAATCCCAAGAGGCCAACTAGATATTGTACCTCTTTTTAGGCCATAGGAGGGCCAGATGGAAAGCTTATCCTTCACCACAAAAGGGATATTTCTACATGCCCCACACCACTGGACACCTAGATATTTCACTGATGTTTCAACACCCCTGTATTTTTGTTGGATTTATCACCCATCCTCTCTCACACAAATACCTAATCAATATGTCTAGAATAGTTGCTAATTCTTGCTCACAAGGTCCAATCAGCATGATATTGTCAAAATAATGGACCAGTGTGATGTCTTGTGGGAGGGAGAGATGATAAAAGTCCCTACAGAGAAGATTATGGCCTAGGGCTGGAGAGCTGATATACCCCTGAGGTAGGACAGTGAAGGTGTATTGCTGCCCTTGCCAGCTGAAAGTAAACTGTTTCTGGTGGTCCTTACTAACATCAACTGAGAAAAAAGCATTTGCCACATCAATAGCTGCATATCAGGTACCAGATGATGTGTTGATTTGCTCAAGCAATGATACCACATCTGGGACAGCAGCTGCAATTGGAGTCACCACCTGGTTAGGTTTACAATAATCCACTGTCATCCTCCAAGATCCATCTGTTTTCTGTACAGGCAAAATAGGAGAGTTGAATGGGGATGTGGTGGGAATCACCACCCCTGCATCCTTCAATTCCTTAATGGTGGCACTGATCTCTGCAATCCCCCCAGGAATTCAGTATTGCTTTTTATTTACTATTTTGCTAGGTAGGGGAAGTTCTATTGGCTTCCACTTGGCCTTTCCTACCATAATAGCCCTCACTCCACAAGTCAGGGAACCAATGTGGGGATTCTGCCAGTTGCTGAGTATATCTATTCCAATTATCCATTCCAGAACTAGGGAAATAACCACAAAATGGGTCTGGGGACCTAATGGACCCAAGGAGAGATAGACCTCAGCTAAAATTCCATTGATCACCTGACCTCCATAAGCCCCTATCCTGAATGTGGACCACGGTGACACTTTGGGTCTCCTGGAATGAATGTCACTTCTGAGCCAGTGTCTAATAATCTCTGAAATGTCTGGTCATTTCTTTTTCCCTTTTGCAAAGTTATCCTAGTAAACGTTTATAGGTGTCTTTGGAGAAGGCTGAGAGGAAGGCAAACATTATTAATTTTTGGCAGTATAACTGGGTCCCGAAGCAGACCCCATCTTCCATTTATTCAGGGCGCTTCAGGTTTGTATATTGTCTTAAGTCTGGGAATTGATTAAGGGGCCGTGACTCCCTGTATTTGCAATCAAGTTCGTCTTTTGTTCATTTGACCTAGAACGCTTCTGCTTATACAGATCAAGTAGGAATTTATTAGACTGCCCGTCTATTTTACTTCTATGTACCTCATGATCTACTAGCCAGTGCCATAGGTCCCTTAAAATCAGACTATTTTTATTGCTGCTTTGAGTCTGCTATCCATTATGGTAGCAACAACCACTTGTCTTTGGTGATTGAGTGCTGCTTCTGCCAACCCAGGATCCCATCATCCCCACATTCAGTGACAGCAGTTCCCACAATAATATCTGACCTACAGAGAAGACCAGCCACAGAGTGCTTCAGGAAAGGTGGAGTGAAGCTCACAAATTTATTTCTCCCAGTTCTGCTGAAAGGTGTGTCCTCTGGATATTCTGAACTTGGGTGAACAAGTCTTACATGATAAATCCACTCTTACATCCAATCTCTCTAAGCCTCATCTTAGATCCCCTCATCTACATTATACCAGAGCAGATCTGGCATATCAGCCTCAGATAATGTAGACTATTTTTTGGTCCATATTTCAGCCAACCACCCAACCAAACTATTAGAGCTTTTTCTAATCCCTCAAGCTTCAACAGTGAATCCAGAATCTCTGCATTGTGAGCCCATATCAATAAATTCAGTCTGATCCAACTTTATATTATTTCCACCATTATCCCACACCCTTAATATCTATTCCCACACATATCCCCCTGATTTCTGTCTTTACAAATTGGAAAACTCATGCAGTTCTTTTGGAATATAGTGCACCTCCTCCTGGGTCACACTTTGTAGCTCACCTTTTGGGGCCTGTTGAGATTTCATCCAGTTATAGGCCTGATAGTAAAGAGGGGTGGTGGGGGTGGTTCACAAGAAGAATTAGAAGTGTCTCACAAACCAATTACCTCAGGGCATTCTGTTGCAGTTTCATCTGGTGAAACAGAATGAAACTCTTTAGACAGATAAGTGAGGACTGTTTACTCAAGGGAGGTCAATATTGGTTTATCAGGCACAGCATGGTTAATCTCTTCAGGTGGAGGTTGGATAGCAGATTCCTCAGGCAGACTGGAGGTGAGGTGACTGGTTCCCCAGGGCAGGCTATTACAAGTTTCTTGCAAAAACTCAGCAGAATCTAGGTTTTCCATGTACCTACCTCAATCCTTACCAACCCATATGTCCCCATTCCAATTTTCAGGATTCCATGCCTTTCCAATCAATGCCATCAATTTAATAGTAGACACCCCGCAAGGTTGGGAATTTAGTTTCCATTGTAATTCAGCCACTCATACAATGAGACTCTGGGTATGATTTTCAGAGATCTAAAGTCTGCAGCTACATGAAATAAGATTTTCTTTCAGGGCATACACACAAACTTTCACATCCTTCATGCGGTGCTTAATTTGCAAATTTGAAGCCTTTAGTTCATCCTTTTCTTTTTTAACTGTATCCAGCATATTTTGGAACAACCAGCCAACATCATTATAACTTTTAACTCCACTAAACTCTGTTAAGGTGTCAAAAACACTCTCACCCAGGGCCTTGCCTCTTATAAGCATGTGAGTAAGTATATACAGTGGTGATATATTGTATATCTCCACTGCCAAGTGACACCTTGGACTATCAGTGCCATCTTGATTATTGGAAATAGAATCATTATTGCATTTGAATCAAAGTAGAGAGCCAATTGCAAAAACCCCAGAAGCAATTCAGAAATCCCATTTTTAAGATTCTGTTTCTCAAGAACCACTCCCAGTACCAAAGAAGTATTAGTCAGGGTCTGTAGGGGAACAGAACTGACAGGAGATATCTGTAAATATTATGAGATTTTATAAAATTGTTTCATGTGACCATGGGGATGCATGAGTCCAAATCCTGTAGGTCATGCTGCAAGCCAGGAACTCTGAGAAAGGTCCTCAATGAGTTCCCCAGAAGCAGCTGTCTGTCTGAAGTACAGATGGGAATTCTCTCTTCTGACTGCTGAAATCACATCTCCTTTTAAGTCCTTCAACTGATTGGATGAGATGTCTCTCATTCTTGAAGACAGTTCCTCAGTGCATTGTAGATGTAATCAACCATAGATTTGATCAACATACTGATGATTTAAGTCCACAAAATGTCCTCACAATAACAATCAGGCCAGTGCTTGCTTGAACAAACAGCTGGACACCATTACCTGGCCAAGTTGATACATCAACCTAAGCATCACACCACCCTAGCAGCATCCCTGGTGTGAAAATCTGTGGAACCTGCAAGAGCCTACCTAATAAGAAGGTAACCAGATCCTCTTTCATTTGGGAATTTCTTAAGGAATTAGGATCTATTACGCTTCCCTGCTGTACCAAAGTTTTTTTTTCTTCCCTTTCCCTGTTGTCCTTTGCCTACCGCTGCCCCCTTTTTTCCTGAAATTCCAGAGGTCTGATTATTTCATGGTTGTATGGTTTTGCCATACAAATGTCCTTCAAAGTCCCCTCAAATCCTGGCTAATTGTTTCCAGGAAATAACTTAATCCACATCCTTTGCAAAGTATAATTCAGAGGATAAGCTATAATTTTCAGACACAAGGCAACATTTAAGATGGCAGAATTGTTATTCATGTATACCATCACTTTGGTGGGAGAAGCTCTAGGCTGGAGGTTCAAGTGTTGGTTCTTACACCTGCCAGGCCATTAAGTATGGGCCAGTGTTTTAATCTCTCTAGGCCTCAGTTTTCTAGCAGTAAAATGAGCACAATATCTACCTCATGGAATGACAGAGGAATAAATCAGATTAAAAGGTGAAATCTCTACAAATGCATTTGCTATAGTGCCTGGCCCACAGTAAGGGTACGTGTGTGTTTATAAGTTCTAAATCTTTTTTTAAAAATGTCACTTGGAGAATAACAAAACTACTTATGGCATAAGATTTATTAGCCCATACAAAGTTCTGAAGACTAATTTGTAATAAATTACTTTAATATAATTCCATTTTAGGTGAAATGTGATAGTTTTATGTGACGTGACTGGCAAAGGTGCAATAATTTTATGAGTCTTTTATGTAATTTAATTAGGTTTTTGCATATCCTAATTTATTAATGGAGGAAAAAGGAAGTATACTCATTCAGGAGAATAGAATTTCTTTTCAATTAAATTCTTAAGAAAATTGCCAATGTCCATTTTTGCTGAATATCAATTTTTATGGAATGACCCTAGTCCTCAGTCAGGCCACAAAGGCATATTTTACTGCATTGGGGTCTCAAATTTCTGTAGGGAACTGGTCTGCAATCTTGAATCTCAATCAAGAGACCATTTGAAATTGTCTATTTAATTTTTTCTTTTAACCCATTATTTACCATTTCTCCTAATCTCCTAATCCCCCCCAAACCTCTCTCATCCACCAACTGTATTAAACTATAAAATAAAATATAGTGATGTGTGATGAGGAGAATGCCTGGCGTTTACATTCCACCCTACACAGTCACAAGAACTTAAAATACCGCTTTTGGTTTGTTAGAGCCAAAGTTCCTTGAGGCCAGAGATAATACCAACTTTGACTACTACTGTCTATATAGTGAGTATTTAGTACAGTCTTGACACATAGAAGGTGCTTGTCTTAGTTTGCCAAAGGGCTGCCAATGCAAAGTACCAGAAATCTGTTGGCTTTTATAAAGGGGGTTTATTTGGGGTGTAGCAGTTTGATATGGGTTATGAATTCCAAAAAGAGATATTGGATTATGTTTGTAAGCTGGTCTGTACCTGGGCATGATTAAATTATGACTGGGCCTTTGATTGGGCCACGTCAGTAGGTTGTTGAGTCCCCACCCACCAAACCCCCTTGGTGGGTGGGGACTCACAGAGAAAAGGAATGGCAAAGGACAGAGTTGGGAGTTTTGGAGCTGGAGCCCCGGGAAGTAAGCACACAGAGGAGCTTGGTTGTGAGGAAAAGAGAAAAGGCCCCGGGAAGAGAAACAAGCTGTTCACCTGGTAGTCTACAGCTGGCCTTGTGGAAATAGCAGAGGAGCTGAGCCTGGAGAGAAGCAAGCCCTGAGAAGAGAGAACCCAGGAAGCCTGAACCCTGGCAGATATCGGCAGCCATCTTGCTCCAACACATGGCAACAGACTTTAGTGAGGGACGTAGCTTACGTTTTATGGCATGGTAACTGTAAGCTTCTACCCCAAATAAATACCCTTTATAAAAACCAATCAGTTTCTGTTATTTTGTATCAGCACCCCTTTGGCTGACTAATACATGGGGTAAAAGCTTTCAGTTCCAAGGCCATGAAAAGTCCAAATCAAGGCACCATTAGAGATGCTTTCTCACCAAGTCAGCTACTGTTGATCCTGGTATATTGCCACATGGTGAAGCAAGATGGCCACAGATCTTTGCACAGGTTTCAGTCTTCCCCTCCGGACTCACCCTTTCCTCTTAGGGATTCATGCTTAAGCAATCCTGTAGTCCCCTCTCTCCTGGCATAGGGCTTCTTTCTTTCTGGGCCTCCTATATCAGTCTCGGCTGTTCTGTTCTCTTCCCAGTTTTACTTGTAAGCTATCAGGCAAATGGCTCATCTTTCCCCGGGCCTGAGCTATTTGAGCTTTCTCCTTTCTGCCACATGGCAGGATCAAAAATGACAAAGCTCTCTCTTCCTGGCATAAGGGTTGTCTCTTAGGGCTTTTGTCCTTGCAGGTCAGCTGTGAATAAAACCGGAGTCTTTTCTCTCACATGGCAGTTCCCTTTTTCCTCCCTCTGTCAGTCTGAGGCTATTTGTGTCAGACCCAGCAAAGAGGCAGGGACTCAATCAGAGTCACACCTTACTGACAGTCCAATAAAAAGCCCTACAGAAATCTTAACAGGTAATCTAATCAAAGGTCCTTCAGCTGAATTTAATGCAATCGAAGGGTATCATACCCAGAGGAACAGATTAGAAACATAATCTTTCTCTTTATAGGATTCATAAAATAATCTCAAACTGACACAGTGCTCAAGAAAAGTTTATTCAATGAATGAAAAAGAGAGATTAGGTTTCTTATCATGATTTAATAACCTCAATAGAATATAGTATGCAAATCCATCACTAGTACCTTGACTGAATCAACTTAAATGCCCCCTATGCACCACAACCTGACTAGTCCCCTTCCCACAATACCTTTAGCAGCAACAGTGAAAATTTATTTTTCTGATGCTTTTCTGAGAACACTTTATTTGGGGGAGGGAGAGGAGGTGTGTGGGGACACAGCGCATTTTGGGAGGGAGAACCATAAAAAAAGAAAACCAATAATAACAATGGTTCTCACTTATTGAGTCCTTACTAAGTGATAGATCTATCTCATTTAGCCTTTATATTAGCACTATGAAGTTATTCTATTTTACTGGTAAGGTAAATGAGAAATTAAGGAACTTCCCCTAAGGCCATGCAGCTAATACACGGCAAAGCTAAGCTTTAATACAGTTTTCTGTTCCCAAAGCGCAGTCGGGCCCCAATGTTTCTGTCCTCTGCTTCCCCAAGATGCAGTGGGTACCAGGGATAGGGGGAGGTGGAGGTAGAAAGCAGGGGTGGAGGTGGGGATGGGGGTGTGTAAGTTTGTGGCAGAAATCTCTTGGGATCTATCCAAGATATCAGATACTATGCTCAACCTTGGAGACTCATAACTAAATGTCAGAATTTGTGTAGGAAATAGCACAGGTTCCAAGATTTAGAACTACTTTAGCAAATATATATTAGCCATAATATAAGAATCACATGTCTTCTACCCCTCAGGATAACTCAGCAGCTTACCTAAGTTACTTCCCAGTCTTCTAAGAAAGAAATGGGCAAATATAGGAATGTTACATGTGGAAAGGGCAGAATGTAAAAGAACTCTGTAAGGCAGGAGGAATGGGTCACATTGCTTGGAGCACAGAGACAAAGTATGATAGCCAGGTAAGTAGAGGAAATAATCTCCCCATGTCAAGGTTGGACATAGCAGTCTTATCAATCTTGATGGATCTGGGAGATGCTACTTGCACTGGCACCTTGAGGAATGGAAGTTTGAAGGGACATTGAGGGACCTTTGTCCCAGCAAAGGCATCAGCATCCATAAGGTAGGCAGTAGCTGTGGGGTGATGGTAACTGTCTTAGTTTGCCTGGTTGCTATGACAAATACCACACAATGGTTGGCTTAAATGATAAAAATTTATTATCTCATGGTATTGGAGGCTAGCAGTCCAAAATCAAGGTCTTGATGGGCCATACATTAATCCATAGTCTGATGCTGGCTTCTGCAGTCCTTGGGGTTCCTTAGCTAGCACCTCTGCCTCCGTCACATGGTGGTCTGCCTCATTCTCTGGCTTCTTCTAGTTTCTTCTGACTTCTACTAATTTTGTACCTGAATTTCCTGTGCTTAAAAGGACTTCAGCCATATGGATTAAGGTCCACCCTTGTTCATTTTGGCTTCATCAAAATAGGATCTTCAAAGATCCCACTTGTAAATGAATCTACCATTTAACTAATAGTAATATCTTTAAAGGTTCTATTACAAATGGTTTACATCCATAGGACTGGGGGTTAGGAATTGAATATGTCTTTTGTGGGAGACATGATTTGATCTCCAACAGAACCATTCAATGCTTTCAAAGATGGCTGAAACCCACCAAAAAGCTGTAGCAAAATCACATGGGGATATTGTGGATGAACTCTCTTTAGACCAGGGGTTCTTAACCTTTTTTGTTCCACGGACCCCTTTGCCAGTCAGGTGAAAACCACTGACCCCTTACTAAGTCCACACTATACTATGTATTATTTAATAAATATAACACACCTGCACCAACACATCCCCAAAAGACTAATACTTTTTGAATTTCAATTCAAGCTCATGGACCCCTGGTTAAGAACCCCTGCTTTAGATACTACCAGTATCTAGTATTATTTGCAGATACTGCAAATAATAGGCAAGATTCTAGAGATGTTTGAGGCATTTGGAGATGGTTGAAAGAGCTAGGCACCTTCAATGATTACCCAAAATGTGACCCACAAAGGCTTGTAATGTCTGTAAAATGGAATTTAATACTACTAAAATGTGTTCTGAGAAGTCCAGACACACTCATAGAAAATGTCCTGGATCATCTTACTTCTTACTTTTGCTTGTCCACTCCTGCCTCTCTCCAACACCCCAGCCTCTCTTCTCTAGTTACTGAGTGTCCACTCCCCACTTCTTCCTGATGATGTTTTGCTTTTCCCAGTATGACCTTTCTCTTTCTTGAACACCATTTACTATAGGTTACCCTACTTCACCCCACCTCAGTGTGGACCTCTCGAGGAGTCCCATTCCTCACACCCCACAGGCTTGCCCTGCCTCTCACAAGGGGAGTCAAACATAGAGAAAAACTCTTTGCACACTAAGGCTTAGTGAAAGCAAACAGAAAGTAATTGAGACCCTCCACATAAATACAAAAAATAGACATCTGTAGTTTACATGATACATGCCTCTAGGTTAAAAGACAGTATATTAAAACATAAATGACACTTTTAGAACAGCATATTGTATATATTATAATTCCTAACATTGTAAAACAAGAATGTTAGAAGTCCCGTAAAGAGGAAGAGACCATCTGTGGGTTTATGACATGAAGCAGATGGAATAGCAACTGAGACAGGCTTAAAAGTGTCTCTTCCTGATATTGTCATCAATTCAACCATCTCTTGAATAGTCCAAGAAGAAATGGGTGTTTTTAAATCCTAAGGTGACACAGTATTTGGGAGACACTACAGAAATGGGGTCCATAGAATTCACTGCACCGATTAAGCATCAGCATGTTCCCAGAATATAGAACAACTCATGTGATGTCAAAGGTAACACTGTATCCTACCCAGGGTACGCCAGCTGTAAGAACCAAGTGGGAAGCACTGCTTTTCCCTCTTCACTCCCTGATGTCTCTACTTCCATTTTTGTTTAGCATAAGACTATTTTTAAGTTTTTTGGCACTGCATTCCAAGGATTCCAAACGAAAAAATCAAATAAATTAAGCAAATAATCTCACCATTTTACTTAAGGAGACCTGGCTTTATAAATGCAGACAGAGTTTCTGTCTTTAAGTACAATGGCACCATGGGACCCACTGAATGAGAGGCCTGAGGGGCCTGGGAAACTGTATTTTAAATATACTCCACAGGTGATTCTTAGGCACACTGAAATTTGAGAACTGCCCCCAGAATGTTCTAGTTTTCTTTAAGAATATAAGAAAATAGTCCACACATACTATGTTCCTATGGTCCTCATGCAGCCTTGGAGGCTGAAATGAACAGGATAAGAACACTAGTTGTTTTGTTTGTGGGGTTTTTGTTTTTTGTTTGTTTTTTTTTTTTGAAAAGGAGTAAAAAGATATGCAAATAGCTCAGGAGGAAAGCATACATGATAAAGACCTAAGGAAATGTGTTGTGTATTTCCTCCAGGGGGGATTAATATGGTAGGATCTATACATTTTTACAAGCTGGATTAGCCTATTCTATGGTGTCATCCAATTAGCATTAGTGAGGGGAGGATTATTTTGTTGGGAAATCAAACAAAACAACTTCCAAAATGTCCTTTCCCACAGACATAATGCACAAAAAACTCTTTAGGTAAATTCCTCTAGTGGACAGTTTACTAGGTGTCCACTGTTTACTTCAGAAAAGCTTCTTTGGACTAGTTCAGCTCATAGCAGGCTGAAATGGAATGCCCAAACATTCGAACAACTGCTCTATAAGTAAAATATCTTGTTACATTTTCATCAACCAACCAGTTATTTGGAACGTCTTGGCAGAGTGTCATACAAACATGCAATGTCCTTTAAAACTATTCAGAATCCACTAAAATCCAAAATCCAGTAACAGGAATAGAGACTTCTCCAAGGACAGTTCACATTCAGTCACAAAGCACTTCCCAACATTCTCTGCGCAGGCTTGCAGAGCGAATCAGCTCTTCTTACCCCCACCCACCTCCCCACCACTCCTTGTACCACATCTGGCCTCTTGAAGCTCTCTATGATGCCCCAATCTGTCCCTGGGTCCTTGAGGCCTACCAGTTCTGAGAACAGCACCTGATTTCCCCTACACCCAATAGTCTCACCAGCCAGCAGCAAATCCAAAAGATTCAGATTGCACAGAAACTCTTAGAAGGATGTGTGACTACCAGGTAACCCAATCTTCTCCTAAGCCTTCCTGGGGAACAGACCCTGAATTCACAGAGCATTAGCCGAGCCTGATCTAGTCCTTCTTTTCTATCTTTTGAAGTAACTGTAGCCTAATGAACAAGTCTCCATCGAGGGTCACCAATTCCATAAAATACTTGAGATTGTATGTGAAAATTTTATGTGCAAATGTGTATATGCCTTTTCCTAAGGGGACTGTCTACAGCTTTCTAAAGATTCTCAAAAGGGTCTGTGGCTTTAAAGGTTATGACATTTTCATCTAAAGGCTGAATGCAATAGAGGAGGGTTAGGATCTACCCCTTGTCTTTATTGGCTTACTTTTTATTTTTGAGTGTTCACTTCTTGGGTCATGTGTACAAACCACGTACTGAGAAAAAGGTAAGCAGCTTGCCTTCTGTATCAGAAGTAACAGAGATGCTGTCACAGTGATTTAAACACATTAGAAATTTAGAAATCTGAGAGAGACAATCCAGAGTTATTACGCAGGTAACAAGAAGTCATTAGAGGCACAGGCTACTTCTATCTTTTTGCTCTGGCATCCTTAGCACCCAACTTTGTACCTTATGATGATAAGATAGCTGCCATCTGTCTGTTTTCCTTTACGGAACTTTCCTACACATTCCACCAAATAAATTTACTTTACATTTTATTGGCCAGAAATTAGCAGCAAGGAGATTAAGAAATATAAGCTTTGAATAGGTAAATTACCATCACCACCACAACCCAAAAAATGGGGGTTTTGTTACTAAGGAAGGAGGAGGAAACAGATATTCAGTATGCAACTATCAGTTTGATACATCTTTTCATGGAAATAGATGTCAATGAAGTCATTCTCTGCTTAGGATTCCTTAGGGAGAAGTTCTTTGTGACACCTTTTCATTCAAAAAAGCAGAAGCCTGTCTAGGAAATACACTATTCCACATGTTTGACTTTCTCTCTCTCTCTGTTCCTCTGTCCCTCTCTCTCTTTCTGTCTCACACACACACAAACAAGGCAGATCCTGAGCACTGGAGGCTGATTAAAGAAGAACTGCTGACGGACCCCAGTGTGGTACATATCTGCCTGTCCCGAATGCCCCTGCCCCTGGCGTGGTATTTTACCTGCTACTATACAATACCAAGTGAAGAAGAGAGGACAGCTCTCCTCCACTGCCACGGTTTTCTCAGTCTTTGAAAAAATGAGCAAAGAGTGCTTTTCTGCTTCTCAACGAATTTCTTTGCTTTTCTTCTCCAGCCATGGCTGCACTCGGCCCTTTCCTGGATTTACCCTGAGCCTTCCTAGTGAGCTAACTCCATTCAAGCCCAGTTTACTCTCAGCTTGTAGGATTGGGTGGGAATCCTGAACTTTTTATATCTTTCCATATTTTGCCTCTCTTACTTTGATTTACATGGTGGACCAGATGGGCTGCTTTTCTGTCTTTTGTGAGAAAACACCCAGAATCCCATTTGTCTTTCCTCCCCTTGAAGGATTATGATTTATTACCCAGAATGAGTTTTCAAGATGACACCGCCCAGTCCATGGGAGCAGGGTGCCTATATCTCCTCCAGGGGTCAGATGGGATAGATAGGAGTGTTCTAATGCCAAATATTTCTGTGTCCTTGAGCAAATCACTTCTGCTCACTGAGCCACTGTTTTCCCATAAGAATAATGGCAGTGAGCGTATCTACTCCAAACTGGGAAAGATGAAGCTCCTTAGCCTGAAAAGTAGTATTTTTGAATCATCATTACATGCTTGTAACTCATTTGGCATGAAGAGAACATCCCTGTTCGAAAGCAGGCAGCCTGTGTCTGTGAAATTTGCACTGCAGAGTTCCATTTCCAGTCCCTGGAAGCAAAAGGGGCTTTGGGTACTGCAGGGGAAACTGGGGAGAGGCTAGGCCCCAACCCACTGACTAAAGGACAGAATTTCAGCCTCCATGGATGGTCGGTCATGTGGTCCTCAGCCAAGAAGCTGATGGCTGCAGGACGAGCCTTGAAGTACGCGAGAGGGGCAGTCAGGGGAGGAAATGGTCCCCCCGGGAAGTGACGTGATCGTCCTCAGGACAAACAGGGGACCGGCTTTTATCCAGAATGGTTTCTCTCTCTCTCTTTCTCTCTCTCTCTCTCTCTCTCTCTCTCTCTCTCTCTCTCTCTCTC
>JAKSZT010053770.1:44981980-45105841 GCA_026826555.1 Tolypeutes matacus | reverse complement strand
CTCTCTCTCTCTCTCTCTCTCTCTCTCTCTCTCTCTCTCTGTCTTGGAACTATATGTACAAGGGTCACAAATCCTGTATGGAAGGGGACTCTTTAAAAACAATTAAACTGGAAGCCCCTAGATGCTGCTGCTGGCTAAGCGGACTCTCTCCTCTGCCTGCCAGAGAATACAAGCCTTGTCTGACTTCCTGTGAGCTAGCCAGGGCAGAACATCTTTTCTCCGGATCCTCTACTCTGCAGCAGCCACAGCAGTAAATCTTCAGAGAGGCCTCATTAGGCAAGTTCCTTTCTGAACTCCCTCCACCCTCCAGACCTCTCGCAACCACCACCACTGCCATTCTAGCCTGTTACTTTTTCCTCCTAAGCTTGCATTTTCCTCACATGGGACATCTAGCCCTCCCTACACTGCTCTCCCTTTTCTTAACGGACTCTTCTGTAGATGGAATCTCTCCAAAGGGTGTATACGTGCAATCAAAACTTCCCTTTTTGTTTTATCACATCATTGAACATACTAGATAAGGTCCAGTAAAGGGAGGGAGAGAGGGAAGGAGAGGCCTGGACTGGGCTGGGCTGGGCTGGTGGGTGGGAGGGTGAGGGGGGCACAGGAAGGAGGTGGGAGAGCCCTTCACATCAGCTTTTAGGGCCATGCAGACACATGGTGTGGTTTCTTCCCAGTCCTCCCTGACCCCTTCTCTGGAAGGGGCACATCCACATTCAAACCTGTAACAAATAGCTGTCCATGGCTGAAAAAGAGCAGATCGAACAAATCAGACAGATACAGGGAGACACAGATACGAGGACATTAAACAGTTAATTTTCAACAAACCCAAATTGCATTTCCATCATGTGCAAGCAGTCAGCTGCTATTGTAGGTCACCAAGATACAACACATTATTTCTACAGTTTGTGGAAAACATTAGGCAGCTGTAATAAAGTCAATGGTATTTCCTTCCTTACTGAAACATGACTTCAGTAAATCCCCGTTTAAATTTTTTCCCTTTCTAAACATTTCTCTCCATCTGCACGATAAGTCAATAAAAGAAATTAAAAGTTAAAATCCCTAATGAAATTTTATCAGGCATGAAATGGCATTTAAACCAGAGTTGCCACCTGGGCTTAGATGGATGAAAACTGACCCGAACTTGAGGGGTTATAAAAAGCAGGGGGAGGGTAACAGCAAATTTCAGTGGCCTTTATGTATTACAGCCACTGAAAAAAAAAAAAAAATCATTCCAAAGAGGCATTCCATGAAACCAAGACTCTCTAAGCAGTTAAGATTTTTACAAGCGGTACATCATTTCTGTAAACCTCCGCATCCTTTTAGACCACCATTCTTTCTTTCTCTATATTTCTTTGCATTAACATGCTTATTCTGAAAGAATCTTCATCTGTGTACCTCTGTCATGTTCCATGAAAAGTGGCAGGGAGAAAAGCCTGAGAAAAAATTTAAGAGGAAGAAACAGATGGGAAGGGTATGGAGATGTAATTCTTAATTTCTTTTAGAGGAGAGCATTGGGATGTTCCATTAGGCTCATAACGGGTTTTAAATATATGGGCAGGAAGGGAAAAAATAGTCATTCTTCCTTGCATACAATTATTAATTCAAGTGTTTACTTATTGCATCATCCTTGGGTTATGACAGATATCTTGTTTTCTGGGGGAAAAGGTAATCATTCAATGGGTTTTTCCTAGCCTTGCCACCTCAAAATATTACACTTCTCTCAAAGCAAATTCTGGAGTCCTCTCTCACACAGGACATTCACTGAAGTCAAGGAGCATTGTATCTAAGAAGGGACGACAGTCAGATCCTCTAATCAGAGACCCTATTCAGAACTTCAGAGAACCTTGCTGTAGTTTGTAACCACAGGAGTGTGTTTATAAGCATTTGGCCTTATTGATGGCCATGCTGAGGAGGAAGCAGTTGCCCACCCTGCAGAGAGAGAGGGACTCCCAGCACATAATAGATCTTATCCTTTTCTAAAGGCACCAAAACTCAGCAGGGAATGGTGGTTTCCCACAGTGTGCTCCATTCTGCTGCAAATTTAAAAAGCAGGCATGGGAGTGCAGAGCCCAAACAATGTGGAAGCAAATCTTAGCCTTGGTCCAGAAACTAGCCTTCAAATAGGTAGAAAAGTGTGTTTGTAAGATGTGGGCAGCATCATAGCACCCTGCTAATGAAATGATCTTACTAGTGCCTACCCACCCTGACCATATTTAATTTCTCTTAATTTAAAGTGATATAATTTTCAAATATTTGCACAGCTATCAGTGCCTCTCAGACTTTTTAAAATCATCAAAGAATATTATTGTACCCCTCCAAGAAAAGCACCTAGAGGCAGGAGAGTTAGGTCTGTAAGGCCAGGAAAGGACACTTTCACCCTTATAAAAAATCCTGACCTTCTGTCGTAGCAAAACAATTTGCCCTAACTTTTCAAACTTTTGCCTCTTCCAATTCTAACCCCATGAACCATATATTTCTGTGTCGCAAACACATAAATGCTTCCAATAATGCATTTAGTAATACTTGGGGGGACAGCTGGCTAGAGAGAAAATTATTTGCAAATTCAGTGCAATAGGTACACACACCTCCAGTGATAAGAATCATGGGAGATTTCCATATATGAGTCTCCCGTGTCCATGTTTAACAGCCCATCCACCAACCCTCAGGCAAGGCTGACTATCACCCATCTGCAGCAGAATAGATGTGTGCAAAATACTGGAGCAGTTGTTGCCTGCTATGTGATTGAAGGACACCTTCGAGACTTATCATGAAATTCAAGAGGCAAGCAGTCCAGCCTGATGTAGGGAAATTCAGACCAAGGGAAATGCTGTTTGAACAGAAGCATCATCACACAAACTGTGAAACAACATTATAGAATCAGAAATAAAACCAAATTTCGTAAGTAGCTGTAGCAGTTTGACATTATTTATGAATTCCAAAAATAGATATTGGATTATGTTTATAAACTGGTCTGTTCCTCTGAGCGTGATTAAATTATGATTAGGGCTTTGATTGGGCCACATCAGTAGGACAGTGAGATAAAACTACATGGTAGAGCAGAGGAGTTAGTTGGAATTTTGAGTTGGAGTTCTGATGCTGAGTTGTAATACTGGAGTCCTAGGAAGTAAGCACACAGAGGAACTTGGTCATGAGGAAGGAGAGAAGGCCCTGGGGAAAAAAGTGGTTTGCCTGATAGTCTACAGCTGGGCCTGTGGAGAGACCAAGCAGCTAAACCTGGAGAGAATCAAGCCCTGGGAAGAGAGGAAGCCTGGAAGCCGGAGCCCTCACAGAGTTTGGTGAGGGAAGTAACTTATGCTTTATAGCCTGGTAACTGTAAGCTTCTACCCCAAATAAATACCCTTTATAGAAGCCAACAGATTTCTGGTATTTTGCATCAGCACCCCTTTGGCTGACTAATACAGTAGCAGAAACAAAATATAGTGTTGATACTTACCTGGCATGGGAGACACCATGATCACGAAGGTGGTTTTCCCAGGGCAAGGCTTATCCATTGCACTTCGGATGTGCTGACCCCTGTGATTTCCCCAAATGTGGGAAACTCGACTGCATAATTTGTGGTAGTGGGAGACTGCATTTGCGCTCTCCCCTGTTTTATAAAAAAAGATTTATATATATATATATATATATAGTGTTGAGATGTGTGCAGTAAGGAAAAGATCGCTACTCACAAATCAGCTGTTTTGGACCCATCCTCTACAGGTGGAAATTCTTTTAATAACAGCTGGGTAGAGCTAGGTCTTGTGGGGCAAACACTGACATAACGTTGGGGCTTTTAAGAAAAAAAAAAGACAAAGTAACAAACACAAAATGATTCATTTAGAAAGGGTCTGTGCAAATGAAGGGCCCTGAGGTTTAAGTTTCATTAGCTTCCCAGTACATCGTCCCCTGGTAACAATAGTACCTTTTCATACAAAATGAATGGTGTATGAATACATTTTAGGTCAGTTATGCAATGCTCAGACTAATAGAAGGACTATATCTCAGAAAAGAGAACGCTTGTTACTGTTTTAAAAAGATTCATGTCATGTTAACATTTTCATATCATAAGGTTAACTCTTCATCATGTCTCTCCAACTGTTAGGGTGGGCACTGTATCTTGAATTTGAGCCCTAGCAGATGTCATAATCTCAGGATTTATCTTGATTAAAAGGCTGTGCTGATTTGGGCTGCTGAGTACTAGATCAGATCCCCTGAGCATAACAAAGGGATCATCTAAAGGTTTTGCACTGGAATCTTCCCAGGGGATTCTGTATTCTTTTGTGTTCTTCCTGCCTATAATCTTTACATTGTGGTTTAGCACTTGATATAAGCCTTCACTTGCTTATGAATGGACTTGTCAATGTGTAAAATAACAATTCAAAATCAAAGTAAACTTCAGACAATTTAGATATTTCAACTAGTCATTTTAGCATCAAGATATATCAGTATTACTTAGAAAAGAATATAATGTAAAAACCATTCTAATAAGAATTAAAAGGGAAAAGTATCATTGGAAATAACTGTTCTTTAATGAATGCAGACTCCAAGCACCATTAAAGAATTTGAAGGAAAAAAAAAGAATGAAAACAACAAGCTGTGAAGCAAAGCCCAATCAAAATAAATATCCTACTTTATGGCATAAATAGTCTAATTTTATTTGTCCTAAATTTGTTATTTCTTTATCTCACATGAAATCTGTGGGCTGTGGATCCAATATCCCTTTCTCCACTCTCAGATCAACTATTTTATTGACTGATTGGGGTAGGAAAATAAAATCAATTGCTTCCAAACCATTAAACTTTGCTTTATTTTCTTGATTTTCAATAGCAATAGCAGTTAAAGGATGGTCCCCTGTCCTTCAATCCAGTGGAAGTATAAAACTATTGATATTGCAGTTGCCTTTTAGTAACAATATTCTAAATAGTATATTATCAACTAGAAAGTGCCAAATATACTCCTATTAGTCAGGTTCTCTAGGGAAATAGAATTGATAGGAGATATCTGCAAATATTATGACATTTTATAAAATTATCTCAGGTGACAGTGGGTATACACAAGTCCAAATTCTGTAGGTCAGGCTGCAAGTCAGGAACTCTGATGAAGGTCCTCAGTGAATTCCCCAAGAGAAGATGGATGGCTGAAGTAGAGATGGAAATTCTCTGACTCCTTAAATAATCATTTCTTTTTTTTTTTTTCAACCTGTTATTTTATTTCCATGAAAAATAAAATTTTTTGTTGTTGTCACCATTCAATTGCTGTGTCTTAGTTTGCCAGGGCTGCTATGAGCAATACCACAAACTGCCTGACTTAAACAACAGAAATTTATTATCTCACGTTTTTGGAAGCTAGGAGTCCAAACTCAAGGAATCAGTAGGCCATGCTTTCTCCTGGAGTATAGCATCCTCATGCTGGTTTATTGGAAAACCTTGGGTATACTGGCTTGTAGATGCACCTCTGTCTCTGTCACATGGCGATCTCTCTCTCCCTCTCTGGCTTCTACTTCCTGTTCAATTTCCTTTGCTGATAAGGACCTGAGCCATATTGAATTAAGGCCCAGGCCTTCAACTGATTGGATGAGATGGCTGTCATTGTTGAAAGCAATCTCCTCAGTTGATTGTAGATGTAATCAGCCATAGATGCAACCAAATTACTGATGATTTAAATCCATGAAATTTGCTCTAGTAACAATTAGGCCAGTGCTTGCCTGACCAAACAACTGGGCACCATTACCTGGCCAAGTTGACACATGAGCCTCACCATCACAGTCCACCCGTTGTCAGATGGGCAGCCAAATAAATCACATTAAACCACACTGAATCTCTGAATCAAAACAAAAACAGTCATATTTTTCACCTAACATTACTCATAATCCCTGTGTACAAGTGGAAATGCATTAAATCTCCCCAGAATAGGGTGCAAGTCCTTGGTTAATATTCACTCTTAAACATGATATCCCATGACTTAAATACTATGACACGAAGCTAGTACAACGAATGTCATATAATAAGGGGATAAGATAGGGAAGAAAACAAAGACATTTGCTTTATGTTCATATGCAAACATACTCATGACAACAAGAAAAAAATATTCATGACCATTACAGTCCTTGTTTCTGTAATTGGTCATGTGGTCATAATTTGTATTCATCAACACCTTCTTCCACTACCCATTCCTTGTTCCCTTTACCCTGAGCAAGCACCTCAGCTGGCCATGGTTTTTTGCCTGGTGGGGTAAACCAAACCTTCATCCCTGATGTTTCTAGGCTATTAGTAGTCCTGCCTGGATTGGGTTGTTGCAGTTTTCCATTGTCTTTAAGCACAGGGCATTGTAGTACTTAGAGATGCCCTAGGGGATCTCCTATGTTCCAGGCAAACTTTTCCTTACCTCCATTGTATAGTTGCCATCTTATTTCCCCTTGATAGCCAGGATCAATCACCACAGCCAGTACAGTAATTCCCATCTTTGCTTGTTGATTCAGAGGAATGAGGAGCCCAAAGTGGCCAGATGGCAGTCTTAACTTCCAGTTCAATCAAATTGCTGTTGTGTGGAAGCACTTCTCCTTTTTGAATTACCAGCAGAGCTCAAGTTTGAAGAGACAAGAAGCAAAACTTTTCCTAGTGGATCACTAGGGGTAAGAGTGAATGGTAGCACTCCCATTTCCACCCCTCGATCTCTGGAACTATGAATCCTGACTATGGAAGAAAGAGTACCATAGAGTGGACGCTGATTTAGAGCATGCACAGCCTCCTGGAGAACACTGCCCCAGCCCTGTAAGGTATTGCCACATAGTTGGTACCATAATTGAGTCTTCAAAAGGCCATTCTATCAATTCTGCTGCTTCAGGATGATATAGAACATGCTAAGACCAGTGAATTCCATGAGCATGTGCCCATTCCCACACATCTTTTGCTGTGAAATGTGTTCTTTGATCAGAAGCAATGCTGTGTGGCATACCATGACAATGGATAAGACATTCTGTAAATCCATGGATGGCAGTTTTGGCAGAAGCATTGCATGCAGGGAAGGTAAACCCATATCCAGAGTATATGTCTATTCCATTTAAAACTAATTGTACCCCTTCCATGATGGAGGTGTCCAATGTAATCAACCTGTCATTAGGTAGCAGGTTGATCACCTCAGGGAATTATGCCATATAGGGGACTGAATGTTGCCATGTTGCTTGAAGATCGGGCACTCAGCAGTGGCTGTAGCCAGGTCGGGCATGGTGAGGAGAAGTTCATGTTGCTGAGCCCATGTATAACCTCCATCCCTACCACTATCACCACTTTGTTCATGGGCCCATTGGTCAATGACAGGAGTGGCTGGGGGGAAATGCTGCCTGGAATCCACAGAACAAGTCATATTATCCATTTTGATTATTAAAATCTTCCTCTGCTAAAGTCACCCTCTGGTCATTCACATGGAAAACAAATATCTTCATGTTTTCTGCCCACTCTGAAAGATCTATCCACATGCCTCTTCCTTAGACTTCTTTGTCACCAATTTTCCAATTATGTTTCTTCCAAGTCTCTAACCATCCAACCAAACCATTGCCAAAGGCTTGAGACAGTATTTGTATTTGCCACTGACACTTTCAGCACCACTGGTTCTGCTAGGTCATATGGCCTAAGTGGCAGAGCAACTTGCACACAAGCCTGGACCTGTAGCTTTTCTTACCACTCGGGAAATGGGACAGAGCAGCAAGCCCAAATGAGGAATATGTTGTCTCCAAAATCCAAAGAGGCCAACTAGGCATGGTGCCTCTTTTTAGGCCATAGGATGGCCAGATGTAACAGCTAGTCCTTCACCTCAAAAGAGATATCTGGACATGCCCCAGTCCACTGGACACCTAGAGATTTCACTGAGGTTGAACACCCCTGTATTTTTGTTGGATTTATCTTCCATCCTCTCTCACACAAATGCCTAACCAATAAGCCTAGGGTAGTTGTTACTTCTTGATTACAAGGTCCAATCAGCATGATATCATCAATATAATGGACCAGTGTGATGTCTTATGGGAAAGAGAGATGATCAAGGTCCCTGTGGACAATATTATGACATAGGGCTGGAGAGTTGATATATTCCTGAGGCAGGCCGGTAAAGGTATATTGCTGGCTTTGCCAGCTGAAAGCAAACTTTTTTTGGTGGTTCTTACTAGAAGCAATTGAGAAAAAAAGCATTTGTCACATCAATAGGTGCATACCTGGTACCAGATGATGTGTTGATTTGCTCAAGTAATGATACCACATCTGGAACAGCAGCTGCAATTGGAGTCACCACCTGGTTACGTTTACAATAATCCACTGTCATTCTCCAAGATCCATCTGTTTTCTGCACAGGCCAAATAGGCACAGTCCATAGAAGCAAGAAACTGAAAGCAACAAAACCTAGAGGAGAAGGGAGAGACCAGGCGATGCCACCTTGTGCCTTGCCATGTGACAGAAGAGCCAAGAATGGCTCACAGCTGGTCTTTGGGAAGAAAGCATTACCCTGATGATGCCTTGATTTGGGCATTTTTATAACCTTAAAACTCTAAGCTGTAAGCTATAAAATTCCCATTGTTTAAGCCAAGACATTTCATGGTATCTGTTTTAAGAAGCTTAGGAAACTAAAACACTATGCAGGATTAAGTTATGTTCAGCATTTTCTACTTATGAAGACAAGGAAGTGTGAAATTCATTTTTGAAAAAATCTTTAGTTTTTAAGCTGGTACTTTGTTACATTCCTTCAATGATATTGCTAAGCAAATGAGCTCTCATTATACAAAGACTCTCATTTACCATTAAACTCATATTTATCAAGTTTAGTCCCTAATAGTTTGGGGAGAAAAAGTTAAAGATTGGATAATGACAATACAATTTGTATGTCTAAAATTAACATACTCCTACTGAGAAAATACTCGAGCAAATGTTTTCATCCCAAAATTTCCTTTGGTGACAGAGGGGAGGGTCTCTGTGTTGAAAAGACAAGAATAGGGCTAAGCCTTCAACATAAAAATGCTCTTGAGTTGTAATATTATAGTCCTCATTTCCATGGACTGAATTGGTCAAAGTGACTCTACCTTTCCTGGAATTCCTAGGACTTACAAGCAAGCTCTTTGCCACTTCAAATGAAACTGTACAACCTGTTTTTTGTTTATTTGTTTGTTTTTAGGAGGTACCAGGGATCAAACCCAGGACTTCATACATGGGAAGCAGGCACTCAACCACACTTGAGCTACTTCTGCTCCCCACAACCTGTTTTCAAAACCTCTGAAGTGAGGAACCAGGCTCTTAAATACTGCTAAACCATAGGAGAGAAAGATAACTTGACATTCTGAAGAGTATACCTATTTAGTAATGCCACCTACTTGGTGCTGAAGACCTGGGATTAATAACATCCATGACAAATTACACATATCATTGACATGAACTGATCCATTTAAGATGATTATTCACAAAGAACATGAAAGCAAGAACTTATAATGAGCTCCAGGAATATTTAAGGCTTAGTAGCAGCTAATGTAAATTATTACAGACGCAAAGGGATACTTCCAGAATATGTACAAGTGTTCTGAGTACTCTGTGAGGAAACAAAATATTCCCTCCTTGTATTTCCAAATTTGATCACTATAAAATGTGTAGTGAAAGTTTTCCATCATCTGATTTCAAGACCCAATATAAAGCTACATAATAATCAATATAATGTGCTATTGCATATGGATAAGCATAGATCAGTGAAACAGAAGAGAGCTGGAAATAGACCCACACATATATAGGCAATTGATTTTCAACAAAGATGCCAAAGTTATTCAATAGGGAATATGGCCTTTTCAACAAATGGTACTGAAAAACTGGATATCCATATGCAAAAATTGTGAGCCTTGACCTTTGCCACCATATACAAAAATTAACTCAAAATGTCTTATGGACCTAAGCATACATTCCAAAATTATAAAACTTCTAGATAAAAACCTCCTGATCTTGACATCTTTAACACAATTATGATTGCTGCATAACACTGAGGTGTATTACAAAATACCAAGTTTTGGTGTACATTTTCAATTGGGTTGAACTCATAGTTTTGTTTTGTCCTTAACTGAATTATTTATCAATGGAAATTAAATAGCTTCTATTGAAAGTCAGCTAAAATTTTTCATCAGAATATGTTTAGTATTTGAAAGATAGTTCTTGGTGTTGCTTGGCCAACTCAAACCAGCATTTCTGCAAGTTGAAAATGCCCTGTATTCTACCTTATTTCTGACCCTATTCCTATTGAGGGAGGATACTGGGGACAACATGACTGGTAAAGCATTGGAGGAAAGGAACTTGAGAATTGAAAGGAGAGTTGGTGGCTGGTGCCAGATTGGAACATCACAACACTAAGAACATAAAGCTCTGCTATTGTCCTGGTTTCCCCACCAAATCTTCAATGAACCATTCATTTCAAGTTAATGTACTGCAGAATTTACCTCATTTCTACAATGCATGTAAGTACTTAGTCTTTCTTCAAATTGGGAGTAGGGGAAACACCAAGGTTACCACTAAGAATCAACCATGTGCTAATTTCATAGATAATAACAATTTACTTCTTTAAATTATTTTGAGGATTAAGACAAGATATTAGAGTATCTTGCATGATACTGGGTACTCCATATATGTTCACCAGATTTTGATTTCCCTTTACTTCTTATATGTAAATTAGGATATTTTTAGAACTGGAAAGACCTCAGAGGTTATCTTGTCCAATGTTTTAATTTTATAAATGAGAACACTAGGTACAATGATAAGTAGATTGTTCAAGCTCATGCAGTTACAGTGAGAAGTCTAATTTCCAATTCACTTGGATCTTTCCTCTAAAATATCTGCCTTCAACTGTGATGCCCCAAGCAGCAGAGGCTGAAGGAGAACTGAAGAAGAAGAGAGTTTGGCTCTACAGATTTAGGGATCATGGACTCTTTTGCTTCTGGCTTTCTGTTTGCTTTAGTTATTTTCATTTATTATTTACTTCAAGAATGGGAAACAAAGGGAAGACTTTCTCTTCAGGGACTAGGACTGTGAGATTTAGCAAATAAAAATACAGGGCATCCAGTAAAATCTGAATGTCAGATAAACAGTGCATATTTTTAGTGCCATGCAATATCAGTATCATACTTATACTGCCAACATAACTAGCAACACTATCAGGGACTAAATGGTTAAGTAGTTCCCAACTGTGAAGATTTTTTTTCTCACCCTAAAGCAAATAAGCAGTGGCAACATGGTCACCTGCCCCCCATGCATATATCATTCTTCCTCACCTGGCCATTTCTGTCCCATGACCATTCTTCCTCACCTGGGACCAGGACAACTGTAACGAACAGACTCCATGGCCAAGGCTGTGTTTGAGGAGATTGGTGGTTGTGCAGGAAAATGTTGATGACGCACCAAAGCAGGGTTGGGAGAACACACTTTGCCAAGCAGGAAGCACACAATTCTATTGTCAGAAAGAAGTTCAAATCTCTCTCCCTCTTACTAGCTGTGTAGCGGTATGACTTTGAACAAATTACTTAAACTGCACCATTCCCACTCCCCATCCAGACTCTGTCTTATCCTTAGTAAAATAAGGATAAGTTTTCATGAAGATCAAATACAATAACACAAACATAGCAATCAATGATCATTGTGCCTAGAATAACCAGAGTCTTTCAAATGATCATTTGTTGAACTGTACATATGTTTTACATACTTTTCTATATATTTGATATAGTTCTCAATAAAAATTGTTTAAGGAAAAGAGTTTATTAGGGACAGAATGGGAAGGGTCTTGAATGCCATAATGTGGCATTTGGATGCTACATTTTATCCTATAGTTATGAGTGAACCATTGCTATCTGCTCAGTTTTTGGGGCCTAGAGTCAGGCAACCTCCTACCAGTTCCCCCAATAACAACCTGGGAAATTCTGTAGCATATCATTTCCTATAGGATCAAGCACACATTTACCAACACAGGATCAACCAACCTGCCTCCTCTAAGCATCTTTTTTTAACCATCTTTAGCTCCAATTTTAACAAAGTGGAAAACAGGAAGCTTCCCACTGATCTATTTCATGGTGGTGTAAAATAGGCAGGCCTCAGACACAACCAGGTAAAATTTCCTGCCCCATCATTTATTTATTAGTGACTGGTTTGTCCAAACTAATCAATCACTCTGAGTATCGATACAATATAGTACCACCTAAGTTGGTAGCTTTTTGAATTAAAAGAGCCTAGCAGAGTGCCTGTTTATAGTAGATGCTCAATGTCTATGTTTTTATTTTCTGCTTCTTAGAACACTGCACTTATGCTTTATGGTTTGTAAGGTCCCTGGAGTGCTCTTTCTCACACCTATCAGAAACATCTTGTTAGTTTCCAGAAGATTGTCCAAAATTGAAGACTGGTCATTCAAACCAACTTTGTTTAGAAAATGTTGTTACCAAAATATCTTAGACAGATGAAGACATCTGAATGACTCAGGTTCTTATTCAACCTTTCACTTCACAGTGTGTAGGCTGCAGTCCTAAGGTTCACCAGTGCCCTAGCTCAGGCTTTTAGAACTTGCAGATGTGTGTTATCTGCTCCTGCTGTTTGTTCAACTTCAAGTGCTTCTAATCTTTTTATAACCAGTTCTGTTGGCTGTTATCTGGATTCCTTGTAGTGTCTTGTCTATTGTATAGCTTTACCAGCTCCCCACCCTCTTCTCCAGCAATTAGAAGAGCAATATAATTATTTAACAATGTGCTAGAGTTTTCTGTCTGATAAACTGCTTAATTGGACCTTTTCACCCTTTACCATGTGTATGTGCACGTGCGTGTGCATGTGTGGTGTAAAATATTACCTGAAGGTTTTCTTTAAGTTGGATTTTTATACAATTTCTTAAACTAAACACCAATAAGAGCCCAGAGAATCCTTTTTCCAATAATATCCTGCACCCCCCTTTCTCTTCTCACTATGCTTGGAGAGACAGATATTGTTTCCTTCAATCTGGAAAGATTAATCAGACCTATTATTTTAGTTTTGCAGCTCTGCTTCTTTGTCATTTTCAAACATGATTTTATCACTCTTCCTACTCTGGTGGCATTATCTGTAAGGCTTTATAATCACTGAAATCTCCAACTCTGTATTGAATCAGAAGACAGCATGGGATACTGGAAAAAGCAATGAACTTTGAGTCAAGAGAGGTAAGTTTTCACCCAGGCTCTATCTCTATCTATTTTGCCAAGATAACTCTGAGCTTCATATTTCTCATCTTAAAATATCTAGAGACACATACCTCTGCCCCCTTTGGTTTTGTGATTTGCACATCTTCACCAACAAAATGCCCGTCTTTACATATCTCAGCTTCCCACACATTCCCAACCACCCAGCAAAGACCTGCTTTTACCATATTATTTCACTATTTGATTCTTGTTTTTGCCAAATGACTACTAGTGGGCTTTTTTCCAAGTGACTCAGCTTAGATAAAATATAAAGCACCTCAAGCATTTGTGAATATTAGCTAATAGATCCACTAACCTAACTATAGATCAATTCACTAACCTATACATTAAAAGTATTCATTAGTCATATAAATTTTCCCTAAGCCCTAAAAACATAATTTATACTTTAAAAGTGAATTTTACATTTCTTGGCCAGCTTGGAAAATTGACTAGAATACTTTTTCTTAAAAAAAAAAAAAAAAAAAGTGGGATGATGAGGAGGTGGGGGCTATAAATTATGTTTGTTACCCTCATTCTATACAGAACAAATTAGGAGGGCAGTAACCAGATGTATTATAATCATAGAAAGGAAAAAACAAATTCTAAGTGAGAATTTGAACATCTCAATTTTTTTTGAGAATCATAACGTTCCTTCTCCTCAGAGCCCAAATATCTCTGGTTGTCATTTAGAGTAAAGCTGGTCCCCTATAGGAACAGAGCTCAGGGTTTCCAGAAAAACTCCCCTAGGTCTGTGTAGAAGCCTTAAGATAGGAGCTACCTAACTATTTGGGTCCAAATCCTTATTTTATCAGATACCACCAGCTGGGTGAGGACCAGCTAACCACAGTGATATGCAGAAAGCAGCCCAGAAAATTTTACTGACCACAAGCTACACCTAGCTCTGGACTAACAGTCAATCTCCAGGGCCCCACAGTTATGCCACTGGAAACAAAAAAGGAGGGGGTCTTTCAATTTTTAATATGAGCCTGTATTAAAATTGACTAAGAGGCTAAGTGTACCTTTTGTTATGTTCCCCCTTTGAATGTGAATGTATGTTACAGGTTAAACCCTGTAAATTGAGGGGGTGGTGCTGAATAAGCCACTTGTTGCTCTGGTTTGCTCTCCTCTCCACCCCCACTTTATCAATTAAGTTCAAGCTCTCTGTCTCACTGGACCAACCTAAACCTCTTGAGTGCTCACCCTGTCTTCAGCCTCATCCTGTCCTCATTCAACCTTCTACACCATGGTCAAAGCATTCTTCCTAAAACTCTAATCTGACTGAGTCTTCCCCAATAGAAAGCCTTGCACACTTTCTACATCATCCTCGAGAAATAGTTCAAGGTCTTTACCATGACCTACCCAATGTCCTCTATGATCTTGACTCTTCCTACTTACCCTGCCTCACTCTATACCTTTCTTCTCCCTCCTGCACTGGCAACTCCATTCATGCTGAACTTTTCATACATCTCTGAACACAAAATGCTACTTCAAGTCTCTAGATTCCTTTTCTCTCACACCTTCACCCTCTTGTCTACTTGATTAATTTACCTTCAACCCATCTGATAGACAGATGGACAGATAAAACTCTTAAGCCACCTTCAAAATCCAATTCAAAAAAGTTAATAAGGCCTCCATCTCTATCAAAATGGCAAAGTGAGATACTTCAGGGCTCCCTCTCTGCACAGAAGCTTCGAACAACCAACAAGAGCTGGCAGAAACATCTTTCTCAAAACTCCAGAAAACAGTTAAAGGATTGCAATAACATGGTGAATGCTAGATCAAGAAAAAGAGGCTACTTAAAAGCAGTAGGATCTTATGGTGCTCAGGCTAGCCCATGCCCCCACCCCTCACCAGCTCTGTTCAGAGCTGGCCTGTAGTAACCCCACTCCCAGTGTGGATCCCTGTCCTGTTTCAAGAGGGAACAGAGTAACTCTCATGTACATACAGGGAGCTTGTATGTCTGTCCCAATCTTTCTGGTGGTGGCCTGAAGGACTCACCTCTCAGAAGTTGCTTTGTATATAAAAAGAAGCTCAATAAGCTGTCCTCCAGAATGCTATGGGAAAGCAGTCAAAGGATTGTTGGCTGTAAGATGTGCAGTACAGTGCATAGCCCATGAAGAACCTAGAAACTGTTTCCTAGGGAAGACATGCATTCCTTTGTAAATGGGGAGAAGAGGTATTTCTAGGGTCACATGCACATGCCCAAGACAAAAGCCATGTGCAGAAAGGATCAGGGAGGCACCTACACTTTGACCTGGAGCTATTCTCTAAACTCATTGTGTGGGTAAGCCCTGAAGGAGAGCATTCTCACAGGTCAATCTGCAAAGATTGGGAAAGGGGCTTTTTTTTTTTTTTCCAAGGAAAGCTCTGCTGTAACTCTAGCTGGATTCGCGTTTAAGCAACAAATGTCTCAAAGTCTAGATACCAGAAATAACATGTTAAAATATAAAAATGTCCAAGTTTCAACAAAAGATTACAAAACATACAAAGAAACTTGAAGTGATGGCCAAGAAAATTATAGTAGCAAAAACCATCAATGAGGAGGCCCAGACCTGGGACATATCAGACAAAGATCTTTTAAAAATGGTCCTAAATATGCTTTAAAAAACTAAAAGAAAACATAGACAAATAATTAAAGGAGATCAGGAAAACAATAGATGAACACAAAGAGAATAACAATAAAAAGATGGAAATTATGAAAAGGAACCAAACAGAGCTGAAAAACACTGGACCAGAAATTTAAAATTCTCTAAAGGGGCTCACTAGCAAGTTCGAGCTGTAAGAAAAAAGAATCAGTGAACCTGAAGGTAAGACAATTGAAATCATCTAGTCTGAGGAGCAGAAAAAAACAAAGAAAGAGGAAAAGTGAACAGAGCTTGAGGAATCTGTGGGACACCATCAAGCATACCAATATATGCATTGTGAGAGTTCCAGAAGGAGAAGAAAGAGAGAAACAAGCAGAAAGACGAGAGATTATTCAAAGAAATAATGATTGAAAACATCCCAAATACAACAAAAGACATGAGTATATACATCCAAGACACTCAGCAAACTCCTAATAGGATAAACCCAAATAGTCCCACAGTGCAACACATTATAACCAAACTGTCAAATGCCAATGGCAAAGAGAGAAATCTGAAAGCCACAAGAGAGAAGCAACATGTCACATACAAGGGAGCCTCAGTAAGATTAAATGCCAATTTCTCATTGGGAACTATGGAGGCAAGAAGGCAGCAGAATGACATATTTAAAGTGCTGAAGGCAAAGAACTGCCAACCAAGAATTCTATATCCAAAAAACTGTCTTTCAAAAATAAGGGAGACCAAAATATTACTACTAAGATAGTCCATACTTTACATTTGGTGTATTTTTCCCCAACTCACTTTCATCTTTATGATCAATTTTTTAAATTGAGATATAAGTCACATACCATAAAATTCACCTTTTTAAAGTGTACAATCAGTGGGTTTTAGTATATTTACAACGTTCTGCAACTATCACCACTATCTAATTCCAGAACATTTTCTTCCACTCCCCCAAAAACCCCATGCCCATTAAAAGCCACTCAGCTCCTGCAATATGCTAATCTACTTTCCAGCTCTATAGATTTGTCTGTTCTGGACTTCAAATATATGTTATCATATGGTATGTGGCCTTTTGTGTCTGGCTTCTTTCACTTACAATGTTTTCAAGGTTCATCTATATTTTAGTATGCCTCAGTACTTAATTCCTTTTTATGGCTAAATACTATTTGATTGTGTGGATATACCCATTTTGTTTATCTATTCATCAGTTGATGGATCTTTCCACTTTTGGCTATTATGAATAATACTGCTAATAACATTCAAGTACAATCTTTCTTTTAGCATAAATACATTTTTCCAGCAAAGGAAACTGCTTTTATGCTTTTTAAAATATCCATTTCTTACATACATCAGGGGAAAGAATTCTCTTGAAAGGTCTCTGGTGGCTTTAAATTCAGACAACAAATTTTTGTTAGCTGTTATCATGTGTCTAGTAATGCCCCCAAGACATGGGACCACAGTCCCTACCCTCAAGTAGTTCATAGTCCAATGTGGGGACAGACAAGAAATGTGATGATGAGAATGCAGAATGAGGAGAGTGCTATGTGAGAGCTCTGCATGGGGCATTACAGTAGCACAGAAAAGGGGCGCAGAAGCAAAATTGGAGAGGCAGGGAAACTAAAAGATACTATCAAGAAATGTGTCACTTAAATGTAGTCTTGAATGACAAGGAGTCATGCAGAAAGACTGGGGGTAAGAGGTGATAAGGACATTCCCAGCAGAGGCATCATCTGTGCAAAAACTTAGAGGTAAGAGAGAACAGGAATATGTGGGGGAACTCCAAGTAGATCAACAGCACAAGAGCAATTACTTGTGGTGGGAACTGAGCCTGGTGAAGTGGGTAGGAGCTAGATTATGCAGACTCTTGCTTGCAATGCTGAGGATTTTTATTTTATTCTAAAGACACTAAATGGCCATTAAAAACTTAAAACAAAGAAATAACATAGTAAGATTTCATTTTTTTAAAATCACCCTGGTGACAATCTGAATGACAGATTGGAAGGTGACACTGGGTACCAGGCAAATATTATAGTAGTGCAAGCCAGAGATTATGAAAGTCCAAACTAAGTCAGTGGCAATGGAGATGGGGAGGAGAAGAAATATTTCACCAGTATGTAGAAAACAGACTCCCAGGACTGGGTGTCTAATTAAATGTGGAAGAAGAAGGTCACTAGGCAGTTGGATATAACTAGAGATGACTCCATTTCTGGCTTTGAAAACTGGACGATGGTGACAGTTCCTGAGATGGGAAATAAAGGAGGAAAAATACTTTAAGAGAGTGGGAAAATCATAAATTGTTGGATACGCTGAACTTTAAATATCTGTTCATCAGCCAAAGACGTCAAATTGTCCACGACTATAACACTTTTGAATCACGCTCTCAGTCCAGGTTGAAGAAATATATTAGGAATTAATAGTTATATGCATGGGAAGTTGAAGCCATCAGGGAGAACGAGCTTATCCAGGGGAAGTTTGTCAAGGTCATGGATGGGAGGAAAGAAGTTTGAGGACAGAATTTGGTAGAACATCAACATTTATAAGATCTGAGAGGAAATAAGACTTGATGAGGGAGACTGAGAAAGACTGGTCAGAGAGGTGGGAAAAGAGAGCATCAAGAATGGCAAATTGTCAAGGGTATCAAGCACTGCAGATGAAACAAGTGGGATAAAGAAGCTGAGGGTCCATTTTATTTGGCATTTCAGAAGTAACTGAAATGGGAACAGTATCAGTGGTGAGATGGAGGCAAGCATCTGATTACAGTGCACTGAGGAATGGGGGTGAGAAAGTACAGGCTTTTCTATAAGGAGCTTGCCTGAGTAGGGGCAGAGGAGAAAGAAAAGGAGCTAAAGAAGGAAACAGTATATGGGAGAATGTTTTGTTTCTATATAATTTTATTACTTATTTTTATGGCTGATTATTACAAAATTAATAGATGGCAACTGTGCAAAAGTTAAAATGATTTAGAAATCTATAATGTAGAAAATAAGTCTCCTATAATATAAAACACAAGAGAGAACTATTGCTAACAGTTGGTGTTTATTTTTTCAGACTTTTTCTGTGAAGATAAGGTACGATATAATATTTTAAAATATTAACCAATGTGTTTTTCATCCCTAGAAATTCCTTTGTACATTCAACGTCCACCTGTTCTTTCCCTTTATAAATTAGTATAGTGGCATCCACTGCTCCAGAGAAGGGAAGTTACAGCAAAAACTCAAAGAGAATAAAAAAGTTCATTCTTGATTTTGAGCTCCAAAACAAATCTTTTGAAATCCTGAGCAGAGATGAATCTTTGACAGAAAAGGTCTTAGAAGCTGAGGTTCTGAAGGACCCTGGGCTACTACTAGGATTTTCTTCCTTGGTGAGGTATAGGAACTTAAGCAAGTTCCTTGATTCCCTTGTGTGCCATCCCACCATCGGTCTTTGACAAGGACAAGAAAGAGGCAGAGTGAGCAGACTGGCAGCTGGGATGGGAATTTGAACATCTTGATGCAGTATAGATGTTGATGGCCACAGAGTGTGGACAATGTGCACCACTGCTGTTTGCTCTTCATCCTCCTTCCTGGAATTGAAGGAGGGAGGAGGCCTGGGGCCCAGCCCTCAGGCCTCTTCTCTCCTTGATGAGTACTCATTTCCCAGGATATCTCATCCATTCTTATGACTATCAATTATTATCTTTACACTCCAGCCCTGGCCTCTCCCCTGAACTCCAGACTCCCTGAGTAGTCAGTTCTGACCTCTACCAAATGCTGCCTTCTCCACTTGGAAGTTTAATAGGATTCTCAAACCCAACACATCAAAAATGAACCCCCAGATCTGCTTCTTAAAGCCTGCTCCTCCAGCAATCTCCCTCATCTCAGTTAATGGTTACTCTACTTTTCGTTGTTCCCAAGCCAAAACCTTGTTTTTTGTTGTTGCTGTTGTTTTTTAAAATATATTTTAAAATTATTTTTAAAAGATACTTAGATTACTTAAAATGCCTCATAAAAAATATAAGAGATTCCCATATGCCCTACTCCCTACACTTCCCAGTTTTCCCCACATTAAAACTTCTTTCATTAGTGTGGTACAGTCATAAAACCTTGGTTTTATTCTTGACTCCTTTCTCTCTTTTTCTCAAATGTCAATCCATCACCAAATCTTGTCACTTCTACATTTAAACTATATCAGTGATTATGGTATCTCTCTTTACCTCCATCACTATCACTCTGGTCCAAGTCTCATCATCTCCTTTTTAAATAATTGCAATAGCCTCCTAACTGGTCTTCCTCCTTCCGTTCTTTCCCCTACAGTTCAGTAGAGGGTCTTCTGCATGAGAGGGACGTCTATTACTTAAAGACTGAAGACAGCAAGGAAAGGATCAAGTAGAATCAGACAAAAGTGTAGGTGGAGAGGTAGAGAAATCCTATGTGATGACTCACTTCTCTTTGAATTAGGAGATAAGGCCATCTACTGAGAAAGGGGGAATGGGAGTCTAATGGTGACATTTTAGAAAAGATACTAGAAGAAATGAAAAAGAGAGATGGTTAAGACTGGCAGAATTTAAACCATAAATTCATGCTGTGTGATATCCTGCAACAACATTCACATTGGAGAGGAGAAGGGAAATAGTTGGTTTTCCCAGGGTTGAGTTTTACCACTGCAAGAAAAGCAAAAGACACTGAAATGAACTGAAGTTACTGACCAGGGAGTAACTGAAGTATTAGATAATGAAATCTTGTTTATTTAGGAAAGGAAGAGAATCCAAAAAGAAGTGGAAATATTGAGAGGAAAAGGAGGCACCAAGGGAATCAAGGTCTTGATGAGATAGAAAAGGAGGGAGTAGAAGAGTGAAGAAGTGTAGGAGTTGGAAAAAAAGGGAGTATGGGTTCAGAGAGTGGGATATTGGTGTTGAAGCTTTCAGAAAAGGGGTGGTATCAGGCAAAGGTAAGTTTCAGGGTGTGGTATCACTGTGCCTTACTTGGAGTCTAGTCCCAACTATCTAGAAACCTACAGAACAAAAACCATTTCCGGGGGCGGATGTGGCTCAAATGGTTGGGCGTCCGTCTGCCATATGGAGGGACCTGGGTTCAATCCCCAGGACCTCCCTGGTGAAATGGGAAATATATATATGGAGGGTGCGTGGGCTGCGGGGCATTGTGTGCTAGTGGGTCGTCGGGCCCCAGGAGCCATGCAGCAGGATGATGACGTAACGGGGATGGGGGGGGGGAGAGACAAGACGAGATGCTCCGAGGGCTGCAGAAGCCGGGAGCTGAGGTGGCGCAGGCAGCGGAATGCCTCTCTCCTACATGGGAGGTCTCCGGGATTGAATCCTGGTGAAGACTGGGGGAGGAGGATGAGAGGAGATGGCAGGAGACAGACACGGAGAATTGCCCAGCGGGTGGACACAGAACAGCAAATGGGGAAGGGGGGGTTTAAAAAATGGATAAAGTAAATAAATAAATCTTTAAAAAAAAAAAAAAAAACATTTCCTCTCAGTCCTAATTTCTCTGCTTCAAATTGAAGTCTTCCCTGGATGACCCATTGCCTTCCATGGAAGCTCCATCCACAAACAAGAAGGTGGTGTAGCCCTTTGTCACTAAAATGAAGCAAAAAAACAATCATCCTACATCACTATATTTTGCAGATTTCAGGTTAGTCAGATTTAAAGAAACGCCAGGTGCTTATGGTATAAATGGTTTATCATATAACTGTAAATTTTGAGTTGAGTCCCAACAGTCCAAGGCTGACCCTCCCCCCCCTTTTTAATATCTCCATCCTTGTGCCTTGAAGATCAAAACCCATATTTTACCTACCATTTTCTGCATCTTCATTCTTGATATCCAATGAGCAATTGCTTAAAAACATACATACATGCACACATACACACCCTTCCACAAGAACAAACAACAGTTGAAACACAGTTTGATCTCCAGGAGTTGGCAAATGTTTTCTGTGAAGGACCAGATAGTATATAGTTTCAGCTGTGTGGGACACAGAGTCTCTGCCACAACTACATAACTCTATGGTTGTAGTAGGAAAGTAGCCATAGACAATACATAAATGAATGTACAGTCTATGTATTAAACTTTATTTATGGACACTAAATTTGAATTTCAAACAATTTTCACATGTCACAAATTGTTATTCTTCTTTTAAAGGTTTTTATTCCAAACCATTTAGAATATAAAAATCATTCTTAGCTCGGAGGCCGTACAAAAACAAGTGCCGGGCCATAGTTTCCTGACCCATGGTCTAAAATTGTACTGAGAAAACAAAAGCATTTTCTGTACAGATACAACTCTTATCTCCATAGAGAAAACTTTTATTAACCAGTTTACTCTAGTTCCTTGGAACTAAATTTTGTCAAAGAAGAAAATGGCCTTTGCATTAATTGAGAGTGGTTCCTCCAGAATAAAGGGGCACCATGCCTAAAAGATTAAGTCAAGTCTCCACCTCTTAAGATACAGAATACTGGTTGCAATGTATTTTTTAGTTTCTTCTCACTAAGGATTAAAAAAGTGGAGTCTGGTCTTAGTGAAGGTCACTTATCACATAGAAAGAACTTTACATTATGGGACTATCAGGACATGGGCTGTCTTGAATAGACCTCAGATCTGGAGTGATTTTATGTTCCTTCATGGAGATCTACTGTAAAATCAACTCCTGCATTAACAGGAATGCTTAGCTAAATAAAATATAAGAGCCTTGCCACTCTAAGAGACCACAATACAATGGTATAGACATAAGTCCTCTCCAACATCCATCTTTTAAAAAAAACTAATAAGTTTTTCAGGTCAATTGACTTATTTTAAGTATGACTCCATTATTCTAATAACTGAATTTTAAAGATCAAAGAGACCTTATAGATCATCTATTCCAATGGCTTCCCAACTTGGCTTTGCATCAGAACTTTATAACAATGTAGACCCTGGACCCCAAAACAGAACCAGATTCCAAGGAATTTTTATTAGTTAATAAGTAATCAAAGTATACCAGTTAGGGTCCATTTAGGAAAACAGAAACTACATCAAATATTTCAGCAGAAAAAAATGTAATACTGGGAATTGGTTATACCAGTGTGGAGAGGCCAAAAAAGCAAAAAAGGAACATGGAGGGAACCCAGAGAATATACTGCAGGAAGGTATTTAGGACTGGGGAACAAAGAAGAAGAAGTTGAAGCTACAAGGACCCAGAGACTCTAAGAGTTGGGGATTAACTCAGGTCCCCCATAAAGACATCTTCAAGTCCTAATTCCCAGTCCTGTGGGTGTGCACCCATTTGTAAATAGGACCTTTGTATAGGTTATTAGTTAAGGTGAGGACAAACTGACTGAGGGTGGGCCTTAGTCCATTATGACTGGGGTCCTTATAAGGAGACAGCTGAGTAGGAGGAATAGAAACCAGAGGAGCAGTCAGAAAGAGCCAGATTGCCATGTGAGACAGAGATTGAGCATCACCAGAACACTACAGACTTCAGAGAAAACATGGCCCACTAATACATTGATGTTGGACTTCTAGCCTCCATATCTGTAAGAAAATAAATTCCTCTTATTTAAGCCAACCCGTTTTCTGTTTTTTGTCATAGCAGTCATGGAAAACTAAGACAGGGCCCTAATGAGTTGATACTCAGACCCCTGAGAAGGAGGTGCTGCCTTGCTGCTGTGCAGGGGTGTGATGAAACTGGTTCTGGAAATGCCTTAAAAAGCTGAAGGAGGTTGTCCTGAGTACTGTTGTGGCAATGGATGTAGGCCATTTTAAATCAGCACACACCACTCAGAACTGAGTGGGAGAGAGTGTGGTCTACAGTGTGAACTGTGGTCTATGGTTGGTGGCAAGACTCCAGGATGTGTAAGTTCATTGAGGTTGGTGGGCCACACTATGGGAGATGTTTGTGTTGGATGTGGTGGGAGGTGTGGGAGGTGGGCAATATGGGAATCCGAGTGGGTTCCGTATAATATTTTAGGTAATCTAGGCACCTCTTAAAATATATGTATATATATATATAAAAAATAACATTTTTGTAAGCAAATACACATATATGCATATATATTTATATATCATTTTACAAATGTTTGTATGTATTGTGAGAATTTTGATTTTTACCCATAATAAAAAATAAAAAAAAAATAAAAAATAAAAAAAAAAAAAAAAGCTGAAGGATGTGTAAGTCCATTGAGGGTGATGGGCCACACTTGTGGGAGATGTTTGTGTGGGATGTGGTGGGAGGTGTGGGAGGTGGGAAACATGGGAATCCCAGTAGGTTCCGTGTAATATTTTAGGTAATCTAAGCACCTCCTAAATATTTTTGTAAGCAAATGCACATATATGCATATATATTTATATATCATTTTACAAATATTGGTATGTATTATGAAAATTTTGATTTTTACCCACAATTAAAAAAAAAAAAAAAGCTGAAGACTGAAGCAATGTTGCTGCCAGGATGACATTAACAGGAAAAGGAATAAAAGAAGGAAGCCTTTCTTCCTACCTCCTACCTTCCAATATTCCTCCTTTTGGCAAAACCTAATTGGAAGCCAGATGACAAAGTGGTTGGAGAAATGCAGTTTACAGAGTCCTGGCCCCAGCATCCCAGAAGAAAGTCTACAAGGATTGATGTGGAGGTAAAGGATGATAGAAAAGCACCAGCACATCAAATCATTCTCATGCAGCCAGCTTATCTAAGGATTGCCATTTAGAAAATGCTGGTATTGTCCAACCTCATTACTCTACACTCAAAGAAGTTAAAGCATAGTTTTTTAAAGCCCTTTACCAAAAAGATATTTCTAAATTTCAGAATCAATAAGTTTCCCTCTTTTGGACATAAACAAAAATCTTCGCCTTCAGGTTTGGGATATTGAGTTGCTAGTTTTTCTTTTCTTTCTTTTTTTTCTTGATTATGAATTTTCTTTTTGTTTTTAAATCAACGCAATATGTCAAAGAAAGAAATAGAGAGAGAGAGGGAGAAAAGGCTCTTTAAGGGGGTTTTTCAGTATGAAAAAATTTTAAAGTTTTCTCTACTTTTAATGAAAGCCAAATGCTAGAAAAAGTAATTAAAATGTTTACGTTGAAGTGGATTGCTACATCTGCAGCGTAGCCAAGCCTGGCAGCGGCAGCTTTTGATAAATAAGAATGAGCCACATAAGCTGGTCTTTTTTTTACTAAAACGCCACAAGTGTCCAGAAACTAAATCCACTCCACATAACACCCGTGTTTCAGATAGAATTAAACTGAGCAAACAAAATGCCTCCCAATATAACAAAATGCCCACAGTATCATAAGAAACTGGAAGTTGCTATCATTGGAAGAGGATGTTTTGGAGAATGGGAAGGTTGGGATTTTGATGTAAAGGTTGACCTGTGGGCTTCACCTTCCTTTGGGGAAGCATCACTCTGGATCATTCAAGTGGCTAGTACACCTTGATCAGTTCTAGGCATTACTGACACATTTCAGAAAATAAAAAATGAAGAAGAAGAGAAGTAGCTTTTCTACCTCATGTTCCCTAAATGCCCTCTTATAAAAAGTTCTCCCAGACTCAAAAAAAGCACTCGTTTCACACTGTCCCATATGTGAATAAACTTTCTCCGGTCTGGAAATGCATCATTTTGAAAAGTTTTCATACACTTTGATGCCACAAATATCTGGCAAAATTCTTTGGAGCCCCATGTAGTAATATAGAGTAATGCCTACAAAATTAAACAAAGGTATTTTGTCAGTGAACGGAGCTTGCTGGTGATCTTCCATATTTAAATCAAACCTTCTAATCAAAGAATAAATCACTCCACATTTCCTCAGAATTTGCAGTGCTGTTTGAAATTATTGTGTAGAGTAGAGGTTCTCAATACTGGCTGCACATAAGGATTATCCAGGGAGCTTTTAAAACTAATGATGGTTGTGATCCACACCAAGAGCTGTGGGATAGGAGCTGGGTGCCAGTATTTATTGAAAGCACTCACATGCTCCCGTCTGGTAATTCTACTGGACATCCAGGTTAAGGACCACTGGCTCTTGAGGGATGGCTGGTTTTTAGCACTCTGGTTTAATTGTTAGGGAATTTTCCTTACTGTAGCCCACCAACTTTAGCAATTCTCTTGACCAAATAACTTTCACTTTATATGGCAGAGCCAGAGGTCAGGACTCTTGGTTGTTTTGTTTTGTTTTTTAAGTGATATATAGATATACACATCATTACTGCATCCATGGAGTGTTCAAAGTTTCTTTAATAGTAGGCAATTTTTTCAAAATAAAGATATTTTATTTAATTGCTTTACCAAATATTCAATAAGTCCAGGTAATAACATGATCCTGCTAATCCATCAAGTGCAGTACCAAAAGTATTAAATTTAAAAAGAACCAAAATTATATATACATATATCTTTTAAAAAGAAAAACCTCATGTCAGCAATACCATGCTTTTATTAACATAAAATAAAAAAACATACCCTTATCAAAGTATGATTCATATGAAAATTGCCTGTTTCTTAGTGCTTCTTCTGCTGGATTTGTAGCAGGTTAGTTCAATAAACACTGTGATATGTTCACCAGGAAAAATTCTCCTCTGCCCCTGCACCATAAAAATCACAATCGTTTTTTATTCCATTTGAAAAACTCTAAGACAGCATAGACCTAAAAGGAAAATAAGTGAAATTTTAAAAGACAAAATGTTTTTTTAAAATGAAAAAAAAGGTCTCTTTCTCCTAAGATTGCTATTAAACAAGAAACTACCTGTCCAATAAATAAACTGGGTTATGTAATTCCCAGAGTATAAAATACTTCCAACAATAAGCAGCATTTCTTTTAGGTGAGGGTTAGATCACCTAAAGAACAATTTTACAATAAAGTTAAAGTTCTCTTTTAGTATGATCCTGCTTCCTGTCTGCCAAGTGCAAAAGATGCAAAAGAGCTCTGAACCTGTATATAATGAGGCACGAAATCTTCTAGTAAGTATTTCAGTTCTTCATCAAACCCTAGTAGTCCAGAAGAAAAGTTATTTTCCATTTATGTGCCAAGACATTGTTTTAAGTGTGTTTTTCAACATATGAAGCCACTATTACCCCCTACTAAGAGAAAAACAAATCACGAATGAGGTATGTCACCCAAGGGTCCATCCCTAGATATTCTGGTTTAGACTTGCCCTTTAAAAAATTTTTTGACATATTTTTAAGTCATTTTAATCTAGAGATTTCTTCGCCATCCATTTCTTTTCTTTGCAATTTATTTGCTAAAGAGCTCAGAGCATTTTCCCTGGAGAGTTTCCTACAGTCTAGATTTTGCTGATTGTATACCCATAATGCAATTCACCATTTCCTCTGTCCTCTGTATTTCCTGAAAATTGGCAGCTGGATTCAGAGACTTGCTCAGACTCAGGTTCAATACCTTAGGCGAGTCTATAGGAGATGGTATGTTCTTTGATCAGGAGGCACATGATGTAGCTCTTTATGTGATGTTAGCGGCCTTTGATGCTCAATGCCTGGCTCTATTAATTGATCGGACTGCAAAATGGAAACATTCTAATTATATCATTTCTTTTACATTTATTGGTTGAAATATTTTAATAAAGAGATATTGTCCTCATCTACTTTAGATTACCAGTAGTTTAGTGCACACAGAAAAGACAGGTTAATTGCTTGCTTCTTTTCTTTCATCAATGTGATGGTTAATTTCCATATGTCAACTTCATTAGGTTATTATGGCCAGTTGTTTGGTAAAGGAAGAAAGCTCTGGACTGATTGTCACTCTGAGGGTATTTCATAAATGGATTTCTATCTATATAGCTAGTTAACTGCTTTTACATTCAACAAAGAAGATTGTCCTTAGCAATAAAGAGAGTCTCCTTGTCCAATCATTGGAAGTCTTAAAGCAAGAGCTGAGGATTTCAGAAATCAGAAAGAATTTCTGTCTCTACTTCAGCCAGCTAGCTTCTCCTGTGGAATTCAACTTCACCTTCACTGGAGTTTCCAGCTTGCAGCCTGCTCTATGGAATTTATACTTATCAAGCCCCATGGTCATGTGAGCCAATTCCTATAATAAAGTTATATATATATATAAACTTCCTGTCAGTTCTGTTTCTCTGGAGAACCCTGACTAATACAACCAGTTTTCAAAATAATGAACTGTTTCTCTATTATCCTCCAAAGATGGCAGGTTAATTTTTTCATATCATTATGAACTCATGAGTATAAACATATTTGATGGTTTGGGCAGCTTCTAACAAACCAGTAACATGTGCACCAAGCTAACCCTACAGTGTTTATAAGGCAATGATTGATATCTGATATAAGTATTTCTTATTCCCTTATTCATATGTACCCTCAAAAATTTGAGTTTGGAAGAGTTTCTAATCCTTGATAGTCCCACCTTTTAAGACCTCGTTTTTTGAACCTGGTCTTTACATTTGTACTACATAAAAATGGAAGTTCTTTTAGACACCGAAAAATATAAAATATCACAAATCCATTCTAAGATGATCCCTCTCCAAGAAATATGCATAACTTCCAACTTTCCTGAAAATATATTTATCTATCTATTTTAGAGCCTAGAAGTCATGGGAAAAGAAATACTAGCCATCCAACTATCACTGGGAATACAACTTAACTGACAAATCCAATCTCCTAAACTTAGCCTTCCTATTGGTGAAATCACTGATAATGTGTTTGGAGAGAAGGAAGATACCAGGAAAAGACAGGACAAATCTGTGCTACTTCTTTGTCTATTGGACTCAAAGGAACTGCACTAGTTCTTAACAAGGGGAAAATACACAGCAAGGAAAAAAGTATTCTCCTGAATTTCATCAGAGCTTTCTTCACTCAGAATTCAACACATTGTTATGCATAACCCTCCTAGAGGATTAGGAAGGAGGAAGATATGGTTACCTCACCTTTTAAAAATTAAAAAAAATTAGAGACATTGAGAGATGACATGAATTCCCTAAAGGTGCATCAATTCTGGGCTAGAGGCAAATGTTACTAGTACTCCAAATCCCATACTGGCTTTTCACAGGGAACCTTAATCAGTGAAAACATTTTAAAAGGGAGAAAACCTTACAAAAGCATTTTGCAGGTTTTCCACTTGTCCTTCCTGATGATGATCTAGTTAAAGCAAATGGAAGAGCTTGGGAATAAAAAGCCCAGAGCACTCCTTGACATCTTTGCAAATTTGGGGGTTTGGTGCTTTAATTTCCAATCAGTCTGAGTCAATAACGTATGGTTGTCAGTGCCATTGTTGACTCTCACAATTTCTTGTTTCAACCCCATAGCTCCTAGAGCTTGGGGCTCTGGGTCAGTGGCAGGGGTTTTGACTTTTGGCTTTCTATGTTTACACAATAGGGCAAGTCAATATCTCTCCTGTATCAGTGAATTCTGGACTTAACTATTCAAGCATTGTAGACAAATGAAGACCATAAAGGATGGAAAAAGAGCTCTCTGGAAATCTGCATTGCTTTTACATTTCACTGAATCCACAGACTCTCACTTGCTTCCCACAGAGATCACAGTACAACTGAGTAAGAAAGAAAGAAAAGTCACATGTGAAGAATGGAATGCTCTTACAATATTTTTAGGCTTCAATGTACACTGAATTCCAATCACAGAGTCCTGTGGGAAGCCTGGCCCATCTTCACAGGGCCTGCTACAAATCTTGTCTATTGCAACAGATTTGTACGTTTCTCAAGAACTGACAATAATAAAAAGAAAAGACAAACTGGAAGACTCTTTGTACAGCATTTTCAGGCAGGCTTTCCGTTTTTCTTTTGTTGATACCTTCCCCCCCACCCCGCCCCCCCGACCTTAGGAGGTACCAGGGATTGAACTTGGGACTTTGTACATGGGAAGCAGGTGCTCACCCACTGAGCTACACCCACTCCCCAATACCTGTTTATTTGTTTGTTTTAAAGAAGGTAAACCTGTGTTCAAACCTTTCTCCAACTTGATAGACTCATAATTGTGTACCTCATTCAAATCAATTTTGAAGATTACAGGAATATTTCTAACTTTCCAAAAGGCTAAAAAAGACAGATTTTTTTAAACAACCCACCATCATTTCCATCTTTTTTTTTTTTTTTTTTTTTTTTAGGTACCAGGGCCAGGGATTGAACATGGGACCTCATATGTGGGAAGCTGGCATTCAACCACTGAGATACTTCAGCTCCCCTGAATTGGTTTTTACATTTGTTTACTTGCTGTTTGTTTTTAGGAGGCACCAGAGACCAAACCCGGTACTTCCCATGTGGAAAGCAGGTGCTCAACTGCTTAAGCCACATCCACTCCCCTCACCATCACTATTTTATTTTATTTTATTTATTATTCTATTTTATTTTATTTATCTTCCCCCCTCATTTGTGGTCGCTGTCTGCTCTCTCTGTCCATGTGCTGTGTGCTCTGTGTCTGCTCATTTTCTCTTTAGGAGGCACCTGGAACCAAACCTGGGACCTCCTGTGTGAAAGAGAACCGCTCAATCACCTGAGCCACCTCAGCTCCCTGGTTTGTTGTGTCTCTCGTTGTCTTTCCTCTTTGTGTCTCTTTTGTTGCATCATTTTGTTGTGTCAGCTCACCGCACCTGCCCACCGCACCAGTTCCCGTTCTCCAGGAGGCACCGGGAACTGATCCCGGGACCTCCCATGTGGTTGGCGGAAGCCCAATTGCTTGAGCCACATCTGCTTCCCCCACGATCACTTTTAAAGAAATAAAATTAATATAGAGATGAATAAATTTTTAAGAAAAAAGTTAAAATTTTCCCTGGAGACACAAGTTGAATAAATTAGGGCTTCCTGGAGATGGACATAAATGATTGAGTTCTGTTCTTCTTTCATTGAACTTAAAGGGTGCAGTTTTCCACTTCCATGTTCATTTGCTTTTATTCTATGAATCTAATCCATCTATCCTACACCAACAGATGACAGGGTCTTTCCCAGCCCAGGAACCTTCAATCCAGAGGCAAGGCATTAATTGCTTCAGAGAATTCTGAGCCACCCAAGTCTGTGTTAGGTTCATTTAGCTGAGTGGAATACAGAGCTAATAGAGTCAAAGGTCATCGATTCAGTCTTCATCTGATCCTGCTTAACCTTGACCTTTTATGTGTCCACTGAACATATCCCCACTGGCATTGTAAATCCACAATGTCATCCCTAGGACAAGATAGGTAGATATGGATGGCAACAGACTGACTGTACTAAGATCCTATCTCAACCATTTCATAGCTTTATGAACTTGGGTACATTACTTAGTTTCCTTAGTGCTTCAACTTCCACATGTGTAAGATAGGGACAATAGTGGCAACTACCTCATAGAGTTGTAAAGATTTAATGAGGTTATCCATTAAAATAAACACAGAGAAAATAATAAATGTTACCTTTTATTTCGATTTATTGATGTTGGTATTGTTGCTGTTATTGTTATTAAACAACCTCTCAAAGTGCCTGGCCTGCCTGGTGCTAACTGTATATAAGTATATGTTGTAGTTTGTGTTCCTTTGGTATTGGCACAAATTGTCTATAAAACTCAGTCTACAAGGTGCACAGACTTGAGAGAAGGCAACACACCCTCATAAAAGTGCAAGGGAGGGGGTAAACCTCCTTTCTCAGAGGCACTTCACACACTTAAAACAGCCAACACACATTACATATGAGCAGCAAGTAATTCATTGGTGCTCACTATGATTTTTCAATCTGCTGGGTAAATCTTCTCTTCTAGTTATGAAGCCTAAACAGATATTTACGCATAGAGAAGTGTGGGCACAATTCAAAACATAAAAATATGGTCTCCTCTTTTAATAAACACAAAGTGTGTAGCCATTTTTCTGTCTTTGTCCTGGGTAGAAAAAGAGAGTTGCATTAGAAGAATTTTCTGCTTTGTGTTGATTATTCCTTTCTTTTTAAAATAAAACATGTCCATGGTTTCACATTGCAGAAGTCAAAAAAAGAATTAACTAATTCTTTGACGGTTTACTGAAGTATCAATATCTACTTCAGACCATTCTCATAAAAATTTCCATTGGATAGCTATACAACCTAAATGCAGTCCATAAAGGTTCAACTTTCTTTAGCTTGTGTGTATAAATTGGCTGAGAAGTATATCTTAAGATGGAAGGAAAGAGAGAAGATTCCAAATATTATTTTACCTTTTAGCCAAAGCAATGACTGAAGTGGAATAGTCATTAATTTACTAAAAATATCAATTCATAGACAACTCCTCTAGTGATTCTGACTCAATAAGAAAGGGATAGGGCCCAAGGATCTCTGTTTTTAGCACTAATTCTGATTATTCTTATGATTTAATATATTGGGGAGCAGTGGTCAAACATTGTTTTTGCTTTCCCAACATTTCTTCTCTTTCCTGGTAAGAGCATTTCAATTTTTCTTTTTGAAACCACTCCTCTTCCATTCTCAGTGGCTTTATAGTAGCTTTATTCACAATCACCAAAAACTGGAAACAACCAAGATGTCCTTCATTGGGTGAATGGATAAATGAGCTGTGGTATGCCCATAAAATGAAATATTATTCAGCAATAAAAAGAAATATACTATCAAGCCACACACACACACACACAAAAACCAGAATCAACATTAAATGCCTATTGCTAAGTGAAAGAAATCAGCTCTTAAATGGCTATATATTCCAATTTATGACATTCTAGAAAAGATAAAACTATAGTGACAGTAAAAAAAAAATCAGTGATTGGCAGGAGTTTTGGGGAGGAGGGATGAAACAAGGTATTTTTAGGGTGGGAGACTATTCTCTCTGATACTGTAATGGTAGATACATGACATTATGTATTTGTAAAAACCAATAGAGCTTTACAGCACAATAAGTGAACTTTAATGCATAGAAATTTTTTAAAAATCACTTAGAAGGGCAGAAGACCCCAAGAAGGAATGTAGACTATGACAAAAGAATCTAACTGTATCGCAAAAGTATGAAACAACTTCACTGAAGCAGTGGTTGGGAGAAAGTGCTGACCTAACTAACTTTGAAAAATGAGTAAAATCTGTAAGACTAAAGGCAAAAAGGAGCTACACTTAAGCACTGTACTCCCCCCCCCCCTTTTTTAAGAAAAAACTGGAGAATGAGATATCGATAGAAGGCTTTTAAAAGTTCTGACATGTCCTTGGGAATTTAGAAGGCCATGCCCAGCAGTATGGCTGTGTACACACTGAGAGAGGACCTAAGATGGCCCTAAATTCTCACTTCTAGCTGACCTTGAGGATCTGCACATATAGGAAATGAAGTCTAAGGCAGAGCTGTAAACTGACTACCAACATACAATAGCCACTTGGCAAAGGCTGGGAGAAGTATTGTTTCCAGGTATTAAAAAAAAAACTTCTATCTAATCATCAGTTGACTTTTAAGCTAACTGAGCAGAGACTTCAGTGGTCACACATGATAAAGAATACACACTTTATAAAATTAGTTCAGCAAAGCCCCTAAAACAAACAAATAGCAACAATAACAACAAACATGACAACAATAAACCATGGAAAAGGGAGGATCTGATTCCAAGAGTTACTATATTATATCACTTAATATGTCCATTTATCAAAACTATAAAAGGAAATATACAAAGAATCAAGAAAAATATGACCTGTACAGAAAAAGAAGCAGTGCATAGAAACTGTCCCTGAGGAATTCCAGTTGTTGAATTTATTAGACAAATATTTTAAATCAGCTATTTTAAATAAGTTAAAAGAAGGAAAGAAACCAAGTCTAAACAATTAAAGGAAAGTATAAGAATGATGTCTCACCAAATAGAGAATATCAATAAAGAGATAGGAATTATGAAAAAGAATAAAATAGAAATTCTGGGATTGAAAAGTACAATAACTGAAATAGAAAATTTACTACCAGAGCTCAAGAAGAGGAGTTTGCAGAAAAATGGATCAGCAGACTTGAAGATAGGTCAATTGAGATTATCTAGTCTGAGGAAAAGAAGACACTATCAAGCATACTATATGCATAGGCAGTATCCCAAAAGGAGAGAAGATACATAAAGGGGCAGAATGAATATTTGAAAAAATAATGGTCAAACTTCCCAAGTTTGATGTAAAAGATTAATAGACACAGCTAAGAAGCTCAATGAATTCCTAGCAGGATAAACTCAAAGAGATCTACACTTCGACACATCAAAGTGTCGAAAGCCAAAGATGAAAAGAGAATCTTGAAAGCAGTAAGAAAGAAGTGATCCATAATGTACAAGGGATCCTCAATGAGATTAACCTCTGATTGATTATGAGGATCATGGAGGCTGGAAAGCAGGGAAACAACAAATTCAAAGTGCTGGGGGAAAAAAAAGACTTTCAAACAAGAATTCTATACCCAGCAAAACTATCTTCAAAAATGAAGGAGAATTTAAGACCTTCCAAGATAAACAAAAAAACTGAGAGAATTCATCACCAGCTGATCTGTTTACAAGAAATACTAAAGGGAGTCTGTTTTAGTTTGTTAAAAGGCTGTCAATGCAAAGTACCAGAAATCTATTGGTTTTTATAATGGGGATTTATTTGGGTAAAAGCTTAGTTCCAAGGCCATGAAATGTCCAAATTGAGGCATCAACAGAGATGCTTTCTCACCAAAGTCAGCAACTGTTGAACCTGGCGTTGTTGCCATATGGTGAAGCAAGATGGCCACGAATCCCTACAGAGGTCTCTGCCTTTACCTCCAGAATTAACCAGGCATAAGGCTTGTCTCTTTCTGGACCTCAGCTCTTTGAGCCTCACCAGGGCTTCTGTTTTCCTGCAGTCCTCATTCTCATATGGCAGAATCAAACACGGCAGCTCTCTTTTCCTGTGTTTGTCTCTCTGTGTCTCCCATTATAGAACACCCAGCAAGAGAGTGGAAACTAAGATGAATCATGCCCCACTGACAGAATCCAGTCAAATAGGTCACACACCCACAGGAATGGAATAAGTTTAAAACATAATCTTTTGCTTTTTGGGATTCACAAAATTCAAACTGTCACAGAGTCCTTCAAGCTGAAATGAAAGGACACTAAACAGTAACTCAAATCCACATGGAGAAATAAAGATACCAATAAAAATAACTATATAGAGAAGATAGTATAAATATATAATTTTTGTTTGTAATTCTTTCTTTATTTGATTTTTAAAAACTGCATAAAACAATAATTAAAATTTTGTGTTGATGGTCATATAATGTATAAAGATATAATTTGAATAATAATAATAGCACAAAGTAGAGAGGAGAAAACAGAGCTATTTAGGAATAAAGTTTTTGTATACTATTGAAATTACGTTGGTGTATTAGTCAGGCAAAGAGGTGCTGATGCAAAATACCAGAAACCTGTTGGTGTTTATAAATGGTATTTATTTGGGGTAGAAGCTTACAGTTACCAGGCCATAAGCATAAATTTCTTCCTTCACCAAAGTCTGTTGCCACGTGTTAGAGCAAGACAGCTGCTGACATTTGCCAGGGATCATGTTTCTTGGGTTCCTTTCTTCCCAGGGCTCTGTTTCTCTTTGGGCTTAGCTCCTCTGTTTCCTCCACAAGGTCAGCTATAGACTATGAGGCTCTCAAGGCTCTGCCTCTCTCCACAAGGCCAGCTGTGAACTGTCAGGTGAATGGCTCGTCACTTTTCCCAGGGCCTTCTGTCCTTCCTCATCAGAACCTCAACATCAAAACTGCTCCAACTCTGTCCTTTGCCATGCCTTTTATATTTGATTTCCCACCCACCAAGGGGTGGGGCTCAACGCCCTACTGACCTGGCCCAGTCAATGCCCTAATCATAACTTAATCATGCCCAGAATAACAGACCAGTTTACAAGCATAATTCAATATCTATTTTTGGAATTCATAACTATATCAAACTGCCAAACTGCTACAGTTGGTATTAAGTTGAACTAGATTTTTATAAATTAAGATGTTAATTGTAATCCTCAGGGCAATCACTAAGGAAATAACTCAACAATATATAGAATAAATAACAAAGGAATTTTAAAATGATGTACTAGGAAATATATTTAACAAAAGGTGGTAATGGAGGACTATAGGAACAAAAAGATATAGATGTGTAGAAAACAAATAGCAAAATGGCAGATATAAATCCTAAATAATCAATAATTATATTAAATGTAAATGGATTAAGCATTCCAATCAAAAGACAGAGATTGGCAGAATGGGTAAAAAATCATGATCCAACTATATGTTTTAGATTCAAAGACACAAATAGCTGGAAAATAAAAGGTTGGAAAAAGATATACCATGCCAATAGTTACAAAAAGAGAGCTGGGGTGGTGTAGCAGTTTGATATTATTTATGAATTCCAAAAAGAAATATAGATTATGTTTATAAACTGGTCAGTTCCTCTGGTATGATAACCCTTTGACTGTATTAGACTCAGCTGAGACATCTGATTAAATTATGTTAAGATTAGGGCCCTGATCCAACCACATCATTAGAGTGTGACTCAGCTTCAAGACCCAACCCCCTTGGGGATAAAACAGATGCTCACACAGAAGTAAACACACAGAGAAGAAGAACACAGAGGAAGAGAGACAGTTCATTAGACTGCAGAGGCCCTGGGAAGAAAGAGGAGCTTGATAGCCTATAGCCACAGCTAAGCCCAGGAAGAAACAAGCTCAGGGGAGAGAGACTAGCCCTCCAGCCTACAGCTGATATTTGAAGAAGCTGGGACCACAGAGCCTTAGGAGGTAGAGGAAGGCTGAACATGCACAGAGACTGGCAGCCATCTTGCTCCAACAAGTGGCAAAAGACTTTGGTGAGGGAAGTAACATATTCTTTTATGGCCTTGTGACTGTAAGCTTCTACCCCAAATAAATACCCTTTATAAAAGCCAACAGACTTCTGGTACTTTGCATCAGCACCCCTTTGGCTGACTAATACAGGTGGCTATATTCCTATCAGGCAAAATAAAATTTAATACAAAAATCCTTACTAGACACAAAAAAGGACATTTTATAGTGATAGAATGGTCAATCCATGAAGAAGACATAATTTAAAAAAATATATGCACCTAACAACAGAGCTCCAAATACATGAAGCAAAAATCAATAGAATTGAAGAGAGAAACAGAAAATTCAACAATAATAGTTGGAAACTTCAATATGCCATACAGAAAAATAAATAGAAAAGAAGGAGCAATACGGTGACAGTATTTACCTCATGTAATTTGGGGCATCCTAGTTAGGTGCATATAATTTATGATTGTTATTTCTTCCTGGTGAATTGCCCCTTTTATTAATATATAATGTCCTTCCTTCTGTCTAATAACAGCTTTGCTTTTAAAGTCTATTTCATCCAACTTAAGTATAGGTATACCAACTTTTTTTTTTCTTTTGGTTACTGCATGCATGGAATCTCTTTACAGCCTTTCATTTTCAGTCTGTCCCTACCCTGGCAGGGGAGAAAGGAGGGAGAAATTTCTTCAGTTCCTGGGGCAATGCAGGTAGCTTCAGCCTCCATGGTGTGGATCCTACCATGCAACCAGCAAGGGACAAAGGGCAAGAAATAGATGAAAAAGAACTGAAATTCAGACTGGCTAAACATGATCCACTATAAAGTTTCAAATTAAGTTGAATCAAGAATTAAAGAGGGGCTGTAGGACAAATCCAATCAAATAGAAAGCCCTAGATTAAAGAGAGGAACTACACCCAGAAAAAACATATCTAGTAAGCCAGATGCTGAGACACCAATAAAAAATATAATCCATACCAAGAAACAGGAAGATATGGCCCAGTCAAAGGACTAAGCTAAATCTCCAGGTGACATAAATGAGTTGAGACAATTAATCATAGATGTTCAAACAAATCTCCTTAATAAATTCAGTGGGATGACCAAAGAGATTATGGATATTGAGAAGACACGGGGTGAGCATAAAGAGTTTGAAAGCATACACAGAAAAACAGCAGATCTTATGGGAATGAAAGGCACAATAAATGAAATTAAAAATACACTGGAAGCATATAACAGCAGATTTGAAGAAGCAGAAGAAAGGATCAGTGATCTTGAAGACAACACCTCAAAAAGTGAACATACAAAAGAAGAGATAAAGAAAAGAATGGAAAAAATGAACAGGGTCTCAGGGAAATAAACGATGGTAAGAGACATGCAAACATAGGTGTCATGGGTTTCCCAGAAGGAGAAGAGAAGGGAAAAGGAGCAGAAGGAATATATGAAGAAATAATGGCAGAAAATGTCCCAGTCCTATTGAAGGACCTAGCTGTCTGTGTTCAAGAAGCACAACATACTCCCATCTGAATATAATCAAATAGACATATTCTAAGACACATACTAATCAGAATGACAAATGCTAAAGATAAAGAGAGAATCCTGAGAACAACAAGAGAAAAGAGATTCATCACACACATGGGATGCCCAATAAGATTAAGTGCTGATTTCTCATCAGAAACCATGGAGGCAAGAAGGCAGTGGGCTGATATATTTAAGATACTGGAAGAGAAAACTGACAGCCAAGAATATGATATCTGGCAATATTGTCTTTCAAAAATGAGGACATGTTTAGAATATTCAAAGATAAACAGAAACTGGGAGAGTTTGTAACCAAGAGACTGACTTTGCAGTAAATACTAAAGAGAGTACTTCAGCCTGAAAAGAAAAGACAGGAGAGAGAGGATTGGAAGAGTCTAGAAATGAAGAATATATCAGTAAGAGTAACTAAAAGTTTAAATAGGGGTGAAAATAAGATATGATAGATAAAACCCAAAGATCAAAATGGGTGAAGAGCTGCCTTTACAGTAATAACATTGAATGTTAATGGATCAAACTCTCCAATCAAAAGACACAGACTGGCTGACAGAATGGATTAGAAAATATAAGCCATCTATATGTTGTCCACAAGAGACTCGCCTTAGACTAAGGACATAAACAGACTGAAAATGAAAGGCTATAAAGATATTCTATGCATGCAGTAACAAAACAAAACAAAACAAAAGCTGGTGTACCTGTACTTAAATCAGATGAAATAGACTTTAAAAGCAAAGCTGTTATTAGACACAAGGAAGGACATTACATATTAGTAAAAGGGGCAATTCACCAGGAAGAAATAACAATCATAAATTATATGCACCTAACCAGGATGCACCAAATTACATGAGGCAAATAATGGCAAAACTGAAGGAAGAAATGGATGTCTGTACAATAATAGCTGGAGAATTCAACATACCACTCTCATTATTAGATAAAACATCAGGCAGAGGATCAATACAGAAACAGAGAGCTTGAATAATATGATATATGAACTAAACCTGATAGAAATATATAGAACATTGCACCCCAAAATAGCAGGATATACATTCTTATCAAGTGTTCATGGATCTTTCTACAGGATAGACCATACGTTGGGTCATAAAACAGATCTCAATAAAATTAACAAGATCAAAATTATACAAAGTACTTTTTCTGATCAGAACAGAATAAAGCTGGAAATCAACAACAAGCCAAAAAAAAAAAAAAAAAAAGGAAAATTTACAAATATGCGGAGATACACAACACACTCTTTAATAAGAAGCAGGTCAAAGAACAAATTGCAAGAGAAATCAATAAATATCTTGAGATGAAATAAAATGCAACACAAAACATCAGAACCTACAGGTTGTAGCAAAGGCAGCCCTGAGATGGAAATATAGAGATCTCAATGCTTACATTACAAAAGATCAAAGAACAAAAGTCAATGATTTAGCTACACAGCTGGAGAAATTAGAAAAAGAACAACAAACTATTCAAACAAGGAGAAGGAATGAAATAACAAAGATCAGAGGAGAAATAAATGAAATTGAGAACAACAACAACAAAAAAAATAGAATTATTGAAACCAGAAGTTGGTTCTTCAAGAAGATTAAGAAAATTGACACACCCTTAGCTAGACTGACAAAGAAAAAAAGAAAGGATATACAAATAAATAAAATCACAAATGAAAACGGGGACCTTACTACTGACTACACAGAAATAAAAGAGATCATAAGAGGATACTATGAAAAATGTATGCTAACAAACGAGACAATGTAAATGAAATGGAAAAATTCCTAGGAATGTACACACAACCTGCACTGACCCTATAAGAAATAGAAAACCTCAGCAAATCAATGACAGGTAAAGAGATTGAAACAGTCATCAAACAATTCCTCAAAATGAAAAGCCAGTTGGCTTCACAGTTGAATTCTACCTAGCATTCAAAGAAGATTTAATACCAATCTTGATCAAATTCTTCAAAACATTGAACAAGAAAGAATGCTACCAAACTCACTCTATGAAGCCAAGATCACCCTAATTCCCAAGCCAGATATAGATAATACAAAAAAAGAAAATTATAAACCAACTTCCCTAATGAATACAGATGAAAAAACCTCCACAAAATACTCACTAACTGAATCAAACAACACATTAAAAGAATTATTCATCATGATCAAGTGACTTTTATACCAAGTATGCAAAGGTGGTTCAACACAAGAAAATCAGAAAGCATAATACACCACATTAATAAATCAAAGAAGACAAATCACATGATCATCTCTATTGATGCAGAAAAGGTATTTGATAAAACACAACATCCATTCTTAATAAAAATACTCCACAAGATAGGAATTGAAGGAAACGTTCTCCACATTATAAAGGCCATATATGAAAAACCCACATCTAACTTGTACTCAAAAATGAAAGACTGAAATCTTTCCCACTGAGATTGGAAACAAGACAAGTATGCCCAATGTCACCTCTGTTGTTCAATATAGTGCTAGAGCAATCAGGCAACTAGAGAAATAAAATGTATCCAAACTGGAAAGGAAGACATAAACTTTATTTGCAGATGATAGATCCTATACCTAGAAAGTCCTGAAAAATCTACAACAAAGCTACTAGAGCCAATAAACAAGTTCAGCAGAGTGGCAGAATACAACATTAATACACAAAATCAGTAGTGTTTCTATACACTAGTAATGAGCAATCTGAGGCAGAAGTCAGAAAAACATTCCATTTACAATAGCAACTAAAAGAATCAAATATTAAGTGATAAACTTAACCAAGGATGAAATGCACTTGTATTCAGTAAACTACAATGCATTGCTAAATGAAATCAAAGAAGACCTAAATAAATGGAAGAACATTCCATGTTCATTGATGGTGTAGCCATTGGGCGATTTGATATAAATATGAATTCCAAAAATATATATTGGATTATGCTTGTAAACTGGTCTGTTAATCTGGGCATGATTAAGTTATGATTAGGGCATTGACTGGGCCACATCAGTAGGGCATTGAGCCCCACCCTTGATGGGTTGGGGAATCAAATATAAAAGGCAAGGCAAAGGACAGAGGGAGCAGTTTTGAGTTGGAGTTTTGATGTTGGAGAGAAGGCCCCGGGATAGAGATGAGCCATTCACCTGAGAGTTCACAGCTGGCCTTGTGGAGAGAAGCAACACCCAGAGAGCATAATAGTCTACAGCTGACCTTGAGGAGGAACCAGAGGAGCTAAGCCCAGAGAGAAATGTAGCCCCCAGAAGAGAGGAACCCAAGAAGCCTGAACGCTGGCAAACATCGGCAGCTGTCTTGCTCCAACACGTGGCAATGGACTTTGGTGAGGGAAGAAACTTATGCTTTATGGCCTGGTAACTGTGGACTTCTACCCTAAATAAATATCCTTTATAAAGACCAACCATTTTCTGGTATTTTGCATTAGCGCCCCTTTGGCTGACTAATACAGATGGGAAGACTAAATATCGTTAAGAAGTCAATTCCACCCAAATTGATATACAAATTCAGTGCAATCCCAATACAAATTCCAACAGCCTTTTTGGCAAAAATGGAAAAACCAATTATCAAATTTACTTGGAAGTTTAAGGGGCCCTGAATAGCCAGAAACATCTTAAAAAGGAATAACAAAGTTGGAAGACTCTCACTTCCAGATTTTAAATTATGTTACCTAGCTACTGTTGTAAAAACAGCATGGTAACTAGCATAAAGATAGACACATAGACCAAAGGAACCAAATTGATGGTTCAGAATTAGACCCTCACATCTATGGTCAAGTGATTTTTTACATGGCCGTCAAGCCTACCTAGTTGGGGCAGAACAGTCTATTCAACAAATGGTGCTGGGAGAACTGGATATCCATAGCCAAAAGAAAGAAAGAGGACCCCTACCTCACATCTTATACAAACATTACCTCAAAATGGATCAAAGACCTAAATATAAAAGCTACAACCATTAAACTCCTAGAAGAAAACTTCTTCAAGACCTGGTGTTAGGTGGTGGATTCTTAAACCATACACTGAAAATATAAGCAATGAAAGAAAAAATGGATAAGTAGGACCTTCTCAAACTTAAACACTTTTGTGATTCAAAGGACATTGTCAAGAAGGTGAAAAGGCAGCCCACTCAATGGGAGAAAATATTTGGAAACCACATATCTGATAAGGGTTTGAGTTCCATTCTATATAAAGAGATCATAAAACTCAACAATAAAAGAGCAAGCATTCCAGTTTTTTTTTTTTTTTTAATGGGCAAATGACTTAAATAGACATTTCTCCAAAGAGGAAATACAAATGGCCAAAAAGCACATGAAGAAAATGTTCAAGATCACTAGCTATTAGGGAAATTGAAATCTGAACTAAAATGAGATATCATCTCACACTTCATGGAATGACCATTATTAAAACAAACAAATAAACAATAACAACAACAAAAAAAAAACACTAAGTGCTGGAAAGGATGTGAAGAAATAGAAATATGCCTTCATTGTTGGTGGGAATGTAAAATGGTGCAGCCTCTATAAAAGATGGTTTGGCAGTTCCTCAGGAAGTTAAATATAGAAATACTGTATGATCCTGCAATCCCTCTACCAGAAATAGATCCAGAAGAACTGAAAACAGTGTTGTGAACAGACATTTGCACACCGATGTTCATAGTGGTGTTATTCACAATTAACAAAAGATGGAAACAACCCAAGGGTCTATCAACAGATGAATGGATAAACAAAATGTGGTATATACATACAATGGAATACTATGCTGTTGTAAGAAGAAATGAAATTGGGACACATGATAACATGGATGAATCTTGAAGACGTTATGCTGAGTGAAATATGCCAGACACAAAATGTTTTATGGTCTCATTAATATGAGCTGAATACGAAGAATAAACACATAGAGTTAAAACCTAGAGTATAGGTTACTAGGAAATAGGATGAGGGTTGAGAAGGGGTATTGATGCTTAATGTATGTAGAATTCTTAATTAGCTTGACTGTAAAAATATGGAAATGGATGGAGTGGATGGTAACACATTATAGTGAGTATAACTAACACAGCTGTTTATAAACTGGATTATGGCTGAAAGGGGTAGTCTAGGGATGTAAATGTCAATTGAAAGAAAGCTAGAGAATAATCTAGGGACTGAATAACAGTGAATCCAGAGGTCAGTGAGGATTGTGGTTAATAGTACAAATACAAGAATGTTCTTCTATGAACTAGAACAAATGTACATTACTATTACAAGGTGGTAAGAATATGGAGATGCATGGGAAAAATATAATTAATGTAACTTACAGACTTTAGTTAACAGCAATATTGTAATATTCTTGCATCAATGTCAAAGAAGGTAGTGTGTTATTAATAGGGGGGTATGGAAAAAAATATGCCAAATATATGCTATAGACCATAGTTAGTGGTAATAGTTGATGATGTTCTCTCATAATCTATAACAAATGCTCTATAACAATGTAATGTGTTGGTGGAAGGGTGTTGTATGAGAATTCTGCACATTATGCATGATTGTTTTTTAAGTTTACAACTTCTCTAATATAAAATATAAGTACACATATACACACACACATACATACATACATACATACATTACATACATACATTACATACATACATTCATAATAGAACAACCAGTAGTATAAACCCAACGGACCCAACAGACATCTATAAAACACTCCACATTCTTCTCAAATACACATGCAACCTTTTTTAGGATATATCATGTGTTAGGACATAAAGCAAGTCTAAAATAATTAAAAAGATTTGAAATATATAAAGTACGATCTCTGTTCACAATGTAATGAAATTAGAGAATTGGGAAATTCACAAATATGCAGAAATTAAGCAACACACTCCTAAATAATCAATATATCAAAGATGAAACCACAACAGAAATTAGAAAATAGTTTGAGAAAGATGAAAATGAAAACACAACACATGAAAATTTATGAAATACCACTAAACCAGTGGAAATTTATAGAGGGAAATTTATAGCAATAAATGCCTAGATTAAAAAATAATAGAGATCCCAAGTCATTTATCTAAACTTTCACTTTAAGAAACTAGGAAAAGAAGAGAAAACTGAGCCCAAAGAAGGGGAAAGAAGCAAATTATAAAGATTAGAGTGGAAATAAATGAAGTAGAGAATAGAAAAACAATAGAGAAAATCAACAAAACCAACTGTTGGTTCTTTTAAAAGATCAATAAAATCAACAAAACTTTAGCTAGACTGACAAGAAAAAAGAGTAAAGAATCAAATTATTAAAACAAGGAATGCAAGAGGAGATATCACTACTGCCCTTATAGAAGTAAAAAGGATTATAAGGGAATACTATGAATTATTGTAAACAATAACCCAGTTTAAACAAACAAATTTCTCGAAAGACACAAACTACCAGAACTGACTCAAAAAGAAATAAAAAATCTTAATCAACCTGTGGATGTTTGAAATTATTTTATGACTCCCAAAAAGAGAAAGATTATGTTTCTGAACTAATCCATTCCTGTGGGTGTGAGACCCTTTCAACTTGACTACATAAGTGAGGTGTGATTCAGATTAAGTCTCTGCCCTCTTGCTGGGTCTGATATAAATGGAAACACACAGGAAAAGGGAGCTCAGCCATATTTGATCTGGCCGTGTGAGAGAAAGGACAATAGTTTCACCCATACCTGAGAGAGGCCCCCGAGAGGCTCAAAGAGCTGAGACCCAGGGAGAGCTAAGCCATATGCCTTTAGCTTGCAGCTAAACTTGGAAAGAAAGCAGAGCAATCAAGACTGATAGAGGAGGCCTGGGAAGAGACAAGCCTTATTCCTGGTTGTCCTCAGCTGAATTCTGGTAGATTCTGGAGGGGAAGGCAGAGACCTCAGTAGAGATAGGTGGCCATCTTACTTCACCACGTGATAAGTGACTTTAGTGAAAAAGCATCTCTGCTGATGCCTTAATTTGGATATTTCACAACCTTGGAACTGTAAGCTTTTTTTTTTTTCTTTTAAAGATTTATCTTATTTATTTATATCTCCCACCCCCTTGTTGTTTGCATTAGCTGTGTCTGTTTGTTGTGTACTGATATTCTTTTTTTAGGAGGCAGTGGGAATCAAACCTGGGACCTCCGATATGGGAGGGAGGCACCTAATTGCTTGAGCCACCTCTGCTCCCTGATTTGTTGTACCTCTCATTATGTTTTTCCTCATGTCTCTTGTTGCATCATCTTGTTGTATCAGCTCGCTGTCTTGCTTGTCCTCTTTAGAAGGCACTGGGAATTGAACCTGGGACCTCCCATGTGGTAGGTGGGAGCTCAATTGCTGGAACCACATCCTCTTCCCAACTGTAAGATTTTACCCTAAATAAATCCGCTTTACAAAAGCCAACCCATTTTTGGTATGTTGCCTTGTCATCCTTTAGCAAACTAAAACATGACCCATAACAAGTAAAGAGATTGAATTAATAATAAAAAAGCTTCCCACAAGGAAAAGCCCAGGTCCAGATGGTTTCACTGATGAGTTCTACTAAACATAAAGAAGAATTAACACCAATCCTTCATAAACCTTTCCAAATAATAGAACATCTGCAACTCATTTTATGAGGCCAGTATTTCCAAGACCAGGCAAGTACATCACAAAAAAGCAAAACTATAGACCAATATCCCTTCAGAATATGACACAAAAATCCTCAACAAAATACTAGCAAACCAAATCCAGTCATATATAAAAGGGATTATATACCATGACCAAATGGAATTTATCCAAGTTTGGTTCAACACATGAAAATCAATCAATATAATACATGATATTAATAGAATAAAATACTAAAAACCACATGATGATCTCATTTGATGCAGTAAAGCATTGGGAAAATTCTACATCCTTTCATGATAAATCATTCAACAAACTAGGGTAGAGGTGAACTTCCTCAATCTGATAAAGACAATCTGTGAAAAACCTACAGCTAACCTCATCACACTTAAAGGTGAAATCTTCTTCTTTTTTTTGGAGGTACCAAGGTAGACCTCATATATATGTGGGAAGCCAGTACTCAACCACTGAGCTACAGCAACTCCTCAAGGTGAAGTCATTTTTGCAGGGCTTAATTCTCTCACAGACTATGTTGAGAAAGGTTGAAAGCCATAGGGTTTTTAGGTCATGACTTTGGATTTTATTCTTATCATGACAAGAGGTAATTTGAGAAATTTTGAGCTGGTGAGGGACATGATTTGACTTTTCTTTTTTAAAAAAGTACACTGGCTACAACATATCCATCAAGATTGGTGGGGGTAGGGCACGAGGAAATCCTGATATAATTAAACATTGTGGAAACAGTCCAGGGCAGAGAAGATAGTGGCTTCGACTAAAGGGTAGTATTGAAAATAGTGGAAACAGAGAAAATTGGAAAGTTTCAGAATAGGGTAAGCAGGACTTACTAAGGGTTTAGATAGGGTGAATAAGGAAAAGAGAGGAATCAAGGTTAACTCCAAGATTTTTGGCTTGAGCAACTAGATGGATGGTAATGACATAAACTGAGAAAAAGACCCAATAGGATTGGATTCAGGAGAGGCAATTCAAATTTCTATTTTGTGCATGCTACATTTGAGCTACCTATTTGACATTTATGTGGACATACCAACTAAGGAGCTGGATATACAAGTTGGAGTTCAGAAGAAAAGTCAGAGCTTGAATATAAAACTTTGGAAGTCATCAGTATATAGACAGTACTTAAAGTCATGGGATTGAATACAGTTGATTGGGGGAAAAAACGAGTAGAGAGAGAAACTAAGGGGGCCCAGGATAGGACTCTGAAGTCCTCATACCTTTAGCCTTTAGGCAAAGGAAGAACAGGAGCTCATGATGAAGATTAAGAAGCAGCAGTCAGTGAAGTAGAAAGATACTAGGAGAGTATGGTATCATGGAAACCAAGAATATTAACTGCTTCAAGAAGGAAGTAGTAATCAACTTTGTTGAATATTACTGAGAGGGCAAGCAAGAAAGGAATGGAGCAATGTCAATTCGTTTTTGGAATATGGTGGTTATTAGTAATTTTGACGCATGTAATGTCAATGGAGTGGTGGGGAAGACATGCATTTGAGGTAGGTTAGAAGGGAATGTGAGTTGAAAACGTAAAGACAGTAAGTCTAGGTAACACTTTGAAGAAATGTTTTATGAAGGGAACAGAGAAATTAAAAGGTAGCTCTGGAAAAGAGAGGGTAATACAGATGTGAAGTCAGTGGAGTGGTTCTCGAACATAATGGAGACCTGTAATCAGGTTGTCCTTTGACTAGAACCAAGCTACATCATCCATAGTAATAAGAAGGAGGGCAAAGAGGAGATGTAATGATGCAGGTTGGCTGACAGTTTTCAAGGGGAAGGTGAGGGAGTTCCTGTCTACTTGCAACAACTTTTTTAATGAATATGGGACAAGTTACATTGAGCAGGTGATGGTGGTGGTGGGTGGGCTGGGTAATGTAGGATCAAGGAGTGAAATGGTCACTTGGAAGAGTGGATTGGTAAAAATATTAGGAAAGTTTGGTAAGATTCTGGACATGTTGAATGTCCATCTGAGATTTGTGGCTGCAGGATAACTTTATGAATAAGTTTCTCTGCTTCTTTCTGATATAAATATGAAGGCTCTTAAGAAGGATTAAACTAGACTTTCTTTGTTCATTAAGCTAGATATTCTTTGCTCATATTTGCAGTACAGTGCATAAAATTTTGACCACTTCCTATTCAGTATCAAATAATGCCACCACAACTGGTAGTGCATTACTTTATTGGTGCATTCCATGAGTTCTTTGAAGTGCAAACTTCCAGATAAACTGTAGATCCAAGTAGGTAAGAATCAGGTGAGTATATATTTATATAAGAAACTCTTTCAGAATAGGACCTCCAGTAACTCTATCTTTCCTCACCCATTAGAATTTTCACTTTGATTTTTCAGTTTGAAAACTATTTCTTTTCCAGAGCTTAATATGTGTGTTATCAGACTGGCATCAATAACGCATAAAAGGAAGTGGGAATTTTTCAGATGAAATTTTGCCTAGGAAATTAAACTATGTCCAATCTTCCTTCTCACCCAAAATTTGAACTAAAATCATGAATATGAATAACATTTCTAGACTCCATTTGTGCCCTAACCCTAAATTCTTCATGAATTGTGAAGTGGAAAATTAAATCATTTTTGTTGGAAAACTCCCTGTTCAATGGGTCCAGATCAGCACTCAGATGATGTCAGCAAATGTTACATTTTTTTCCAATTATGAAATGAATTATGGGGCGCTAGCTAACCACAGTCAGTCATTAAATAAAGCTATTTTGGCTGATGCATTGTTGTCCTGCCAGAAAACACAGGTGTTTTGTTTTTAAAGAATTTTTTAAAAACAGTTCTCTAAGAAAAGACTGCATTAACGATCCTTCAGCACAAGCAATATAGGAGCATAAGTAAGAAGGTGTATTGTTGAGAATTTGTGTGGCCGAGGTAGAGATGGTATTTTCACATATGAAATAGAGAGTGGCTTTATGTCCAAAGAATTGAAACATTTGGGCTGTGATGTATGAAGACAGTGATATATAACCATGCAAATTTAAAGAGATATATATATGTATGTATGTATACATACAGAGGTTCTGAAGAGTTGAATGAAAGGCATCTTGTAAACATGAATTATTATTGAGAACAAACTCTCTTTGATTGGGATTTGCAAAGAATATTAGTTCATTCTTTCTGTGATGACTCCCTAAGGTTTCAAATGTATAGTTTCAAAAGGATGACATTTACTCTGTCAATATCAAACATGTACTTGTTAATAGTAGAGCTAGAGCTGTACTTTCATTTGAAGGAAGTTCCTTGACTGAATTTTCATGAAAAATTTCAATTGGCCCAATATTTATAATTGTAATTTTTAACCATTTTGCATTTTTGGTTATCAATATTACACTGATCTTCTTCTTTCAATGTACATATTTCAATTTACATATCTCTAAATCATTCCTAAATGAAGCAGCTGCTTTCAGCTGATTCATCTGAGGAATTTGATGATCTCATCCAAACTATGACATCTTGAATCCTACATTAATGGCATGCTTATGGAATGAAGTAGATTTCTGTTTCAAAATAATTTTTTTCTTTGTGTGTGTGCAAGTATAAATATCACATATCTATAATCCTCAGAACCCAAAATCTATTGCCACAATCAATTTCTCATCTGGGTTACAACTACGTTTAAAAAGAACAATAATCTATTGACTAGGGTACCTTAATAGGCTGTTGCTGAAAATAAATCTTATGGTTTAAATGTTGAAAATGTCATTTTAAATGCATTCTGAATTTAATTCCCAAGGCCTAGATTTTCAAGATTTTATTTCAGAGTTCCTAAATGCCTTTATTATGGTCCCCACCCAGCAGTATATCTCTTTAGAAAGGTCCCCCCCCCAAATTACAGCTATCTCATTGTTGAATACCAAGATCCTTCTTCAAATTCTCAAGAGTGTCTTAACATATTTTAAAAGTGCATTCAGAATTTAAATAATTATTTATTCACAAATATGTGGAATCCACCTGGCATACAAAAACAGTTTTTGAAATACCAAAAGGACTTGAATTATTTATGAAAAAACTACTACCCATACAAATCAAATGATTCTAAGGGTCTGTTAGAATGAACTATGAGTTATCTATTGTCCAACTAAATGATAAAGACAAATCTGTGAAATGAGAAAATTTGGATCAATGACAAGATTTTATACCATATTGACATAATAGAAGAAAATATATCCCAAACTAAAAACTCTTCTACATCATTTCAGTTTTCAAACTTAAATGTGGCAAAACCAGTTTTCTGAGTTTGTTTAAGCTTCTGGAACAATATACCAGAAATGGGTTGGCTTTTACAATGGGAATTTATTAGGTTAAAAGCTTACAGTTCTATGACTTTTCTGTAACCTAAAGCTTCTTTGAAAACAAAGTGAAAAAAATAAGACACTGGGGGAATATACAGAAGAAATTATCAATATAACATAAAAGACAACAGATCTTACGGTGATGAAAGGCACAATGCAAAAAAAATTTGGGGGGGCTCTGTTTTGGGGGAGGTTTTGGATTGCAGAAGGGTTGCAACTGTGGCAGGAGAGGATCACTGGTGTGGGGTGTTGGTGGTGGGAGCATGTGTGGGGAGGGGTGCACCTGGGGCATACCGGTATGGAATATGAATGTGTTCATGTGGTCATGGGGTGTTGTCTCAGTGGGTGGAGACCCACACAATAACCAACGGAATATTGAATTCCCATCCCGGGAGTCCTGCTACATTATCTAATGAGTGGCAAGAATCTCTAGAGTACATTGGCAGTACCTAGCAAAGGAGGACAGACCAATACTTCTGGCCCTTGATATTGACACTTGTACTTATGAACCTTGTTCTTGTGAAATTGAAACAGCCGAGTAATATCTATTGCCTAAGAGTTACCTCCTGAAAGCCTCCTTATTGCTCAAATGTGGCCTCTCTCTGAGCCAAACTTAGTATATAAGCTTACTGCCTTCCCTGTGTGTGGGACATGACTCCTGAGGATGAGCTTCCCTGGCACCAAGGGATTATTACCAAGCACCAAGTAGCGATGAATTTGGAAAAAGACTTAGACCAAAAGGGGGAAATATTAAATACAAATGTGTTTTTATGGCTAAGAGATTTCAAAGTGAATCAAGAGATCATTCCAGAGGTTACACTCATGCATGTCTCAGGAGGATCTCACTAACTGCCACAGTAAACAGTGCCTTAAGCAGAGGTGTTCCTGAGGGCTCTAGTATTCTAATAAAGGCAGTGGTCACCAGGGGTTCTGAGGAAAGAATAGGTGTAACTTGGTGCATTTTGGGGACATTGGAATTGTTCTGCATGATATTGCAATGATGGATACAGGTCATTATACACTATCAAAACCTACAAAATTGTGCAGTGCAAAGTATAAACCAGAATGTAAACTATAGACCATGGTTAGTAGCAATGCTTCAATATTTGTTCATCAATTGTAACAAATGTACCACACTAATAAGAGATCTTCTTGATGGGGAAAGTGTGGGAAGGGTAGGGTGTGGGGTTTATGGGAATACCCTATATTTTTTATGTAACATCTATGCAATCTAAAACTTCTTTTAAAATAAAGAAAAAAAGCTTACAGTTATGATTGTGAACACGTCCAGATCAAGGCATCATAAGAGATGCTGTCTCACGGAAGGTAAACTGCTGGTAATTCTGGATTCCTGGCACATGGCAAGGTACAGTGGCAGCTCTACAGAGGTCTCTGTCCTCCCTTCCAGGCTTACTTTCTCCCTGAGCTCAGCTGTGGGTGATCACGCACATGGCAAGATTCGCTCCTCTTTCTCCCCTCTCCTCCCCTCCCCTCCCCTTCCCTCCCCTCCCCTCTCCTCTCCTCTCCTCTCCTCTCTGCTCACTGCCTCAGCTGCTTGTTTTCTGTGGGCCTTCTCTCTCAGCATCTCAGGGATCTCTTTATCTCTCTAGCTTTTTTCCTATCTATCTCTGTGTCTGCAGCTTTTTCTCTCTCCCATTTATAAAGGACTCCAGCAAATGGACCAACCAAGGCCCACCCTGGGTCACACCTCACTGAAGTGATACAATCATAGGCCCCCTAACTGCATCCAGTCCAATCAAAGGGCCCATATCTATAGGGATGGATTAGCTTTGAGAACATGATCTTTTCTGGGTCCCATAAAAGACACAAACTAGCACTCCTGTTATCAAGTATAATTGAGGAATATGTTATTTTATTTGGTTTAATCAAAGGTTTAGGTTAAGTAAATGCTTGTGTTAATAAAAATACATATAGATATATAAAACACACATACATCTATCATCCATACATGCATATACCAACTTTTGAAGAATTTCAATGCCAGGTGAGCCCATTAAAACATTTAACCACAAATGCATTAACTATCACCATCACAGCATTCCAGAAATTAATATCCACATATGACAATGTTAATAAGGAACAAAAGCATTTGTAATTCTGGCTTGTGGTGGTGAAAACGTTGTTCCTAGGTAGAAAGCTCTCCTTCCTGTTCCATTCCCCACCCTGGATTCGAGGCAGGTAATAGTGACTGACTCCCACAGTTTCCATCTAATGCTGGAAGCCTTCATGGCCTGATGGTCCAGTTAAGGAGTTGCAAAGAGGCTAAGGGCAAACTCCAGAAGGCTGAAGAGCTGTGATGGCTGACCAGATATCCTCCTCAAAATTCTTGGGAACTTGGAGAAGGGAACACAGAATATTTAAGATAAATACCTGAAGATCTGGTTTGCAAATTGATAAATTAAAGGGTGAGATTATTCACATAGCAAAAGAATTACAGTGGGTCCCAGGGACCTTTGAAGAAACACTTTTTGAAGGATTTGTTCATAACTCTTTAAATCATTAACAAATAAGAAATTAAAAGCTAAAATGTTATAAGCCATTGCTGATTTTTAAAAGTGGAAGCTTACATATCTTTTTAATTTTAATTTTATGTTACTGGACAGGAATATAATATATCATGCTGCCAAATACAATCCCATAGTTCTGGCAAAGCTGGGGATGAGATCTCTCCTGGACCCTTACTAACATCCCTCCTTCAAGCACCAGCCCCCACATCTGCCTGTCCAATCACACTTCATGCAGACAGCTCTCAGTCATTGCTTTTCTTCACACAGGCAGAACATCAGAATGGAAGTCTCGCAGGGCATATGTCTCTCATATTTGGGGAGGTAGTAATGAAGGTAATCTTTCAGAGCATCTTTGGGTGTGAGAGACTTCCCAACTCTTCAGCACTTTTGAGTCTCACTTTCCCCAAGGAAGGTTTTCTCCTTTGGCCTCACTCCACGGGCCTAGTTCTACCCTTGATTTCTTTTTGACTCAAGGAGAAAAGGGGTCAAAAGACGTAAGGCTCACCACTGATTGGACAAAAGACTGAAGAGTCATTTACATTTCACAGGAAAACCCAAACTCAACTGCTCTCCTTTTTTGATCAAGATATCTTTGGGGAACATTTCCTGACAGAGTTGTGCTGGGAGTACCTAGGGAATCTATTCTCCTGGTCTTTTATCTTGTTTTATCAACAGTCTGCTATTAGGGAAGTGATAAAAGTGAGGGAATGTCTGAGGCTACAAATAACAAATTTAAAAGAAGGCATTTTTAGGCTGTCTATCACAAACTACCTACAGGCTGGAGCTGGTGTAACAGCCTCTCTTTCCAGAACGCCCACTGTTCCACACTAAAATCCCTGAAAAGCACTTGTGAGACCTACGTACTACTGTGCAAGAAGTAAAGTCAGCGATGGTATATGCCTCAATTAGATTGATATATTTTCTAAAAATGTTTGCACCAATGAGTTTCTTTGTGTAGGAAAGGGTCTTTTAAAATAGCATTTATTGGGTTTTGTTCTGTTTGTGAAAATACTGTGAGCTTAATTTTAGAAAAGCCTAAAATGCATGAGAAAGAAAATAAAAATCACATGCTATTTCACCTAACAAAGACAGTTAATGTTAACATTTTTGGGCATTTCCTTTCAGGTGGTGACAGAGGAAGTGAGTTACTAAAATTGGGATCATATTATACTATATAAGTATATCATATACTTTTTTCAGTATCTTGCTTTTTTCACTTAAAAGCTACAGCATTTAACATTCAACAAATATTAATGAACTACTCTGGACCCGAAATGCACTTGTCTCTTAATGTTATGAGAATTTTATGATGTTATTAAGTATTCTTCAGAAATATGATTTTTAAAAGATATACAATGTTCAACAAATGTCCTGTTATAGCACAATTAAATCATTCTTTAAATATTGAACATATTGGTTGTTTCTTTCCTTGCAACAACTTTATTAAGATATGGTACATTGTACATATTTAAAGAATATAATTTGGTAAGTTTTGACCTACAAATGTACCTGTGAAACCATCCCCACACTCCAGATAATGATCTTATGCTTCATCCCCGAGAGTTTTCTTACGCTCCTTTGTAATCCTTCCCTCTTGCCTTTCCCTACCCCCCACCCCTGCCTTATCCTGGCACAAACTTTGATCTGTTTTTTGTTGTTATAGATTAGTTTGGATTTTCCAGACTAATTTATAAATGGAACCACACACTATGTACTTTCTTTTGTCTGGCTTTTTTCACCCACTGTAATTGTTTTAAGATTAATCCATGTTGTTATAGAATCAACAGTTTATTCCTTTTTATTGCAGACTAGTATTCAATTGTGTGGATATACCACAATTTGTTTATCCATTCACCTTGTTTTCATTTTTTGATTATTCCAAGTAAAGCTGCTATGAACATTTGTGCATGTATTTATATAAACATATGCTTCCTTTTCTCTTAGGTAATTTAAACAAAGACTTATACATAAATATTTATAGCATCTTAGAGTAGAATGACTGGATCACATGGTGTGTGTGTGTGTGCACGTGTGTGTATTTAACTTTCTAAGAATCTGCCAAACTGTTTTCCAGAGCAGCTGGACTGTTTTACATTCCCATTAGCAGAGTATGAGAGTTTCCAATGTTCCACCTCCTTGCCAACACCTGGTTCAGTCTCTTCAAATTTTAGAGATTCTAATAGGTATATGGTGATATCTCATTATGGCTTTATTTTACATAAATGACTAATGACTAATAATGTTGAGCATCTTTTCATGTCCTTACTCAATCTGATGGGCAGAATTCTCAAATCCTCAACCAGGTTTAATCTAAAGTGATGATCTTCAGGCACAGAAGGGTACTTCAAATTGAAAGTTCTTAAGAAGTGCCTTCTTTAATGATACACATCTGTCATTTTGTCTCAGTCCTACCCAAAGCACTCAAGGGTGCTTTGGAAATCAAAGGTTAATCTTATTAATAGATCATCAGCAGTTGTTGATGATGATGATGATTTAAAAGGTTTACCTAATCACCAGGTGGACAGCTCTGAAACAAATATCTTTTAAAGAAGAACACCATCGTTCTAAGCCTTATGTATGAGAAACACATATTCCTCTTTCCTATTCAAGATGAGTATTGCCTTCTAGACGTTGGAACCCTTTTTCCTACAAATCTATAGGCATCTAGTAGGTAGTATCCCATCACTTTCCTGTATCTTCAATCCCGATGTAACCATTGACTCCTTCCCTTCAGCATCCAAGTCTCTGTGAGGCTCTTACAGCTTAAGATGGAAACTCTTTCTCCATTTTGTGCTCTTCTCTAGATAAAGCTTTCCTTCCCTTCTTAGCTAAGCTTCCAGAAAGCACAGATTACCCCACTCGTACTCATCTCCTATTCTTTCCTCAATCACCATAATGTGTCCTACTCACATTAGCGTGTTCTTGCTAAAGACACCAGAGGTCTCCAATTGGTCAAAGTCCCTGGACATTGTTCAGCCCTGAGGTTACTTAATGTCACAAATGCTTCCGATCTCTTGATTAACTCTCCCTTCATTGATTTCTATTTCATGTTTCCTCCTGGTTATCCTCTACCACTCTAGCCACTCTGTCTCCTTTGTAGAGTCTTCTTTGGCCTCTTAATGTTAGTCAGCCCAGAGTTCTGGGTTGGACCCTCATTTGTCCTTCTACTTGCTTTCCTTGGGAAATTTCATCACATGTATGCCAACACATGCTACCTATGACTCTTCAATCTGTATTTCATCTCAGGACTTTCTCTGGAGCTTCAGACCAATGACCCAAGTGCTTGTTGGACATATCTACTTGGTGGCCTTTCAGGCACTTTAAATCCCACAAAACTAAGCATACAAATTTCCCATTTTTAGTTCCCTACCTCTACCCTCAAATCCCAGTCTTTCCCAGATCTCTTATATCAGGTTTAGACCAAACTACCTTTGAAGATGCTTAAATCTGTGTTATCCTCACTATCTTCACTGCCCCACTTCAGGCCTTCAATGTCACTGTCCTAGGCTTCTGCAATAGCTGCTGCACAGATGAGATAGATGAGCAGGCTCAGCATCTTTTCCAGTCTCCTCCTGGTATCCTGAAAAGCTAAAGGCTTTATTTCTGAAAGTCCCTTGCAGTTGGGGTTCTGGATATGATTTAGATTCAACCAATCAAATACACTCTTCCAAGACGTGATTTTGCAACTGAATTAAATGGTCAGAGGGGCAGGACACTAAGATTCTATTTTGCTAAAAAGAATCTAGCTGGTACGGCTTGGTTCTGACAGCACTTTCTTATTCCCAGATCATAGCTAAGGAGTATGTTCGTGGGACAAAGAGGCAGGTAAGTTCTGAAGTGTCATTTTAGGAATCATTCCTGAAGGTTCCACCCAGAACCTGCCACTCCAGCCCTTCTCACAAGTTACAGACACCTTATCCCAATATTAAATCCCTTTCTGCTTAAAATTACTAAAATGGTTCCCATATCTGCATCTGAACTCTGAATGAGCCAGCCTCCTATTGTGCTTTATACCAGGAGGATTAAACAAACTTCTCACACTGCCTCCACACACCATGCTGCCTCACACTTCCCCTTCTCTGTTCATGTTGTTACTTCACCTGGAAAGTCTTTCCCTTCTTATTAGCTTGTATTACTTTAGTGAAATGGGAAATTTTACACACAGTGAAGGAGCTGTCAAGGAAGTCTTGTACGTAAATGCCTCAATCCCTGGCTTTGTAAAGCTAAAGTTTTCTTCCTTACCATTTCTCCTAAACCTCCCTCCTCTTCCCCAGGCAAATGTTACAAATTATAAAGTGTATCACCTCAAATGATCAGTTCATTACACATCCACAAACTTTGGCTGATTTGTGATAACCGACTACCATCTATTATTATCTCCTCATTTTAAAAAATTACATTTTAAGTTCTATTTTTGTTTGTCTATTTCAAGTTCCTACAAACAAACCAAAAGTAAAAGCTACCCACCCTTCTTCCCTAGGAATCCATTTTCTAAGGTATTCATGGAAATCTTTCCACAAGGAGAAATAGAAGTGTTCAGAGGCCTTTTTGGAAAGTATGAGATTGATTCTGGCACCCAGTTCTCTGTGGACATGGACATAGCCTCCGTTATCTGTGAAATTAAAATTGATTTTTTCATTGACAAGCAGAATATTAGGGTTGGAAGGAATATTAGCAATGACTGCTCTTCCTCTATAGATGAGAAGAGAGGGAATAAAGGGAGAAATGATTTACCTATAATGGTCTAGTACATTTATGGCAGAGCTGTCTCCCCTAATGCCAATTAAAGTATAATTTTCACTATTTCTCAATGCCTTTCTTTTTCAACATTTCCAATAGTGAGTTAATGGCCTCCAAGACTCAGTTTTTAATTTGTTAATTTAGGGGCAATTGGGAAAGGAGAAGTTTACGAAATGCAAACAAGAGAACAGAACCACATATTCAAAACCTGGAAACAAGTTTCATCTTTTAAAGTAACTGCTCATTCTACCCTAGGCTAGGAGGAAACAGTCCTGAGACTAGTACATGACACAGAGCAATTCCATTTGATCTTTTCTTATACTTTTGAGCCTAAAACATCAGGTTTTCTGGTTACAGCTTAGATTTGAAACTATCCTTTATACGTACTAAATCGTAAGCCTATGACTTCTCTCATTTCAAGAATATTTTGGGCTTTCCGCAAGAATTTCCAAAAATGTATTATTTCTAAAGTGAGTTAACATACCAATACGTATGTAAGGTCTCTTACTTCAGCCAAGTGGAAAGTAAATCTAGTTCAACCAGACCTGTTTTATTATCATTCCCACTGCCTTGTTTTGGAGCTTTATGTGTACCCAGATATCAAAACAATATTCATAATATTTGTTAACCTTCACAAATTAAGAAACTGGTAACGTACCCCAGCACAGTAGCTTGGCACTGCTCCAGGTGCTTACGTGCAATAAGCATACATAAACGGTTCCTTAGAAGAGCAAGCTCAAGTTGCCATCCCAGTGCCAAAGGGCACGCCACCATCTGACTCCAAGTCAGATAGCAGTTTACATAGATCTCACTACTGTTGCTCAACTGGGTGTCCATGGAAACTGAAAAATTGGTTTGTTGCCTAGAGAAGTGGAAATAAAACCAAGTCATTTGGTTTCTATGTGGTTTCTATGAAGCTAAAGAAATTTCTTGGCAAATGATGAAAAAACAAGGATGGCTAAAGCTACATAATTCTCTTGGTCAATTCTTGATCTTATCAAGAAAAAAGCTTTATGTCTATTACTTTAAAAATATGAAAATATTCAAATGAAGGAGTACCAAAGTCTCAGATTTTCTGATTCTTGGTTAGTTTGGAAACAATCCTCTAAAAGAGTGACCAATATATGCAACAAAATCTAATAGGTTAAAATGTCCTTGGATCCATTACATATGGAAAATGTTTCTCACCCACAAATGCAACATAGTTCCAAGTATTAAAGAAAAAGCTAGTATTTAATAAGGGTGGAGGAGACAGAAACACCTATTCATTAATCCTATGGAAATATTTGTCACTCATATGAAGTTTAGGGAATTGGGTAAAAATAGCACCTTCTTAAGACTTTGTTCATCTGGGCATGGACCCTTATCTGTCTGAACAAGTAAATGATGATGTAATAGTAGACAGGGAACTTGCACAATGAACCCCCTGATAAACAGGGATGTAGAGGTGACAGCTTGGCACAGGTTGGCATGATTTCATGGCATCTGTTGGCCTGCCATCAGATAGAAAACAACTCCTGGCAGATCCCCTTTCTCAATGAATGCACAAAATTAGCCAGGCCAAGAAAGGTGGCACACATGAGTTACAACCAAGAGTTGGCCTGACATCAGCTGTTCAGTATTTCAGATAATTAATGCTGCTTTTTAGCTTGTCTTAGAATACTTAGAAGAAATACTTATAAAAATTTAAAGTCCAGAAGAAAAAAATAGAAATTGGTTTGATTCATGAATCACAAACTCAAAAATGCCCACAGTGACCAGGTAGGTAATTAAATTAATGTATGGTACTGAATATAAGTAAAACAACAGCACTAGTGTGATGAAAAATGCCAGTTGATACATGGGCTCAGGGCTGGGCAATAATAAGGAGTAGTGATGACTGTAGCCACATTGGAATGCATTTCTTGATGAAAGGAATGATCATGACTCCAGTCTCACCATGTGCTTCCTTGTCTTCAGATATTTCAAAGGAAACTAGGTCTGGTTTGCCCATCTCTTGCTTAAGTCCCCACAATGTCATATTTATTTATGGTAAATTATAGTAAAATGGATGTGGGCATAACAAACCACAATGAATTCATAAGACTTTAAAATTGCTCTGTAGTTTGTACAAATCACAAATTTGTTCTAAAAAATATGTCATCCCACTTCAATAATGTTATGTTCCAATCCAAAGCATTCCTGCCTCCCCAGTACCTGCCAAACAATGTCCCAGCTTCTTGGTTTAGGCTTCCCAACATGTATTCCATTCTCCACATGCAGCTGACCCTCCTCCTTGCAATTCCTCACACCCCTCTGCCACATTATTCTCTTCTACTCCTACACAATGCTCTCTTTCTCTATTCCTCTCCATCAAACACCTATTTATCCTTCAAGACCCACTTCGAATCTCACCTTCTGCATGAATCCCTCTTAGATCAGGCCAGTGCAAGATGATTTCTCCCTCCCTTTCATTTCACTTGGAATCATAACAACAATCATGGTGATAATAGCCAAAATGTCCAGGCTTTATGCAAAATACTGAATTTGCTTGATCTCATATACTTCCAGTTCCTGACTCCTTCTGAAACAGACAATATTAGTAAACCCCATTTTATAGGTGAGAATTTTGGGAGCTAGAGCTATGAAAAGTGGGTCTCTTCCCTAATGGAAAAATAAGAAGGAAAGATCTCATTGGACAACTTGGATTATCTGTTTATCCCTGAACCAATTACTGTGGCCAGGCTGTGAACCACATACAGATGCTATGAGAGTAGGAAGAGTCAAATCCTAAACCATATTTACTGATGTCTCAGGGGAAAAGAAGTTTCCAAAGGAAAACCAGGGTTACCTAATATGAGAAAGAATGCTTAGGAAGACAAAAACAAAATTTCCATTTTATTCCCCCATTTGAAAAACTGTTAACTCTCCTTAGCTTCTGCTGAAGATGATCCCAGCCTCCTATTTTCCTTACTTAAATAAAGCAACATTTCTAGTCAAGATGATGAGGGAGTTCAAATTTAACACACCCCCCTCCTCCAACCACCTGAAAAAGAGAGATAAAATAGAAAACAGAAAAGATTGAGCTGGACAAAAATATATAATAAACATCTTTGTAGATCAAAAACAACAAAAGAAACATAAAGCTCTAAGCATGGTAGAGTTGGTGGACATGTGACAGCTTCAATACTTAAAGCTGGGAGCAAAGTTGGGCTCTTTCTCCACCTCCAACTTTATTCTCAAGCCTTTATATCATCAGCCTCTCTGACCATACTTGCAAAAGTAGGCTCAGAAAACTATTACTGACCGACACCATGAGCTACACCTTTAGCGATATGAAAATCTACAGATACCAATACAATTTCCTGACATTCCCCTGCTGGCTCACTAACTGGATCTGCAATAGCTCCTTGCAATATCACCTCATAGGGAGGTTCTCAAAATGCCATTACATATTCTGGTTTGGATAGCGGTATATGGGGATCCAAGTCACGTGAAGCCAGGTAGATAAGGGAGATATAAGCATAATGGGGGTCAAGGGTAGTCTTCCAACTGAAAATGAGCCTACATACCAAAATTACAAAATTTTTGAGGAAATTAATACTAAGAAAGACTAAGTAATAAGAACATTAATTACCTCAGATGAAATTAATTTATGAGTCTGATGAAGACTCTAAAATAAGTATGCTCAGAATGTTCAAATAAAAACCAATAAATGATTTTCATTTAAAAAGAGCAATAAATTATAAAAACATAAAACAGTAAACAAAAATAAAATTAGTACTGAGTTCAATTTAAGAGAAAATTAAAGACTTGGAAGAAAGTACTGAGAAATTAACTCAAAATTCAACACAGAGAGACAAAGAGATAAAATATATACATATGAAAAAGTAGTTAAACAAATGGAGGCTCCACTAAACATCTAATAGGCATATCAGTAAAATAGAATGGAAGGAATGTCCAAGAAGTAATATTTGAAGAAAGAATAAATTTTGAAGGGGTAAAAAGATGAGAGCATCCATAATTAAAGGAAAACATGAGCACTCAGATCAAAAGTACACTCTGAATAATAAGCAGAGTAAATAAAAAATAATGTCACACATAATCACAACAAAGAGAAAAAAACAGGTTATCTTTAAAGCAATTGACAGTAATCAGAATGACAGTAGATGTGTCACCAGCAATAACAAATGCCAGAAGACAATAAAGTAATATCTTCAAAATTGACAAAGGAAAATAACTGATAACCTAGTATTTTCTACCCAGCTACATTATCACTTAAGAGTGAGGGCAAAATAAAGATATTTTAAATATATAAAATCTATAATAAGATATCACCCAGAAAATTTCACTAAATGAACTATTAAAGGATATACCTCAGCAAGGAAAAACAAGTGATACCAGAGGAAAAGAAAGGGGTATATGCAAAAATTGTGACCTCACAAATAGATACAATATCTTGGCATATTAATCCTATAATCCATAAGTGGCTATTTTTGAAAAACTGTTTTTCAAGGTTTTTTTTTTTTTAAGGTAAAGTAAAACTCTAGACCAGAAAAACCAGATAGGGTGGGATGAGAACTTTCATGCCTTAAACTTGGTAAGGTCCATACTGTGTTCTGGAGGAGGACAAAAATGCTAACTTGAGACATCAGTAGAAAATTTATAGCTAAGTATGCATATTTAAAAATTTAATGGTAAATAAAATAACAGATATGCTATGTACAGCTTTCAAATAAAAGACAATATGGAAAACTTTATTCAAAAGAAAATGAGAGAATAGGGGAAAAAAGTAAAGAAAATGGGTGGTAAAATCAAAATACAAAATAAAGTGGTAGAAATAATCCCACATATATCTGTATAGTAAGTTTAAATATATCATCATTGATACTGTGTTTTCTAACATCAATGAAATTAAATAGTAAACCATTAACAAAAACATAACTAAAAATATGTCTGGAAAACTTTAAACATATTCTTCAATAACTCTTCATTTAAAGTGGAACATCATAGTGAAAGTTAAGAAATATTTAGCACTGAATAACAATAAGAGACACTAAACACAATAAAACTTGTGGGATGCAGCTAACAAGACTTAAAAGTAACTCTATAGCTTTAAACTTCTTTATTAAGAAAGCAAGTAACACTGAAAATAATTGAGTTAAATGTTCCCCTAAGCCTGAATAAGGACAGATTAAACCTAATGACAGGAAGGGTCGGAAATAAAATTAAAAACATAGGAAAAACAGAAATATTAGCAAGAATCAGCAAAACAAAAACTGCTGACAAGATTAAACAGGCAAAGGGGGAAAGAAATAATTTTAAGAATTTTCTAAAGGGACACTAATAAAAACAGTATTTTAAATATCTACTGTATTTAAAACATTATATGCCAATACATGCACATTGTGGTATCAATTTATTTGAAAACATACAAGAAATTGATACTTTTCTAGAAAAATATAAATTATCAAATTGAATAAATAGGAAACCTGAGTAAATAACAATCAAATAAACTACACTGATAGTCTCCTATTCTCACTCCATTCTAATTCTTGCTGCTACTAACAAATTGAAAGAAAAATTAATCCCTCTCAAACTGTTGAACAAATTAAAAAGTAGGAAAAGCAGCCCAACTAATTTTATGAGATTAGTAAGACTTTAATACCAAAACCAGATAAGGATGGTTCAAAAAAAGAAAAATTTAGACTAATATTACTTATAACCATACATGCAGAAGCCTAAAAAATTAGCCAATCATATTTGGCAATGTGTAATTTTTAAAATAGGGTTTATTCTAGGAATTCAAGTTTCAATATCAGAAAATCTATGCACATAATATATCACAGATTAAAAGAGGAAAATATGTTATCATCTCAAAAGATGCAAAAAAAGCATTAAATTTAAATTCAAGAGCATTTATGATTTTTTTTTAACAAATCAATCTTACTGATACATATTATTAAAGCATACAATTCATCCAAAGTGTGCAATCAATGGTATTTGGTATACTCATATAGTTGTGCGTTCATCACCTCAATCACCATTAGAGCATTTTCATTATTTCAATAATAATAATAATAAATAAGCAAACAAGAAAATTCTTCACCCCTCGATCCTCTATTCTTCCCCTGCTGTACATAGCATCTATTTCTGGCTAATCTTGCACAATTATTTATTAAGCAGTTTAGTTGAGATATATTCATATACCATATGATCTATCCAAAGTGTATAATCAATGGCTTTTAATATAATCATAATGTTGTGCTTTCATCACTACAAAAAATTTTAGAACAATTTCATAATTCCAAAAAGAAAATCTCCATACCTTTTAGCAGTCTTTCCCCAGCCCTACATAACCACTAATGTAACTTCATATTTATAAATTGGTTTATATTTACTTATCATATAAGGGAAATCATACAATATGTAGTACTTTGTGTCTGCTTTCTTTCACTCAGCATAATGTGGGTTTTTTGGTTAACATACAGTTGCTCTATTTCAAAGAAAAACAGTCTTATGTATGCAATTTTACCCATATTCATATTTCACATGTGGTTTTTCTATACTATACAGTTCAATGTTACATTTTTTAGCTTTCCTTTTAGTAATATACATGACCTTAGACTTTCCCTTTTAACCCCTTTCATACCCACATAATAGTACTGCTAGTTAAAGACATTATGTTGGGCTATCACCTTTTCTATTAATTTGCAAAGATTAACACACATCCTTTTTACCAATTCTGCCCAAGTTAACCCTCAGCTTTCCATTCTCTAATCTCATTCTATTTTCTGGTGACCCATATTCTAGTTATTAACTGCATGAGATTATACAGTATATTTAGTTCATAATAGTATAATCATACAGTATTTGTCCTTTTGTGTCTGGCTTGCTTCACTCAACGTAATGTCTTCCAGGTTCATCCATGTTGTCATATACTTTACAACTTCATTTCTTTTTACAGCTGCATAATATTCCATGTGTTTACACCACAATTTATTTATCCATTCATCGATTGATGGATGCCTGGGTTGTTTCCATCTTTTGGCAATCATGAATAATGCCACTATGAACGTCAGTGTGTAGATGTCTGTTCGTGTCACTGCTCTCTCTGGGTATATACCTAGTAGTGGTATTGCCAGGTCACATGGCAAGTCTGTAGTCAACCTCCTTTGGAAATGCCGAACAGTTCCTTAGGAACTGCCAAACAGTCCTCCACAGTGGCTGTACCATTCTGCATTCCCACCAACAATGAAGAAGTGTTCCTATCTCTCTACATCCTCTCCAACACTTGTAGTTCTCTGTCTTTTTAATAGAGGCCATTCTAATAGGTATGAAATGATATCTCATTGTAGTTTTGATTTGTATTTCCCTAATCGCTAGTGACATTGAACATTTTTTCATGTGTTTTTTTCCATTTGTATTTCTTCTCTGGATAATTGTCATTTCAAGTCTTTTGCCCATTTCTTAATTGGGTAGTTTGTCTTTTTATTGTTGAGTTGTAGCATCTCCCTATATATGATGGATATTAAACCCTTATCGGATATGTGATTTACAAATATTTTCTCCCATTGAGTTGGGCCTTTTCACCCTTTTGACAAAGTCCTTTGAGGTGCAAAAGTGTTTAATTTTGAGATGGCTCATTTATCTATTTTTTCTTTTGTTGCTCATGCTTTGGCGGTAAGGTCCAAAAAACCATCACTTACCACAAGGTCTTTAAGATGTTTCCCTACATTTTCTTCCAGTAGTTCTATGGTCCTGGCTTTTACATTTAGATCTTTGATCCGTTTTGAGTTGATTCTTGTAGAGGGAGTGAGATAGGGCTCCTCTTTTATTCTTTTGGTTATGGATATCCAGTGGGTGTAGCGCAGTGATTTTATTTTAGGTTCCCTTAAAAAATAGGAGTATGTAGGAAGCTCCTTAATTTGATGAACAGTATCAATCAACAAATATGATATTTGAAGTGTAACATTTTTGATGCATCTTCATTAAGGTCAGAAACAAGACAAGAATGTCTTCTAATATCATATATACTCTACTTTGTATTCTAAGTCCCAGCCAGCAAATAAGGACAAGGAAAAGAATAAATAAAAAGGGCATACAGATATGAAAAGAGGAGACAAAACTGTCTGGTTCTTTTTACAGATAATTATCTACCTAGAACATGTAAGAGTATGATTGCTGGATACAAGAGCAGCATACAGAAAATCTAGCATTCATATATATGGTTTTTAAAAAACAATTAGAATATTTAATAGAAAAAAATCCCATTTATAATAGCAACAAAAAGTAAAATACTTAGAAATAAATCTAGAAAAAATAAATGTAAGACAATTACAGAGAAACTCACAAGATATTACTAAAGGCTCTGAAAAAACATTTGGTTAAAAATAGAAAGATACACCATTTTCACAGATAGAAAGACTCTGGATCATAGCGATGTCAGTTCTCTCCCAGGTTAACCTTTAAATTCAGTGTAATTCCAACCAAAATTCCAACTGGATTTATTTCATGGAACTTGAAAAGTTTACCCTTGGGTGGAGATAGCAGAACATGTGGTAGTAAAGAGCACAGAACCTGGCTAAATTACCTAGATTCTAATCCTGGCTCTGCCAGTGACTAGCTGTGTGACCTTGGCAACTTACTTGACCACTCTGTTTCAATTTACTCATTTATATAATGGAGCTATTAGTAGCATCTGTCCAATAGAGTTGTTATGTGGTTTAAATGAATATTAATATTCTTTTAATATTTGTGAAGTTCTCGCACATATTAAGCACTACACAAGAGTTTGTTAAGTAAAATATAACAATATTAAAATTAATATGAAAGTTAAAAAATGCCAACAAAGATTTGTGGCTGCCTGTGGCTGGAGGTAGAAATTGGGGTTAACTGTAAATGGGCATGAGGGATCATATTGGGGTGATTAAAATATTCTAAAGTTTAAATGTAGTAATGTTTTTCACAATTCAATACATTTACTAAAACTCATTGAATTTTATACACTGGAAATGGGTGAATTTTATGTTATCTAAAATAAATCTAAATAAAATTGCTTATGAAGAAAAAAGAACCAAGGATAGCAAAGAGCTAAAAGAATAACAAGGAAACAGATATGGCTCAATCAGTTGGGTGCCCGCCTACTACACTGCCCCCAACGCAATGAGCAGATGCCACAAGCTAGCAGATGCCTCAGCCCGAGGGGAACAGATGTGGGCTCAGGCCATTGGGCACTCACCTCCCAGTTTGGGTTCCTGATGCCTCCTGGAGAAGGTGAGCAAACAATGAGCAGACAGATGAGAGAACCATCTGGGGGGAAGTGCGTAAAATAAAGAAAAAGAAAAATTAAATAAATAAATCTTTAAAAATAAAATAAAAGAGCTACAAAGTTGAGAAACCTGTTACAGTAATTGGGACACTGTAGTATAGTTACAATACCAGTCTTTTTATATGGAAAGGGCAGAGACTAAGGGAACAGAATTAGGAACAAGGAATTCACATGCACACATAGGAAAATTTGATGAATGACAAAGTTGTCATTACAAATCAGTGTGCAGCACGTGTCAAGTTTGTGGGTGGGTGGTATCATGGATTACTCAATATATGGTTCTGGGAAATTTGGTTATATAGAAACATGCACAAAAATCTATTATAGGTGGATTACAAAAATCTAAATGTGGAAAGCAAAGAAAAACTTCAAAACTTTTTAAGACATCTAAGAAGAAAAAATATAGTTTTTGTTTAAGTGTAAACAAATTTACACAAGTTTAAACTTTAAAAAACTTTTTAAGAAATAATGGCAAATTTAAACAGCAGGCAAAATGCACAAACTTTAAAGGAAATGATTACCTAAATTGGACTGCATTAAAATGTAAAAATTTGGGGCAACGAAAGTCACTGTAGAGCAAAGGGAAAAGCCACAGATGAGAAGAAACTATCTGTAGTGTGTACAACTAGCAAAGAATTATATCAGATTAATTTTTTAAAACCCTACATATCCAGAAGAAAAAGGCAAACCAAAAAAGAAAAGAAAATATGAGCAAAGATATTAATAAAAATTCACAGAGGAGAAAACCTAAATGGCAATTAAACAAATAAGAATCTCAACTTTATGAATAATCAAGGAAATTGAAAAATTAAAACATGAGATACCATTTCACACCCAAAATTAAAATGTTTGATAATATCAAACATTAGTAGTAATGTGAAAAAACAGGCACTCTCAAATACTGCCTATTAAGTATAGATTGATACAATCACTTTAAAGAGCAATTTTCCAATTGCTATTAGAGCTGAAATGTACATATGCCACTAAAGAAATTCTTAAATATATGCACAAGGAGAAATATATAGGACCTGGATATAACTTTGGGATCTAGCAACAAGAGAATGGATAAATTGTAGTATAATCATAAAATAGAATACTATACAGCAGTATAAACATAGAAACCATGGAATAAACATGGTTAAAACTAAAAAATATAATGTTTAGGGAAAAAAGCAAATTTCAGAATGATACAAACCACATGATAACATCTAGGTAAACTTAAATTTTGCAAAATAATACCATATATTTTTTTGTGGACGTGCTAAACACCAATTTTAAATATTACATACCTTTTGGAAATGGGATCTTGAAGTGCATCATACCATGCTTCAGCCATGTGTGTAATGTTTTATTACACACACACACACAAACCAAAGCAATGTTAAGATTTGACAAAACTGGGTGGTGGGTACATGACTATTCATTCTGTTAGAATTCATATTTTTTGTATATTTGAGCTATTTCACACACACACACACACACAAATGAGAAGTGCTGGAATGAAAGTTATAAATTGTAAAGTGGTTCAGTGTCCCTAAAACCATTCTCTTCTGCAGAGATCTCCTAACTCTAAGAGGTTTGTGGCCCACTTTCAAATATCCACATTTCTCTTCACTTGTCCCAACATTTCCGAGAAAAGAGTAATATCATTTAGGAAGGATATGCAAGGAACAGAAACCTCAAATCAAACAATAAATCTCACCTTATGCAACAAGATGTCCTCAAGGTTGGTTGTCTCACTCAATAACATCATCAGAAGCCCAACTTCTTTCCATTTCTCTGCCGTTCTCATATGTGTTTTTTCCCTCAGGCTGGTAACTCCTCCTGCAATGCCTCATACACATCCAGACAAAATGAAGTCCAAAGGAAGAAGCAGCTCATTTCTCATGGGATTCTCTTTTAAGAGCCTGTAAATTTTTTCCAGAATAACTCCAGCCAACTTCCAATTGTTTCCATTTCATTCCATGTCATGCTCATTCCTAAACCTGGTAATCCCATTAGAGAATTTCAGCCCAGCATTGGTGGGGAGGGTGGGGCCAACTTCCCCTGAAGCAAGAGGCCATGGAGCAGATCAATAATTTAAAATACTGTACAGGGCTCTGTAAGAAAGTAAAAGGGCAAATGGATGCTGGGCAGGCAACCGTTACTGTCCATTATAGAGGGTGTCCCTTCATATACTGAAGAAACAGAACTAGAGTTGGGTCTCAGAAAAAACCACATGTAACATTAATAAAGGAAAGTGGAGAACAAACACCAAAAAAGGTGGAGGGAAACAAAGCAGGAGGGGGAAAAGGAACATGCAGTTGACAACTCCCTTTCTGTCTCAATCCCAACACTTAAAAGAATACTGCACACATGGTAGCTTCTCTGTATATAAGGATTGGGATGCTAACAATAGCAGGTGTACCTAATATCTGGACAGCACTTAAAAGTTTAGAAAGTCCGCCTCTATGTATTTTTTCCGGTCTCATTGATTTCAAAGGCATATCTTTTCTCTTTCCATATATAAAGGTTGGTGCTTAAACATCTGCTTTGGTGTTAACATTTACTAAAATCTGTTTTTCAATATCCCTTACATAGAGAACCATAAGAGAGAAAAATCCCATTCAGAGCCCAGAACTGGGGAAAAGTTTGTCCCCTTAGCAGCCACTTCCTTGGTCTATTTGAAGGACTCAGTTTGAATCTTTGCTTCAACATTTACTCTCCGTATGCCCTTATAAGAGTTAATTAATTAGCCTCCCTACGCCTCAGGTTTCTTGCCTGTAAAATGAAATTATCCTTAAGATTAAATTAAATTAAATCACCAAGGATAGTCCCTATCACATAGGCAGCCTTCAGTCAGGGTCCACAGTATTTCCCCATTGCCCAGCCTGCCAATAAATTCAAAGGTATGACTGAACTGAATTGAAGTTTTTCTTAGCAAAAGTTTCTCTCCTTGTTTGACTTGGAACTCTTTCGTTTGTACGCAACAACTGAAACTCTATTAAACAAAAATGTGAAGTAATTATAAGGACACTGGGGTACTTCATAGACTACCAGGACAGTGACTGCGCCTCAGAAAAGCTGGATCCAGGACGCCCTCAATGCCAATCAAGGGTGCGCGGCTCGTTCTCTTTTTTTTTTTTTTTTTTTTTTGGGGGGGGGGGGTTGGTGGTGGTGGTGGTTAAACAAAAATTCATTGCCTTACGTTTTTAGAGGACTATAAGTCTAAAATCAAGGTGTCAGCAGGACCATGCTTTCTTCCCGAAGTCTGTAGCCTTCTGGCAGTGGCTTGACCCAATTACTTGGGGTTCCTTGGCTTGCATCTCTGCCTCCAGTCACAATGCGAGTTCATTTTCCTTCTGTTTGCTCTTCCGGTTTCTGCTGCTTTCCAGTCCAGCTCTGCTTGTCTGGTGAGTTTGTTTCTCCACATGATGGCTTCTTATGCTCTTGTTGCAGTTTGGCTTTCTTCCTATGGCAGAAGACTTAGTAGTCAGCAGCACCCAATCTTTCATTTTGTGGTTAGAAAAAGTCTGACTTCTAGCTTTGTGTGACCTCAATTTCAAAAACCCCAGGGAGGGACTTTGGGTCAGGTGCTCAGCCCGGGATCAATGAGCAGTAATCAGGTTTGAGGGCCATGGAAGAAATGACAATTGGCAGTTCCAATATTAACTGCAGGTTTGGGTAGCATTCATCCAAAGAGGAGAGCTGGGAGGCTGCACAACCCCACACGCCCTACCGCCCCCTGTCCCATGCCATATATACTTTTTCTAACTTTACTGAACTAATTTTTCTCATTTGAATTTTTGGTATTATTGAATCTGTTTTTCAATATAAGCTCCTCAAATATCTTTTTAGCTACAGATCCGGGTGTAAATAAACTGTACCAGTGTGTGTGTTTGTGTGTGTGTTTATGTGTGTGTGTAAGTGGTAAGGTAGGAGGAGATAAGAGAAAAGGGGGGGGAAGGGGGAGAGGTTGTGGAGGGAGAAAAGACAAAAGAGGAGAAAAGAGGGAGAATCAAGGTATTTTTTGTTTGTTTTGGTTTTTTTTAGGAGGTACTGGAGATTGAACCCAGGACCTCATATATGGGAGGAAGATGCTCAACCACTTGAGCTACATCCACTCCCCAGGAATCAAGATCTTGAACCATACTGCAGAGAGAGGAGCTAGAGATTAGAAAGTTCAGCTTGCCACAATTTACCTGAAGTATTTTGAAAAGAATTCTGATCCTGAAGTCAGAAGATCTGGTTTTAAGTTCCAGCTCCACCGCATGCAATTTGATCAAATTTCTTAATTGTTTTGAAACTATTTCTCTATCATAAAATGTGAAGAGCAATATCTACTTCAGTTTTTTAAATAGAGAAAATGGTTGGAAAATCCAGTCATCACACCATGTGTAGTAATAGAGGGAGGCCAGACTCAAAAGAATCTACCCGAAGTGGTCAGGACCACATGCACTTTGGGAGTGGATATATTGGGGGGGTCCTGTCTTTGTATACCTAACCAACTTATCCTAGCTCATTAGCAGTAAGGGTAATAGCAAACCAAGGTAAACAATGTTAAAACTTTTTAGTATCATATTTGGGGTACATTATTCAAATGATTGGCCAATCAAAACAAAGGGTCAATTTTAAAACAAGATCATTGATCAAGAGGAAATCCAAAGCTATTGACAATGATAATGATTGAAACAATGGTTCATAGTGCTCAAAATCCAAAGAATCAACTCAACACAAACGTTTCTTTCCTGTATTGAGTCCAAAGTTCAAATAAGACCATCCATCGCATCAAATATATATCACTCATCTGAATTACCTTGTTTTGTAATTTTATTTGTATTAAATTTCTAAATTTGTCTTTGTTATTTTAATAAGCTTTTATAACTATTATGAGCTTAAATCTAGTTTTATCACTATGCATACTATGTAATTATGATATTTAAAATAATTGAGCTCAGCATTAAAAGTCCATGTGAATTATTTTCCTCTGAAAAGGTTTTGTATATATTTTTTGTTATGGGGATTTAGTGAGACAGTTTGTAAGTGCTTAGAACTCTCCCAAGGCAAGAAATGTAGATTTTAGGCTTGAGTAAATGAAATGCTCATGCTACTGAAACTCAGTGAAGCTAGACTTTGGAGGAAGAACATACCAAACCTCAATTAACTAGAATGCTTAAGGCTGACGTGTTTTGAATAAAGTTAACCAGAAATTATTTTAAGTTTCAAGCCTCCTCGAAAATACTCCTAAAATGTGTTGGTATGCTTTTCTCATAAAGAAGATAATTTAATCTTTATTTTATGACTCAGAAACTTTCAGTGCTTCGGGTTCATCTTTCAATAATAAATTCTTATTAAAGATCCATAATTACAGAAAATAAAGAAGAAAGTACTCTTTAAAAATAAAATGTATAAAGATTTTTCTTACAGTGTCTCTCCTTTTTTAGCAATGGAAGGCATAACATGATCTAATTAATTAAGGCTTCTCATTAGTGTCTAGTTAATTGAGGTTTTATTGTGTGTGTGTGTGTGTGTATTTCTACCTTGATATAGGATTGATAGACCTAACTAGGGGTTTGGAGGTTGGGGGGGGGAGGGAAGGAAGTAAGAGATGAATCATTGGTCCCTTTGAGCAAAAGAGCCAGGAAAGTTTATACTCAATTTTACACGCTTTCATTGAATAACTCCTATGGACAAGAAATTGAGGAAGGGATGAGAAGAGACATAAAAAGATGAGTGAGATACTATCACCAATCTCTTTAACTTTACAGCCAACAGGGAAATAAAAACTGCGTTGCATCAGTAAACTCTAACACACGTTGCAGTGATCAGCACTACGGCTGAGAGAGCATTTGATCACTCAAGATTCCAGCAACATCCAGTGGTGGTGACAGCTGTGTCTACTAGGAAGCAATCTGTAAAGCCATCTGATTAAGAGATTAATGTCATTTCAGGGGCCAGTTCCTGAAGGAGTGCCACAGGCTTGGACAGAGAATTGCCCTGCTAACATTTTTTTTGAAAGATGAAAATAAAAAGATATTCTTCATATTTAATCAAATTTGTAGTTTACAACAACAAACCAAAAAGGACAGCAAACAAGAGAAGAGAATCAGGATCCAAAAAACTGAAACATTTCACTGGATTTAACAAGATGATTACAATGGGGAAAATGAAAGTTCCTGTACTCTGGCCCATAAAGAAACACTGTGTACAAATACAGGATGGGAGAGGCATGGAACTGTGTGTGTGTGTGTGTGTGTGTGTTTTAAAGACTCAGGCTTGAACTTGCTTTAACTGACAACCATACGAAGAAGAAATATAAAGCAACAGTTAAGCAAAAGTGTTTATCCTCATTATTAATCAAAGAAATTCAAATTAAACAGTAATCTCTCAATCTTTTAAATTAATAGAAAAAAATAGTAATTCTCAGTGCTGACAAGGTGTGAAGAAATAGGCATTCTTAAACACTTCAGGTAAAAATGTGAATTGGTAAGTACTTCTGGAGCAATTTGGCAATATGTATGGGAAATCTTAAAGCCATGCAGAACTTTCATCCTAATAATTATATTTCCAGGAATTTTCTTAATCATATAATTAAGGTTGCCCATAAATATTCAGCTACAGCTGAATTAATGTCATTAATAATGACAGCATTATTAATAAAGGCCACACACACACATATACACAGATATGCACGCAAAATGTTTCAAATAGGGAATGGTTATATAAATTGTGTTTAATATATGCAAAATTTTAAAATAATATTGTAAAATATTGTAAAAATAAATTTATTGAAAATGGTGAAATACAAATACTTTCTTGTTAGTGGCATTTTACTACGGTCAATTTTCTGGTTTTAATAATGTACTACAGTTTTATACGATATTACCATTGGGAGAGATGAGAGTAGGGTAATATTTTTGCAACTTCTTGTGTCTATAATAATTTCAAAATTAAAAAGTAAATTTAAAATGTATGGAAATAACTGTTCACAAATATAATATTTTCTGAAAAAGATAATAAATCAGAAAGTATGATTGCAATTTTTTGGTAAAATTTATATGTAATTACGATGATAATTGAGTACCATTTCTTCAAGCTTATTTTGTGGTTTACAAATAGTGTCTCCTTTAAATATCACAACAACTAATTTGGTAGATGTTATTATTTCCATTTAACAAATGAGGAATGGTATTAGGAGATATTGTACAACTTTTCAAATGTCCCACAGCAAGCAAGTATTTGAATTCAGGCCTCTCAGACTCCAAAGCCCATGTTCTTGACTGTATTCCCCCCCAATTCACTAACTTAAACAATTTTTTTACAGTCTAGAAAGGTATGTACCAAAATTTTAACCATGGTTATCTCTGCGTGGTGGGTATTGGTGGCTTTATTTTTTATTAAGCATGTATCATTTGTGTAATTAAAAATAATATTTATTTTAAAAGACCAGTGTTTTAGTGGAAAGCAAAGTCAAAATGAGTCTAGAATGAAATGACTGTCAAATAGATAGGTTTGGTTACATTAACAGAAGAATAAGAGGTCATAGTAGTTAGTGTTCAACTCTGCAGGGATCAGATCTAATCTGGAACACGGAACTCCATTTTGGAAGAGACATGCTGGTAGGGACATTAAAACAGAAATGGAAGAGAACTTAGAGAAAGCAGTCAGAATGATGAGATAGTCCAAAGTATGGATGGTGGAGAGAACTGGGGACATCTAGCTTGGAAAGAAACAGACTCAAAGGAAATATGTTAGCTGTCTTAAAAAAAAAAAAAAATGAGTCATGATCTAAAAGAATAATATAAGCAGCCAGCATTTATTGAGTGCTCATGTGGTAAGTGCATGCATTATCCGAATTACTCCTTACCACAACCCTACGAAAAAAAGTACTAAAAATGTCCTCTCTTTATAGATGAAAAATTGAGGCTCTGGGAGATCAGATAACTTGCCCACAGTCACATATCCATTAATGATAGAGCCTGGAATTCAAACCCAGAACATGTCAGCACTTTGAACCATTATGTAGGGCTGTCTCATATTAAAACAAAGGAAAAGGGGCTGGGTTTGTTTGGGTGGCTCCTAATGTGTAGAATTAGGACTATCAAGGAGAGAATCAGAGACACAGATACTAACTCAATATTCAGAAGATTGAGTTGAATATCAGAATGGGTTGACTTGGAAGGTAATGACTGTCTCTATACATTCAATATACATTCAGTGACACTCAGCAATGATATCAGAGAAGAAAGTCGATCCACAAATGGATCGCAAATTTTAGTATGCATCAAATACACCTGGAGAGCTTTATACAGCACGGATTCCTGTGCTTTGCCCCAGAGATTCTGATTCAGGTGTCTTGGAATGGTGAGGTACATTGATTTGCATTTCTATCAGGCTTCCAGATAGAAGGTTGGTCCAGGATCACGCTTTGAGATCCCTTCAAACCATACAATTCTATTTTTACTCTTTTAAAATCAAACTCCATGGATTGGACCAATTTTGCATTCCTCGCAACCTCTGTCATGGAATGTCAGCCACAATGCCCCTGAGTGTACAAGGGATTTGTTGGGTATTTAGTTCGTTTTCCTATTCAAGTTATGAGCCTAAAGAGTAAAGTACATGCTTCTAAAGTAGCCTTTCGGAAAACGGATGTGGCTCAAGAGTTTCGGCGTCCGCTACCATATGGAGGGACCAGCGTTCCATACCTGGGGCCTCCTGGTAAAAAAAATAATAATAATAGTAAAGTACCCTTTTATAACTAGGTAGGTTTTTTTTTTTTTTATTATTCCAGAGTTTGCTGATATATTAGAGACAGGTCTTTTTTTTTTTACAAATCCATCTGTATTTCTGATAAAGAAAGAATGGATAAAAGCAAACCACATTAAATTATGACCTAAAATACTGAAAAATCTTAGCGTGTTCAGATTAGCTGAGAGGAAATGTATTTTTCTAATATGATTTACTCTTCAGCTGTCTAGCTCAATTTGGAATGGGAAGTGGAAATGCTATTGTTTGCCAAGAAATAGGGATGATGGCTTTATATTATAAACTGTGCTTTATTAATTTCCACAGAGTGGCAAACTGACATTAAATAATGTTAATTTTTCAGATCTTCCAAACTCAACTTAGGTATATCTGAAAGACAGGTTTATTTGTTGTTGTTTTTTCACACTTTTTGATAGGGTTAAAATTGCCAAGTGCTTTTAAAGTGGGCAAAAACACTCGAAAATCAAAAATTAAGGAGAAAAAAATAGCTCTCTGTAGACTGTGTTGTTGGCCCTCCACTTCCTGGGTGGCAGCTGATACAATACCCACAGCTGCTTCTTTACTCACACGATTGTTCCCTGCCAACCTGAACAGCCAACATCCCCATATAAGAACCACAAGTGGCTTTTAAGGTGATAAGATAGGGGTCAGCTGCCGTATTTCATGACATAATTCAGCCGGTGTTCCTTTACAGTGCCGCTGACTGGCCAACTTAACAGTCATAAACATTTGATTATGGAGCAATTTAATTTAATGGTATATTTAAGCTTCAAATCACAAGAGGCTGTTTTCAAAACACTTTGTTACCATGTTGAGTCTCTGCTTTTTAACCTAAAGGATTAATAATTGATGTCGATATACAGTTTGAAAAAAAATTGACAATGAACTTCTTTCTAAAGGAAACAGCACCTGGATGGAATATCAGATTTATATATTGACTTCCCCAGATAACAGATATCTTTAAGTAACCAAGCTTTTAAAATCACAAGCATTTTGGATTAAAATCTTTCTAAAATGCCTTATATACTTCATCTAAACAGAGTAAGGGAATATACTTTAACAGTCTGATGAATCAAACTAATCCTTATAAACATTAATTATGAGTCTGTGGTATACCAAATAGTATCCTCAGAAGGTACATTTGAAATTTAGTGGACTTTTTTTGCCTCTAAAATGCCCTCAGACCTTTATACATGTTAGTCCTTTTATTGAATTTTTATAGTTTTATGCTTTCCTTTTTCACTTAAATATACCTACCACTGTTAATTTTCCCTGCACTTTTAATTTGCTGTTAAATTTATTGTGTGCTAGAGATCTGGGTTACTAGACTTACTGGAAGTGTATGCAAATGAGTAAGGGGAGACTTTTTGAGAAATGTCTGTGACCTTTCATGTGAATAGAGTTTGTGCCATTAATTTTAGCTTCTCAAGGAATTTATTTTTAATTATTTCTGCTTCTTATCTGATTGTCATCCAATAAATTAGGTTGCCAGAAACATGACCTCTAGTTAAGAAAGGTAGAACCTTGGTCCCTGTAATTTAGACTCGCTGATATTTGTTTTATTACCATGCTGCTCCAGCCAAGCTAACTCTGTGTCCAAATACTCATCTTAGAGTGTAGCACCCACAACTGCAAACTGAATCTAGGTGAATTTCTTTTCAAAGCTTAGGCACTCCCCCATCCCTTTAGCCTTGGGACCTCACAAAAGAAAGCAGATTTGTAAGAGAAGAGGGCATGAATTTAGATAGTTTTATATTTCCTCTCTTAATACCTCATGAACTGAAGAAAGTTAGAGTTTTTCATCTTCTCTCAATCTCAGATATTAAGGAACAAAAATAGGAAAGCAAGGGAAAATATACCATTTACCTTCCTGAAAATCATAATCCTTTGAAATTCTTTTTTGAATTGGAGGCGCATATTCTGTTTGCTGCTATGACCAAATACTTTCATCAAATAAAAGTTCTAAATCTGGCCCTCACAGGCCTCTGGGATATGATGCAACCTGACTTTCTAATCTCATCTTCCATTGCTTCCTTTATACCAAACCATATCTTCCCTGATTCCCATACCCCTCTTACTTCCCAGCCTTGGAGCACTTATTAGTTGCTAATAGGTTCTCCTACTGGGGAAAAAGTGGGATGGGGTTCCATGATCAAATAAATTGATCTAATAACTTTGAGAATGCTGGATTAAGCAGCTTAAAAAAACCAGGTTTCTTTACTTGAGGACTTCTTAGAGTCTTTTAAAAGACTAATATTCACTTAAATCTCCAAAGGGACATATGGTATAAAACAAGAATAATCATTCATCCAGTTTGCCTGGGATAGTCCCAATTTACATTTATTATCCAAGTATAATTATTACTCTTAAGAATGTCTCACTTTATACAATATGGTCTCACTCTCTCTCTCTATATATATATAGCACTAAGTAATTTGACAACTGTAGCAGTTTGGCATTGTTTACAAATTCCAAAAATAGATATTGGATTATGTTTGTAAACTGGTCTGTATCTGAGCATGATTAAATTATGATTAGGGCTTTGATTGGGCCACATCAGTAGGACATTGAGTCTCCACACCCTTGGTGGGCGGGGACTCACAGAGAAAACTACATAGGAGAAAAGAGAGATGGAGATTTGATGCTGGAGTTTTGAGCTGGAGCCCGGGAAGTAAACACACAGGAGAAGAACACAGAGGAATAGAGACGGCTCCTTAGACATGGCAGAAGCCAAGAGGAGAGAGACAGAGCCATTCGCCCGATAGTCTACAGCTGGCCTTGTGGAGAGAGTACAGAAGCTGAGCCTGGAGAGAAACAGAGCCCAGGGAAGAGAGGAACCCAAGAAACATGAACCCTCGCAGACATCGGCAGCCATCTTGCTCCAACACATGACAATAGACTTTGGTGAGGGAAGTAACGTATGCATTATGGCCTGTGAGCTTCTACTCCAAAATATATACCCTTTATAAAAGCTGACCGATTTCTGGAATTTTGCATCAGCACCTCTTTGGCTGACTAATACAACAACCAAACCCTTTTTTTTTCATACAATACCTAAACATTCTTTGGTACACAGTTTGGGAAACAAGACCTTTGTCCTATTTTGCCAGATGCCAACACTTAACCAGATTTCAAATCCCATGCCAAATGGTTTACATTCTGTTGAAGATTTCCTTTACTAGTGGACCTCCTCCACAGCTATAAGTACTTTTCCCCTCCTTCTCTGAATCTTTTTTGTGACAGTTACTATTTTCTGCCATATTTTTAGCCTTCTCACCTCTACTACACCATCCATAGTAAAATCCAGGTAGTGTTCCACTTTGTATTCTCCACAATCCCAAACTCAATACAGCTCTTTGAATGATTAAACCTGGTTGCACCTGCAGCTGTCTGTTCCTCCTTTCTTCATTATACAGAGGCATATCCTCATGCAGGCCAAGGTGAATCCCACCACCACTCTCTCCTGCCTTCTTGGAGACTTCACTCTGCCCTTATCCCCTTCCTTTCTTATCTCCCATCAGTGCCTAACTGTGCTCAAGATTCTCCCATCTTAAGTATGCCCATCCTCAACTGTGTCCCTTCCAGCTACCATCTTACCTTTCTCCTACATTTTAAGGCCAAAATTCTCAAATGGCTGCCTCTATTTATTCACCTCCCATTCACTTGTCAATCCATTCCACTCTCTGGCCTCTGTCTCCTGCCTTCCACCCATTCTGCTTACACCAAGGTCACCAATAACTTTCTTTTTGCGAAATCCATTTGACATTCCTCATTTGGGTTTGGAAAGCTTAGACTCTAAAACTAGTTTACTTCTGTGATTCAGTCTCTTTAAAAGTCTCCAAAGTATTAAAGCCTCTGAAATTTAAAAAAAAAAAAAAAAAAAAAAAAACCTCCACAGTAAACAGAGAATACTCAGCCTTATAACTCTCTTCTATTCAATAAGAATCTCATTTTCCGGGAAAACCTGAAGTGGGGGATTTAGGATGCAACCTAAATAAGCATCTTGAAAAGATCTTTCCACTTAAAACTTGACTCTATCCTTTCCGGTTACACAGCCACAGTGTTTCTGTAAAGTTATAGGAAAGCAAGGAGAGAGCCAATCATTTGTAAAATGCAAGTGAAGAAAGTATGTGTAATGTGAATGTTCGTGGGTGGTTGGGGAGGGGCATTGCAGCCCACTCTTTTAAGCACAGATTAAGTCTTTTATTGAGCATTAAGATGTTATTGTTCCAGTTTCCTGCCTGTAGTATGTCTTATATGTGTGTAGGATTCTCTGTAAGTGATGAATAGCCTGCTTCCCATGCCCAGATACTATATTACAGAGAAAGCCAAATCAGTAAGGGTGATTTCTCCGACTTCTCAAAGGTAATACATTATTTGTATGTGTTTGCGATATACTCATTGCCTGATAAGAAAGTCCTTTTTCCAAAGCCTCACAATTCTTAAACCCCAGGTAAGCATCTGGCCACCTCAAAGAGTTTTCTCTAAGTCTATCATAGGAGAAAGCCGCTAGTGTTTCGAATTGTGAGCTTTGATTCGGTTTGGTAACACTTAGGAGCTCCTTGTAAAGTTCTCACTCCAGGAGTAAGTAAGATGTTCAAAATTCTGCCTGAAGTGGTTTTCTCTGTTATGAATTCCGTAGATTTGAAGAAGGTAGATAAAAGCAATGAGGCTCTTCAGTCCACCAAGTTATTAAGGCCTGAATGTGGGCTGTGGCAGTGGAAAAGAAATGATTCCAAAAATATTAAAATCATGGGAAAGAGGGCACTTGGTATCTAAAGCATAGGTTTCTGTGAGAGTCGTTTCCTTAGCCTCTCTGAGTTACCTGATCACATGGGGAAAACTTATTAGAATAAAATTACAGGAAGCTTCTTTCTCACTTTTCTCCCCCCCTAAAAATTTTTTTTGCCATAAGAGTTCTTTACTCCCATGGAATTCCTAGGAAAGCCCACGAAACTGTGAGTGAATTGTGCCTCCTCCAAAGACACTCCCTCATGCACACGACACTGGCCCGGATTTTGTAACTGCATTTATGACTGATTTACGGAACTTTTACTTGGCAGGCCCCGCTGTTATTGTTAGCTGGTTACTATGGATCTTTCAACATGCCACTCTGGCATGTTGCATTAAAAATAACCTCCCGAGACTGTACAGAATACATAGAACAACGGGAGTACAGTCATAGCTGCAGACTCCAGAGTCTGCTTTGGCGCTTAGGTATTCACATGTGTCCTATAGGAAACAACTGTAGGGAAAAAAATTCAAACACTATTTAAAATGCCTGACTCTATTATAATTTTCCTAAGCTTCCTCAAAGTAAAAGTCCTCAGAGATCAACAATGTCTCAAGAAACTGTAGACCAAAAGAATAACAAACATAAATGAAAGTATCTGTTGAAGGCTTGGGCTCAAGGTCAGACTGTCTGGATTCGAATCCTGGCTCCAGAACTTATAGCTTTGAGATCTTAGCAAGTTATACTAGATCACAACTATCTCATTTGCAAAAGGGGAATGATGATAATATCAACTTCAAATGGTTGTTGTGAGGATTAAGGGAGATAATTCATGTAAAAGTTCTTCATTCAGTACCGTGCTCAATAAACACATTACTATCCCTTGAACTCCATCCTTTTAGCATGTAGACCTACAACATTTATCAACCTGTAACTTATATTACAGTCCTGGTGTGCTGTGGGTACTTAATAAATATTTGTTGACTGAAAGAATGAAGCCCAGTTATTCATGTACATGTCTTTTATGCTTTTCTAGATTACATAGTTCTTAAGATCAGAAACTATATTAGATTCATCTCTGTTTTCCATAGTGCCTGGATATATGGAAGGTGCTGGATAAATATTTATTGAATTAAATGGAAAGAGAAAAGCAGTTATAATGTAAGAGGCAATAGGTGGTTTGAAAAGTGGTAGGAAAAAAAATCACAGGCTTCAAGTGCAAGTAAAATCCAGTGCCAAGAATATACTGATGTTCCCTGAAACTAAATTAATATATCAAGCTACATATGAATACAATATTTGTAATGCTGAGTCTGGTTCTAGCTGGGTAATGCATAAGGAAGAAAAGTTTTAACTCCATCCTACTCTTGGCCTCAGCCCATGAGCCAGGCTTGTCCACGACTCAAGAGAAGAATTGCTCTCCCAGAGCCAGATACCACAGTCACCACAAGCAAAGTAGCTTCCTTATGCCACTTCAAGCATCATTGGATTCAGTGGCAGCAGAACAAGCAGAAGATTTGTGCCGAGGAACACAGGGCCAGAATGCTATAGACTCTGCCCCTGTTTCCACCATTAGTGCCTACGCCAGCATCAACAGAGCTGTACCCATGCAGAAGTGAGAGAAGCCCTGTCCTCCTGACAGGAAAGCCAGGGAGCCTTCTTCAGTTTCTGTGATTTTGAACCCATGTCTGACCTCTAGAGCAAAAGTGAAAATAATAAATCTGTTAAGAGAGAAAGAGTGTGTGTGTGATTTCTAAAGAACCATTCCTTTTTTCCAACAGGTGTCAATGCCTTCCAGTCAAAGACCACCAGAAACATATCTGTAGTTGAATAAGTTGTGTTTCCTACTCATTGCAACAAGAGATAATACTCCCTATGGGAAACTGTGAAACATCTCAGTAAGAGTGTGTTAGAAAGAATCTATTATATTAGTTGAGCTTTGCTTGGATGATTTTGGGGAGACTTTAGGGAAGTAGGAGTTTGTTCTAGATTAGATGCTGTCAGAACATGGAGACTGGTCTATGATTTCTCATTTCAATCAATATTAACCATAGGAAGGACAGTCTAGAGGAATGATAAAGCCATCATTGGTAAAGAAGAAGCAATCCCTTACATTATCTGGGAGAGAGGGATGTGTGTTATTTTGTGGTTTGGACAATATTCATGTTTTGTCCATGTTCAGGCATGATTATGGAGTGTTCTTGCTTCTGTCTTGGCCCATCATGATCAAAGAATGCCCTTGTCTGATGCTGATGTTTTGTGAAATTGTTTATGTTCAACAGGACCTAGGTTGAACAAGACCTAGCCATGAGTGCCAGGCCAGCTGATAGCAATAAAGACTAAGCTGATGGTGCCAAGACAGCTCCAGGATGTCAGGGGTTACTTTTCTCTTTCTCAGTGTTACTAAATTAGTAGAAAAGTGCTACACCAAGTAGAAATGTGTTTCAGCAAGGCTTCTGATAAAGTCTTGCATTCTTTTACAATGTAAAGGGATGGGAATTTGGTACAAATACTTGGCATTTTAACTGATTGATGATAGTACTTATAGTAGTTTGAGGCTTTTATGGACCCCAGAAAATCATGTCCTTAGGGCTAATCCATTTCTGTGGGTGTGACCCTATTGTAGGTGGGAACTTTGATTAGATTACTTCAGTAACAAGTGACCCAGGGTGGGTCTTAATCCTCTTACTGGAGTCCTTTATAAACAGGATGAATATGGAGAGATAGAAAAAGCCACACAAGCCGAGACAGAAACCCTTAGAAGCTGAGAGAGGAAGCCATGGAAACCAGGAATCTGAAGCCATGTACCTTCCCATTTGACAAAGGAGTCCAAGATCTCCAGTAGTCAGTCTTCAGGAAGAAACCATTGCCTGATGCCTTGATTTAGACATTTTTTTTTTTTTTTTTTTTTTTTTTTTTTTTTTACATATTACAGGATTCCATTTATATGAAATTCCAGAATAGGCAAATGTACAGACACAGAGAGGAGATTAGAGGTTACCTGCAGCTATGCAGGGGAGAGGAAATGGGGGGTTATTACTTAATGGATACAGAGATTTCTGTTTGGGATGATAAAAATATTCTGGAAATGTATATTGTTGATGATTATATAACTTTGTGAAAATATTTAATGCTACTAAATTATAACTTAAAAATAGTTAAAGTGGTAAATTTTTTTTGTAAAATGATATATAAATATATATGCATATATGTGCATTTGCTTACAAAGATGTTATATATATATATATATATATATATATATATATATATTTTTTTTTTTTTTTTATTTTTTAAGGTACTTAGATTACCTAAATATTGCACGGAAACTACAGGGATTCCCATGTTCCCCACCTCCCACACGTACCACCACATCCCAAACAAACATCTCCCACAAGTGTGGCCCATCACCCTCAATGGACCTACACATCCTGGGGCCTTGCCATCAACCATAGACCACAGTTCACATCGTAGACCACACTCTCTCCCACACAGTTCTGAATGGTGTGTGCTGATTTAAAATGGCCTACATCCGTTGCCACAACGGCACTCAGGACAACCTCCAAGTCCCGAAAAAGCCCCTGTATTTCAACTGCACATCCCCTCCCTGCCCTGAAAGTGTCCAGTGGCCACTGGCTCCACCTCACTGTTATAATTTCTTCCATTGCTAGAATCACCATATGTGTACAGAATACCATTAAGTCCACTCTAGTCCATAGTTCTTCCCCCAATCCTGAGGGGACTGGGATGGTGATGTCCATTCCATCTCCAAGTGAGAGAGGGCTTATATCCCATGGATATGGTGGGTGGGATGATCCTGCCTGCAGATGCAGGCCCTCTCCATTCCCTGGGATGGCCGTTGCAGATCATTGTCTCCTCGTCAGGTGACTTCGATGAGTCCATTGAGCTGTAGGGTAGGAGTTGCAGCTACACTGAGATTCCACGCACACCTGGCACATAGGTAGGCCAGAGGCTCCAGTCTCTGGAAGTATACCAGAAAACTCCAGCATCACATATAGGTTTGAATAGAAGAGACTGATGAACCATGTGCAGGGAGGACTTATTTGAGTCCAATTCTGTCACTCTCAGGAGCACAGATTCCAAAATAGAGCTCATTGATAAGGCATCAGTCTCTGGGGCTATCCCCCCTTATATAGGACCTGGGTGTCTCCAGAGCCCTCAGGAGCCCCTCTGTGTGGGATGATATCCACTTTGGTGTTCTATGAGATCCTACTGAGGTGTGCGTAAGCGTTACCTCTGGGATGACCTCCCGAATCTCTTTGAAGTCTCTTAGCCACTCGAACTCATTTGTCTTTACCTTTTCCCCCTTTTATTCAAGGTCTTTTTCCAGTCATGTTGCCAGTTGGCACTTGGTATTAATCCCTTGTTGCCAGGGAGGCTCATCCCCGGGAGTCATGTCCCATGTTGGGGGGAAGGTAATGTATTCATATGCTGAGTTTGGCTTAGAGAGAGGCCACATTTGAGCAACAAGGAGGCTCTCAGGTGGCAACCCTTAAGCACCCCATAACAGTAAGCTAAGTTTCAGTTACAAGAGCAAAGACTCATAAGGGTAGTCATCAATAACAAGAACTCATCAGTGGGCCATCCTCTTTTGACAGACACTGTCCCTGCACTCAGAGGAGTGTTGCTGCTCCCTTGGAGAATGTGGCAGAGCTCTCCAGGCTAGGAATTCAGATTCCCTCATTTATTGAGTGATTGTCCACCCACTGTGACCGTGCCCCATCCTTTGATCTTTTGAAAAATTTTGTATATCTTTCATGTATATTCAGATGAACTTACTCCCATGAATCCCCCCTCCCAGACACCCCCCACCAATAATCCCCTGCAGCACCCATTGTAACCCTTCTATGATCTAAATCTTCCATGAACATGTTGCCTATATAATAATCAAATACACTTAATAGGAAAAAGAAACAACAATGATAAGCTTACATGCAAGAGACAAACATAAGGAAACTCAGGAAAAACAAAAAAACAATCAACAAAAAAACAAAACAAAACAAAACATAATTAGTGGATTGGGACATTCAAAAAAATGGAAAAGAAAGCAAAAGAAATGCCTTTTTTATAAAAATTATTCTTTTTTTCCTTTTATCACTGTGTTATCGGATGTCTGGTGTTCCATGACACATTCCGCCTCTCAATCCCCAGTGTCTCCCAAATTTTCATTTAATTTTCAAAGAAGTTTTAGGTCACAGCAAAGTCACACATGGAATACCAGAGACTCCCAGATACCAACCCCCACCCCCACCCCAAATTAAAAACCCTTTTTTTTTTTTTTTTGGATGTTAGCATTCTTATAACTGTTATACAGATAGCAAAACATAGCAACTAAACATTGTCAATGATTTACAGTAAAGTTTACAATTTAGATGATACAGTTTAATAAGTTTTGATGATATTTACCATGTCCTGTGTCCATTACTGTAAGGTAATGAAAAACCTTCCCATGACCACTAAATACCCCATTAGATCTTAACTGTTCCTTCCTCCCCACCCTCCTGAGGCATATGACACTCCCCGTCTTGACTCATGGAATGTCAAGATTCATAGTTACATGCCCTGGGTATTTGAACCTGCCCTTCCTAATCTACCCACCTGTCAACGCTGCACCACCAAACCCAGTAATATCACTACCCATCTGTCCTATCCTTCAATATGCAACTATACTCTATTCCTTTACCATAGATTATGTCTATATGGGTGATGGCTCAAAGCCTGCTCTTCTCTTTCTCTCCTTTGTTAACCTATCTTTCAGACAATGGTTCTCAGAGACTGCTCACTTTCCTCAGTTCAGATCAGTGAGGTCATATACTGTTCATCCTTCATTGCCTGGCTTGCTTCACTCAACATAAGGTCTTCAAGATTCATCCACGTTATTCCATGTGTTAGCACTTTGTTCCTTCTTACAGCTGAGTAATATTCCATTGTATGTAAGTACCACATTTTGCTTATCCATTCGTCTGTTGATGGGCACCGGGGCTGATTCCAACTTTTGGCAATGGTGAACAATGCCGCTATGAACATTGGTGTGCATATATCTGTTTGTATTTTTGTTTTCAGTTCTTCTGGGTATATACCCAGCAGTGGAATTGCTGGATCATACGGAAGATCTATTGCTAGTTTTCTGAGGAACCGCCAAACTGTCCTCCACAGTGGCTGGACCATACCGCAGTTCCACCAGCAGTGGATGAGGGTTCCTATTCCTCCACATCCTCTCCAACATTTAGTGTCTGCTGTTTTTTTAATAGCTGCCATTCTGATGGGTGTAAGATGGTATCTCATTGTAGTTTTGATTTGCATTTCCCTGATAGCAAGTGATGTTGAGCATTTTTTCATGTGCTTTTTAGCCATTTGTATTTCTTCCTTGGAGAAGTGTCTTTTCAGGTCACTTGCCCATTTTTTAAATGGGTTGTTTGTCTTTTTATTTTCAAGGTGTAGGATTTCTTTATATATGCAGGATATTAGGCTCCTATCAGATATATGGTTGCCAAATATTTTCTTCCATTGGGGAGGCTGCCTTTTTCTTTTCTTTTTTTTTTTTTTTTTTATACATATGTATTTTTACATTTTATTAAAGATGCATATATCTCATGTTTGATTTTTATAAAAAATATTTGCAACCATATTTCTACAGAAGATAAAACTACAGATATAGGGGGAAAAAACCCTAGGACACCATTCAAATATAAAATTGAATTGTGAATAAGATGACCAAAAAATTTTGTACTCCATTGTACTATAATTTTTAAAATGTATTTTCCCCTTGACCACAAACTAAAGTATAAATTCAGTTTCCATTTTCCATATCTTTTCTTAATAACATCCTTTGAGGTGCAGAAGTTTTTTATTTTGATGAGATCCCATTTATCTATTTTTTCTCTTGCTGCTCATGATTTGGCTGTGAAGTTCATGAAACCATTTCCTATTACAAGGTCCTGTAGATGCTTCCCTACATTATCTTCCAAGGTCTTTATGGTTTTGCCTCTTATATTTAGATCTTTGATCCATCTTGAGTTGATTTTTGCATAAGGTGTGAGATGGTATTCTTCTCTCATTCTTTTGGATATGGATATCCAGTTCTCCAAGCACCACTTGTTAAAGAGGCCACTCTCTCCCAACTGAGTGGTCTTCGTGGCCTTGTCAAATATCAGATAACTGTATATGCGAGGATCTATATCAGAACTCTCAATTCGGTTCCATTGGTCAGTAGGTCTATCCTTGTGCCAATACCATGCAGTTTTGATCACTGTAGCTTTGCAGTATGTTTTAAAGTCAGGTAGTGTGATACCTCCAACTTCATTTTTCTTTTTCAATATGTCTTTGGCAATTCGGGGTCTCTTGCCTCTCCAAATATATGTTGTGGTTAGTTTTTCCAGTTCCTTAAAAAAGACAGTGTTGAATTTTATTGGGATTGCATTAAATCTGTAGATTAGTTTGGGTAGGACAGACATCTTGATGATGTTTAGTCTTCCTATCCATGAACAGGGAATATTTTTCCATTTATTTAAGTCTTCTTTGATTTCATTTAACAGTGTTGTGTAGTTTTCTGTATATAAGTCCTTTACATCTTTAGTTAAATTTATTCCTAGGTATTTGATTCTTTTAGTTACTATTGTAAATGGTATTTTTTTCCTGATTTCCTCCTCAGTTTGCTCATTATTGGTGTATAGAAATGCTACTGATTTTTGAGCATTGATCTTATAGCCTGCAACATTACTGAACTCCATTATAAGTTCTAGAAGCCTTGTAGATTTCTCAGGGCTTTCTATGTATAGGATCATGTCATCTGCAAATAATGAAATTTTTACTTCTTCTTTTCCAATCTGGATGCCTTTTATGTCCTTTTCTTGTTTCATTCCCAGTGCAAGTACTTCTAAGACAATGTTAAATAGGAGTGGTGATAGTGGGCATCCTTGTCTAGTTCCGGATCTCAGAGGGAAGGCTTTTAGGATGTCATCATTGAAAATGATGTTAGCCTTGGGTCTTTCATATATACCCTTTATCATATTCAGAAAGTTTCCGTCTATTCCTATCTTTTGCAGTGTTTTTATGAGGAAAGAGTTCTGTATTTTGTCGAATGCTTTTTCTGCATCTATAGAGATGATCATGTGATTTTTTTCTTTCAATCTGTTTATGTGGTGTATTACATTGATTGATTTTCTTATATTGAACCATCCTTGCATACCAGGGATGAAACCCACTTGGTCATGGTGTATAATCCTTTTGATATGTTGTTGAATGCGATTAGCAAGTATTTTGTTGAGGATTTTAGCATCTAGGTTCATTAGAGAAAATGGTCTGTAATTTTCCTTTCTTGTGGTATCTTTATTTGGTTTTGGTATTAGGGTAATGTTGGCATCATAGAATGAGTTAGGCAATATTCCTTCTACTTCTATTTTTTGGAAGAGCTTAAGTAGAATTGGTGTCAGCTCTTTCCAGAACGTTTGGTAGAATTCAGCTCTGAAGCCATCTGGTCCTGGGCTCTTCTTAGTTGGGAGGTTTTTGATGACTGAGTCTATCTCTTTACTTGTAATTGGACTGTTGAGTTCATCTATTTCTTCTTTCATCAATGTAGGCTGTTTGTGAGTTTCTAGAAACTTGTCCATTTCCTCTAAATTATCATTCTTGTTGGCATATAATTTTTCAAAGTATCCTCTTATGATACTCTTTATTTCTGTGGGGTCAGTAGTGATATCCCCTTGCTCATTCCTTATTTTATGTATTTGCATCTGCTCTCTGTTAGTCTGGCTAAGGGTTTGTTAGTCTGGCTAAGGGTTTGTCAATTTTACTGATATTCTCGAAGAACCAGCTTTTGGTTTTGTTTATTGTTTCCAGTGCTTTCTTATTTTCTATTTCATTTAGTTCTGCTCTAATCTTTGTTATTTCCTTCTTTCTACTTCCTTTAAGTTTAGTTTGTTGCTGTTTTTCGAATTCCTCCAAGTGTGCAGTTAGGTCTTCAATTTTAGCTCTTTCTTCTTTTTTAATATATGAATTTATGGCTATGAACTTCCCTCTCAGGACTGCTTTCGCTGCATCCCATAGGTTTTGATATGTTGTGTTGTTGTTTTCATTAGTTTCAAGGTAGTTACTGATTTCTTTTGAGATTTCCTCTGTGACCCACTGTTTGTCTAAGAGTGTGTTGTTTAACTTCCATATCCTTGTGCCTAACCTGTTTCTCTGGCCCTTAGTGATTTCCAATTTCATTCTGTTGTGGTCAGAGAAATTACTTTGTATAATCTCAATCTTTCTGAATTCATTGAGAGTTGTTCTGTGGCCTAGCATGTGGTCTATTTTGGAGTATGTTCCATGTGCACTCGAGAAGAATGTAAATCCTGCTGTATTAGGGTGTAGTGTTCTGTATATGTCTATTAAGTCCAGGTCTTCTAACTTGTTGTTGAGTGCCTTTGTTTCTTTATTGATTCTCCATCTAGATGTTCTGTCTAATGATGATAATGGTGTGTTGAAGTCCCCTGCTATAATTGTAGAGGCATTTATTTCTCCTCTTAGTTTTTTCAGAGTTTGCTGCACGTATTTTGAGGCACCCCAATTAGGTGCATAAATGTTGATGATTGTTCTCTCTTCTTGAGAGATTAATCCTTTTACTAATATGTAGTGTCCATCTACATATTGTCTCTTACAATAGTTTTGCATTTAAAGTCTATTTTGTCTGATATTAGAATAGCTACTCCTGCCCTTTTTTGTCTATTGTTAGCTTGTAAAATGGTTTTCCAGCCATTCACTTTCAGCCTCCTTGAATCCTTGGGTCAAAGGTGGGTTTCTTGAAGATGGCATATAGATGGATCATATTTTCTTATCCATTCTGCCAATCTGTGTCTCTTGATTGGTGAATTTAATCCATTAACATTCAGTGTTATTACTTGTAATGAATTTCTTACTTCAGCCATTTTTTCTTTGTGTAAATGTATGTCATATGTTGTTTTGTTTCTCTTTTTGTCTTTTCGGTTGTTTTTAAACTCTCCTCCAACTCTCTCTCCCTTGTTTTTTCCTTTCAACTTGTAGAGATTCCTTTAGTATTTCTTGAAGTGCAGGTTTCTTATTGACATACTCTCTTAATTTCTCTTTATCTGTGAATATTTTGAACTCTCCATAATTTTTGAATACCAGTTTTGCTGGATAGAGAATTCGTGGCTGGAAGTTTTTTTCTTTTAGTATTTTGACTATGTCATACCACTGTCTTCTTGCCTCCATGGTTTCAGCTGAGAAATCAGCACTTAATCTTATTGTGCTTCCCTTGTATGTGATGGTTCTCTTTTCTCTTGCTGCCTTGAGTATTTTCTCTTTGTCTTGAGCATTGGACATTTTGACAAGTATATGTCTTGGAGTTGGCCTGTTGGGATTTATACTATTTGGGGTGCGCTGTGCTTCCTGGATCTGCACATCCATCTCTCTCAATAGGATTGGGAAGTTTTCAGCCATTATTTCCTTCAACACTTTTTCTGTTCCCTTTCCCTTCTCTTCTCCTTCTGGAATGCCCATAATGCGTATGTTTGTGCGTTTTGTGTTATCGGTTAATTCCCTGAGTCCATGCTGGATTTTTTCTATCTTTTTGTCTATCTGTTCTTCTATCTCTTTGATTTCAGCTGTATTGTCTTCCATATCACTAATTCTTTCCTCTGCCTGTTCAAATCTGCTGTTATGTGAATCCAGCGTTTTTTTTTATTTCTTGGATTGTACCATTGTTCACCATCATATCCATTATCTTTTTAGGCATGTTTGCAATTTCTTCAGTATGTTCTCCCAGTGTCTTCTTTATATCCTTAATCTCTTCCTTCACTTCTTTTAGTTGGACCATGATATTTGTTTGGATAATTTTGATTAGTTGTTCGATGTCCTGCATCACTTCCTGGTTTTTAATTTGTCCATGTTTTCCTGTTTCTCAGAGTCATTTGTATTTTTTTGTTGCCCTCTGGTCATCATATTATCTTGATGGGTTTGTTCAGTTGATTAGCTTTTCTCTATGCTCTAGAGTTTTATTTAGCTGGTGGTTCTGCGTGTGTGTTGCTTTCTTTGGCACTTTTTCTTCTTATTTTATTTCCTTGCCTCTTTCCATGTTCTGAATCTCTACCGTTCTGTCCACACCGTTGATCTGCACAGATAGATGTCCCAAGCTTCTCATTCCACATGCGCACAGCACAGAACCCCAGGCAGGACCCCGTCCACAATCCTTGCTCTGGGAGCTTGCAGTGTGTGCCCTCCTACACTAACGCCATCTTGGCTCTTCTGATTTAGACATTTTTATGACCTCAGAACTGTAAGCTTGAAACCTAAAAATCACCATTGTAAAAGCCAACCCATTTCTGGCATACCTTTCGGCAGCTTTTAGCAAACTAAAAGAGTACTCGATGACTATTGATTGAATGTCAGGTTGATGTCAATCTACAATATCTACTGATATGCCACGGGGCACTATTTTTGGTTTTGTCTCATCAATTTGTTAATTATTGAAGGCTGTGATCAAAATCTAAGTAGATAGTAAATCTCTTAGGTGGCAGAGTTTGAATCCAAAAAAATTCTCCAAAAGCATTAATGATGGCCTGAATCAAATAAGTTTAATAACAGTTAATGTAAAACACTTTAATTTAAAAATCAAATGTATGCAATGTAACATTATTCAGATGTAAAAAGAAGTGAAGTGCTAGTACATGCTACAATGTGGATGAACCTTGAAGACATCATGTTGATTGAAATAAGCCACACACAAATATTGTATGATCTCTTTTATATGAAATACTTCAAATAAACAAATTCATAGGGACAGAGAGCAGATATGGTTACGAAGGAAAGAGGGAAGGAAGAAATGAGGAGTTATTGGTAAATGAGTATGAGTTTTGGTTTGGGATGATGAAAATAGTCTGGAAATAGTCGTAAAAGTTATGCAGTATTATCAATGTACTTAAAGTCAAAGAAAAGGTCCACTTAAAATGGTTAAAATAATTTTTATGTTATGTGTATTTTACCACAGATAAAAATAAATTAATTAAAATTTTTTTTGAAAAATCAAAGCACAAGGAGAGGGTGCAGATATCTGGCTTAGAAGCAACAGAAGGGAAAAAAAACTGATGGTTTAGCTGACTATAACTTTAGTAGCAGTCAACAGTAGACGTCAAAAAAAGTAATGCAATTTTAGACTACATTATTGGAAGCCTAGAATCTTTAATGAGGGAGTTAACAAATTTATCCACTCTGCACCTGTCTGACGATACCTTAATTACTGTGCTCAAGTCTGGGCATCATATTTTTGAAGAATATAAGCAAATGCCTCAATCAGAGAAAGTGACTAAGGTTCTCTCCCTTTACTTAGAAGCTCAACGTAAGCTATGCCAAAATAAAGACACAGAATAGGATCAATGGCAATTAATAAAGTCGTAGACACTTAGCCTGGAGCACAGGAGATCCAGGAGAAACATGAAAACAATCTTCAAGTATCATATTTTCAGGACTGTCATGTGGAAGAAAAATTTGTCCTTTTTTGGTCTGGTTTAAGGGCCTAGAATCAGTTATAGGGAGGCAGATTTTGCTTTAAAAAAAAACAAACAAAAAACCCACATACTTACGCACTAAATGACAACAGACATCTTTCTAGTGACGAAGCAAACTCCCCATGATTAGAACTCAATTTTAGCACTTAATTTGGATTCTATAAACAGAAGCTGAGGACTGATGGTAAAGATATTGTGAGAGGGATTCAGGCACAGAAGGTTGGGTTTCTAAGTCCTTGATTAAGCTCTTATATAGTCAATACCCATACTATGATATTCTCTGACTATTTTTCCTGATTCTGAATCTGTTTGACACTTTTCCAGGAGAAGTTTTTTGTTTTGTTTTTTTCTAGGCACACATCCTGTCCAGAAGCTCACAGAACAGTCTGCATGTGTATCAAACTTAATATATAACTCAGCAAGAATCTTAACAGGAACTCAAGTTTGTTCTGAAGCAATTCAACAGTTTTGGACTTGGCTAACTTATCTGGCTCTATTCCAACTGCCTGCTTGTACCTATTTGTATTTTAAGTTATTTGCTTTATATCTGAATATTAAATATTCTACATTAAAAATTCTATTTGTTGTTTTGACAGATACACAGGTCTGTCCCATCTTCTATTCTTGTGTAATGAATAGACTTGCCTTCAAAAAATAGTTCTAGTTTTGTACAATTTGAGAGCATTAAGCTTTTAGTATGATCTCAAAATTCCTAAAACTCTCCATCCTGACTTGACAGTGAATGATTGGTAAATACAAAAGGGTTCCTTTCTGAATCTTCACTATTATCTCTTAATTTATAATCAGCCAAATTTTTATTATTTAGTCTTTCTTAATGTAAATATTGCATGTAATTAGATTTTTAACCTTAAATAACCTAGCATAATATTAAATCATTTTGCATGAAGCCTCCTTTTAGTCTGGGTTCCCTAGAATGCAGAGCCTAAGGCAAGGATTAAGTGTCGTTTTATTTGGGAATACAATCCCAGGCTACCTTTCTCCCCAGGTGAGGTAAAAAAGAAAATGAAACAGAAAAGGATGGGAAGCTATACAAAGTGAAAGATTACCGTGTTGGCCCTAATTTATAATGAGCCATGAACAGACACAACCAATCACCAAACTAAACAAATAGAGAAATTGTACTTCAAGGGAAGAAAGAAGAAAAAGGATTGCTTTGGCTTAGTTTCCTCTTGACTTTTGTTTTCCCTTAGTCCATTTCACCCACAAGGAGTTAGCTTCCCAGATCTTCCAGGTTGCCTCATTCAGCATCTTTGGCATCCATTTGGGAACCAGAGTCTACACCTTATAGTGTAGCATTTCATTCAAGCCCATCCCTTCCAGTGATTGGTCAGCAACAGGTGGTGGAACCACTTGAACCCAAGTGGAATTAGTAGCCTCTAGCTGACGTTCAGGTGAGGCAAGTGGCTGAGGTTTCAGGAGACATTGACACTAACTCGAAGGAAGTACTCAAGCTGTTTCTTATACACTTTCTCTGATTCTCTAAACCATCATTTTCTGCTTTTAGTATAGCACTTAGGCTATCCTCTGTGTGGGATAGACTTCGAGTGTCTACCAATATGTGGTTCTCCTACTCTTTCTGGATGTAACAGAAGATTACACTTTCTGTCTGTATTAGTCAGCCAAAGGGGTGCTGATTCAAAATACCAGAAATCAGTTGGTTTTTATAAAGGGTATTTATTTGGAGTAGAAGCCTACAGTCACAAGGCCCTAAAGAGTCCAACTCAAGGTACCATAAGAGGTACTTTCTCATCCAGAGTCTATTTCCACATGTTGGTGCAAGATGGAAGGCAATGTCAGTCTTCCTCCTCCTCCCAAGGCTCCCACAGCCTGGGACAAGTCTTGTCTCTCTCCTGGGGCTCATTTCTCTCCGGGCTCAGCTACTCTGCTCTCTCCACAAGGCCAGCTGTAAACTGTCAGACAAATGGCTCGTCTCTCTTCCCAGGGCCTCTGCCGTGTCTAATGGAGCCTTTTCATGTATCTGCTTCTCTGTGTGCTTACTTCCCGGGCTCCAGGATCAAAACTCTAACCTTCCTACTCTGCGGTATGTTTTTTCTGTGGGTCCCCACCCACCAAGGGGGCAGGGACTCAACATCCTACTGATGTGGCCCAATCAAAGCCTTAATCATTATTTAATCAAGTAAAAGTGAAACCTCTGAATCCTAATAGAATTTAATATGCCCGGAGGAACAGACCAGTTTACAAAAATAATCCAATATCTATTTTTGGAATTCATAAACCATTATCAAACTGCTACAGTGTCCCCTTGCACTCAGGTAGGGTCATGTGACTAGTCCAGGCTAATAGTCATGAGATAAAGTCCCATGTGTACTTATGGGCCAAAGCATTTAAGAGAAAATATGAGTCCTCACATTCTCTCTTCCTTCTGCAGCAACCCTTAAGCCAAGCTGAAATGATAGAGTCACAAGATGGAGGCAGACTAAATCCCTGAGGCACCACAGATGGAAAGAAATTGTATTTATATTCGTTAGCTGACAAGCAACAGAAATCTACTCTAGCTGACTCTGGCAGAAAACTAAAGGGAGGCCAGAGAACCAGGTTCAGAAAGCCAGTGGGAACCCAAAGTTTTACAATGAGAATCACAGTGAAAGTCAGACCCCAGGAGCTATCCGGCTAAGACACTGCTGCTGGCCACACCACCCCTGACCCTGTGAATACTACTGCTCCTGGACTCTCTTTGCTCCCACCACCATAAATAATTTCTAAGTGATTCCCATCTCTTTGTGTTGCTTCTTTCAGGATAAAAGTCCCAAGGGGAGAAATTGACTCAGCCTACATATATGTCCACACCCTCGCTACAAGAAAGAGTGAAAAGGGGACATTTGCCCCATTGTATTTGTATCCCACCAATATCACACACACTGGGACATTCCCACAAATAGAAAGGAGCTTGAACACTGAACATCCAAAAAAGATACAATCCTACAAATGGCCACTGCAACCTTATGCTACTTTACTTGCTCTACAATGACTGGCCCATTTTCTTTCTTGCAGTAGTCAATCAGTAAATATTTATGAATGATAAAGAACTGAGTAGTTAAAATTTAACTTTGTAGGAAATAAATGGGCAGCCACAGAATTCAGCACTTAAGTATTGGATGCTATTTCTGATTAGTACAAATTAGGATAAAAAAAGGGAATTTCTTAGAACAAAGTTCTAAGTCAATGGTGGCTATTATAATAGCTATGACTATCTTTTCTAATAGGTGTAGTTTTATCATTCTTTTTCTCTGTGTGCCTAGACACTGGCCTTCTCCTTCTAAAGCCCCAGTTTCTGAAGAAAGCAAAAACCATGAGATCAGAGCATTTTTTCTCTTCACTTCTGTTTTTTTAAAATAAACACATGATCCCAATCATCACCCCAAACTCAAGCACCTCTAGCTTACATGTCTTTGGTAACTGCTTCCCATTCTCTGTAGAAAGCTTGAGATTAAACAGAAGAAAAATCCATGTCATTTTCTCCATTAGGGATGTCTCTACCCTACAGTATATCACTGTCTCAAGAAACTAACCCCAAGGGAAGAAGGAAATACTATATATATGAACAGTAGGTTATTAAGAAGTTGCCAGAAATGTCAAGGGTATTTTTTATAAGACACCCATAAAATGTTCCTTGGTCCAGAAATAAAATACTAATATTGGTGGACCAACAATCTGACCAGGTTTGAATGCTTAAATCTTAAATTCTTGAAAACTCTCAACTCAGAGTTGGAGGAAGATTGTTAGGTCTTATATAAGCTGACTTACAACAGGTGAATAGAGGTAGGTGATAAAGACCAGGATGCAGGCTGTAGAAATTAAAAAAGAAATAATAACCCTAAGAAAATCCTACTGTCTGGTTCAATAGGACTTATATGATAGATGCCAGGGCAAGATCATACCACATGAAGCAAGAGGGCTTCGGGTAGGCAAAAATTCTAGCTCCCCTGTTGCAACATATGGTGACACCACTGGGGTGAATGCTAAGATAGCAATTATTTTGGCAATAATCAGCAGGACAAGAGCCAAAGTGCCCTGGGAAAATAACCTGAAAGATGTTCACTCCTTTCTTATTGCCCTTAAAGTATATGGAATGAGAGCCCGCCCTGATCAAGACGGTGGCATGAAATGCTTCAGGGCTCCATCCCCACAGAGAAGCTTGAAAAACCAGCAAGAGCTATTAGAAAAATCTTTCTCAGAGATTCAAAAGACTGTTCAAAACAAAGCAAGCACCAAATCAAGTAAAAGGCAATTTAAATGAGGTACAATCTCGTGGTGGCCTGGCTGGCCCCCCACACACACACCACACAGGCTCAGTGCTGAGCTGGCCTGGCTCCCAGTGTGGATCCCTGGTCTCAGTTGCAGAAGGAGCAGAATAACCCTCATGCACATATTTGGAGCATGTATGTCTGGCCTAATCTGTCTGATGGTTTCCTGAGGGACTCACCATCCCAAAACTTGCCTTGCATGTAGAAGACAGCTCACTGAATTCTCCTATAGAATGTGGTTGCCTGGCGCAAGGGATTACTGGGTATAGGATATACAGTGCAGTGCCCAGGACCAAGAGGAAATTGTTTCCTAGGGAAAAGGAGACATTCATATCTATGTAAAAAGGGGATTTCCCATGGCAACGTGTGCATGCCCAAGACAAGGAACATGCATAGAAAGAATCAGGGTGGCCCCTAAGCATTGGCCCAAAGTGATTCTAATGTCATTGTTTTGACAAGCCCTGAAGGAGAGCACACAAGTCAATCTGAAAAAATGGGGAAAGTAGTTTTCTTCTTCTCCTTCTTCTCCTTCTTCTCCTTCTTCTCCTTCTTCTCCTCCTCCTTCTTCTTCTTTTGGTAGTTCCTAGCATTCAAGGGAAACTCTGGCAGTTAAAAGCTTAAGAAATAGCTGCCTCAGAGTCTAAATTCCAGTGATAACATGTTAAAATATCAAAATGTTCAGGTTTCAACAAAGATTACAAAACATACAGAGAAACAGGAAGTGATGACCCAGTCAAAGGATAAATTAAAGCACTAGAAACCATCAGTGAGAAGGACTGGACCTGGGACATACCAGAAAAAGACTTTAAAAAATGATCCTAAATATGCTCAAAGAACTATAGGAAACATGGACAAAGAACTAAAGGAAATCAGGAAAATATAGATAAACACAAGGAGAATATGATTAGAGAGACAGAAATTGTGAAAGGGAACCAAACAGAGCCAAACACAGAAACAGAAATGTTAAGTTCTTTAGTGAGGGTTCAACAGCGTATTGGAACTGGCAGAAAAAGAATCAGTGAGCTGGAAGATAAGACAATTGAAATCATGTAGTCTGAGGAGCAGAAGGAAGAAAGAATGAAGAAAAGTGAACAGAGCCTGAAACCTAAGGGACACCATGAAGTGTACCAATATATTCACCATAGGAGTATCGGCAGAAAAAAGGGACAGAGAGAATATTCAAAGAAATAATGGCTGAAAATGTCCTAAATTTAATGAAAGACATGAATATATACATCCAAGATACTTAATAAACTCTAAACAGGATAAGCCCAAATAAACCCATGCCATGTGTTTTCATTTGCTAAAGGCAACTAATGTAATATACCAGAAATGGGTTGGCTTTTTAAATGGGAATGTATTAGGTTAAAAGCTTACAGTTCTGAGGCTGTGAAAATGTCCAAATGAAGGCATCATCAGAGCTGCTGTCTCACTGAAGGTCAGCTGCTGGTGATCCTGAACTCCTGCCACATGGTAAGGCACAATGGGGGCTCTGTTGAGTTCTCTGCTTTCCTCTCCAGGCTTACTTTCTCCCCAGGCTCCGCTGTGGGTGATCAGGCATATGGCTCATCTCTCCCCTCTCCTCTAGGCTTCTCTGCCTCTCAGAGGCCTCTTTCCATACCTCTGTACTCTGCTGATTCCAGCATCCGGGACCTCTCTCTCAGCTTCTCAGGGTTTCTCTGTGTCCTGCTTTCTTCTGTGTGTCTCTGCTTTCAGTCCTCTATTTATAAAGGACTCCAGCAAGAGGACCAAGACCCACCCTTGACTGACTGAAGCAATCCAATCAAAGGCCCCCAAACTGACTCCAATCCAATCAAAGGGTCCCACACCCACAGGAATGGATTAGTTCCAAGAACAAGATCTTTTGTAGGATCCACAAAAAGCTTCAAACTGTCACACAATGGCAAGTCAACGTTAAAGAGAGAATTCTGAAAGCCACAAGATAGAAGCAACATATCACATACAAGGGAGCCTCAGTAAGATCAAGTGCTAGTTTCTCATCAGAAACCATGGAGGCAAGAAGGCCATAGGAGGATACATGTAAAGTGCTGAATGCAAAAACTATCAACAAAAAATCCTATATCTGGCATCACTGTCTTTCAAAAAATGAGAGAGAGATTAAGACATTCCCAGATAAACAAAAGCTAAGGGAGTTTATCACCATTAGACCAGCCCTATTAGAGATGCTGAAGAGAGTTTTGCAGTTTGAAAGGAAATGACAGGAAGCAGATGTGGCTCAAGTGATTGAGTTCCCACCTACCATAGGGGAGGCCCTGGGTTTGATTCCTGGGGCCTCCTGGTGAAGGCAAGCTAGCCCATGTGGCACGGAGATCTGACGTCCCATGCAGCATGGAGAGCTAGTACAGCAAGATGATGCAACAAAGGGAAACAAGCAGACACAGAAAAACACGCAGCGAATGGACAGCCAGCACAAGTGGCTATAATTTTTAAATTTATAAATAAAATAAATCTTTAAAAAATGGTTAATGGGTGCAATTTCTTTGGGAAAAAAAAGAAAGGAAATGACAAAAAACAATAGATTGAAGTTGCATGAAGAAATAAAGATCTCTGGTAAGGATAATGGCAGTGGCAAAGATAAATGGCAGTACTACTGTACTTTTGGTTTGGAACTCCACTTTTTACTTCCTAAAGGATCTAAAATGCAAATTAATAAAAAGAGATCATAATCAATGGTTTGGGATCCATAATGTATAAACATTTGTCATATATATTTTTTTTTAATTCAGGGATCTTTTGTCAATAGTACTGGGAAATTGTGGTTGTAACTCTTTGACAACCTGACTTGTTTTGTAGATAAGCAGTTGTTGTTTTTTCAATTTAGAAATTCTGCCTGGAAAAAAAACAATCTATAATATATTACTTAAATGTCCCCTAATAAAGGTTAATTAGGCATCATTAGGTATAAATACTTCCTCTCTGAAAATGGGTTTGCTTTTTCCTTTTGATAATGAGAACCATGTGATTTGCTGTTTCCCTTTTTGCCCTAGCCAAATCTGATGTTCAACAACAGAAATATATATTAATGCATATTCTTAGAATACATGCTTCCTCTTCCTTTCTTGCCTCTGGTTTTTATCTAATCATTTACTTATTCAATAACTATCTGAGTACCTAATATGTACCAGACCCTTTGCCATGTCCAGTACATACAAAGATGAACACAACTTGATTCACCTTCAAGGGCCTCATAGTCTAATGAGAAAACATATATGAAACAACTAACTGTAAAATAGTAGGACAAATGCTATAATAAAATTATGCACAGAGAAAGTGGTATGACAAGATAGACTGTTCAGACTGACGAAGAGTTTTGAGTTGGGTATTAAAATTATGAGTAGGAGTTTGAAGGATAGGTGGTTGGATGGGGGTGAGAGGTTGAGAAAGGGCATTTCAATAAATATGTAATCATTTTACTTTTATCTACCTTACTAGAGTAATATATTTTATTGAAAACTGCTTTAAATCCTTTTGGAAAAGAGATGTGGGATTAGATAGATAGATAGATAGATAGATAGATAGATAGATAGATAGATAGATAGATAGATGATAGATAGATAGATAGATAGACAGACAGACTGATAGGTAGGGACTGGCTGATTCTCATGGGAATGGAACCTTAGGCAGTGGAGGAAGAAAGAGGCAGACAGACAAAACAGCCTGATCACAGACTCAAGAATGAAAGGTATATTTACTTGTAGATCTAGAGCTCTTAAATGTTCATCTACTTCTTAAGGAATTTTGAAGCCCATCCCGTTCATCTTTCCTCATTGCTGCTTTTCTCAATAGCCATGCCATTCCCCTCTCTCACTGCTCTCACAGGGCATTGGCACAAGTCTCAACAGATTTGTTTGTTTTTATTTTTAGTGATAAATGTAATTAAGTTCAGTCATTTAACCTACCAGCTGTGACTCTACATATTTTATATAAGAAAATTGACTCCCTTAAATGCCGAGGTTGTTACATTATATTGTTGCTGAGGGTGTACAATTAACCTATCTTGTAACTCTCCTGTCTATTCCCTTGCTTCTTAGTGGTCTCTTTGCTTTGGGGGAAGCATAGAGTAAAAAGCATGGACTATGGTGTCAGAGCTGACTTTGAATTCTGCTTCATCCACTTATCAGCTGTGTCATCTTGGGCAAGTTACCTAATCTCTCTAAATATCAGTTTCCACATATGTAAAGTTATGACAATGTCAGTCTTTCAGAATTGTTGTGGAACTTTGGTGACACAATATATGCAAGGCATCCAGCACATTGCCTGGCATATGGTAGCTTCAATGCATTGAAGCCGCTACTAAAGGTACTGTCTTAGTTTGCTAAAAGCTGCTGGGAACAGTATACCAGAAATCAGTTGGCTTTTATAATGTGAATTTATTAGGTTAAAAGCCTACAGTTCTGAGGTTGTGAAAATGTCCAAATCAAAGCATCATCAGAGATGCTGTCTTACCAGAGGTCAGCCACTTGTGATCCTGGACTCCTGCCCCATGACAAGGCACATGGAAGCATCTGGTTCTCTTCTGGGTCTTGTTACTTCGGCTTCTGGCTGCTCCTTCTGAGGCTTCCTCTCTCCCAGGTCCTCCTCTGAGCTCCTGGGTTCCTTCTCTCAGTATCTCTGGCTTTTGCCCTGTGTATCTCTGTATGTTTCTCCCATTTACAAGGACTCCAACAAGAGGACCAAGATCTACCCTGGGTCATGCCTCACTGAAGAAATCCCAGCAAAGGCCCTCCAACTGAAGCCAAGCCAATCAAAGGGTCCCACATCCACAGGAATAGATTAGTGTCAAGAACATGATCTTTCCTGGGATCCACAAATAGTTTAAAACTGTCACAGGTACTAATGCTTCCACTGCCACTATTTTTATTGTCACAATCAGATTCAATTTCCTTCACTTTTTCCCCTATTTCAGAAAGTTTCTTGAAGAGTATTATGCTGAGTCTATGCCATGTTTTCTTTTAAAGTGTATCTTTAAAAGTCCTCCTTTCCCTACATTTTCTTATCCCCACTTTTCTCCGGTATTTAGCTTCCCTTCTCTCCTGCTTAACCAGATACTCCCTACCTGCTAAGCCTTGCCCAAGTCAAGATCCTCCCCTTTCTGTTCTGTTTGTCCATATTAGAACACAAGCTCCCCAGGGTAGGAAACTTGTCTTTCTACATATTTGTCGAGTATTGTGTACATTTAGAAGCTATATAAATAACAAATATTACACAGTCAGAATGAACTTAAGTAAATACCTGAGGTATTATCTCTAGACTCTAATTACACCAAATCTATGGACTTGAGATGTATAAACAGAGGCTGACTACAAAATAATAAAATTATATTTTTGGCTGCTGTACATCGGAAACAGGCTGTCAATGTGGATGGATGGCCAAGGTGTTTCCTATTCTCCACGCCTTACTAGCAGAGTCTTAGCTACCACTCACAGCAGGGATCATACTCAAAGGGCCAGCAGCAGGTCAAAGACTAGCCCAATATAATTATCTTTCCCTCCAGCAACATTGACCACTGTCAAGCTGCTAATACCTCTCAGGTGAAATTTCTCCAGCAGGTAGGTATAGTTTGTGCTTCACAATTCTTTGCTTATGTGTATGTTGTTTTCTGGTTATTTTATGGGTCTGGCTCCATCTCCTTAACTAAACTCTAGACTCTTGGAAATTGCCTTTCCCTCCTTTTTTATTCTCCAACAATTCTGGGCACTTAATCTGTGTCAAGAATTATTTGTCTTGACCTGAAAAATCAGGAAAGTTATGGTCCCTCCTTTTATGGTTTTGGCTAATTTCTCATTTCTTTTTTAAATGTTTTAAAATTATTTATATAAAACATTTCAAGCATATAGAAAAGAACCAAAAAATAGTCATATTTTCTTCAACTCCCTTTTGTATTAAAATGTTACAAACAGGGAAAATCACCCCCATTCCTTCTTCCTCCCCCTTCATCCCTCAATGAAAGATATCTTTCAGTTGATCCATAGCTTTCACATCTGAAGTATTTTACTACTACATATATAAATATCTATAAATAATATGTATTGTTGTTTTGAGTGTTTCAAAATTTTACATACATGGTGTTATTATAGATATACTTCTTCACCTTTCCCCCTACTTTCAAAAAGTTTCATGAAATGTATTATAGTTTTTTTCCCCACAGGATACTATTTTTGAAACTCATTCATGTTAACATTTGTAGATCCAGTTCATTCACTTTAGCTCCTGAAGAGTATTCTATCAACCTATTCCCCTTTAAAGGGGCAGTTTGGCAGTTCACACCTTTTTGCTGTTCTAAGCAGCGCTGCAGTGAGTATTCATAAACTTCTCTCCTTGGGCACGAGCTTTGCTAGGTAGAGCGTTCAGTGGATAACAGCAGAAGGCTCTGGAACTTTACTGCCCCAGGTCAAATCACAGTTCCACCACAAAATCACACCTTTGTGACCTTGGGTGTATTACTTAACTTCTCTGTGCCTCAGTTTCTTCATCAGTAAAATTAGATAACAATAGCACCTCCTTGGAGAGAATAAAACAGCAAGCATCTTGCCCATAGTAAACATTCAGTATAGGATGGTGATTATTAATATTGAGGCAGAAACCTAGAAAGAGGGTCTGAGCACCTTTGGCTTTACTAAGTATCACCAAATTGATCTGCAATGGGTTGTACCAATTTATACGCTCATTAGCACTGTATGAGTTTCTGCTTCCCCCCATATTCACCAGAACTTGGCATTAATGGTGCAGCTTTTTAATCCTTTCAAATCCAAAGAGATTCAAGAATGAGATGAAGGCACAGAAGGAGAGAGGTGGGTTAAAATGAGTAATCAAAAAGAGCAGTTGACCAGCAGGAGAGAAAGGAATGAATGGGAGATTTGGGAAAGCAGAATAAAGGGAACTGTCTTTCAGGTGGGAAATAAAAGTCATTAAGAGTCAGACTCAGTGGAAACTTTGGAGACATACAGAAAATAAAGAAGACTCTTGCTAGAAGGGAAGAAACTCAATAGACAACAGAGGCTTGTTGGGAATCTGTTGGTGACTTAGAGAGGGTCTGAGCTCTCTTGGGTAGTTTCAATAGAGACAAGAACTCTTTTCCAAAAGGGACAAGAGATCAGAGAGAACAGCAAAGTTTGAGATTTAGTAGAGGAGCCAAGATGAGGAGATGGAGCTTCAGGGAAAAGAATCAATTGGTAGTGTTATTTTTCTCTGGATGTCAGAAGACCAAAGTCCCCTCTATGACACAACATCAGCCTCTATGGCATCTCACAAGTTTGTATCTTCCACCATTTCACTACCACCCTGCAGAGCCTCATTCTCTTACACCAATGCAGCTGCAGTGGTTTGCCAATACTGTGCTAAACCAGAGTGGCAAGGCAGGTGTTATGATCCCCATTTTATGAATGAAAGAACTAAGGCTCAGAAAGATCCACTACCTTGTTCAAGACTGCACATCTTGAAAATGGTGAAATAAGGACTAGAACTGAGGTGTTATGATTCCAGGTTTAAGCTCTTTGCACCAAAAAGAATTGAAAATCATCTTAAAGCTTCCCTTTTTTTGGACTCTAAACTGTGAGAAGGTTCTATTTTTCTCCCAGGACAGTCACAACTCCTCTGTTTGACTTTCAGGACCTTCGATGGCTCCAGTCTCTCCCAACCCTATTTCCCACCATTCTTTTAGCCACAATCTCACCTCTCCACCCAAGGTATCTCTTGGCTGATTCATGAACTCACCAAATTCACTCCTATACCTTATGTCTGTTTTATGTCATTTCCCTCACCTAGAGAGCCTGTTCTCCTTTCTCCATATCCTTCTAGGCCTGTCAAGTTTCATACTTGCTTCAAAGCATATTCTCTGAACTGCCATACTGGCTGTTTCATAAGGAAATATGATTCTATTTTACATTCTATTGAATTGTTCTCAAATTGCTATCCTCTGCAACAAAATGAAAAGCAAATCTCTGTGGGAAGTTTATTTGCTTTGTATTTTCTCACCAACTACTTGTTTTATATATAAATAAATATATATATAAACTGATGAGATACTGAAGAATGAAAACTTATAGTAGATAAGAAGTACAAAAAAAAAAAAAAAAAAAAGAAGTACAAAGACTTGGAAGTTATGATAAAATCATTCATCACGGTAAAAGACTATCAGGCATGGTGGAAAATTTAAGTGACAAAGTTATAAGACAAAATGGTTAAAAAGATGCTGAGAAAGAGCTCAGGAACAGGCTAAACCACAGCTTCTTCTGCATTTCCTTCTATCATGGCTCTGGTCTTATGGTACTCTTCAAAAGAAGGGAAGTGACTTCTTAAGTCTGCTAAACAAACAAGCACACCCATGCTCAAAAAGAATCAGAATTATCTGCAAATGATGATCACATCATGTGCTCATGCAGCCAAAGTTGTATTTGGCATTTTATGAAGTGATGCAAAAGATTCTCTTCATATTCAAGTTTCCAAATTTAATGAGTATCTTGTGAGAACAGAGGACTGTCATAAAGTACTGGTGGAGACATATCAAGAAGGTTATAATCCCAGGCCTTGGGGGTCTTAAACTGTATTTAGTTAGGAAAAAAGCTCTCATATCCAAAAACTGACTCACAAAATTAAACAAGTCCTTTGCAGAGCAACAAGTGAGCAAAAGCAAGTTAGTTTACTCATGTTGAGGAGATACTGAAAATGGAAAATTAAAAAGAATCAGGCAAGAAGACTTCCAGAACAAAGATAATAAATGAGAAGAACTTAATTTTATGTGAAGGAAGAGAAGAAACATTCTAGTATATAAAGGATTACAAGATCATGGAAATAGAAGCAAATGCCCTATGACAGTGTGCTGGTAAGAGTATGTATTATTATTATCACTATCACTATTATTATTATTATTAAAGGTAGTAATATTTCCATTTGGTAATAGGAGACATCTGGGCATTTAAATTAACTTGCCTCAAATCATACAACAAATTACCCATGCAGCTGAAACAGTCATATTTTGTGAACAACTTACATCATGAAACACTGAAGCTATATATATTTTTTAATAAATGCAAGATAAGTAGACATATGTAGGTACTTCTTAGACAATAATGAGTAGAAAATAAAATCAATTCTAAAAATGATTGCTCCACAAATATTGCAAAAAACAGACAAGGAGCCTCTTTTTTCCCCTAGTGAAGGAAGTCAGAGAATATTAAAAAAACAAAAAAGAATCATTAACAGTATTTCCTGTGGGAGAATACAGACTTCCAGCCTGTGCTAGAATTCCACATTACTACCCAAATTCAAAGATTAAATATGTGTTTTACCCACACCCTAAATTTTTGGGAACACAGGCCTTGCCATTATGTAAGGTTTACTGAGGAGGATAACCTGACTCCTCTCTTCCTAGAGGGCCTTATTCTGATTCATAATATATATATTTTAAATGCACCCAATTCATTTCCCACATTGACAGATTATCATCCAGATTATCTCTATGACTGCCTGTTCCTCCGTTTACACAAAACATAAAAGTCTCTTGTAATGACCAATATTCTTGTTTCAATAATCTGCTGAAGCATAAAATGGGAAGGATTCAGAGTAGAGAGTAGCTGGTTTCAAATACTATTTAATTTCCACCACCCCCCAGACCACTTCTGAGAGCCTAGAGCATTACTGTATAGTATGGGCCTTTGTTCAGGCTTATATTTCCCACCTGTATTTCTTTTTCTTTTTCTAGCAACAGTCTGCCTTTGTGCCAACTCCTAAATAACCATAAATTTTGTTCTTATAAACCTTAATGAGTGCTTGGCCAAGATGCTGTAACTATTGGCTTCTACATTGGAGCATAAATGGAAAGGGAAAAAAAAGTGTGCACTGTGAAAAACTGGATAAAATGGAAAAAAGATCACAGCAAACCCAAAGTCGCAATTTACCTTTAATGTGAAGGAAGCCTTGTTTTCGTGGTGTGGCAGCTTTCAGGGGTTTTAATCTCAAAGTGGCTGATCATTTAAGGTAAGTGGCAGGCATTTGGCCTGGTTCCCAGGCTTTGCTTTGCTGCTCTGAGAAAAGAAAGGATTCAGTCAGTCACACAGACAACAGGCATCATCAGCGGCTCCCACATTCCAAGCATTTTAACACAGATTAGGTTGGCATGATTCTACTGTTTACTGAAATCTCCTAGGTGTTGCATTTTTCCTTCTCCTTGCTGTGGTTATCCAAGATGGTTTTCTCAGGTCAAGACCTTCCAAATAGCTTGCAGGGTTGTAAAGGAAAAAAGAAGAGCATGGGTCAAGGTTTCTGATTGAAATGCTATTTTAGTTGCTTACTGCAAAATATGAGACTTCAGGCAGCAGGTAATTGAGCACTGAACTTTTGCCTAAGGCGCACATCGAGACAGGAACTGTTTTACATGCATTCCTGAGGAGGGAAAAATGAAGATAATTTCTTTAACAAGGACAAACTTAATTCAGCTAGAAATACCCAACAGATTGACAGGGTAATTTTTAGCTATTTTCCCTTATAAACATGAGCTTTATATACATGTTGAGCAAGATCACAACCAATATAATCCATTTTAAATTAACAATTTCATATCGTATACTCTTGCTTTTTACAAAACACTTAATATTAAATGATTAGGTTGTCAAATGCCTTTAACACTGTCTCATTTTCTTAGCAAAAGTGACTTTTCTTAATCCATTTAACCTCTAAACTAAGTTAAAGAAATGTGTATTCAATTGATCAGACAAAAATGTATATATTGCCTGTCTCGTGTTTTTTGGGCTATATCATGATTTATGGAAAATTTGCATTTTAAAATACATTTTCACAATTAAAAAATACTTTGTCTTCAATATGTTCAAAAACGTTTTTTCTTTAGTCATCTTCATGGCTTATTTCCTCATTTTTTTTCTCTCCATGAATTTGATCAAAATAAGAAACTAATACGACTTTTTAAAATAATGTTTTCAGCTATTATACTTTTCAAAAGCAATGTCCAAATTATTATACTTACTTCACCCAAAAATGCCTTCCTAACATTTATATAAATTTACATGGACACATTTCTTCCCAAACTAATATATTATTGCATTTTGAGTAATTTACTTTAAAAATATATATTCTTATTTGTAAAGGTTAGCTTGGAAACGAATGCAATTACATTCATTTTAACTTGTTATATATGCAAGTATGATTTTTTAAAATAATATTATATATGACCCCTCATTGATTTAAGAATTTATAAAAGGAGGCAGATGAGAATCAGCCATCCTTCTGCTCCTGCTGGATGTGTGGTATGAACATATGATGCCTGGAACTGCAGCAGCCATCTTGTAACCATGAAGGCAGCCAGCCTATGAGGCCAGGCTGGTGAGCTGAGAAGGGCAGACAAGTAAGATGGAAAGAACTGGGTTCTCAATTATGTCCTTGAGCTCCATAGCCAACAGTCCTGGAATCATCCACCTTGGGATTTCTTCCTATGTGAAATAATAGACCCCCTTTCATTCACTCAATATTTATTGAGCATCTGCCATTTCTCAGGCCCTGTTCTAGATGTTTGAAATGCCTCTGTGAACAAAATACACAAAATACCTGCCCTTCTGGAGCTCACACTCTAGTTAGAAGAGACAGACATAAACTAAAGACATAATAAGAAAATTCTATTGTATGTCAGGAAGTAGTAAGTGAAAGAATTTTAAAGTAGAGCATGGTAAAGAGGATCAGGAGTGCTGGGATGGAGGGGACAGATTTTGGTGTTGAATAAAGTGAGTACAGGCCTCACTGAGAAACTGAGATTTGAACAAACACTTGAAGGAAATGAAGTTATTCTTTAAGCCAATAGCAATCAGGATTTTGGTATTTGGTTTTTTTTTTTTTTGTATTGTTGTTACATGCAGCTGAAATACCTTTAAAAGAGAGAAAAAGAGATGGATTTTTCAGATTCACACCTGGTTCAAATACTTGAGTAGCTTCTGTTAAGATTAAGAGTCTTTCCTTTGCTTAAGTTTAAGCTAGCTATGGGTCACTTGCCACTGAAAGGTAACAAATTCATAAGTTATATTTTGGTCATAAATAAACTATTTCTGGTTCCAGAGACAGGAAGTTCAAATTGATATTGGACCATAATTCCTTCCTCTATGTACAGAGCTTTCTTTCGCACAGAGAAGAAAAGATTCGGGGTAGTAGGAAAGGCAGATTTTAGCTTTACTTTTAATGTCTGAATTTTAGATGATAAGAATGTATTACTCATACTTACCTGGCAGGGGAGATACCATGATCACAAAGGTGGTTTTCCCAGGGTGAGGCTTATCCAATGCACTCTGGATGTGCTGACCCCTGCGAGTTCCCCAAATGTGGGAAACTCTACTGCATAATTTGTGGTAGTGGGGGACTGTGTTCGTGCTCTCCCCTAAAAAAATAAATAAAATAAAAAAGAATGTATTCATGTGTCTGTATAAATACACATGAATACATTATATAAATTCATACATGCCTGCTGTAAAAAAAAAAAAAAAAAAAAAAATAACAACCCAAGATGTGGGAAGCGGATGTGGCTCAGGTGACTGAGCTTCCACCTACTACATGGAAGGTCCCTGGTTCTGTTCCCGGTGCCTCCTAAAGAAGACAGCTAGCTGGCATGATGGGCAGGCGTGGCAAGCTGACACACGATGGTGCAACAAAAGACACAAGAAGGAAAACATAATGAGAGACACAAGAAAGCAGGAAACGGAGATTAGGTGACTCCTCCCAAATTGGAAGTCCTGGCTTCAGTTCCCGTGCCTCCTAAAGACACAGCACACAACAAGTGCAAGCAACAAGGGGGTGGGGAGAAATAAATAAGCAAATAAAATAAATTTTAAAAAAACAACAGCAGTCTAAGATGTATAAGAAAATGTAGGATAGTGGATGTGGCTCAAGCATTTGAGCACCTACTTCCCACATGGGAGGTCCTGGGTTCAGTTCCCAGTGCCTCCTAAAAACAAAACAAAAAATAAATAACAAGCAAACAAACAAAAAAGCCAAGTCAGGGGAGCCAATGGGACTCAGTGGTTGCACGCCAGCTTCCCACATATGAGGTCCTGGGTTCATTCCCCTGCCCTGGTACCTAAAAATAAATAAACATAACACTATTTCTTCAGCCACTTCCACCATCATTCCTACTTCTCATATATTCATATGCATGTCTTCATGTACAAACACATCCCATGTTTGGGAAAAGTTGTTTTTTTCCTCAAAAAATGGGTTCATATAGGCACTTTACCATGGAACTTGCTTCTTTATTCTTAGCATATTTCATTGAATCTAAGATCACATCAATGGTACACTGTAAGTACCACAGAAATAAAATGACATCGGTTACAATTGATGAGATGCCAATGGCTATGACAAACAATGAACTCAGGATGTTAACATGGGGGAAATGTTCATGTCTTAGAATAGATGAAATATGGTAATGATAGATTATGCGTATCACTCAGGTCAACAGATAAAAGACTTGACTCATTCTTTTTAAGGGCCACATAATATTTCATAGTATGAATATACCATAATTTAATCAACTATTCCATTTTGTTACCACTATTATTAAACATTTTTGTGTACATCTCTTTTAAGGCAGATTCCCAAAGTAGAATAACTGAGTCTGACTAATTCACACTTAAAAATATACAGTTGCCCAAGCTCTCCTGAAAACTGGACATTAATTCTTATTTTAATTTTAAACTATCTAATGGGTGGGAAATGTTCCATCATGTTGCCAAAAACTTCAGTGAAGTTAACTTAAAAACGAAATGGTAGGGAGCAGATGTGGTTCAAGTGGTTGAGCACCTGCTTCACACATGGGAAGCTCTCTTGTTTGGTTCCCAGTGCCTCCTAAATACAGAGAAACAAGCAAATAAATGAAGGAACCAACTCAGGGGAGCCAATATGGTTCCGGGGTTGAGTACCGGCTTCCCACATACAAGGTCCCAGGTTAAATCCCCAGCCCTGGTACCTTAAAGAAACAAACAAAAATCAATCAAACAAACAAACAAACAAAAAATCCCTAAATGGTAATTGGTGCAAACTGATTTTTTTTTTTTTTTTTTGTAGAAACAATCGAAACATCTGAGATTCATATGCTGGTAAAAATGAAATGAAATAAAAAAGAGTTGTGAACACAGGCACCTTAGGCAAAGAAGAACACAAGAAAGTAAGGCTCCAGAAATGTGCATAAATTGTGGAGATAACTTTGGACTTTTCATGAGTTGTGTCATCATGGAGGCAAACCACATTTACCTGTATGTGTTTCCAATGAGCTAGGGAGCCTTTGCTGACAGTTGAGTTACAAATTAATAAAAAATGTGGAGATAGTTGGGGTATTAGGATTCTCTAGGGAAAAAGAACTGACAGGAGGTAGCTGTAAATTATGAGATTTTATAAAATTGTCTCATGTGACCATGAGGATGCAAGAGTCCAAATCTTATAAAGTAGGCTGCCAGCCAGGCACTTGGGTGAAGGTCCTTGATGAGTTCCCCAGAAGCAGTTGGCTGTCTGAAGTACAGATGGGAATTCTCTTTTCTGACTGCTGAAATCACATCTCCTTTTAAGGCCTTCAACTTATTGGATGAGAAGTCTCTCATTGATAAAGGCAATCTCCTCAACTGATTGTAGATTTAATCAGTCATAGATGCAATAAACTCACTGATAATTTAAGTCCATGAAATGTTCTCACAGTAACAATTAGACCAGTGCTTGCTTGACCAAACTACCAGGCACCATTATGTGGCCAAATTAACACATGAGCCTAACCATCAAAATCCACCCCTTGTCAACTTAGCAGCCACACATGTCATCTTAAACCATACTTAATCTCTAAATAAAAACAATAACAGACACATTTTTCACCTAACAATACTTAACCATACTGCATACAACAGAAACACATTAAATCTCTCCAGAACAGGGTACAAGTCCTAGGGTAATATTCACTCTTAAAATTGATATCATATAACTTAAATTTTATGACATGAAACTAAGACAACTATGTCATATGATAGGGAAGAAAATAAAGATATTTGCTTTCTGTACATATATCAACACACTCATAACAAAACAAGGAAGAATTATTCATAACCATTAAAGTCCTCTTTTCTATTACTAGTCACCTGGTCATAGTTCATGTTTACCACTACCTTCTTCCACTACCCATTCCATGTTCCCTTTACCCACAGCAAGCACCTTGGCTGACCATGGTTGTTGCCTGGTGGGGTAAACCAAACCTTCATTCCTGAAATTTCTGGGCCATTGTTAGTCCTGCCTGGATTGGGTTGTTGCAGTTTTCCATTGACTTTAATCATAGGGCATTATAGTATTAAGAGACACCCTAGGGAATCTCCTGTGTTCCAGGCAAACTCTTTACCTCCACTGTATAGTTGCAGTCCTATTTCCACTTGATAGTCAGGATGAATCACTCTTTCCAGTATAGTAATTCCCTATCTTTGCCTGTTGATTCAGAGGCATGAGGAGTCCACAGTAGCCAGGTGGCAGTCAACTTCCAGTTCAGTGGAATTACTGCTGTGTCTCCTGGTGGGAGCACTCCTCCTTTGGGAACTAAGTCCTGTAGACCAGCAGAACTTAAGGTTGCAGGGACAGGAAGCAAAAATTTTCCTAGTGGATCACAAGGGGTAATAGTGAGTGGCGCCACTCCCATTTCTACTCTTTGATTCCTGGCCCTGTGAATCCTGGCTATGAGAGAAACAGCACCATAAAGTGGATGTTGATTTATAGCATCACAGACTCCTGGAGAACATTACCCCAGCCCTGCAAGGTATTGCCATCTAGTTGGTACCATAATTGAATCTTCAAAAGGCCATTCCACCATTCTAACAATCCAGCTGCTTCAGGATGATGGGGAACATGGTAAGACCAGTGAATTACATGACCATGTGTCCATTCCTGCACATCTTTTGCTGTGAAGTGGGTTCACTGATCAGAAACAATGCTGTGTGGAATGCTATAACAGTGGATAAGGCATACTGTAAGTCCATGGATGGCAATTTCGGCAGAAGCATTGCATGTGTTAAAGACAAACCCATATCCAGAATATATGTCTATTCCAGTTAGATCAAAATGCTGCCCCTCCCATGATGGAAGTGGTCCAATATAATCAAACTGCTACCAGGTAGCAGGCTGATCACCTCAGGGAATGGTGCCATATCAGGGTCTCTGCTGCTGGCAGATTGGGCACTCAGCAGTGGCTGTAGCCAAGTCAGCATTGATGAGAGGAAGTCTTTGTTGCTGATCCCATGCATAACCTCCATCTCTACCACTATGACCACTTTGCTCATGAGGCCATTGGGCAATGACAGGAGTGGGTGGGGAAAGAGGCCAACTGGTATCCATAGAATGGGTCATCTTATTCACTTGATTATTAAAATCATCCTCTGCTGGGCATTCACATGGGACAAGATATCATCATGTTTTTTGCCCAGTCAGAAAGGTCTATTCACATATCTTTTCCCCAGACCAATCTGTCACCAATTTTCCAATCATGTCCCTTCCAAGTCCCTGACCATCCAGCCAAACCATTGGCAACAGCTCATGAATCAGTGTACAAATGCACCTCCGCCATTTTTCCTTCTAAGCAAAATGAACAACCAGGAATACTGCTTGAAGTTCTGCTCACTGGGAGGATTTTCCCTCACTACTGTACTTCAGAGATGCCCCAGAAAGGGGCTGCAGTGTTGCAGCTGTCTATTTTCCAGGGGGTACCTGCATATCATACAGAACCATCTCTAAACCAGGCCCGAGTTTTCTCTTCCTCAGTTAACTGATTGTAAGCAATTCCCCAAGAAGTCATAGCTGTGGGCTAGGAAAGAGAAGGTAATATGGCAGGAGTGGTGGCCATGGGCATTTGGGTCACTTCCCCACGTAACTTACTTGTGACTTCAGGACCTGCTTAAGCCCTATCTTGAATATACCACTTCCATTTTATGATGGAGTGCTGCTGTGTATTCCTAACTTTATGGTTTGGTGAGTCAGACAACATTAGCTAATGATAGGCAACTCAGGTCTCATGGCAACTTGGTGACCCAAAGTTGAGCGTTTGGTCTCCTCTAAAGCACATTAGCAGGTCAAAAGCTTTTTCTCAAAAGGAGAGTAGTATCTGCAGAGGACAGCAGGACTTTGCTCCAAAATCCTAAAGGTCTGCATTGTGATTTTCTTATAGGAGTCTGCCAAAGTTTCCAGATGGCATCTCTATTTGCCACTGACACTAGCTCAGAATTGACATTAATTCCAGGAGACCTAAAACATCATTGAGGTCCATCAGTCAGAGTAGGGGCTTATGGAGGTCAGGTGATCAATGGAGTTTTAGCTCTGATCCATCTCACAGTTGGTCCAGTGGGTCCCCAGACCCATTCTGTGGTTATTTCCCCAGTTCCAGAATGTGTAAATTGAATAGACATACCCAGCAACCAACAGAATCCCCACATTGGTTTCCTGACTTCTGGAGTGAGGGCTATTAAGGTAGGAAAGGCCAAGTGGAAGCCACTAGAACTGTCCAAGGAAAATAACACTGTTAAGGCAATGACAGGGAAATTAAATTTTCTCTGGAAGAAGATTACATTATTCAGAGATTCCACAATTTTTCATATAAAATGTCTGCTATTCAATTAGAAAGTATGCCAGGAAACAGGACAATGACCAGGAGAAACAAATGAACAATAAAACAGAACCATAAGTGATTCAGACAATAACGTTTTTAAACACCAACTTCATAATAGCTCTGATGAATATGTTGAAAATTAGATAAGAAGATTAAAATTTCGGCAAAGAATTGAAATCTGCTTTTCAAACTATGACATGGAAACCCTATATTGAAAAAAAAACTGAAATTAAGAATTTGATAGATGGATTTAACATCAGAACAGACATGGCAAAAAAAGATTAGTGAACATGTAGAAAGTATCCACATTGAAGCTTGGAGACAAAAAAAAAAATGAAAAATAGAAAAAGGAAAATAAAATACAGAGTGTCATAGTGAAGACTCCAGTTGGAGTCTGAGAAAAAGAATAGAGAGAGGAAAAAAAAAAAGAATAGAGAAAGAATAGGACAGAGAAAACATGGGAGGAAATATTAGCAAAAAAATTTCAAAAACTAATTAAAGACATGAAAGCACAGTTTTAAGAAGAGCTATGCAGCCCAAACAAGACTTTAAAACACACACGCACTGTAGTTACACAAATATTAATAGTAAAACTGCTAAAAACAAAAGACAAAGTGAATGTCCTAAAAATTTCAGAAAATGTTTATTATTACCCTTAAAGGAACAATAAGAGTAATAGCTGATTGAAATTATCCACATAAAAATGTAAGCAAAAAAAAAAAATCGTCTAGCAGCTATATTAAAGGGCTGGGAAAAAAACAAAAAAGAACAGCCAACCTAAAATTCCATGCTCAGTAAAAGATATCCCTCAAAAATGAAAAATGTCGGACAAGATGGCATAGTCCATTTCTCCCTGCTTCTTCCTACTAAATGTGGCTATAAACTCTAGAAATAATTTAGGAGGCAAAGGTGGAAAGAAGAAGCAGAACTGGTTAGGGACCCTAGGACTAGAGGAACAACATAGAAGCAGGGTGTTTTATGATTTGCCACCCAAAATAAGAGGGTGACTCTGACAGTGGCCCAGTATTTATCAAGTGCTGAAAGAAAAGCACTGTCAAGTACAAGTTTTGTATCTGGTGAAGCTATTCTTCAGGAATAAAGGGGAAATAAAGACATTCTCAGATGAAATAAAACTAGAAGTATTTGCTACCAGCAGACTGAACCTTACTAACCAGCTAAAGGAAATTCTTTAAACAGAAAGGAAATGATAAAAGAAAGGATCTTAGGGCATCAGAAAGGAAGTAGGAGCAATGGAAAGTTCAGAAAATATGAGTAAATACAATAGAATATCCTATACTCATTATTTTTCTGAATCATATTTGATGATTGAAACAAAAGTTATAACACCACCTCATTCTCAAGAGAATGACATGTTAAAGTGGGGAAGATAAAGAGATCTAAACGGAAGTAAGGTTTCCACACTTTACTTGAAGTGGTAAAATGTTGATACCAGTAGTTTCTGATAAAAATATATATGTAACTATATATAACTTTATATAATAATCTTAAATATGGATTCATCTCATAGCATAGTCTCAAAATATTTAAAGTAAAAACTGAAAGGAGAAATAGACAAATGCACAATCCTTGTTTGAGAAATTAACACACCTTTCTTAGTAACTAATAGAACAAGCAGACAAAAAAAAATCAGTTCATTTGAATAACATAATTAATTAACTTGACATATATAGAGAACACTGTACCCAATAATTTCACAACATAATTTATTAAGTACACATAAACTTTTCCAAAAATAGACAATTTGCTAGGCCAAAAATTAAGTCCCAACAAATATAAAGGGATTTAAATCATATATACTGTGTTCTCTGACTACAGTGAATAAGGCTAAAATAAGTAACAAATAAATAAATAAAAAGAAAATGCAGGAAAGTTTTGATAAGCAATAGACTCCTAAATAATGGATAAGTGAAAGAAGAAATCACAATAGAAATTAGAATGCATTTTTTAAAATGATAATGAAAATAACAAAGATGTATCATTACTTACAGGATGAGTAAAAGAAAATGCATAACCTTAAGTGCATACATGAGAAAAGAAGTTGAAAATCAGTGATCTAAGTATCCACTTCAAAGAACTAGAAACAGAATAGCAAATTAAACACCAAAATAGTAGGGAAAAAAGAAATAATAACGATAAGAACTGAAATTAGTTAATAGAAAAGAACTGCATAATGGAGAAAATCAAGAAAGTCAAGAGCTAAAAGGTCAACAAATTTGATAAATTTATTAATCTTTAATAAAAGACTAACCAAGAAAAAAAAAAGAGAAGGCATAAATTACTGAAGTCAGAAATGAAAGGGGGGATATCACTATAGATCTAAAGAAATTTAAAAGAGAATAAAATGAACAACTTTATGCAAATGCATTTGAAAATTTAGATGCAACAAATGAAAACACAACTCATGAGAAGAAAAGGAAAATGTAAGTAGGCCTAAAACTATTAAGAAACTGAGGGGAGCAGATGTGGATCAAGCAGTTGAGCGCCTGCTTCCTACATGGGATATCCCGGGTTTGGTTCCTGATGCCTTGTAAAAACAAAAAAACAAACAACAACCAAACAAATGAGAAAACCAGCTCAGGGGAGCCAATGTGGCTCAGTGATTGAGTGCCGGCTTCCCATATACGAGGTTCTAGGTTCAATCCACAAAGAAACCTTCAGTTCAAATGTGTCTTTTTTTTTTTTTTTTAAGATTTATTTTATTTATTTATTTATTTCTCCCCACCCCCTCATTGTTTGTGCTTGCTTTCTGCTCTGTGTCTGTTCGTTTTGTGCTCTCTGTGTCTGCTCATCTTCTTTTTAGGAGGCACCGGAAACTGAACACGAGACCTCTCATGTGGGAGACATGTGCTCAACCGCTTGAGCCACATTCGCTCCCTGCTTGTTGTGTCTCTCATCATGTCTCCATGTTGTGTCTCACGGTCACATCATCTCATTGCATCAGCTCACTGCACCAGCCCCTCGCGTCAGCTCGCTGTCTTGCTCATCTTCTTTAAGAGGCACTAGGAACTGAACCCAGGACCTCCTATGTGGTAGTCAGGCGCCCAACTGCTTGAGCCACATCTGCTTGCCCAAATGTTTTTTTTAATCAATAAACAACATATTACACAAAATTTTCAAAAGACAGTAAAAAAGAGGGAAATCTTCCCAACTCATTTGAAAAGTCCAATATAACTTTAGTATCATTCATTACAAAAGTATTACAGGCACTATCTCTCATGAATATAGCTGCAATAGTCTAAACAAAATATTAACAAGTAACAAAGATAATAGATCAAGACAAAGAATGATTTATTTCAGAAAGGTAAAGTTAGTTTATTATTTGAAATTCAATCCATGTAATTCATCACATTAATAAAACAGAAAAAGACAACCATCTCAAGAGATGCAAACAACGATTTTAATGAACCTGCACATTCATTGATTTTTTAAAAGAAAGTCTGAGCAAACTAGACATAAAAGAGAACTTCCTTAACCTGAGTCTCCACAGAAAAACCCTGCAGATTATGTCATCCTTAATGTGAATTATTGAAAGCCTTCACCCTGAGATTGAAAATGAGAGGAGGATGTCCACTATTGCTACATCTAGTCAACATTTTACTGGAGGTCCAAGCCCAGATTAAAAGACAAGGAAAATAAACACAAGTTATAAAGATTGGAAATATAAAAATAAAATTACATTTTTATAGATAACATGATTGTGTATGTAGAAAATTCAAAAGGAAATATTAGAATTAATTAGTAAATTTAGAAAGTTGGCTGGATATAAGTTTGGCATACAAAAAGCAATTGTATTCTTATACACTGGTATCAAACAAATAGAAAATTATTTTTTAAAACATGGTAAAATTTATAATAGCATCAAAAATATCTGGGAATAAATTTAATGAAAGCTGAATAAGATCTCTATACAGAAATCTATAAAATATTACAGATTTACTGAAAGTTAAAAGAAGGAAAAAGAATCCAAGTAATACTGTATTCATAAAAATACAGTATTTGACTGTAACTCTTAGTGCAATGGGGGTGAAAGCAAATAAATCAGGAACTGTTTTTAATGATTTTATTTTTTTGTAATGGTATGGGCAAAGTGATACTGAAATTATCTTAGATGTGATATATTGCACATCCTTAGTGGAATGGGCATGAAAGCAAATAAATCATGAACCCTTTTCAATGATTTTGGTTTTTTGTAGTAGTATGGGCAAAATGATACTGAAATTATTTTAGATGTGATATATGATAAACATATGACTAAATGGGTTGATGTTGTCAGGAGCTACACTAGGCATATAAATATAGAGGGGGAAAGGCAAAAGAGAAAAAGAGAACCTAATGGGAAAAGATTGGAAATGGATATATCAGTGCAAATACCTGAATTCTAAAATATATACATGTATGTGTTTATCTATATCTATATATACAATGTATATATGTATGTATATGTACTGCATATGTACAGATACAAGTATGTATATATATACCTGCAATATACAAAATATAGCTTTCCTAGCTCAGCATGCTAAAAGGAAATAGAAATAAAGATACCCCAGTAGCAATGAGCACATCTAGCATCCAAATCCTGGTTTTCAATATCATTCCTTATTAAAATGAACCAGAATTCTTTAGAGAAATGGCTGATTACCAGGACTGGAGCAGGGTAGGTACAAAGTGAACTTAAATATCTTGTTGTGCCAAAAAGTAAGAACGTGCTAAAAAAAAAAAAAAAAAAAAAAGATGGAGCCATATTATGAGAACTTGGGGGTTCCCACTGGGCAATTCGGGGACAATTTGAACATCAAAGCAATTAAGGAGAGTAATGAATTATAAACCATTAAAAAACTAGGAATCCATAACTTCACCAACAGTAAATTCAGAAAGAAAGAGAGAGACAGAGAAAGAAAGAAAGAGAGAGACAGAGACAGAGGGAGGGAATGAGGAAAGGAAGGAAAGAAAGAAAAGGAAGGAAAGGAAGAAAGGAAGGAAGGAGATGGGAGGACTCTTGATTACAAGAAAATGCCCAGTGTAGACTGGTTAAAGTGAAGGGAGTGCTGGAGTTGGAAAATCATCATTCTGCAACCAGCATACTACAGATTGTTTAGGCAAAAGTAAGCAATGTGGGGTAAATCTAAGAAAAAAAAATTTGATGAGGAGCGGGATATTTGTTGTTCTTTGTATCTCCCCACAGATTGTTTATTATTTGTGAGGGGGAAAAGTAGTAAACATTCAGTGTAGAAATCTGACAATACCTTAACTAAGTGATCAAAACTGACATCACCACTGAGGGGCAGGTGGACATCATGTGCCTTTAGATGAGATACCCTGAGAAGAACACAACATAACTTGTGTAGTATTCTGGCCAGAAATGTATAATCTGAATCTAATAATGAGGAGATATCAGGCAAACCCAAAATGATGAAAATTCTATTTATAAATAAATGAGTCAATGTTATTAAAATTTTTTAAAGAAAAGACTGTGGAAATATTTCATATAAAAGAAGACTAAAGAGACATGACAAATAAATGTGATAACTGTTCTTAGACTGGATAATGTTCTGGAAGGAAAAAATATTTTAAAGGATGTCATCAGATCAATTTGTGGTAGATCAAAATACTGTATCAAAGTTAAATTTACTGAAGTGGATAAATATTATTCTTAGAGGTAAAGGACCATAATGTATGCAAATGTCTCAGAAAAACATTATATGTACCAAGAGGGTGAGATATAATAAAGCAAATAATGTAAAATGTCAATTGGTGAATTTAGGTAAAAGGTATATAGGTGTTCTTTTTTTTCTCCTTGTCTTTCCTTTTTATAAAATGAAACTTCAGATTACATAAATGTTACATTGAAGATATAGGGGATTCCCATATATTCCGCCTCCTCCTCCTCCCACACTTTCCCCCATTAACAACATCTTTCATTAGTGTGGTACATTTGTTACAATTGATGAACACATATTGAAGCATTATTATGAACAAGGGTCTATAGTTTACATTATAGCTTACACTTTGCACTGCACAATTTTATAGGTTTTGACAAAATGCTTAATGCTCTGTATCCATCATTATAATACATTGCGGGGCAATTCCAATGTCCAAAATATGCCCCATGTTACACCTACTCTTCTCTCTCCCTCCTCTCAGAACCTCTGGTGGTCACTGTCTTCATATCAATGTTCAAGTTCTTCATTATTAGAATAATAATAAGTATACTTTAGTTCACAGTTGTATTCACCCCTTATGTTTATTCATTCCTCAATCTTGATGATTGAGAGGGGTCTTAGATCCCATGTGGCAAATAGATGGAACTGTCTTGCTTGCAGATGTAGATACTCTCTGTTTTTTGGATTGGACATTGTCCATTATCATCCTTTTTTTATTTGTCCTGGGTGAGTCCAAAGAACTGGAGAGCAGGTGTTGGCTGCAACTTTGCTGAGATTCAGGGATCAATTGGCATATGAACAGCCAGAAGATTAAGTCTCTAAGACATATATTTAACGGGTATAGTGTTAATTATAGGTTTAAATAAAGGGGCAGAAGAACCATGTGTAGGAAAATTATAAATGAGTTTAACTCTGATACATTGGGAAGATAGGTTATCATATATTCCTAGGGAAGGCCCACTGACGGGGTTCCAATTTCCTGGAGTTTTCTGCCCTACCTATAGTGTCTAGATGGCTCTAGAGCCCTCAGGAGCTCCCCTGCTTGACAAACTGTTTACTGTAGCAGTCAGTGAGATCCTCCTGAGATGTGCATAAGTGAAATCTCTGGAATGACCTCCCAAATCTCTTTGAAATCTTTTAGCCATAAAAACTCATTTGTATTTAATATTTCTCCCTTTCAGTCAAAATCTTTTTCCAAATGCATCGCTAGTTGGCACTTGGTAAGAATCTCTTGGTGCCAGGGAGGCTCATCCCTGGGAGTCATGTCCCATGCTGTGGGGAAGATGGTGAACTTATATGTTGAGTTTGGCTTAGAGAGAGGTCACATTTTAGCAACAAGGAGGCTTTCAGAATGTAACTCTTAGGCAATAGATATTACTAGGCTAAGTTTCATTTTCACAAGAACAAGGTTTATAAGTACAAGCATCAATATCAAGGGCCTGGCAAACTGGTCTGTCCTCCTTTGCTAGGCACTGTCCATGTACTCTTGAGATTCTTGCCACTCTATTAGAGAATGTAGCAGGACTCTTCAGGATGGGAATTCAATATTCTGTCAGTTGTTGTGTGGGTCTCCACCCACCAAGACAACACCCCATGACCACATGAACACATTCATATTCCGTAGAGGCATGCCTCAGGTATCCCCACACATCCCTCCACCACCAACACCCTACACCAGTGATCTTCTCCTGTCACAGTTGCAACCCTTCTGCAATGCAAAACCTCCTCCAAAACAAAGCCAATAATAATTGATTAATTAAACAATTTTTAAAATTTTGCATTGTACCTTTCAACATCATAAGATCTGTTATCTTTTATGTATATTCACAATATCTTCTGTATGTTACCCAGTGTCTCATTTTTTTTTTCACTTTATTTTCAAAGAAGGATTAGGTTACCGAAAAGTCATATTGAAAATATAGGGGATTCCCATATACCCCACACCCTCCCCCTTTCACATTTTCCCCTATTAGTAACTTCTTGCATGAGTATGGTACATTTGTTACAGTTGACAAACAAATATCGAAGCATTGCTACTAACCATTGTCAATGGTTTACATTATGGTTTACATTTTGCACTGTACACTTTTATAGGTTTTGACAAAATGTATAATGGCTTGTATCCATCATTGCAAGATCATGCAGAACAAATCCACTACCCTAAAAATGCACTATGTTCCACCTAGTCTTCCCTCCCCATCCCCTTGGAACCTGTGGTAACCCACTAAGCTTCAAGTTTTGAAGAATAAGGTTTATAGGTACACCCATTAATATTGAAGGCTTGGTATACTGGTCTCTTTTCTTCTATTAGGTACTGCCTATGTTCTTGACAGATTCTTACCCCTTTATTGGAGAACCTAGCAGGACTCTGTGGGCATTCTTACAAGTTTTCTGTAAGTTTGAATTTTTTTTCAAATAAAATTGTTTGCTAAAAACAACAAGAACAAAATCACTCAGGGAAAGTGAAGAAGGACAAAATGGAGCAATATACTATGTGTATGGATTGAAAACTCCCTCAAATTGCAGCAGTCCTCAAAGTGTGGTCCACAGACCCCTGGAAGTCACTGAGATTTTCAGTGGATCTAGGAGGTCAAACCTATTTCTATAGCAGTATTGAGATGGTTTCTGCCTAAAAATGTTTTGACATTTGCACTGATAGAGTAAAAGCAACAGTGGGTATAACTGCTGGTAACTTAATGCAAAGCAAAGCAGTTGGCACCAAACTGTGTGAGCTGGCATTGTATTTTTTTTTTTTTTAATTTTTTATTTATTTTTATTGTGGGTAAAAATCAAACTTCTCACAATACATATAAACATTTGCAAAATGATATATAAATATATATGCATATATGTGTATTTGCTTACAAAAATGTTATTTATATATATATATATACATATATTTTAATAGGTGCTTAGATTACCCAAAATATTACATGGAACCCACTGGGATTCCCATGTTGCCCACCTCCCACACCTCCCACCACATCCCACACAAACATCTCCCACAAGTGTGGCCCACCACCCTCAATGGACTTACACCTCCTGAAGCCTTGCCACCAACCATAGACCACAGTTCACACCGTAGACCACACTCTCTCGATCTCAGTTCTGAGTGGTGTGCTGATTTAAAATGGCCTACATCCGTTGCCACAACGGTACTCAGGACAACCTCTAACTCCCAAAGAAGCCCCTGTATTTCAACTGCTCTTCCCCTCCCTACCCCAAAACTGTCAAGTGGCCACTGGCTCCACCTCATTGTTATAATTTCTTCCATTGCTAGAATCACCATATATGAACAAGAGAATACCATCAAGTCCACTCTAGTCCATAGTTCTTCCCCCAATCCTGAGGGGACTGGGATGGTGATGTCCACTCCAACTCCAAGTGAGAGAGGGCTTATATCCCATGGATATGGTGGGTGGGATGATCCTGCCTGCAGATGCAGGCCCTCTCCATTCCCTGGGATGGCCATTGCCCATCGTTGTCTCCTCGCCAGGTGACTTGGATGAGTCCATTGAGCTGTAGGGTAGGAGTTGCAGCTCCACTGAGATTTCATGCACACCTGGCACATAGGTAGGCCAGAGGCTCCAGTCTCTGGAAATATACCTAAAAACTCCAGCATCACATATAGGTTTGAATAGAAGGGACTGGTGAACCATGTGCAGGGAGGACTTATTTGAGTCCAATTCTGTCACTCTCAGGAGCACAGATTCCAAAATAGAGCCCACTGATAAGGCATCAGTCTCTGGGGCTATCCCCCCTTATATAGGACCTGGGTGTCTCCAGAGCTCTCAGGAA